>CM076570.1:654639171-655860445 GCA_034641835.2 Pinus albicaulis
GGTTAAACACCAATGCAATTGAACGAAGAAGGAGTTCATTTTGACATTTTGACAAATTTTGACAAATTTTGACTCCATTTTGACTCCATTTTGATTTTTTGACAAGTTGAGCGGCGCACGAAATGCGAAAGCGTTTGCCGACAAATGCGAAAATGGCAAATATCATTTTCCGGAAAATTGAATGGGTGGCGCCGATTTGGCCGAGATGACGACAATTTTGACGAGACGAGACGAGACGAGACGAGACGAGACGAGACGAGACGAGACGAGACGAGACGAGACGAGACGAGACGAGACGAGACGAGACGAGACGAGACGAGACGAGACGAGACGAGACGAGACGAGACGAGACGAGACGAGACGACGAGACGAGACGAGACGAGACGAGACGAGACGAGACGAGACGAGACGAGACGAGACGAGACTCCAGACTCCAGACTCCATTTTACTCCATCCATACCGTGGAGTCTACCACAACTACAATTCAGATTCTTATTACTAGTGCATCTGTCTGAAATTAATCCATATATATTTGAACTTACAGCGGTGGGATTCCACCACAACTACAATTCAGATTCTCAGTACAAGTGCATATGTCTAAAATTAACCCGAGAACATCTAAAACTTCATATTTTAATTTCCATCGTTTATTTCCCTCGTGTTGCACGGTTTTTCCAAGGAATGAGGAAGGGAGCTACCATGCCGTAATAGGTCTCATATCATGCTTTACTTTTGGTTGAATTCAAGAAAATGGATTCCCACACTTTGGGCAATGGCCCATCCCAAGTTTCCTCCAGTATATCTCTAATCAAAATACTTCTAAACTGGCATAATGAGGTCATATGTTTAGGGTTCAATGGAGGAAGACGAAGCGTAAAGAATGTGCGAAAATGGTTGCACAACCTAATACTCACAGTGCTTCAACCCTACAAACAAAAAAAAAAAGAATGCACACAATCAAGACGATGTGGCTTTCTAACCACAAAATCAACGAAGAAAATACATAGAAAAGAAAGCAAGAAAGCGTTGATTACGATAGGGAAATAACATGTGGTAATACCATAGGAGGTCACCAGCAAGATGCTCTGGCACAAATGGATTTTGATGATCAAGTTGTCCCTAAAATCTCAGACCAAAAAATGGCTCAGAAGCTGGCTCGGACCCAAGTTTGGGAGTCCCAAAGCAAAGAAATCGAATGCCGAGGAAATGGACGTGGAATCAAAAAAGTAGAATATAAGCCTGCGTTAGAGGAGAAGCTTCCAAAGTACACAAATCCACTCAAGAGGTAGGTAATCGTGATTTTACTTTCATTGTTTAATTATAGGAATTACTACAATAAACTTGCACATGAAGGACGTTAAGATGGCTTGGCGGCTAAGTCCGTACAGTAATTTTCTCGCTAAAATTGCCTAGGTATCGATTCGCAGGTACAAATTACAATTTCAAAGTTTGATTCTGTGTCTTTTCAAATTTCAACATGTATATGTTAATTCATTTTATCTTACAAAAATCAATTGAAACTTTAGCTTTTCAATTTTAGAGGATTGGAAATGAATTAGCCACAGGACAAATACTAACAAATTAATTTCATAATTACAATGGTCACAAAATAAATCAATTCAAAGCGATTGTGTCAACATGTATGTCCCAGTTATAATAGATGATATCATAAATACTAACACCAGTATAGGAAGGATTGGGGGATTAAGTAGCTTCAAGAGCTTAGCTTATCATTGTTGTCTTATTTTTTCTTCATATAGTGCTTTTAAATGTTCCAAATTTCATTTTAGAATTTGCTATACAAGTAATTTCTATCTCTAAACCTTTGTCTGGTTAGGTCAATAAAATTGCACACATTATAGTTGACAAATTAAAGAGGAAAATTTAATTGGAGGCAGAGCTTAAGGAGTTGACATAAAAGAAACATCATCTTGTTCAAATGCTTCAAGTATGTAAATTTCATCTTTGACCTTATTTATGTTAAATTTATGTTACTTGTCATAAATGTCATCTTTGACATTTTGTTTTTGTTAATTTTATGTTACTTGTCATGTGCTTCTATAGCGGGTCATATCAGAATAAGTTTGGGATTTATTTCGTGGCATGAGAGTCATTTGATTCACAATTGTGATTTTTTTATCTAAAACATGACTAGTTGTGCGATCTAGATTATGTATTAGCCACATTTGTAAATTTTATCATTGACCTTGTTTCTATTAATTTTATGTTACTTTTCGTGTGCTTTTGTAGCGGGTCATATCAGAATAATTTTGGGATTTATTTCATGGCATGAGAGTCATTTGATTCACAATTGTGAAATTTTATCTAAAACATGACTAGTTGTGTGATTTGGATTCTGTATTAGCCACACTTTAATGGGCAGACAATTGTATTCCTATCATATTTTAGCAGGAAAACCATTTTTTTAGCTTGTAACAGAAAAAATCTAAGCTGGGGGGTGGCCCTAACTCTACCTTCTTAGCATTAATCCCTAAAGAGGTGAATCCTAGATCCTTTGAAAGATTCAGGCCCATCTCCCTCTGCAATGCTTCGTACAAAATCCTTGCAAGGCTTCTAGCGAATATAATTGAGCTGTTGCTTGGGAAAATCATCTCCCCCTCTCAAGGATGGTTTTTCAAAGGCAGACACATCCTCGACAATGTCATTTAGGTGCAAGAAGCAATGCATTCCAGCCATCAATGGAAGGATCAAGGGATGCTGATTAAGCTTGATATTGAAAATGCCTTTGACAGGGTCAATCTTTCCTTCCTCTACAGAGTATTTCTTTCCTTTGGTTTCTCTCCTGATTTTGTCAATTTGATTCAAGCCTGAATTGATAAGCCATGGATAGCTACGCTTGTAAATGGAAGACCTGCCAATTATTTTCAAGCATCGAGGGGATTAAGGCACGACTTCCCTCTCTCCCCTTTCCTGTACATTTTGATGGAAGAGTCTCTTAGCAGAAAATTGACAGTTGAAAAGCTCGCAGGGATAGTTCCGGTCATAAGATTGATGAAAGGATTGGATCCCATCAACCATGCCATCTTCGCTGCCGATTCTCTCCTATTAGGTGGAGCCTCTATAAGAATCACAAATGCCTACAAACTAATCCTCCATAGCTTTTGCAATGTCTCTGGTGCTCTAATCAATGACAGAAAGAGTGCGGTGTATGGGTGGAGTGTTGAGCAACAAGCCATCCAAAAAATTGGGTTTCACTGGTTATGCCTCTTGGGATAAAATTAAATATCTCGGGCTTCCTTTAACTCTTCGAGTAAACAAGTGTTCTTGTGGGTTGATGTTATCTACAAAATCGAGTTGAAAATTGCCTCTTGGCTCGGCCATTGGCTCACCAATGGCGGAAAATTAGTCCTCATCTAATCGGTGCTCTCTTCTTTTCCTATTTATCAGGCTTCCTTTCTGTTGGCCCCAAATTCTATCACCGAGAAGGTTTCAAAGTTAATCTGAGACTTTCTTTGGCGTGGTGGGTAAGGTAATCAGAATAAGTTCCATTTAGTTAATTGGGAAAATGTCTAACACCCAATTTTGAAATGTGGACTTCATATTAGAGATCCCATCCACGCAAAGATTTCCTTGGGTTGCAAAATTATGTGGAAGCTATATGTGAATCCAAAACACCCAGTCAGTCAAATTTTAAGAAATAAGTATGCAAAAGGTGTCCCTTTGAGAAATTTGCAAGCTGATAACACTCCCAAAGGTTAATTGATTTGGAATCTTTGCCGGCGAGGAATTGATTTTTTCCATAACCACCTCTATCATATTCCCTAGTAATGGAAGGAAAATTTTGTTGTGGCTCTCCTTCTTGAAACATTGACTCAACATTCTCATAAACCCAAAAACTCTCTCCTTCCTAAAGAAAATATTTGGATGGAACCTTTGTTTATCAGGATAGAAAACAAATCTCAGGTTGCTGCTTCACCAATCCAGGATTGTGTTTACAGGACTCGGACGAAACCTTTCAAGTGTGGTGGAGGAAGGAGGGTAAAGCAATGATTTTCTTTGACGGTGCCTCCAAAGGAAATCCTAGGACTGCAGGTGCCGGTGGAGTGCTCTACTCCTCGGATGGTCTAAGAAGAGATAAATTCAGCTGGGGCCTTGGGTAGAGAACTAATAATCAGGCATAAATCCTTGGTCTGCTAAAAGCCCGCCAAATTGATCATGAGAAAGGTATTAGAGAATTCCAAGCTTTCGGCGACTCAGAAATTTTGATAAAGACATTAAATTCGGAGGACTGGTTCAACAATCCAGTCCTAAATAAGATCCTTCGAAAGCTGAAGTTCATGCTGCTAGACTTTTCCTTATACCAAGTTTTCCACATTCTCTGAGGTTCGAAAAAGGAAGCGGACACCAATGCAAACAAAGGTTGCCTTCTACCGCAAGGAGCTTTTAGCAAAAATGATGAAACCCCTTCTCAAATCTCTATTCCTTGAATTTTGTAGTGAAGTTTCTCTTGTCATGGAAAGCTGGCTTGAAGCTTTGTAATGATGGTTGATTTGGCCCCGGCCCAACCAATTTCGACCTATTAATCAATTATAATCGTTTCCATTATATATATATAATCCATTTTGTTTTAAATAATTCTATTAAATAACAATTATAAAAAATTCTTATTAATATAACTCTTTTACTCTCCAATGTTAAATAACCATTATATATAGGTTTATTTCAAATTAACCCATTAATTTAAATCCACATTTTTTTTATCAGCAAGTATGGGACTCCTATTAATTAGTTAAATATTTACATTCATTGATCTTTCGGCAAGCCGAAAACCAGACCCTGAGTTCGAGATTGTCAAAACATCTCCGCCCAACATGGGAAACCAGAGGGATATCCATTTTAATGACCCATAAAATAGATAGGAGGGCCAGAGCTTCAACATTTAGCCAACTAAATCTACTAAGACTTCAAACTTTGAACAATACAGGGCTAGAGGCCCACCAGAAGTTTAACATAATAGAAAAATCACCTGGACAATCTCGGTGCTAGTTCTCTCCCCCCACGTTGTTTGATGATTGCATAGTCATAACGTCCTCCTCTTCGCCATTCCCGGGATCAGAAACCTGAGGTGCAAAGTCTGGTCTTAGAATATCCAGGTACCCAACGATCATCAGAGTGTTATGAATCTTGCCATAACTTTTGTTGATTCCTTCCCTAATGTTGCAGAGGTTCTCTCCCATGGCTTGGCCAATTCGCCTCCTCTTGCAAATTAGACGTCCCAGGATAATTCGAGTAACCAAAAGCAGTTGCAGCTCAACTCACTCCCCATACTCCCACAGGAGGGTCCGAACTAGGTCCTCCTCCAGTCTGGTGATGGTGGAAGCGTCCGCCTTGTCGTTCTCAACAAGGAAGAGCACCTCCAAATCTAATCTCCTATCCATGGGCTCTCACTGGGACCTGTGTCGTCCCCCTTCCCCGCTTCTAGCATTCTCTCCTTTTCCCCTGCCTGTTTTGTGTTCTACCCATCAGTGGGCTTGAGTTAGATGACCCGCCATCCTTCCCAAAAAAAATATGTTACGGTTTGGGATATACCCAAAACAAAGTGTGCTGCGTAGTCCTTGCCTACTGAGTTTCACGCATGTTTTGGAGCTGCGAGCTGTCAGAGATTTTAGAGGTGGGTTTGTCATACATCAGGATGCCATATTAACCCATCTTTCATTAAACATGTGTCAGCTATAAAGGAAATATGAATTTGTGTTACATAGTTGTTACGCAACGCTGTCAGTACACTGACAGCTTTTATGATTTTCTGTTGTTTCCATTTTCTTTACTGAGGATGGATGTAGATCAAGGATAGACATTGTTTCAAATATGTTTTTCTTTTGGATGAAGGAGAGATGACTTTGTGCTACCCAGTTGTTTCGTAGCATTGTTAGTTCACCAAAAGTTGCAAATTAAAGGATGAAAGTTCAGGTAAGTCATAACATTTATAGGGTTGATGAAAAATAGAAAAATGACTACACCAATCAACCTAACACTTGACATGGACACTGACAGGACCAGTGACATGGAAAATTATGTTGGTGTTATGTACCTTGACATGAGCCCCAAAATGCTCGAAAAATAGTCTCCATCTGGTTTATCATCAATAATAGACCACCACATATCCAAAAGTTGCAAATTAAAGGATGAAAGGTCAGGTAAGTCATAACATTTATAGTAAAAAATGACATAACACTACTAGAGTGAAAGAGGTTATTTTTTTTGTAAAATTCGTCAATATATTTCTATTGATAGAAAAACGTAGTACATAAGATACTACATTGGGAGCCCTTCATTTCATCATCTGACTTGGAGGATCATGTGTCCGCTAGTAATGCCATACACATAGTAGAAACTACCATTAGCAAACTTTACAAAAAGTGACCGCTGGCGACATACCACCTTAGAAAATCAAGTATTGAGCTCCGAGCAGTCTTGTTGGTATGGTGGGTAATAAAAAAACTCCCCATCGTTGTGGAAGAATTGTCCCCTAAAACTCTCGTCGCCGAAATAAACCTAAAACCTCTGCCCTGATCCACTATCATTCTAGTCCTGCGTGTAGACAAGCTCCCATGGAGTCCACCGACAAACTAGGGTTTGTTGCAGGTTAGGCTTTTCACCATCTCCATTAATATTTTTTAATCTCAACTTAAATATTTTTTGAATTACACTTTACAATATTAAATACATCGATTATAAAGTATCCACAAAAAATTATCTTTTTAATGGAGTATTAAAAAATTATAACACAATTAGTTTTTTAATATAAAGTATTATTAAAAAATAGATAATAATTGATTTATTTTTAATATAGAATATTAAAAAATAATTATTAAATTTTCAGAAAGTATTAAAAAATTAGTTATAATTTTCTTAAAATGGAGACTAGGAAAAACATTTAATCCTTTTCATCACCAAAAAAACGGTTTAATAATAGAAATATGACAGTATGAAAATCAATTCTTGACCTAAAATTGGCTTTGGCATAAAATGGGCTGGAGGAGGAAGTCATGGAGATTTTCAGGATTAATGAATATTTTCATAAAATAGGCGGGAGGAGGGAGTCATGGAGATTTTTGGGATTAATGAAGATTTTCATAAAATAGGTGGGAGGAGGGAGTCATGGAGATTTTTGGGATTAATGAACATTTTCATAAAATGGGCAGAGGATATACACTTCTCACACATCTACTGTTCATGTACTTATCTTCCTGGATGAATCACTCAATTTCCTGGATGACTCACTCAGCGATGTGAATGCATTCAGAGACATCCTGGATTCCTTCTGTAATGCTACAGGTATGTCTCCGTTATTGAAGGGTGATTAAACAGAGTTACGGGGCAGATAGAGAGACGGATATTACCCTCGAACCGCGTTTTAAAAGGTAAATTCATAAACTACATTTCATCAATTACTTGGCACTGTATGCAATTTTTTTCTTTCCAACGCTCGTGTTTTATAAGAAACATTCTTGTTTTATAAGCTAAATAGAGAACTGGTGCAAAAAGTTTGTGATATTCATATTGGTTTTGCATAAACCACTTATCTCAGTAAACTGCTCTATTGTTATTTCTCATATCCTTTTCTCGTTTCCTGGAAACTTAGTTTCATTGTTACACTGCATTTTGGATACATTTTCTCCTCTCTCTGTTTTAGTACGTTCACATTGAAATACCCAATTTGGATTTGAACCTATGATCAGTCTTATTGCAGAGCATTAGGAGAATGGTTTGCAATCATCATTGTTGGGATGGAGATGGAGTTGAAACCTAGTCCTAGTGCTTGAATAATTCATCTTTTCATGAATATCATAGTTGCCATTTTTTCTCTGATGACAGTGAGGAATTAGGGTCTCTTTTTCTGGGGTTTATTCCTATGATTTGTTCTTTTTCTTTCAACACTATTCAATTTGTTTTTTTTTTAACAAGCTACACAAAGATATCGAGATTTCCCTCCTCATTTTAAAGGCAAATTCATCAACCACCGGGCACTGTATCTTTATGCATTTTTTTCTTTCTAACATTTATGTTTTATCTACTCATCCTGTCAAAGCCAGATCCCTGATTTTATTATTCTGAATTTTAATAAGAGACATTTGAATACCATGCATTGGAGCATGGCAGGCCTCACAGGGTTCAAAATTGTGATTTGAAAATTGTCATAATAAATCATTTTCGTACCTTGGGGACTTAGTTTTAATACCATTATTACATCATTAGAATTTAGTATGCAATTAAGTGCTTTCCATGTAACTACAAGTAGATGACTAACAATCCAAGATACACCTTGAATAGAATTGTGAGCTAAAAAAAAAATAAAAAAATAGATTCGAGTGCACATAATGAATACATTAAACTAAGGATATCCCATACTACACATGATGGAAGTATAAGATTTATATTGGCTACCTCTGCTCCTTGAGAAAAATGTTCCACATCAAGAAATCAAGCTAACCATAGATTCCCAGTGTCTTATTATTTCACCAAAAAAGAAAGGAAAACCCAGCTTTGCTAGTATTTCATCATGCTAGACTCCATCACAAGATGGCAGATTCCAAATATGACTTACAATACCAACCGAGGCGATAAAACCCAAAATCAGTATTGCAGTACCACACCAGCCACATCCACATTCAAATGTGGACACTGTCTATCTCTCCATACAAATTGAGCTATATGGAATTATGTACAACTATAATGCATATTTCTGAATGTAAATATGCTTGAAAGATTTCCTACGATGTATTAAAACTCCAAAAACAATGCTTCTTGTTGAATATGAAAGTATTAATCCAATGACTTACTGAATTTAGATGTCTGTCAGATCTTCCCAGTTTATCAATGAGGAGTCTATTTTATCGAGTATCAATATCAAAATGATTAGTAAAACCTACGATACCATTTCCTTTAAAAAATCATTCCACTTAGAAAATCCATGACATAGCCATACAAATCATAGAGATCATTACCCAAGCCTACCAAGATCTCCTTCACCTGATGACACATTTCCTTTCCAATAATAAAGGTAATCTTCTAGATCCTAAACTAGCTAGGTTCTTCCTACTATTCTTTTGATTGAGCCTCTTACCCCTCATGTTGTATGAGGCCTTGATCCACATTGAAGACCTCCCCAAGCAGCCTCCATATGGAGGAGGTTGGCTTGATAGCCATTTTTTTTGCTCTTTATGCCTTTTCTTTATTATGAATCATCTTTTGAAGTGTTACTTAACATATTTGGGGGCACTTTTAAGGTGTTACTTCACATATTTGGGGGCACCTTTTGAAGCCTTTTATCCACACCATTTCATGCATATTTGTTTGCTTGAGAGAATAGTTCAAATCTCACTAGGCACAAGAACATATGTGGAGGCATGCCACATCAATGGGGGCTACAATCAGATAAGCGTCTTGCATTCTTGGCTTCATACGATGTCACATTGCGGTGCTACATGAATTTAGAGATTTGGCTAGTGGAGCACTAGGATTAGTGACAGATGCTTTAACAATTGGTTGCATTCCCATTTTTTAGGATCACTCCAGTTTCTGGCACACAATCTGAGGGCATGCTATTCTTAGTCCAGGGTACTAAGATTGTTTGATGGTATTGGAACATGGATTTATGTCATTTGGCACATGGTTTTGGGTCCCCAAACTTATTTTATGAGAAGGGCTCCACCTCTCATGAACATTTTTCTAGAGTGCTCCACTTCTATTGGCTTGTTTGGAGAAGATATGGTTACTATGCACATGGACCAATACTCTTTGTTCATTTATTTAGGCTGACCTCCTTGAGAATATTTTTAGAACAACCAAAGGACCATTATTGCACACTTATTCATGAGATCCATATTTTTGGGTACATTATTGTTCACTAGAGAGAACACCCTACTAGATCATGCTACTTTTAGCACATTTTGTGCATCTCTAGGTTGTTGACCCCTTCACATAGTGGAGTGATCCATTCATTTTTTGACCATTGGCACATTTTGAGAGATCCCTTGACTATCACTCTCGAGGAGAAAAATGCACAATATTCCAATATGTGTATAACATGGTCAGACAAGCCAATGCTAAGAGGGCATCTTGCTTAAGGAAAGGACAAGTGGCATCCCACTTAATCGTCCTAGAACTTTATAATGTATTTTTTACTTATCTTTAGGAGGCTGTTAGGAGATACATTATTTTTATTCACCCTAGGAAATATCACGGATCTAGGATTTCTTAATTATTGTTTCATTTTTGAGGATTTTGAGCTCAATTTATGTATAAGAGAAGCACCTTCACTTACCCAAGTTTTGAAAGTAAAATGAATGATTGAGTGTATTTTTTCGTGTAAGGTTTTTCATTTTTGAATCCATATTGTTGTTTCTATTGATTGGAAAATACAAATAAATTCTGCTGTAAAGGGCTTTGATTAAAGGGAAAAATCTGCCATCTAAACAAGGATTTTTGTTGAGGTGTTTCCTATGCTTTTCCCTCGCTGATTCTTGTTATTAAATTGGATAATTTATTTCTATCATATAAGTGAAAGGTAGGGTAGATCCTATTTTATAGAAAGGTCACCTCTTTGTAGCCATGCATATGTTCGTAGAACACCCTTGGAAGGGTCCTCTAGTTAATTTTCTGCAATCTGAAACATCATTCATAGATAGATCCTAGCATGTTGTAACAACATTATCTCTCATCACCATTCACATATATTCCAACTCTCTAAATATCCTTTGACTCCATTTGTCCTAAATTCATGTTTGGCACTGGTCTTCCTTTTGTATCTACCAAGTTCCCATAATCTTTTAACACAATTTCATCGTTACTGCTACTATTACCAACAGTATTAGTTGATGTTGTTATGTTGTTTTCTTGACCATCCTCTACTCTGGGAGATGACAAAACAAGAGATTTCAGAACTGCCCAGTTAGTATGCCTGTCATCTTGAAGGGAAAACCAATTTATATTGGTGAACGTAATCTCTCTCAGCATCACACCATCCTATTTTCTTCCCATTCTGAGAGAGAAGACAACCACTTCTGCTGACTCATCATCAAATAAGGCATCCTCATTGTCTCTACCAATGGCTCCAGGAGCCTCTTCCCCATCTTCACTGTCAAAAATTCCATATCAGAATACTTGAATTAGGTTATTGGCCATTGTTGACTTATGATAATATCTACCACGAAAATCATTTTCATCACTAGCTACAGTCCGTTTGTGTACTATTGATTGTCTACATGTCCACAATACAACGTTCCCCACTACATTACATTTTGAACTAACATTTGTTTCCCAATTAGTCCACTCGTCATTTCTCCGCAACAATGATTGTATCAAGATATTATTTATTCCCAACTGAGTAAGCTTGTTTGTAATTCGTGTAAAGTGACCATTGTTCCATATTCTTGGTGCAACCTTTCCTAGGTAAGATACTGTTGGCTTATTTTGATCAATAGGAACAGTGGGATTTCTTTCTATTGCCAAAAAAATTCCAATTAAGTTACAATCCTAAAGGAGATTCTTGATAGGAGATGTATTATTGTTCTCTAGGCATGATACTATGATGCTTTCCACTTGATGATGCAAGAAATTGCTAAAAGGATAATAAAATAGCAAATGTATAATCATTTGAATAGCCCCCAACTTGACTAATTCCTACTGAGCAACTTCACTGCCCATCCTTAGTGGGACTATAATGAACTCCACTATCTTTAACTAATGCTTTCCAAGAGGAGGCTGAAGTTCACCATATATATTTGGTAATGTGTTTTCATCAATAGAAACATCCAACAGCTTCAACAAGTCACCTGCATCTGGAGAAAGATACTCATCGTTGTCCCTTTCCAAGTCAAGTTGAAGTGGAAATTCATATTGGTCATTTATCTAGTTCATTGTATCTCGCAGGAAATCATATTCAGATAATTTCAACTAAAGTTATAGTACATGAGGAAAGCAAGTAAAAGAATTCCCTTTATAATGTAGCTGGCACATACAATAGGGCTACCAGTGACTGCTTCAGATCTAAGAGCTAAAGTTCCTCCATCAATAACATGTGCCGGGGTATCCATCAAAACAAGTGGAGTGTTTGAACCAACTTGAGCATATATGTCAAGCTCAGAAAGAATCCTATCCTCCTGTATAAAGGCATTAAAACCTCACATCCCAGATAGGCCATTTGTGAATATGATCGCTGCTAAGTGAATATAGTAATCTCTAGTAGGAATTTCACCAATTATATATAGAAATTTTCAAACCGAGTTGTTTGATAGATAGATGGGCATTCCTTCTCAACAATTGTCTCACCCGTTTTAACTTTTCAGTGCATCTCTGCCCATAAAGTGTAAATCTTGTTGAAAATCACTTCCCATGGAATTATCAAAGGATGACAACAGGTTTTTGAGGGGTAGTTTGACTGTTTCTTATATTTCACTAAATTTGGATAAGGAAAAGTATTCATTCACTCAAATGAAATTTCATAAGGCATGATCTTATTTAGGAGAGAAAAATTGAAAATTGAAAATTTGAATTTCCCTCCTCGAGTAATCAAGTCGGCCTACCCAAGAAGGATATAAATAACCTATCCTAGGAACTTTGATATTCATTCTTCTCTCTGAAGTAGCAGCAGAAGAAGGTGATTTCCAACGAAGGAGATGAAGGCAAGGTTTTGTTCAGTTTAGTCATCTTCAAGGGAAGAGTTCCACAGGATGGAGGAAGAGATTGGTTTGGGCACATTTATGATTTGTCTTGGGCATTTTATCTTCATCACAGGTGTGAGTTCAAGTAGATAAAAGTTGCACATGTTAAGGGTGATTTTGATGACAATTTAGGATTGTTGTGAAGGTTTCATTCTCCTTGAAGCCATCCGCACTAGTTTGGGTCACCTATAGCTAGGCCACAGGTCTTAAAAATCCTGTCCCAGAGGCCGAGAACCTACATCAAGAAAGCCACAATAAGGGTTGCTTTATCATGAGGTTGTGTAGTGGGTTTTGAAGCCTAGAAGAAGGCTTATGGGCTACCAACATTTGAAGGGACTAGTTGAAGGTAATATGCAGTCTACTAAAGGTATTTAAGGCTGTGAATGGGGCAGTTGCTGACCGTTTTTATGCCCTATTCATTCCTACTAGAATTGTAGAGAAGACACAAGTCCTTGGAGCCTACACCAAACATCAGAATTACATCCTTGTTGGAACCATCCTCTTGTCTAAAGGTAGTGGTATTAAAAATTCTCATTTGAAAGTCATTCTGACTTTGAATTTTGAAGTATTGTATTCTCTCTCTCTCTTCTGAACATTTGAAATTACTGGTAAGAAGAATTGATAAGGGTTTTCCCCATCTTGGGGTTTTTCCCTAGTTTGAGCCATATTCGTGTGTTCTATCTTGGATTGTCTTCAGATTTTATTACTTATGTTATTTCATTAGTTACACTTATGATTAATAGTATTGCTAATGGATTAATGGAAAAATGATGTAACTAACCTAAGCTAAGAACATGTTAACTCAAAATTGACATGGTATCAGAGCTAGGTGAGGACAAGCCCAAGCTTAAGATATTGCGATCTCTAAGAAGCACCTAAGGAATTTCAGTAGAAGTCACCTTCAGATCTTTGTGGTTGGGCAAGTCTGAGTTCAAAAAGGAAAATCTGTGACATTGTCTTAAGGCCTTATACAATCCCTAATTAATGAATTTGGGCACAAATTCAAAGAGCAGCTCATTCATTACAAACAAAAGCTGGAAGTCATCAAGGTATGTTTCAGAATTTATGAGGTGTGCTTTTAAGTGGTTTCAAGATATTTTCAAAGGTATATTTAGCAGTAAAAATTCAAAAGGAGATGTTTCCCTTCAAGATCATTGCCTGGACTATGAGGTATCATAGTAACGTAAAATAATTCATATGTCAAGAAATCCTCAACCCTTGGTCTAGTGGAATTAAGACAACCCAGAGTTTACTATGATTTGAAATCATCAGTATTGTGGAATATTGAGTAACTTGATTCCTATTCTCTGAAAATGCAGTAAGAAGTATTGTTGGAATTATTGTAGTATCACTGTAAGAATACAATTCTAATCCTGACCTCTGTTCTACAATAAAACTCTGAGCATTCTTTTGATGTGTGGAGATCTAGAAATAGTGACCTTATCCTAAAATTAGGTCATCAAAGCACAAGAATAATATCTAGTGATTCCGGCTCCATTTGGACGTCATGAGGCAGTTAATCTCTGCAAGACCAAACTCCAATTTTCACCATCTTTTTTGATCTTCATCACAAAACAACAAAATATTTTGCTAAAATTTCCCTTGTTTCATGAGACTACATGTCAATGAAACGTATGGCTCATATCTTGTTTTTAAGACCTTCATTATTGTGGCCCTCTTAGGGCACCACTCCAAACAAATCTCTGCAATATTCTGTGATTAAAGTGCCACAAGAAGATCGAAAGATTCAAGCAGTGAGAGGACAACAAATTTGAATAGAACATCATTTCCCCCTTTACAACGGATACCTACTATTACTATGCAGACTTGGGAAACTCCATTTGAAGGGTAGCCTGATCTCAGTTCTAAACAAAGTGTAAAGCAACTATTGAAGTCAACAAATTATTATTTTTTTCTTTAGGCCATGTTCTTAATAAGAAGTGTTAGTCTTGAAGCTTGCAGACCTAACGCAATCAACCTAAAGTATGGAAGTCTAATACATATATTCTGAGTGATATCTAACGAGATCCTTTGTGTGCAAATTCAAGATGTAAAAGTTCTTTTAATAGAGATAACCCTTGTCACATATATATACATATATCTTCTTGACGATTGCTTACAAGCCAACCAACATAGAATCTGGAGCTTGGTGGCAAGCCTTTCTGTGGGAATCTCTATTCAATAGAAATATGGAATAACTTAAGAAGCCTATGGAGGGTATCTATATTTGTTAAAGCGAAATTTCTCTTAAATATATTCTAAACAAATTTATTTATTTTGTTAAATTAATAACAAATCTAGAAACATCGATCTAGTGACCAAGAAACTAACGTGAAATACACTCTTAGTATGGTTTCATAAAAATTATGATAAGATCCATGTGATGTGTTGATCAGATTTCCAGGCCTTGATTTTTCCATAACGCAGCGAATCATATCCTGATAATTTATGCATGATGATGACAACAAAATAATTCAAGTGCATTATGACCTTACTAAAACTTTTGAGCATTTTTTGAACTTTCCAAGGTTCTGATCAACAGCCCTTTTGCCTGTAGAATCCATCCATGTGCTAAGGATTATGTCTGTGGAGATTTTCTCTCTAAGAAATACTTGGGATTGTTCATTATATTTTTGTGTATGAACATCTTTACAACCAGTGAATAGAGTAATAACACTGCATGACTAACCGAGTTTATATATATCAATGCTGGAGTACATTGGGGATGAAAGTTTAAATCAGAGTCTTGGTATCTATGTCATGATAATTGTTAAGAGCTAAATCATAGATTATAGTTCTGAAATGCAGAGTAGTTCCAGATATAATAGAATCCATCACTTGAATGATTTAGTTCTCAAAGACCTTAGTATGTTCTTCAATGATATAATTGGAAAAATGAAAAACATCAGTATGAATATTTTGTAGAATACATAATGATTTCTACATATGTTGAAAAGCAAACTTTATCACAAGATATTTACAAATGGTCTGTTGAGAAAAAGTGGAGGAAGTTTCTATTGATACTGACAACCTTGTATTGCAGACCGACAGGGTCAGCAAATCATTTTGATGATTATTTATGTATTGATTATGAGCATAGAAGGATCCATAACAGAATATAGGACATGTTTCTAGTGGCTCGATGATTATGTTATGTGAAGGTCAATCTCCCTACATTCAGAGGGACCTATGGACAAACCATCATAATTTGATTACTCAGATGCAACTAATGATGAAGTCTGCATATCTATCTGAAGCAAGGTTTTAGAGGGAGCCTTAGAGATGAATATGACCCAAGCAGTATGAAAGGAAAAGTAGCTAAGACTTGGGGAGACATGATTGAAAATGCATTTTTAATAATGTCTGTTATAAGTCTTTCATAGCCTGATGGAATGGAAAAACCACCGATCCCTGGTTTTCCTGTGCCTCATTTATTGACAACTTCTCAGATATTCTGATATTGTATCGGTTAGTAGAATGATGATACATTACTTGATTATGTTGCTTTGAGAGTGCCATTAAAGCTGAATGCATGACTTACTATGAAGCCACTCTATTGAAAAATCTCTTTAGTTAGCCATTTGTGCACTTCGTCATTGCAAAAGAATATTATGAGAATCCAGTATTTCACATATCTCTCCATATGATACAACAAACGACATTCCTATTGTAAGACATGTTTTTAGAAAACATATCTCATGATGAGCAAGTTGTCTGATCGACACTGTGCACCCTGAAAAGACCAGTTTAGGTTGTGGTATTCCCGAGTACGAAGGATTAAGAGCAGTTGCAACAGATTACTAAGTACTATCAAAGTATTTTCTGTAAATAAATATGTTTGTTTTACATTTGTATGCTATTGAATGGAGCAATGAGGCTCCCATTGATCCAGTTTTGATTTCCAGGAAGCAACTTGGCACTATTTCGTATATGAAGGGATTCTTGGTTGAAGGATTGAGCTCTGGGAACTCCTAGGGGCTTGGTGTACTTATTGAGCTATAAGCGAAAATAGGGTGAGTGGTTCACCTTCCCATAGTGGTGCGTTGTGTACAGGGTGAGTGGTTCACCTTCCCCTAGTGGTGTGTTATGTACAGGGTGAGTGGTTCACCTTCCCTCTAATACCCCATGATGGTTGACATGTGTGTAGGGTGAGTGGTTCATCTTCCCATACATATGTGGACATATGTGTGTAGGGTGGGTGGTTCACCTTCCCCTACAGTTAATGACATGCATAGGATGAGTGGCTCACCTTCTACTATGGCATATGAGCAAGATGAGTGGTTCACCTTCTCCTACGAGTACTCCAGTGAGAGATGCAAATAGGAATATGTTGACATGTAGGTGGGATGTGGTTCATCCTTTCCCTACATGTAGGATGCTCATTCCTATGATTGATGGATGACATGTCGGTGGGATGTGGTCCATCCTTTCCTCACGTGTATGATTCTTCCTACTATTGTTGTTTTGCATGCATGCAGGACGTGGTTCTTCCTTTCCCTACTCTTAGTGCTTTGCATGCCTGTAGGAGGTGGTTCATCCTTTCTCTATAATGATTGTAATGTGTGACTATAGGAAGTGGTTCATCATTTCCCTATGTGTGATTACGATGTGTTTGTAGGATGTGGTTTCATCATTACCTGCGAGTGGTTGTGAGCAGGATGTGATATGTTCTTTTCTTGCAGGTACCCTAGTGAAAGATGCATATAGGCATCTATTGACATGTTGGTGGGACGTGGTTCATACTTTCCCCACATGTAGGATGCTCATTCCTATGATTGATGGATGACATGTCAATGGGATGTGTTTTTTCCTTTCCTCACGTGTAGGATTCTTCCTACTATTGTTGATTTGCATGCGTGTAGGACGTGGTTCTTCCTTTACCTACTCTCAGTGTTTTTCATCCCTGTAGGAGGTGGTTCATCCTTTCTCTACGATGATTGTGATGTGTGACTGTATGAAGTGGTTCATCCTTTCCCTATGTGTGATTATGATGTGTTTGTAGGATGTGGTTTCACTGTTACCTACGAGTGGTTGTGAGTAGGATGTGATATGTTCTTTCCCTGTTGATGTTCTTGCATCATACTACCCATTAATTTTGTGACACATGGGAAGTACCTCTCATCTAGCCAATGAGATGGGAAATGAGGATAGGGACCATAGCACTACCGATGGATGCATCATGTACTATTGTACTCCCTATACTAGGATGTATGGTGTTCAACAAACTAATCTGGGACCAATTGAGGTTCTACCTCCGAACTAACTTTTGTCAGTAGAGAGTGGCAAGGTCTTGTGACTCACTTCCGATCAATTATTCTTTATTATTCATATCATTGTTCAACAAAGCAGAGAAGAGCATAGATGAGATTCAGAGATGGTTCATGATGGATGGATTGGTGGGTGTAATTCTCCCAAGTTGAGAGGGAGTGTTAAAATTAGAAACTAGAGCCAAATTTCACTTTGGAACACTCCTATGAGGAAGATGATTGCAGCATTGGATTCCATTTTTTGAGAGGATCAAAATCGACCTAAAGATCACTAAATTTGGATAAGGAAAAGTATTCATTCAATGAAATGAAATTTCATAAGGCATGACCTTATTTAGGTGAGAAAAATTGAAAATTGAAAATTTGAATTTCCCTCCTCGAGTAATCAAGTCGGCCTAACCAAGAAGGATATAAATGACCTATCCTAGGCACTTTGATATTCATTCTTCTCTCTGAAGTAGTTGCAGAAGAAGGTGATTTCCAGCGAAGGAGAAGAAGGCAAGGTTGGGTTAAATTTAGTCATCTTCAAGGGCAGAGTTCCATAGGATGGAGGGCGATATTGGTTTGGGCACATTTATGATTTGTCTTGGGAATTTTATCTTCATCACAAGTGTGAGTTCGAGTAGATAGAAGCCACACCTGTTAGGGGTGATTTTGATGACAGTTTGGTATTGTTGTGAAGGTGCCATTCTCCTTGAAGTCATCCGCACTAGTTTGGGTCACCTACAACTAGGCCACAGAGCTTAAGAACCTTGTCCTAGAGGTCGATAACCTACAACAAGAAAGCCACAATTAGGGCTACTTTATCATGAGGCTATGTAGTGGCTTTTGAAGCCTAGAAGAAGGCTTATGAGCTACCAACATTTGAAGGGACTGGTTGAAGGTAATCTGCATTCTAGTAAATGTATTTAAGGTTGTGAATGGGATAGTTGTTGATTGTGTTTATGCCCTAGTTAGTCCTACCAGAATTTCAGAGAAGGTACACATCCTTGGAGCCTACACCAAACATTAGATTTGCAGCCTTGCTGGAATCATCCTCTTGCCTAAGGGAAATGGTATTAAACCTTCTCATTTGAAATTCATTTTGAATTTAAAGTATTGTATTCTCTCTCTCTGTTGAACATTTGACATTAATGATAAGAAAAATTGATAAGGGTTTTCCCCATCTTGGGGTTTTTCCCTGGCTTGAGCCATATTCATGTGTTCTTCTGTCTTGGCTTGTCTTTAGCTTTTATCACTTATGTTCTTTCATTAGTTACACTTATGATTAATGATATTGCTAATGGATTAATGGGAAAATGATGTAACTAACCTAAGCTAAGAACATGTTAACTCAAAATTAGTAGGATGCCACGTGGGAAAACAAGCAGAGTTTGCAGCACCAAATTTTACAGTTTCTTGGGGATAAGCAACATTTGGAAGGGAAGAACTATAATATCCCTTCCTAAATAATTTTTTCAATAGTACCACAAATTTTCCATTTTTCTAATTTTGGGGGCCTAAGATAATTTTGGAGAGGAAACAAAGGACAAGGGGGTCGAAATGTTTTCCTTAGTGGAGCGTGGGGGCCACCTCCCCAACTAATATGCACTCCTTGGGGAGAGAGAAATCATATGGCCAAGGGAAGAGGTTTGAGTTGCCTAGTGAGGGGCTCACATGGAGGAAATGCACAAAAATTATTAATAGGAGAGAGGAAGCAACATTTGAGGCCTTTTGATAATTTTACAATTGAAGTGTTGCTCTAGATATTTAGCATAGTTACATAGTTTTGTTCAACACAAGAGTTTCCCAAGGAGGAAGATCAACCTTTTCGGTGGACTCTGAGTACCACCCTTGGAAGGATTATTCATAAGTTTTAGGAGTTGGAGAGAGGGCCATGTATGTGGTACAGTTTTTGGGCAAATGAGACACAGTTCAGGAGGCCACGTAGAGAGTTGAGGAGTAAAAGTTGGAGTTGGTAGCTATAGCATCGTCGAAGTAATTTTTGGTCAATTCTAGGAAAAAGGAGGCAGATTTGCAAGGGTAGAATTCAACATACAACATCAAAATGATTTTCCAGAGGAGAAAATATTTCATCCTACCCTAAAAAAATACAATCATTATGGAGGCACAATTGTGGGGTGAATTGTGAAGGGATTTTGAGAGCTGGGTTTCTTGGGGTTGGTTTGGGGTGAAATTGAGAAGAATTTTCCAGCCATTTTAGGACATTCATTCCAATATCAGTCACAGTTCTAGTTTTTTTGCACTTAGAGGAGGGTCAAGGAATTTGGGGCCATTTTTGGAGCATCAAAACCAAGGCAAACCCTTTCTAGGTTTTCTGGGTTTTTGAAAAGGATTCCATGACTAATTTATCATAATTTTCTTAGCAGTTAGTGTTGATATTTTTAAGTGTTGGGATAGCATCAGATGTGCTCTAGCTCCCTAACTTCGTGGAGGGACTAGAGTGCATGAGATGTCCAAGACCCAGAAATGGATTTTAGAAATTCCATCTAGTTTATGAGATAATTAATTAATTAATCAATCTTTTTAATTAAGGACCCTACGTCTGACTTAGGAAAATTGAAATATTAAAGGTAACTAATTTAAACATGTGATGGAAATGACTTAAGTCACACGGATCAATCTTTCTTTTAATCTTAACTGCCGATTTAATATTAGATCACTGCCATTGGTTTCCCAACAAGAAAAGTATAAAGGAAAGGCTTGGGGTCTGTTGGAGAACACACATGGAGGCATAACACTGAGACTAAGATGGAATTCTAGGGCATGGTTTGCTAATAATTTCCAGATGTGTTTCAACTACAGCGAGGGGTAGTATTGGCGAGAGGGATGATCTGATCCCAAGCCAAGAGTCAGAGCAGTGCAAAGAGAGTAGTATCTACGCAGCAGCTGCACATCGCAGAGGGCTTCAGTGCTATGTAGGTGCTATGCAGGCCGAGAAAGGGAAACATAGAAGCAGTAGGAGGCCATTAGGGCTTACGCAGACCCAACTACGGCAGCGCAGGGACAACGTAACTCAGTCTGGGGTTACGCAGGCCTCTCCTGAGTAGCGCAAAGGCACACGCGTGCTATCAAAGCTGACGCAAAGGGCTTTAGATCTGTGATGGGGTTTATGAAGATAGAAAACGACTAAGTTATGTAAATCTTGTTTGAGGGTGTGAATCAGTCTAGTTTTCCGTCTCCGGAACGGAGGTATTGCTGCAGATTTTTTATCTCTCGGGTTATCCAGTAAGGTGCCTATATTTTTTGTACTTAGAATCTACTTAATAATAAAAAAACTCCAGTAGCTAGAAGACCGATTTTCCCGCATTAGGTTTCTGAGGATAGTTGTCCAAAAAATCTTGTGGTTTACTTTGTCTATGTGCATGTATTCAGTTTAGATATATATCTGTGTAGGATATTAAAGTGTTTACTTCGATGTTAATACTTAGCATTTCATTTTAATAATTTTTATAAGTAGGAGAAGTAAATTATGATTTAACAGTAGGGTTTTTGCATAAGTAATATTCAAAAATTTTCACAGTCAGGAGGGGGCAAAAATCACAAGGCCTGTGCAAATTTTTAGTGGAAAAATTTCAGCAATAGTTTGGCATTGATAAAGCATCCACCTGAGGCTTGTAGCTTTCCTTGTGAAAGCCAGGGTGAACATTTTTTTTATTATTATATATTTTACTCCAACAATATCTTTTAATAAAATTTTCCCATTTTGGTGTGTTTGGAGCATTTCTGTTTTATGGGCATTTGCTTAAAAATATTTGTGTTGGGTTTATTGTATGAATTTGTTATCACTATTAATTTTTCCATTAGGAATACTACACCTTAAGAGGCTTCATCAACATATCAAGTCAGATTTGAAACAAAAGTAAAGTAATCCTTTTAGATTGAAGCACCTTCTTTAAAGCACACATGAAGAGCCTAGGAGACACCTTCATCGAATGATAAAATGATAACATACTTTGAGCATATTTTGAGTTGACAGTAGAGTGCATTCATGATGACATTAATTGATCATTCTTCAAGCCTTTGTTGAAACAAAAGTTACTCTTGAAGCATAGTTGAAGACCAACTCTTGAAGAGTTGTTTTGTTGAAGCAATCACCCTTGGAGTTGTTAGGGTCCTATAATAATAGGGTTCATAATTTTTGAATTGACCTTGATTAGTCTTGTAAATATGTACATAACTTGCTTTCTGCAAGTTGTTTTCCCATATAATAAAATAAAATAAAAATTAAAAGAGGGTAAAATTCCTAAAAGAAAAATCAAAGGACTTTAAAAGAAAAGATCAAAATGAATAAAAAATGGACCCCAAAAACAAAACAAAAAGAGATAAGAATAAAACATGAAAGTGATGCAAGTCAAAATGCCACTACTATTTACTTTTACTGCAAAAATAATGATTATGTGCATCTTGCTCAAAATTCCATAATCCATGATGAGTTAAATAGTTTAATCTTAACTTTTTCATGCTTTAAATTTCATGTTTATAGATAGAGAATAAAGATCTATCAAACAGTTTAAACTTGGAAAATCAGTAAATAGTTAGAGAACAAATGAGGAGCTCAACAGTTTAATTTGAGCCCTCGGATGAAATAAGATTAGAAATATATAGTTTCCTGCTTTAAAAGAAAAATGGATTTAGGGTTGCAAGCTCAAATGCACCCATGCAAATAAAGGAAAAAATGGTAGAATAATGATGGGTAGGTAGAAAGCAGTTACACAAGGCATGTATAAAAATCCTCTGACAAATTACTAATTCCCCTCCCCTCAAAGTATTCCAGTATTAAAAACCTTTAGTTATAAAGGCTCAGAGCATTTCTCTGACTTTTGTTGGGACCAAACCCAAGGCTTAATGACTAATTTGTACTAAGTATTAGATTCCCTTCTTTAAAACCCTTTTCCTCAACATCACCCCTTATTCTAAGATAACATCCCTTTTCCTAAGTTAAAACACCTTTTTTACTTAACAAAAGTAAAATCCCACTTAACTAAATTCATTTCATACAAAAACATTCAAAAAACCCACAAAAATGCATTATCCTAAACTATAAGTGTGAAAATGTGTAAAAAGGGGCCGCCATTATGAAAAATGTGCCAAAACACTTAAAACACACTTTATTTAGCGCATTTATATGTATTTCCGCTCATCATATTCATTTCATATTAACATTTAACTTATTTTATTAATTCCACTATAATACCCTACCCCGTAGTTATATTAATTCACTTTATTACATATCCCAAACCCACTTTAATATGTTTATACTATGGTTTATTTAACTCCACGTGACATATTCCGCTCCCCCATAGTTTAAAAACATATATATATATATATATATATATATATATATATATATATATAAACCCGCCCAAAGGTTATTTTACGCATGTAAATAGCCTCTTTGTCGTATAAACTGCATATCTCACCTATCCCATTAATACAAAAGATTTTACATTTAAAACCATGTTTTAAACGTATAAAGTTAACCCTGCCACATAAAAAGTTCTCGAGCCCCACGCCCATCTACCGAGAAATTTCACCGATAAATCACGACCATTCGCACTCCCTCTGCCCGATCCAATGAATCATAACCCATATCGCAATATCAATAGCATGGTTGATAATCCATTTTGGATTTGTGATATGGGTGGTATTTCCCTCTCCTCTCTCCTCCACACGTCATCTTTCCACTAGATCACATTCATTTGAAAATTACCGTAAACCACCCTTAGGTCATGCGATAACCGCTTAGCGGTAATATCCTCCCCGCACCAAACCGCATCCCATTTGACTTGACCCGCATTGAATGCAGATACTATTTCAAACCCAAATTTTCTTTAAAAATGCATATTCACGTGTTTAAGCCTTTTTCTGCGTTTTCTGCTTATTTAATTGTATCTAACTGAAGAAACGTCGCTGCTACCCCCTATTCATGTACAAACAACCAAAATTCAGCCCAATTCATTACTGCAACTGCTCAGGGCTTCCTGTTTACATCCAAAAAGACTTCAACGAGCTTCCGAAAGCTCCCAGACTTCCAAAAACCCTATTTAAAATAAAATACCTAAAATAACAGGGTTTTTCAAGAAAAATACCCTCCCGTCATTTGAAAAGAAGCATTCTCTAAATTTAAGCCTCGTGAAGCGTGTTTTCTTAAACGAAATACCCTAATTTCCTTCAAAAGTCATATTTTCTTTAAAAAACCCTTATAAATTCACAATTTTTTGAAGACTGTAACCTGTTTTAAGAAAATTGAAGAAGTATAGGTATTTACAGACCCTTAGAGAACCTTTGATTGATTCAAAATCCTTTGAAAATATTCAGAATCCCTTTGTGCATGAATTAAACTATTTTAGATCTGTTTTATCCAAAAAAGAGTAGTAAACCCTTGTTAAACCTTTCCTGAGTCTGTAAGAAGGATTGAAGATTAATTTTGGAGTAGAATTGAAGGTTTGAAGCATAAAAATCCAGAGTATACCTGTTAAAATCCAAAGGAAACCTATTTCATATTAAAATAAATTTTGTAAACATTCTAAGCTTATAGAAGAGTATAAAAAACCTAAAAACAAAATTTTTAAGATTTAGAGGTCTGAAGTGTCAAGAAAAAATCCAGTAATGGCTTCAAAAAGCACCATTTTCAACAATCCACTACAACCTTCTGTTGTAGATGTTGAGCATACCCCTTTAGCTAATGTTGATTATAAGATCATTGATCCAATAATTGAATTCAATCTTCTTGATCTCAACTGCTGGAGTCTAGAAAAATATTTGGATCACGGAGATGAAGTTCAAATTTGGGAGTCCAATTTACCCAAATATGTATTTTCCCATACCCATCAGTGTCCAGAGGTCATTAGAATGTGTCAAGCTCACTATTCCCCTAACCTAAGAGCTATTGTTAATACTGAGAAAGAAGTATTATTCACTATTATTGCAGAATCCATAAAAATAATGCTTCAGTTACAACTAGAGCCAAATGTAGTCCCATTGTCTATAGAAGCTCTTACCAAGCTTTATCTGGAATTAGAATTTCCTAAAAGATTTCAGATCTTCCAAACATTCATGCCTACATATGTTGAAATCCCAAAGATTAACCCTCCATATTCATCCTGCAAATTCCCTGAAGGATCAAGAAATGTAATTTCAATGTTGTCCTTTATTATTGGTTGATTTACTGATGAGCACATTCATGAGTCTATACTTGGTTTTCCACTTTTGTGCCTGGTCAACCCCCCACAGTCATTTATAACTATGTTGAGTATATACCTGATAGTATTCATGATCATCTTGTAAAAATTTCCATTGAAGGTGTTTTCAGATATACCTCCTTCCTCTTTCATATGTTCCTTTACTTCCAAGAAGATAAATTCCTAATAGTCCTTCAGAAGTTGGATGTAGAAGGTAATCCACTGTCAGTTATTTTCTGGACTTCTTTTATCAAAAAAGAGTAAAATAAGTTCACTTATGTGGATTTCACAGTCTGTTTTTTTTACCCATTGCTAAATATTCTTACAAACAGTGTACAACCAAGGATAAGTGATGAGATAAAGAAAGTTTTATAGTTATCAGAGCAAAGCAGAACTGGTGATACCTTTACCAAAATCACACAGAGATTAGAGTCTATCGGTCAAACCTCTTGCCCTATAAATTGCCAAAATACTTGCCAATGAGAGTGTTTGACTTAGAGTATATAAGACAAATTCTAAACTAACATTCTATAAACATTTTGGTTGCTAAAAAGAAGACTCAGTTCAAATTGAAAAACCAGGTGGGTCCTTTCATATGCAATCATAGGGAAGCAGGTGTATAGGCAGCAAAACAGTTGCTAGGGTATAAATTTGATAAAAGTTTCTTGTGGAACTATGATCCTTATGGAATTATCAGTAAGATGAGGGTGAAATGAAAATTAACCCCATATATTCATGATAAAAAGCCTGAAATTGAACAGTTTTCCAACCAAACAGAATGGTTGGAAAATGCATTAATAGAAATAGTCAAACAAGGTGATACTAGTCACACTTTGAAGACTGTAAATCAGGAGGAAAAAACCACAAAGAGAATCAGAGAAGAAGGCACATATACAGCTGAAACAACAACATAAACCAGATTTAAGCTCAGTTATAATAATAAACCTAAGATTAATCCAGTAGACAAAGAGAAGGAAGCAACTTAAATTTTAGATGAAGAAAATCCAGAGAAGAACACTGAGACTACTACAATAATTGAAAATGAATAGGAACCTGATACTTCAAACACTCAGATGATTGAAAAATAGAAAAGCATGGAAGTATTTTCATCATAGCAAGTAGAGGATACATATATTGATATCAAAGAAAAGTATAAACAGATCAAGGCCAAAAATGAGGAGATAAAGAATGAAATATATTCACAGTATTTGAAATAGACTCCAAGAAATAAAAATAGGCTGCTCTCAGCCTTTGATTATAAAAATAAGAAATTGATAATCTCAACACTTCAACCTACAGTTAAAACACCTAAAACAATAACATATTATAAGAATTTTGACTTAGAAGTACAAGAAAAAAGAATTCATCCCTTATATCAAATTGAGTTCCACAAAAAAAGCTCAGAAATGCTATATTCTACTATGACCACAAAGGCAATGAGAGCCCAGAAACTCTAGAACACTATAACAAATTTGAGAGATCAGATTAGGATTGAAAAGCTTCTTCTTATGTTAAAGACACTAGAATCAAGTCTTTAGAGGAATTGGTGATTGAAGTAGGGTATGACCCTTATAATGTGAAAGCTGCAGAATAATTGGTGAAGAAGAAAAATGTTGATATTGCAGCACTTAGAAAGCAATTGAAACTTCCTCCAATAGAACATCCACATGCTAAGGAAATTATGCAGGAGGCAAATAAAAAAGATGAGATGATGAGTCTCATACTACAAATGACAGCACATATCAAGGAGATGGATATTGAGATGGACAAGCTTGTCCATGAAAAATAAGCCGCAAAAACTCAAAGTGTTCCTCCTACAGTCATTCCCATGGTAACAACAGAAGTTCCTTCAACTCTAGCAGAAGAGCTAGTACCAAAAGTCCCACTGGCCACAACAGTGCCAGTCACCTCTTCCACTACTTCTACTACTGAATCTTCCACTTTAGCAGTTCAACAGTCAGATGAGGCCAGTAAACTCATTAAAACCATGGAAGATATGTCAATACAGAACAATGAGATCAATAGATTGAAATATCAAATCAATAACTTGGAAGATGCCAAGAAATTAGCACAAATAAATGCTAAAATAGAGGAACAAAATGCCAAAAGGTTAAGTGAACAGTTAAAGAAGGTTGAAGCAAATTTAACCTTAAAAGAGCCTATGGCCAACATAAAAAATCAGCTATGGTCCAATATCATTGAGTCAATTAATGATACTTGGCCATAAATTCAAGTAATTTATGAGCAGAAGGACTTGCTTAAGGTAGCCAAAGAAGAAATATTGAAGACTAAAGAAGAGCTAGGTGTCAAGCCTGAAGAAGCACTAGAAATAATCTACTTTCTCAATACTAAAAACAAGCAAGAATTGGATGAGATATGAATTAGTGACAGGACTGAAACAATTCTTGAGGTAAGAAAAGTGCTTTCAAAGAAAAACTTGATTAAAAAGTTGGAAGAGAAGTGTCAAAACATGGACATAGCCATAACTAGATTCATGGTTAAGTTTGAAACATTAAGACAAAAAGGCTTGCCAAATATTCTTGTTATCAATGATAAACTGATGAAGCAAGAAGATTACAACAAGGAGATAACAAAATTTTCTAGAGATCAAGTTAACAATTCAGATTGGCAAGGAGTTCCCACAGGTAAAGTATTGCATAAGAGTGTTGAAAACTTGTTTTATTTACAGCATGAGATAAAACATCTCTTTGTAGTCAAGCCAACCTTTGTTAGATACACAGAGACTGATGAGAATTTTAGAAAACTTACAAAGATTAAGTTACTAGAGGAAGAGTTTTGGCAGAAACTCACTGATTCACTATAAAAAGACAGTTTACAGTAAAAGAGGATAAAAAATAGAGTGTTATTTTTACACAATAAAAATATATTTTTAAAGGCAGTAAAATAGTTAAACAATAGGTTAAAGAGTATCAGTGGTTAAAGTGTGTCAGTTAAAGAGTATCAGATGAGAAATAAAGATTCAAAATTGATTGAAGATCAAGTGCCAACGTTGAAGACACCTCAAACAACAAGCTATAGCCTAGGTCCAACAAGAAATATATTTTATTTAATAAATAGGACAACTTGCAATTTTGTTTTGCAGCTATCACTATTTTATTTTCCATAGAAAGTTCCTATGATTTTTCTAGGATATTTTGTATTAATTTTTGTATAAATACTTCATCCTTTGAAGTATTAGTGTGGATTAATTGTTGAAGATTTCTATAGTTGTTATATTCTAAAACTGAAGGGTTTTTGTATCAAGTTCAAGTCAGCAGACTAGATCAAAGCAATAAAGCATCATATTTCAGGATTCATGTGTTGGGCCACTGAAGTGAAGTATTTTCTCATCTTATTTTTCAATTTTCTTATGTTTTCCATCCATACATAAATGTGTTTTAAATTTAATGTGAAATCAGGAAGTGATATATCAGAATTTGTCAAAAGAACTCTGTTATTTACTGGTTTTCATTTTAATTTTTTCTACTGATATCCAGACTAGGGAACCCTTAATTTCTCTCGAATTTTGATTGAACTCTACCTCTTCATTCCTTATCCGGATCAAAGAATCCTTGATTTCTCTTTATCCTGATTAAACCACTTCACCAATCAACCTCAAAGATCTTGAGTGACTCTACTATCTTGCCCTAAAAATATTTGACTTTAGACCTTGATCCTTATCTCTCTTCTTGACACACTAACTCCATTTGCCCAATGGAAAAAAAAAATCTATCATTATCCATCTCAGTAAGTGATTTTTTCCCACCAAGCCAAACCAAATTTCAAAACCAAATTGCCCCATATAAATAGCCTAATATCATATATAAAAACAAGTTAAATTTTATAGAGAGAGCCCTCTCTGAGCCTTAGGAAGGCTAGATCCTAAAGCTTGAAAGTAGGTCTGTGGTTACCTCTAATATTCTTTAAACTATAAAATCAAAATCTCACAACTTTGAGAATTATTAGAGTGATAACATACTGGCGACTCCGCTGGGGAACTAACCAATCCTCAATTTTTAAATAGGTCTTGAAGGAAATATTTTTATTATCTTTTCACCTTAATATGTTTTAATAAGTTGTGAGTATATTTTCATTAAAAATTATAATTCTGGCTTCCAGAAGAATCTCCTATAGTAGGTCAAATCCAAATCCACAACCTGTTGCAATAGTTGATAATTATGATAGAATTGGGAAAAAGAATAAAAAAGTAGAAGATTTAGGTAATAAAGTTTCCTTAGTTAGAGAAAAATCCCTTCCAAAACAATTAGCAACTATACAAGACATTGATTTTGACTTAAATTTTGAACATTATTTATTCATAAACAAATCAGAAAGTGATTTAAATAGCACTGCTATAGATTGTAATTTTATTTCATCTCTTGAAATTAAACAGGAAACTATTTCAGTAGATTATGAATCAAAGATCTTTGAGGCTTATGATAAACTTGATGAAATAAATGCTACTATACTTAAGGAAATAGATGAAGCTATTTTTCATCATTTAGTTGAATTAGTTTCTTTATCAGCTTATACCCCTAAGCCTTCTACCACTCATTTAGATACCAGCCTTTTAGAGTCCCAAGGTTCATCTCTATTTACTACCACATCATCCATTATCTCCACCACACTTCATTCCACAGATCCATTTATTCCTAAACAACCATTCCAACCTAGAGTATTATTTCCATCCTCCACCACCTCATCTCCATCCACTAGTTTTCCTTCTGCATTTTCCAATACATCATTCTCATCTCCTATCACCTCTTCATATTTCCCAACTTCTTCTTTTGGTTTCTCAACCATATTTGTTAGTACATATTCCTATATCCCAATCTCATCTGCAAGTTCTGCAACTACATCAACAAGTGCTTTTGGCTCTGCCCCAAGTACTCCTAACTTACCCCCCAGTCAAGCTAGAATTTAAGCCATGGCTGCTAGATATGCTCCCTTGGTCCTTCCAGCCCAGTTACATGACATGCCCCAGGACTACCAAATCAAAATACCTCAATTTTATGCAACCACTCAATGTACTTCCCAACAACATGTGAATAAGATGACAAATTATTTTGAGCTTCATGAAATAGATGATTATGATGTACAAATGAGATTTTTTGCTCAAACATTAACGGGTGAGGTTAAAAAATGGTTTAAAGGTTTGAATCCTAGTAGTATTGTTGATTTAGCAATTTTTCATAGATTATTTTTTAATAAATGGGAAAAGAAGAAAAATCCATTGCAAATATTATGAGAATTTTAAAGCATTAAAAGAGCACCTAATGAGAGAGTCCAATATTATTGCACTAGATACAATAGCATTTATAATTCAATTCATGTTAATCTCAAACCTACTCCAGACTATGTCCTTATCAAATTCCTTAATGGATTTGATATAGACACATCCTATCAATTAAGAGAGAGGAATCCTGAAACTTTAGAGTAGATGCAAACCAATGTTGTTAGTGTAGAGGCAAACCTGTTAGCAAAGAGAGCTAGATTAAGGAATGAAAGGAGAGTAACAATAAAAGAAGAGGCATCTAGTTTAGATTTAAAAATAGATCAATTAGAAAAAAATTTCGAGAGAATGATGGATAGGTTAGATAATATGGAAAGGAAGCCATGGTGGGATAACCAATAGCAAATTAGAAATCCTAACTTCAGGAAATACACCAACGCAGGAAAATCTAGAGAACCAAAACCTGACCAAACAATAAGACCACCTTTCCAAGAGAACTATGTTGAAAGTTCTCATCAAAATTATGAAGATGAAGACACAATAAATCTAATGGGTATTAATGATGATAACATTATCTTTCTTACACAAGAGGATCAAGATTTATATGATTTACAACAAATGCAATTAGATTCTAGTGAATCATTTGATTACAAACAAGGTTATGATTTTTCTATCAATGAAGTACATAAGCAATATAACCTTAGAAGCAAGAAAAATATAGAGCCTTCTACTAAGAAATTTGCACAAACACAAATTAAGAAAACAGTAGAAGCTCCCACTACTAAAGTTTTGCAAATTCTCCCTAGGGAAAACAAGCAAAACTCTAATTCATCTCAAAAAATTTCAAGCCCTAAAATTTTACCTAGTCCCAAACATCAACAGATTTTAAAAAAAAAATTACTGCTGTAAAGACAATTAATTCTGCTAAAACAACAATTTTAGACTCCAAGGCACCCACTGTGATCCAAAATCATCTGATCCAAAAGCTACCACTGTTAAAAAAACTTCTGATAATTCAAAATCTGCAAAAACATCTACTGCTTCTCAAACTATTCCTGAAAAGAAAACTAAAATTTTTAAGGCAGTAGAAACTGAAAATGAAAATGAGAAAATAGTTGTAGAAAAAGAAGACAAACCTACTCAAACTGCAATTACTAAAGAAGAGATAATTCAGATAAGTAAATCACAAGCTCCATTTAATATTCAAGCTGAAATTGCTAAATTAAAAATACCAATTCCTTTGACAGAATTGGTAAAACATGATTTGTACAAAACAACTATCACTGAAACCTTAAACATAAATGATGGAGAAGATTTAGTAAATCTAAGTGATGATCAACCAGAGTTAATTTTTGGTCCTAATGTTAATGGAAAACACCAAGATGGAGCAGTTCCACCATTTTACATTAGCTTAATTGTTTATGACCAAATATTACACAATGCAATGCTAGATTCAGGGGCTTCACATAATTTAATGCCAAAAGAAATAATGGAAACCCTGAATTTATATATCACTAGGCCTTACAAATATCTCTTTTCATTTGATTCCAGTAAAGTGAAATGTTTAGGTTTGATTAAATATTTATGTGTCACATTAGTTCAATATCCTGGTAAAAGCATACTCATGGACATTGTAGTAGCTGACATCCCTCCCAAGTATGGAATGATCTTATCTCACTCATGTGGAGCTAAATTACAGGGATCTGTACAACTTCATATGTCATATGAAGCAATATCAGTTTTTGGCCAACCAAAGAAACTTTATAGGGAAACATTGATGAAATATATGGTGAGTAGTGTAGAAAGACCAAGAAATTACCCAATTTACACTACACCTATGGACATGGTTTCATTCATTCTATGCAACTCTGAAACTGATATTTAAATAAAAACTGAACTAAAAGATAAAAACAAAACACCAGACAGTGAAAACATCTTTCGTGAATCATTATGGCACCTAGATTTTGATGGTTCAGTCAATAAATTAGGAGCATGAGCAGGAGTTTGGATAACTAATATGGAAAACAATCATGCAGAAGGTCATGCTTTCAGACTGAATTTTAAATGTACCAATAACATGGCTGAATATGAAGCTCTTATTATATGATTGCAGATTGTTAGGAATTTAGGAGATAAAATAATATCAATTATGGGAGACTCAGAGTTAATTGTGAAACATATAACTGCAGAATATTTTGTTTATAATCCAAGATTAAGCCGATATAGAGAAATTGTTTTAGATTTGATCAAAGAATTGTAAGAATGTGATTTTTCTGTAATACCAAGAAAAAGAACATACAACCTCATTCCTTAGCAACCTTTACTAGTACCTGTAATCTTCCATTCCAGCCAAATCATAGATATATTGTAGGAGTAAAACACAGACCAATAATTCCAGATAATCTTAAATATTGGCAATTTTTTTCACAAGATGAATAGATTTATCATTTCATGAACAATGAAGGTGAATTTCAAAATTGTAATATAGATACAGACTGTACAGTAGATCAAAATTTAGATAGTGATATTGATTTGAATAATGTAGATGTAAATAACTTAAGTTTTGCTAAACCTACTAAATTTAGTCAATTAGACATAGATAATTTAGAAAAAGTAGAGATTGAAGAGTTAGCAGATGATGAATCTGATATTTTGAATCTCAAAGCTAACTTTCTACCAAAAGGCTTAACTCCTTTAGAAGATTTATTTGACTCTAATGATATTGCAAGAAAACCTAAAATGGAGCGACTAAGATCTGATATTGAGGAGTGAAATATTGGTACAAAGTTAAAACCTAAGATGATTAAACTTTCCAAAGCTTTACCTCAGGAAGAAAAAGAAAAATATATAGCCCTTTTTAAGGAATTTCAGGATGTTTTTGCTTGGATTTATGACCTAAAATCCTATGACACTAGCATAATACATCATAAAATACCTATAAAAAAGGACCAAAAACCCTTTAAACAAAAGTTAAGAAGGATCAATCCTGTTTTGATGCCTTTAATTGAGAAAGAGGTAAAAAGAATGCATGATGCCCAAATAATTGCACCAATCAGATATTCTGATTGGGTTTCTAATCTAGTTCCCACTAGGAAAAAGACAAGAGAAATTAGATTATGTGTTGATTTCATAAATTTAAATAAGGTGTCCTTAAAAGACAATTACCCTTTACCAAAGATGGATCACATTCTACAAAGGGTAGTTGGCTCTTCCAAAATTTCATTGTTAGATGGTTTCTTTGGATATAACCAGATTTTAGTCCAACTAGAAGACCAAGTCAAAACTGCTTTTACTACTCCATGGGGCACTTTTATATATGTAAAAATTCCTTTTGGGTTAATGAATGCAAGAGCCACTTTTCAAAGAGCTATAGATATAGTCTTTGCAAAGGAGATTCATGAATTCCTAGTGATTTATTTAGATTACATTACTGTATTTTCAAATACTGATTATGAACATTTGGATCATCTCAGGAAAGTATTTCTTAAATGTAGGATATTTGGCATCTCTCTAAACCCTCAGAAAACTTTATTTGGATTATAAGAAGGTAAACTACTAGGAAATATTATATCTAAAGAGGGAATTAGGATAGACCCAGCCAAAATAGAGGCAATTCTAAACATTAGTCCTCCTAGGAAGATTAAAGAGTTACAAGCTTTTCTAGGTAAAATTAACTTCCTTAGAAGATTCATCCCAAATCAAGCTGAAATAATCAAAGAAATTGACAATATGCTGAAAAAATATTCAGTACTTAAATGGACTGTTGAAGCCAAACAATCATTTCAATCTATTAAACAAGCCTTAACAAAAACACTAGTCCTTATAATTCTTGAATTTAAGAAGGATTTCATTATCTTCTCCTTTGCTTCAGAACACACTATTGCTGCAGTTTTACTGCAGAAAAATGACCAGGGCTATGAGCAACCTATTGATTTCTTTATCAAATCATTCAGAGATGCCACTTTAAAGTACAATATAATGGATAAATAGGCCCTAGATTTAGTAAAGGTCATCAAAGACTTTAGAGTGTACATTATTTATTCACATATCATTACTTATGTTCCAAATGAAGTTGTAAAGGACATTCTAACACAGAATGGGCCTGATGGTAAAAGAGGCAAGTGGATTGCCACAATTTTGGAATATGACATAGAAATCCAACCCACCAAACTCATAAAAGGTCAAGGTTTAGCCAAACTCATGGCTGAATCAAATTTTCATGCTTTATGTTGAGTCTCAAATCTGCATTGTTCTTATACATCTTCCTAGACCTTTTTCATTCACCTGAACCTCCCAAGTTGTTAATATCATTGTATATTAATTGCAAAAGAGAATCTAAAATGGTTTTTAACTATATTTTTGTGTCTGCTGTTTGATTTAGATTTTTCTCATTTAGCTGCGGAATCTTGCCACTTTCCGCAGCTGCTGCAACTTTCCGCAGCCATTTTGTGAAACTCTATGTTACAAGTGTCTTCAGGTAAAACGAGCCACATGGGCAAGTCAGAAATGATGTGGACATGGATCGTGTCCTATTGGCTCGAGCAAATTCACCTAAGGAGGCTACGGTCAAAGGTGGCCAAGTGGAAGTCAACCGTAGAGTCCCACGGTGACAGGACTCTGTTTCTCGTCACGTGGAGATTTATATGGCTGTTTCTGAATTGCGGTAGACAAATCAAAACCTGTAGATGGCTCCATAAGCCGAATTCAAACATCCACTCTTCATAGATTTACTCCTCAACGCGGCCATGATCCTAGATCTCTGGACGTAATGGTTTACGTGTTCTCTATCAGCATAAACTTTAGGAAATTAGTTATATCACCTTCAGTATAAATAACGCGTTTGCATACGCATAAGAGTTAGTTTTTTATTAGTCTCCATTAGCTTCCAGATAGCTCTGTAATGTAATTACGTTGCCACTGTGCCGTAATATCACCTTTCTGTTATGATTGCATTTTAATATATAAGAAGACTCTGTTTCCAAGCGTAATTCGTACTTGAAGTCTGTTGCCAAGGCTGGTGTAGAGGGCCCCTGCACACGCTGAGGTTTTGTGCATTATTGTATAGTTATTGTTTTATTTCTTTAAGCTCATTGTGCCATAATTCATTCACATGTTTATACATTGCATCTTTCATGGTATATATGCTTCATTTCTGTTTATAATCTTTCATGCTTTACATCTTGCTTCTGTCCATAATCTTTCATGTTTTATGTTATTGTTAACTGATCAGTGTTCTTGTTTCAAGTTATAAATAGGCAGCCTGGGCATTTGCATAACTTTTTGACTAATGACATGGAATTAATATTGTTCTGCTGCTAATTTACTTTTCTTAGTTTCTGTTTAATTTCAGTACTGCTTTGTTTATTTCAGTCTTGCACATTTGTTTTAGTAGTTAGATTTAGATATATCAAATTGTTCATGTCATTTTCAGTTACCTCCGAAAGCCACAGCTGGACTGATGGTGAGGGATTGAAGTATGAATGTATAGTTTGATATTAGTTTACTTTCTGCAAGTTAGATATATTAAATTGCTCATGACATCTTCAGTTACCTCCGAAAGCCACAACTGGACTGATGGCGAGGGATTGAATTATGAATGTGTAGTTTGATATTAGTTTACTTTCTGCAAGTTAGAAATATTAAATTGCTCATGACATCTTCAGTTACCTCCGAAAGCCACAGCTCGACTGATGGTGAGGGATTGAATTATGAATGTGTAGTTTGATATTAGTTTACTTTCTGCAAGTTAGAAATATTAAATTTCTCATGAAATCTTCAGTTACCTCCGAAAGCCACAGCTGGACTGATGGTGAGGGATTGAATTATGAATGTGTAGTTTGATATTAGTTTACTTTCTGCAAGTTAGATATCATGTTACTCAAGTTGTTTATGGTTACCTCCGAAAATCATAGCTGGACTAATGATGAGGGATCAGAAGATAAGTTGATGTAATTTGATTTAGATTTACTTTGTTGCAACTTTTGGATTTCTTTCAACATAGTTTCTTTTGTGTTTGAACAGCAGCAAGAATAATGAGTTTCATGATCAGTAGTTCATTGTTTGTTTGACTAGAGTAGTGATGCAATTTCATTTTCTTTGAAGAATTAATTTTGTCATTATGTGTTTTTAAAATTCTTTTGAAGTTTGGAAAATCATTAGAAAGACATTGTTGTCTTGAATATTTGTCTCCATACTTGTCTTTTAGAATTTCACAAAAATCCAAAAACGACAAAAAAAGTAAGAGATAGGTTATCTTGCACATATAGTGCGCCACACTTCGTCAGCTTACGAATCTCGGATTGACAAATTAAATGTAGCAATTTAGGACACACCAAATTGACCAAACATTTTACATATTAATTTTATTGCCCAAGTAGATGACCAGGAAGAGATGGTGACTCCAGAGATCAGTGAAGCCTTTTCAGACTCACCATGGTATGTATATATTGTATTTGTATTACTAAATTTACAAGCTCCTCCTAGATTATCTAGAACAAAAGATACATTCTTAAAATTAAAGGCAGTAAGATATTGTATCATAGACAATGTACTCTTTTGGAAAGATCATGGTGGAATTTTATTGAATTTTTTTCTTAAAGAAGCTGACAAAGTTTTAGAAGAATTTCATGTAGGTGACTGTGGATGACATCTCTACTGGAAGACTACTATAGACAAAATCATGAGAGCTGGTTTTTACTGGCCTACTTTGTTTGGAGATGTAAAAAATTATGTGACCTCCTATCACAAGTGTCAAATATTTGAAGGAAAGAAGAAGTTGTTACTCCTGCCCTTAAAATCCATCTCAACAGAAATTCCTTTTCAACAATGGGGTTTGACTTCATTGGTGAAATTCACCCCCCATCCTCAGCCCAACATAAGTGGATTTTGACAGCCACTGAATATTTTACTAAGTGGATAGAAGCCATACCCTCCAGAAAAACCACTAACACTTTCTTAATCTCCCTTTTACAAAACAACATACTTTCACGATTTGGATAACCCCAAAAGATTATCACTGACAATGCAGCTGCATTCAAATCCAAAAATATGATTGATTTCTGCCATAATTACCACATTACCCTTGGCCATTCTACTACATATTACCCTCAAGGTAATGGCCTTGCTGAATCTTCCAATAAAATCCTTGTGAACATCATCAAGAAATTACTAGAAGATGACAAGAAAACTTGGAACAAGAGGTTAGTTAATGCCTTATGGGAAGATAGACTTACCACCAAAAAATCTATTGGTACATCCCCTTACCAGCCTTTTTATGGAATGGATGTTTTTTTTCCATCTTCCTTAGGAGTACCAGTAATGAAGATAATCCAAGAATTACAAGTTGAGACCAATGACATTCAAAGAAGGGTTAACCAAACCATTCACTTGTAGCAAATAAGAGAAGAGGTTTATCTCAAGTCTCAAGTTATCCAAGACAATTTTAAGAAATTTTTTGACAAAAAGAGTAAAGAAGATTATTTCTACATTGGTGAAAAAGTTCTAAAGCGAGATTCCAGGAGAGAAGAGAAAGGTAAACATGGGAAATTTGATTTCCTATGGAAAGAACCTTATGTTATTTATGGTTATAGAGGTAAAAATGCTTTATTTTTGAAATATATGGATGGATCAGATCTTCTAGGTGGCCCTTTCAATGGTAGAATGCTGAAGCATTTCTACTCTTCAAAAATAACCAATACTTAAATTTTTTTACTTTATCCATTGTACATAACATTTCAGATTTTAGATTGGATTGGATGTTCTCCTAACAAAGTTGAATCCCAAAGAGAAGGCCCTAAGCTTTGAAAGGTAAAATATCATAAGTATGAATAATTGCAAAGCGCAGACAACATTTACAAGGTTGGCACAGTCAAAATTCAAAGGCCACTAGTCTCAAAGTTCTTGACACTTCACCAAGAAATGCCATCCCCATGTGGAGCCACTATTAAGGTCCTATAAAAATAGGGTTTATAATTTTTGAATTGACTTTGGTTAGTCTTGTAAATATGTACATACCTTGCTTTCTGCAAGTTGTTTTCCCATATAATAAAATAAAAAAATGAAAAGAGAGTAAAAGTCCTAAAAGAAAAATCAAAGGACTTGAAAAGAAAATATCAAAAAGAATAAAAAATGGACCCCAAAAACAAAAAAAATACATAAAAATAAAACATGAAAGTGATGCAAGTCAAAATGCCACTACTATTTACTTTTACTGCAAAAATAATGATTATGTGCATCTTGTTCAAAGAAAAATGGATTTAGGGTTGCAAGCTCAAATGCACCCATGCAAATAAAGGAAAAAATGGTAGAATTAATGATGGGTAGGTAGAAAGCAGTTACACAAGGCATGTATAAAAATCATCTGACAAATTACTAATTTCCCTCCCCTAAAAGTATTCCAGTATTAAAAACCTTCAGTGATAAAGGCTCAGAGCATTTCTCTGACATTTGGTGGGACTAGACCCAAGGCTTAGTGACTGATTGGTACTAAGTATTGGATTCCCTTCATTAAAACCCTTTTCCTCAACATCACCCCTTATTCTAAGATAAAATCCTTTTCCTAAGTTAAAACACCTTTTTTACTTCAGAAAGTAAAAACCCACTTAACTAATTTAATTTCATACAAAAACATTCAAAAAAACCCACAAAATGCATTATCCTAAAGTACAAGTGTGAAAATGTGTAAAAAGGGGCCACTATTATGAAAAATGTGCCAAAAAACTTAAAACACACTTTACTTAGTGCATTTATATGTATTTCCACTCATCATATTCATTTTCATATTAACATTTAACTTATTTTATTAATTCCACTATAATACCCTACCTTGTAGTTATATTAATTCACTTTATTACATATCCCAAACCCACTTTAATATTTTTATACTATGGTTTATTTAACTCCACGTGACATATTCCGCTCCCCCATAGTTTAAAAACATATGTTATATATATTAAAACCTGCCCAAAGGTTATTTTACGCATGTAAATAGCATATTTTTTCGTATAAACTGCATATCCTGCCTATCTCGTTAATACAAAAGACTTTACGTTTAAAACCACATTTTAAACGTATAAAGTTAACCCCGCCAAATAAAAATTTCTTGGGCCCCATGCCCATCTATCGAGCAATTTCATCGATAAATCACGACCGTTCGCACTCCCTCCGCCTGATCCAATGAACCATAACCCATATCGCAATTTCAATAGCACGGTTGATAATCCATTTCGGATTTGCGATATGGGTGATATTGCCCTCTCCTCTCTCCTCCACGCGTCATCTTTCCACTAGATCGCATTCATTTGCAAATTACCATAAACCACCCTCAGATCATGCGATAACTACTTAGCGGTAATATCCTCCCCGCGCTAAACCGCCTCCCATTTGACTTGACCCGCATTGAATGCAGATATTGTTTCAAACCCAAATTTTTATAAAAATGCATATTCACGTGTTTAAAACTTTTTCTGTATTTTCTGCTTATTTAGTTGTTTCCGACTGAAGAAATAATGATGTTACCCCCTGTTCGTTCACAAACAACTAGAATTCGGCCCAATTCATTGCTGCAACTGCTCAGGGCTTCCTGTTTACATCCAAAAAGACTTCAACCAGCTTCCAAAAGCTCCTAGACTTCTAGAAACCCTATTTCAAATCAAATACCTAAAATAAGAGGTATTTTTCAAGAAAAATACCCTCCCGTCATTTGAAAATATGCATTCTCTGAATTGAAGCCACGTGAAGCTTTTTTTCTTAAATGAAATACCCTAATTTCCTTCAAAAGTCATATTTGATTTAAAAAACCTTGACAAATTCAGAGTTTTTTGAAGACTGTAACCTGTTTTAAGCAAATTGAAGAAGTTTAGGTATTTATGGACCCTTAGAGAAACTCAGATTGATTCAAAATACTTTGAAAATATTCAGAATCCCTTTGTGCATGAATTAAATTTCTTTAGACCTATTTTATCCAAAAAAGAGCAGTAAACCCTTATTAAACCTTTCCTGATTCTGTAAGAAGGTTTGAAGGTTAATTTTGGAGCAGAATTGAAGGTTTGAAGCATAAAAATCCAGAGTATACCTGTTAAATTCCAAAGGAAACCTCTGTCATATTAAAAGAAATTATGTAAACAATCTGAGCTTACAAAAGAGTATAAAAAACCTAAAAACAAAATTTCTAAGATTCAGAGGTCTAAATTGTCAAGAACAAATCCAGTAATGGCTTGAAAAAGCACCATTGTCATCAATCCACTACAACCTTGTGTTTTAGATGTTGAGCATACCCCTTTAGCTAATGTTGATTATAATATCAATGATCCAGTAATTGAATTCAATCTTCTTAATCTCCACTACTGGAGTCTAGCAAAATATTTGGATCAGGGAGATGAAGTTCAAATTTTGGAGTCCAATTTACCCAAATATGTAGTTCCTCATACCCATTAGTGTCCAGAGGTCATTAGACTGTGTTAAGCTGATGCAGGGATTCTGCTATAAAATAAATCCTTGCGCATAATACAATGTGTGCTTCCTTGACATGGAAACCTCATCAAATTTGTCATTAAAAACCACATTCAATTCAGCTCAAAACATATACAAAGAAGAGAGAGCCCACACAAACAAAAATAATGGTATATAATAACACACGAAATTCAGATTCAAACCAATTGCTAGAATATTACATTTGTGGGCCTCTCGGCTCTCAGCCTTTTCAAAAACTCTCACACCATTTCTCTCTATCTCTCTCTGCATTCCTCACTCTGTTCTCCATCCTCACACAATCCTCATATTTATACATAATTATGAATTAATTCCAATCCATGATTTCCTCCACACAAATCTCAACCAAACTTTAAAATAGATTTATCCCTTATTTGACTCAACTGAGTTCCATTTAAAGAATTCCTAATCCCTAAACTATCTATCTAACTCAATTCCACTCATATTCTCAGTTAATTAAGAGAATATTTACAATAATCCTCACACTCAGATTTTTCTCTCTTAATTGATTAAAAATGGGCATAATAATTTATAAAATAATTAAAAAGAAATCACCTCCTAATTACACAATATTTTAATGAAAAATCAAGTAGGACGCTCCTGCATCAGACTCCCCATGTAGAAAAGTTTCCATAGACTCCTTTCTATGAGATTTTTCACTTTTCTGTAATAATGTGACAGCCACAAATAACTTGCTCCCTCTAGGATTCCAAACTCTGTTTTTCCACTGGTCTTTTGAAGTATCAACTCTATTTTGTAAATTTGCACATAATTTCTAGAATAGTATTTTCAGAATATTATTGATTGTAACTCTCGTTGTTCCATACCACATCATCTTTATTTTGAAAATTACAGACTCATGTAGAAATGCTGATACCCATTCTTCTTGTCTCCAAACTCTAAAGTAATCTCGAACTTGATGTACATCAGCATCACTCATTCTATCAACCGCATTCCATCAGCCTCTCCAACAATTTCTTTCGCCAATTCCTTGGAGTAATTCCTCTTTTTCTAATGCTTTCGTCTCCAATTGTGTTGAACGCTCAACTTTCTGAAATGAAGAATAATCAAGAACTTATCCTTGATCACAACTATAGTCATTGATTTCTCCTATAGTAACAAATTTCTCATCCGGTGATGTACCTGCATTCATCAACAAACTATTAGTTTCAAAAATACAAGACCTTTCAGCCTCTTTTGATGCTTCAAGCACTAATCTCCCATCATAGACTTTCTGGATTTTAGTAAATACTCTTTGGAATTGCTGGCTACTTTCATATTTATCCTGCTAGTTCAATACTTATGTTTCCTTTATGTCTCTAAAGACATAACTTTCTTGTTGCTCCTGATATTTCATCTCATCTCCAAAAAAATTATGCTCAATTTCTCTGATTTCGACATCATATTTATTAATGTCGTCTTCTGTACCTACAGCCACATTTTTATATGAAAATTTATAACATTCACTCAACTCTATAAGTGTTAAAAACATTTCATCCCTATCATGCATGGAAACTGCAATCTCTTCTGTATCAGGTTCTGCAAGTCTCATCTCCCCTTCAGGTTCCTTAAGCCATCATTCCAAGAACTCTATTTCCATGTGAAATCTTTCCAGCATTTCATCACAACCTTCATTCTCAATTTCATTCTTCTTCTGGCAATCCTCCTGAGTTATCCTGTTTTCTGTATCATCACATTGCAAAACTTTGTCATCAATTTCATTAAACAAATTCATTTGTTTACCTCCTTGGAATATCACTTCGGCATTTTCATTATGTTTCTGCTCCATAACAACTTCAATTGGTTGTCTTACACCAAACAAGAATTCATTTATGATTTCTTCCCACTGCAACAAATCAGTACCTTCCTTCTCTGAAAGGCATTCTCCTTCATACTTCACCTTAAGAGTTTCATTCATCTCTGTGACAATTTCACCAGACTGTCCACCATCTTCCGCACATCCTGCAAACACACATAAAATGTGAGATTTAAAAATACAAGGCTTCATATCCTCATCTACTTCTCTTGTTAACATATCTTCCAATTCTTCTGAGCTATTCCAATAGTTCATGAGATCTTTCTCATTGATCTCTCCATCCAGAATTTCACCTTGTTCTGGGCCATAAATGGAAACTTCCATTTCCAAATCAGCCTCTCTGAGTTCTTCACATCTCATTTGCACATTCATCATCTGCTCAAGCTTCCTCAGCTCTTCTGTCAACTGTATGTTTACCTGCTATTCCCTCTTTGCGTGTAGCCTCTGCCACTTCACTTTCTTCCTCATGGTCCAACCATGTCTCTGGTATTTCATATTTCTCTGCAACAATTCCATCAATAACTCAAGGTGAACTATTATCTCAGCTTTCTCCCTCTCATACTCTTCATCATTCAACTGCTTACATATGCCATTTTCCTTGGCATTTTATTTCTTCTTTCCTCTGTTGTGGTCTTTCTCAAAACCTCTGAAATGACTATCAATAGTCATCTTCTCCTCCTTTGTGAACTTCATCTGTTCACGTGTGGATTTCATTTGAATCCCCTTTTTCAGCAAGCTTTCATACTTTCCATTCAAAATGCAAGCTCTCTTCCTGCGCTTGACCTCTTTTGATTCTCTGTCTTGGAGTCATCTGTGGGAAATTCTCTTGCTCCTCTTTGCTGCAAACAACAACTTCAGTAATGCTTGTGTTACAATGACACCAACTCTTTCGGTGCCGGGCTCTACCGATCATTCACCCGATTACATTCAAACCTATTGACTTGGCTTATGACTCTTTGACTCCAAACTTTACATCAACTCTTCATCGTGGATGAATAATAAACCCTCTTGTACAATAACTCAATGGTTTAACTTGACTCAAGCTATCCAAATTTTCATTTGACCTTAACATCTGATTTGACTTCAAGGCTTGACCCAATAATTACAATAGTGGATATTTTGACTCTAATTCAAGTTATACAACATACTAGTGAACAACCACCCTTAATACATTTTCATGATATAAAATATTCACTCTCTCTCAATTCTCTTGCATACTCCACTCTACCAATTCTTTCTCAACCCCATTCTTATGAAAATATCATAAGTCTCTAATTACATCATCTCTCTTTATCACTTTATTTTACTCACATGATACTTTATCCTTTAAATTGAAATGCAATCCACTTTTCCTAAGATTTATTTTATGATAAAAATAAAATAAATCATTTAATTTCCAACTTTTTAAAATACCTCTTTGAAATGAAATTTCATACCTTATGCTCCCTTCAAGGTTACTTAATAAAATTTTTCTTTGCAATTTCAACTCTCCAGATTTCACTCTTCTGTTTCATTCTTATCACTGTGAATATTTTCATTCCGCCCATCATCTTAGCGCAAACAGTTTTCCCGCACTTCCATGCACCATGCACATTATAAATTGTACATCAATTCACATCTCTTCACCTTTGTACGGAGAACAAGATACTCATGTTTTCAACCTCTTGATGAATAATGTACAACTCGTACATTGTGTCCATCCTGAACAACACCTCTTAGGCGCTGCCATATGATGGTAAAAACAAGGATTATACAACATCAAGAAATTGTGGTTTGTTTGTGTTTTCAATCTTAAAACACAAATAAAAAGAACTCTCCCATTTCCAACTACAAGGATCCAAAATGACGCAACCAAGACTGTGAAGAACCCACACTATGCATAATAAATGACCTCATAAATTATAAAAATGTATGCTTCTCTTTATATCACCCAGGATAGTGTATTCTCCTTTTCCATTCATTTAAGCATAACTTAATTTCCTTTAAAACTACTGTGGTGGAAAAAACGTATACATCCGCATTTAAAATTTTTTCACTTTAATTCTTATTATGGTTTGAACAACATGTTGACATATATATAAATCATTCCCGCAAAAAATACTTATCTATAATTTCGATTTTGGTTAAGAAAACAAAAAATGTCAACATATAATATGCTCGGTCCCATAATTTTACATAAAATACCTTTCCAATTTTCTTCACCCTTCTAATTTGTCTAAGTGAACCTACTCTCATCCCATTGACTGGTTTCTTCACAAGAAAGATCTCCAAATGCATTTACAACATTTCTATCTATGCGAATTGCAAATTTTCAATTTCGCATTGCAATTCAGTTTTACTGCTCCACAAAGCCTCTCTTACATGCTTCCAAGGATCTTCACACAACACTTACATAATGTCATGAACTCAACAATGCTTCACAAATCTCAAGTCTTTAATACTTGCAACACCCATAGCACAAGTCTCGACGTTCGAGCTTATGCTGCTCCTCCACACGGTATTTCTCCCTAGGTCCACTTAATTTCAGAATTCAACAATTGCAGAGAGGTTAACAGATTAAAATGCATGATTTGCTTACATTGGGACAATATTTGTAGCCAACACCTTTAAATTTGACAGTAAAAGAGTATGTCCTCTTGAAAATTTTACCTTTTGGAAGGAATATGGCGAATCTATTGGATTCTAATATGTTGCAATAAATTGCCTCACTTCACATCACATATCTTGATAACAGAGGCCACTCCTATGCGGTGTAACACAAAAATAGCATCACCCTTCTTACACAAGCCTTTTTCCATTGTTGTTTTAAGAGCAACATCCAAAATCACTTAAGTAGATTCGAAATCAGTTGCCTTTGTTGATCCTTCTGCCAGAAGTGGAACCAATCCTCTGTATATAAGATTGTGTCGGGCAGGATTTTCATCACTACTTCTCGCTTTATGCGTATTAGCCCAGGCCACCAATAAATTCCAGATCATGTCGTTTCAACTTTTCCCAGCTTCTGATAGCGTTTCACACAACAAGGCTCCTTTGGCTTCCGTGGCTTCACTCTGCAACTAGGAGATGTCGACACGAATGAGCGCAGACTGCTTTGGATGTTCCTGTGTTATTTCAATCAGTATTTGTAACACTATTAGGAAATCATGCTGCACAGTGTGTATTCTACAGAAATGCTGGGCAGATATCAAACGCTGTTTGGAGGTGTCTTTAGGCTCTGCTTCCTCAATCGGTATCCACATCACAATCAAATCAATTTCCAGTTTTGGCACTTATAACCACGTTCCAATTTACAATATAACACGGCCACTCTATGCTGAAGTCAACTAATCCCTTGGCCACTTTCGTCTACACAACTTGTGGTTGGTCCTCTTTACATACATGTTCTCTATGCACTCCTTTCCTCATGCTCCTCCTCAAAACTTAGCAGATCGACTAATATCACTTGATAATTTAAATAGCAGGTACAGGTATCAATATTGTAAATTTTATCGAACTTTGGGTTCAATAAATCTCCCTCATGCTTCATACAAAAATTCTCATAGATTGACAACACACCACATCAATCCACGCATCCAATGATCCATCAAAATGGGATCGACCTCACCACACAACAATGATGTAAACACGATTACAAATATAGTGCTGCATTCAACATTGACTACCTTTGCACCCAGTACGCAGCGTTGGATTGTCTCATACGCTGGCTGATTCCTCCTTTAGTCGACTTCACCGGCGACGTTGATTCCAAGTGAATTCACATTCTTGCAAATACCATACTTGTGTGTATATATATATATATATACACACTTGCAAATTCAAAACAAAATGTAGAACAGGCATCTTTTCGGCTCTGATACCAAATGATGTAGGGATTCTGCTATAAAACATATCCTTGCGCATAATACAATGTGTGCTTCCTTTACATGGAAACCTCATCAAATTCATCATTAAAAACCACATTCAATTCAGATCAAAACATATAAAAAGAAGAGAGAGCCCACACAAACAAAAATATTGGTATATAATAACACATGAAATTTAGATTCAAACCAATTGCCAGAATATTACATTTGTGTGCCTCTTGGCTCTCAGCCTTTTCAAAAACTCTCACACTGCTTCTCTCTATCTCTCTTTGTATTCCTCACTTTTTTCTCCATCCTCACACAACCCTCATATTTATACATAATTATGAATTAATTCCAATCCATGACTTCCTCCACACAAATCTCAACCAAACTCTAAAATAGATTTATCCCTTATTTGACTCAACTGAGTTCCATTTAAGGAATTCCTAATCCCTAAATTAACTATCTAACTCAATCCCACTCATATTCTCAATTAATTAAGAGAATATTTACAATAATCATCACACTCAGATTTTTCTCTCTTAATTTATTAAAAATGAGCATAATAATTTATAAAATAATTAAAAATACATCACCCTCTAATTACACAATATTTTAATGAAAAATCAAGCAGGACGCCCCTACATCACAAGCTCACTATTCCCCTGACCTAAGAGCTATTGTTAATACTGAGAAAGAAGTATTATTCACTATCACTACATAATCCATAAACCTAATGCTTCAGTTACAACCAAATCCAAATGCAATCCCATTGTATATAGAAGCTCTTACCAAGCTTTATCTGGAATTGGTCTTTCCTAAAATATTTCATATCTTCCAAACATTCATGCCTACATATGTTGAAATCCCAAAGATTAACACTCCATATTCATCCTCCAAATTCCCTAAAGGATCAAGACATGTTATTTCAATTTTGTCCTTTATTCTTGGTTACTTTACTGATGAGCACACTGATGAGTCTATACTTTGTTTTCTATCCACTTTTGTGCTTGGTCAACCCCCCACAGTCATTTATAACTATGCTGAGTATATAGCTGATAGTATTCATGATCAGCTTGTAAAACTTTCCACTGAAGGTGTTTTCAGATATACCTCCTTCCTCTTTCATATGTTCCTTTACTTCCAAGAAGATAAATTACCAATAGCACTTCAGAAGTTGGATGTAGAAGGTAATCCACTGTCAGTGATTTTTTGGACTTCTTTAATCAGAAAAGAGTCAACTGAGTTCACTTATGTGGATTTCACAGTCTGTTTTGTTTACCCATTGATAAATATGCTTACAAATAGTGTACAGCCAAGGATAAGTGATGAGATAAAGAAATTTTTATAGCTATCAGAGCAGAGCAGAACTAGTGATTGGTACCTTTACCAAAATCACACAGAGATTAGAGTCTATGGGTTAAACCTCTTGCCTTATAAATTTCCAAAATACTTGCCAATGAGAGTGTTTGAATTAGAGTATATAAGAGAAATTATAAACTCAAATTCTATAAACTTTTGGCCTCTAAAAAGAAGACTCAGTTCAAATTGAAAACCAGGTGGGTCCTTTCATATGCAATCACAGGGAAGCAGGTGTAGAGGGAGCAAAATAATTGTTAGAGTATAAATTTGACGAAATTTTCTTGTGGAACTATGATCCTTATGGAATTATCAGCAAGATGAGGGTGAAACGCAAATTAACCCCATATATTCATGATAAAAATCCTGAAATTGTACAGTTTTCCAACCAAACAGAATGGTTGCAAAATACATTAATAGAAATAGTCAAACAAGGTGATACTAGTCACACTTTGAAGACTGTAAATTAGGAGGACAGAACCACAAAGACAATCAGAGAAGAAGGCACATATATAGCTGAAACAACAACATAAACCTAATATTAATCCAATAGACAAAGAGAAGGAAACAATTGAGGTTTTAGATGAAGAAAATCTAGAGAAGAATCCTCAGACTACTACACTAATTGAAAATGAATAGGAACCTGATACTTCAAACACTCAGATGATTGAAAAACAGCAAATCATGGAAGCATCTTCATCATAGCAGGCAGAGGATATAGACAATGATATCAAAGAAAAGAATAAATAGATCAAGGCCAAAAATGAGGAGATAAAGAATGAAATCTATTCACAGTATTTGAAGCAGTCTCCAGGAAATCAAAATAGGCTACTCTCAGCCTTTGATTATACAAATAAGAAATTGATAATGTCAATACTTCAACCTATAGTTAAAACACCTAAAACAACAGCAGATTATAAGAAGGTTTAATTTGAAGTACCAATAGAAAGCATTCATCCCTTAGATCAAATTGAGTTCCATAAACAAAGCTCAGAAATGCTATATTCTACTATGACCACAAAGGTAATGAGTGCCTAGAAACTTCATAACACTATAACAAATTTGAAAGATCAGATTACGATTGAAAAATCTTCTTCTTATGCTAAAGACACTAGAATCAAGTCTTTAGAGGAATTGGTGATTGAAGTATGGTATGACCCTTCTAATGTGAAAGCTGCAGAAGAATTAGTGAAGAAGAAAAAAGTTGATATTGCAGCACTTAGAAAGCAATTGAAAATTCCTCCAACAGAACATCCACAGGCTAAGGAAATTGTGCAAGAGGAAAATAAAAAAAAATGAGATGATGAATCTCATACTACAAATGACAGCACAGATCAAGGATATGGAGATTGAGATGGACAAGCTTGTCCAAGAAAAATAGGCTGCAAAAACTCAAAGTGTTCCTCCTACAGTCATTCCCATAGTAACAACAACAGTTCCTTCAACTCTAGCAGAAGAGTTAGCACCAAAAGTCCCACTGGCCATATCAGTGCCAGTCACTTCTTCCACTACTTCTACTATTGAATCTGCCACTTCAGCAGTTCAATAGTCAGATGAGGCTAGTAAACTCATTAAAGCCATGGAATATATGTCAATACAGAATAATGAGATCAATATATTGAAAGAGAAAATCAAGAACTTGGAATATGCCAAGAAATTAGCACAAATAAATGCTAAAACAGAGGAACAAAAGGCCAAAAGGTTAAGTGAATAGTTAAAGAAGGTTGAAGTAGAGTTAACCTTAAAAGAGCCCATGGCATACATAAAAAATCAGCTATGGTCCAAGATCATTGAGTCAATTAATGATACTTGGCCATCAATTCAAGTAATTTATGAGAACAAGGACTTGATTAAGGAAGCCAAAGAAGAAATATTTAAGACTAAAGAAGAGCTAGGTGCCAAGCTTGAAGAAGCCCTAAAAATAATCAAGTTTCTCAATACTAAAAACAAGAAAGAATTGGATGAGATAGGAATTACTGATAGAACTGAAACAATTCTTGAGGTAAGAAAAGTGCTTTCAAAGAAAAACTTGATTAAACAGTTGGAAGAGAAGTGTCAAAACATGGACATAGCCATAACTAGATTCATGGTTAAGTTTGACACATTAAGACAAAAAGGCTTGCCAAAAATTCTTGTTATCAATGTTAAATTGATGAAGCAAGAATATTACAACAAGAAGATAAGATACTTTGCTAAGATCAAGTGAAAAAGGTAGATTGGCAAGGAGTTCCCATAGGTAAAGTGTTGCATAAGAGTGTTGAAAACTTGTTTTATTTACAGCATGAGATAAAACACCTGTTTGTAGTCAAGCCAACCTTTGTTAGATACATAGAGGCTGATGAGAATTTCAGAAAAATTACAAATATTAAGTTACCAAATGAAGATTTTTGGCATAAACTCATAGATTTACTATAAAAGGACAATTTACAGTAAAAGAGGATAAAAAATAGAGTGTTGTTTTTACACAATAAAAACAGATTTTTAAAGGCAGTAAAATAGTCAAACAACAGGTTAAAGAGTACCAGTGGTTAAAGTGTATCAGTTAAAGAGTATCAGATGAGAAATAAAGCTTCAAAACTGATTGAAGATCAAGTGCCAGCATTGAAGACACCCCAAAAAACCAACTGCAGCCTAAGTCCAACAAGAAAAATATTTTATTTAATAAATAGGACAGCTTGCAAATTTGTTATGCAGCTATCACTATCTTTTTGTAAAAAATATTTTATTTTCCATAGAAAGTTCCTATGATTTTTCTAGGATATTTTGTATTAATTTTTGTATAAATACTTCATCCTTTGAAGTATTAGTGTGGATTAATTGCTGAAGATTTCTATAGCTGTTATATTCTGAATCTAAAGGGTTTTTGTATCAAGTTCAAGTCAGCAGACTGGATCAAAGCAATAAAGCATCATATTTTAGGATTCATGTGTTAGGACACTGAAGTGAAGTATTTTCTCACGTTATTTGTCAATTTTCTTATGTTTTCCATCCATACATAAATGTGTTCTAAATTTTAATGTGAAATCAGGAAGTGATATATCAGAATTTGTTAAAAGAACTCTGTTATTTACTAGTTTTCATTTTAATGTTTTCTGCTAATATCCAGACTATGAAACCCTTAATTTCTCCCTAATTTCAATTAACCTCTACCTCTTCATTCCTTATCCGGATCAAAGAATAGTTGATTGATCTTTATCCCGATTAAACCACTTTACCAATCAGCCTCAAAGATCTTGAGTGACTTTGCTATCTTGCCTTAAAAATATTTGACCTTAGACCTTGATCCTGATCTGTTTGCTTGACACACGGACTCCATTTGCCCAATGGAAAAATAGATGTATCATTATCCATCTCAGTAAGTGATTTTTTCCCACCAAATGAAACCAAATATCAAAACCAAATTACCTCATATAACTAGCCTAAGATCATATTTAAAAACAAAGTTAAATCTTATAGAGAGAGCCCTCTCTGAGCCTTAGGAAGGCTAGATCCTAAAGCTTGAAAGTAGGCCTGTGGTTACCTCTAATATTCTTTAAACTATAAAATCAAAATCTGACAACTTTGGGAATTATTAGAGTGATAATAGGAGTATAGTTTAATACCAACACGTAAAGACTTGTTTTGTTGGAGCAGTCATCCTTGGAGAATAGTTGAAGATCAACACTTGAAGACATCTTTTTTTGGTGCAACCATAAAAGTTATGTTGAAGAAGACATTAAGTTTTTGTAGAGGTAGATTTGAGAGCACTTTCCAAACCTATCTTGATACATTTTTTAGAATTATTTGAAGTTTTTGATGAAGGCTTGAAGCAATATTGAAGTCATCTTAAGGGAAGAAAACTGAGAGGGTTAGATCTGTAGAGGATTGGAGTCATCATACAAGGTTGGAGCTTCGATTTGTAGTTGAATATTAGAGTCCTCATTCAAATTTCAAGCCTTGAAGGCGATAAAGACTTTGTTGTGCATTTTGGAGCTTGGGTTTTTAGATTCCTCAAATTCATTAATAAAATTATTTTCTTGTTGCACATCTTGTGTTTTGGTTTAATTGGTGATTTTAATTGGCATAATATAACAATTGTAAATAAATATTGATTCAACCCCCCTCTCAATATTTCAAACACTAGCACACCTTACACCTTGCAATATTTTTATTGACATGCTAGAAGGAACTTTCATGGTGCAATGTTATTGTTGGAAATCTGGTTGTTTATGATAGAAAGAAATATAACATGTGTTAGAGTTCCTTCACCTTGGAATGTTCTTACTAGCAATGTGCTCGTGTTTGTGTTAAAACAAAATATAGCATGCACTAGATCTATTTTGGCATGCAATGTTGTTTTTGGTAGTATGCTTGAATTTGTGCTACATGTAAAGCTAACACTCGTTAAATTTATTTCACCTTGCAATGTTGTTATTGGAAAAATGCTTATGTTTGGGGTAGAAACTATGCTAGATTTCTTTTTCTCTGCAATATTATTGTTTTCTATTTCATTGTTTATGATAGAAGGAAATATAGCACGTGTTATATTTCCTTCACCTTGGCAATGTTATTGGAAATGTGCTTGCGTTTGGGCTAGAAGTTGTGCTATATTTCTTTTTCTCTACAATATTGTTGTTGTCAATTTGGTTGTTTATTATAGAAGGAAATCTAGCACGTGTTAGATTTCCTTCACCTTGGCAATGTGCTTGTGTTTGTGTTAGAAGGAAATATAACACGCGTTAGGTTTCTTTTGGAATGAAATGTTGTTGTTGGTAGTATGCTTGTATTTGTGTTAAATGTAAAGCTAACTTGCATTAAATTTCTTTTACCTTGCGATTTTATTGGAAATGTGCTTGTGTTTGTGATAGAAGTTGTTCTAGATACATTTTTCCATGCAATGTTGTTGTTGGAAATATGTTTTTGTTTATGCTGGAAGAAACTCTAACATGCTACATTTCTTTCACCTACAATGTTGTTGTGTGCTTGTGTTTGTGCTATGCGTAAATCTAACATGTGTTAGATTTTCTTCACCTTGCAATGTTTTTATTGCCAGCATGCTTCAGTTTTGGCTCGAAAGAAATCTAGCATGCGTTAGATTTCTTTTTCACTGCAATGTGATTGTTAACAATATGCTTTGTTTTCACTAGAAGTAAATCTACCATGTGCTATATTTCTTTTATCTAGAAATGTTGTAATGTGTTTGTGTTTTTTCTAGAAGGAAATCTAGCACACATTAGTTTTCTTTCACCCTTCTATGAGTTTATTGACAATGTGTTTGTATATGAGTTAGAAGGAAATCTAGTGTGCACTATATTTCTTTTGTATTGCAATGTTGTTGTTGTAAATTCAATTGTTTGTGCTTGAAGGAAATCTAGTATGCGCCATATTTCCTTCACCACAATGATGTTATTGGAAATGTGCTTGTGATTGTGCTAAAAGGAAATCTAGCATGTGCTAGATTTATTTTTCCATAGAATGTTGTTGGTAATATGTTTGTGTTCATGCTATAACAAAATTTGGTATGCGCTAGATTCTTAAGCCCTACAGTGTTATGTGTTTGTGTCTGTGCTAGAAGGAAATCTACCACACCAGATTTCTTTTGTCTTGCATAATGTATTTTTGACAATATGATTTTTTTTCTAGAAGCAAATCTAATATGCAGTATGTTTCATTCACCCTACAATATTGTTATGTGTTTTTGTTTGGGAGAGAAGAAAATCTAGCATGTGTTAGATTTCATTCACCTTGCAGTGTTGTTATTGGTGACATGTTTGTTTTGAGATAAAAGTACAAATAGCATGTTAGATCTAATTCACCTTGCAATATTGTGATTGGAAATATGCTTATGTTTATGATAGAAGAAAATCTAACATGACATAGATGTAATTTACCCTACAATATTGATGTTGCCAATATGTTTGTGTATGGTGGGACGAATTCTAGCATGCTCTAATTTTTTTTTGCAGTGCAATATTGGTGTTAGAAACATGGTTATGTTTTTACTATAATACAATCTAGTATTCAATAGATTTGTTTCGCAATGCAATATCGTTGTTGGCAACATGCTTGTATTTGTGCTAGAATGAAATATAACGTGCATTGTATTTCTTTTGCAATGCAATATTATTGGAAATGTACTTGTGCTTGTGCTAGAAGGAATTATATCATGCATTGGATTTCGTTTTCACTACAATGTTATTGTTGGAAATGTGCTAGAAGTAAATAAAGCATAGGTTAGACATCTTCCACCCTACAATGTTGTTTTTGGCAATGTGATTTTGTTTGTGCTAGAAGAAACTCTAGAATGTGTAAGATTTATTTTTCTTTGCAATGTTTTTGTGAGTAAAATGCTTCTATTTACGCTAAAAGAAAATTTAGCATGTGGTGGATTTCAAACGCCTTACAAAATTGTTGTTGGAAATGTGCTTGTGTTTGTGCTAGAGGGAAATCTAGCATGTGCTATATTTATTTGACCATGTAACATTTCTTCTAGGAATATGCTTATGTTTGTAGTAGTAGGAATGATATTGATTGTTAGCTTTCATTTGAGGTTCAATGTTGTTCAAAATGGGATTCTACTTGTGATAGAAGGAAAGCTAGCACACATTATATTTCCTTCATAATGTAATGTTGTTATTAGAAATATGTTTGTTTTTATGCTAGAAGGAAGGTTATAATGTGTTAAATTTCCCTCATCTTGCAATGTTATTGTTGAAAATGTGTTTTTGATTGTGATATAAGTAAATCTCGCATCCGTTAAATTTTTTTCACAATGCAACATTATTATTGGAAATGTGCTTGTATTTGTGTTAGAAGGAGTTATAGAATGCACTAGATTTATTTGTTCTTGTTCCAAAAGGAAAACTATCAAGATTTCACCTTGACCAAGGTTAGTGCTCTAAAATTATTCTTGGCAGTGCATTTGTGATTATGCAAGAAGGATACCTAGTGATTACTAGCTTTCTTCTAGACACCATTACACTTATGCAACCAATGATCTAGGGGTGACATTGTCTCAATAATCACAATGGTTAGAGTTATAGCTTTTGATGTGCCCTTTTATTGAATTTGGAAAAAGTTATGGAGATCAATAACAATTCAAAATATGTATATAGATATATGTTGTTGTTGGCACTATATTTGTGCTTGAGTTGGAAGGAAAGATAATGGTATAGTTTTCATTTTGGCACAAACACAATAATCCAATCATAATTATTTGATCCACGGAGAATAATATGATCTTTGTATAATTTTGAAGTTTATGAATATATGTATTATTGAGGTATACTATATTTTTCTTTCAATGCAAATGTATGCAACTTTAAAGTATCAAGCACAATTTTTTAACATGTATTGTTTTTCTCTCTATTTTGTTGTCTAGTTATGAACTTTCAAAAACAATTCCACTAATTTTTGGATGCATAAGGTAAGACTCTTCCTCATCAAAATAAAAATCTAGGAAAACTCAAATCTACACTTTTCGAGGACCTAAAGTTAACATCCATTTGTATCCATCCTCAATAGTATGTCCTTAAATGTGTATAGGTAGGGAGTTCTAAAAATGGAACCAAAGACTTGTAAAATGAAATTTGTTTTCTTTTAGAATAAAAATGAGAATTATCTAGTATTTATAGTACCAAAACTTTTATTTGGAATAAAACCTCTATTTTTCCTTTTGATTATCAAGTTCAAACATCAAACTTCCTCACTAAGTGAATATATTTTCTCCTTTTCATGGGGCTTTTAAACATCTTATGTAGCATCAATCTCGGAATTTCTTAGATTTTCAAAAGAACCATGTTTTTGTTCTTCAACTTCTACAAATATCATATGATCATTATTCATACACATGCATTAAGACTACAAGTGTCATTTATGAAGTTAAATAAGAACTTGGTGGTTTGATATGAGCTCATATTTGTCATTCAAAACTTTTATTTGGAAGAAAACCTCTAGTTTGGCTTTTGATTATCATGTTCAAACATCAAACATCCTCACTAAGTGAAAAAATAATCTCCTTTTCATGGGGCTTTTAGACATCTTATGTAGCATCTATCTTGGAATTTCTTATATTTTACAATGGACCATGTTTTGGTTCTTCAACTTCTACAAATTTATTATGATCATTATTCATACACATGCATTAAGACTAAAAGTGTCATTTCTGAAGTTAAATAGGAACTTGGTGGTTTGATATGAGCTTATATTTGTCATTATATGACACTGTCTACATCTCTAATTGCATGGTCTTCATATATGTGTATTGTGTAATTTCCATGTAAAGTACATTTTGGTAGTAGGCACTAGATGGTGGAGAACAATGTTTCAGTACATACAATATGACAACCATACTATTTAAATTATTGCATCTATATTAATTTTTGAAAGTTGTGTGTTTTTGCAAAAATATAAAATCACACTTTACATGGTTCAACCTTTTAATTACAATTTATGGTTTAATTGTTGTTACATAATTGGTACAAGCTACAATGGAAAATATAGCAAATAGGGACTATGATGATCTCCTTATTAATGATCAAGTCGTTGGGCTAGGAAGGGTCGAATCTACAGAGTCTGGAACTTATTATGTCAGAGAAAGGGTTAATGCATGTTATGTTGCAATTTTGATAATTGATTTCACTCAACCACATTTGATTGAGAATGTTCATGAAGGGGACATACATCCATGGAAGATCAGGGATTTGAGGCACAACATAGGTAAATAAAATTATTGAAGTATGTGTTCAAATTTTATTGATAGTATAATACATTTTTTTTGAGTAAATACTAACCTTATTTACATTCGTTTATAGCTGCAAATGTTTCTTCTACATTTTCTATTGGAGAAAAGGTAGATATTCTGCAACATGGAGTGAAGGTTGGTGAGGGATCCATATTCAATTCATAGCTTGGGCATAAATTGCATGGAAATATGGTAAATAAATTATGTATAGTGGTTAAAATTGAGAAGGTTTTAAAACATGATGTTTCTCTAACACATCCAACAGGATTTGAGCATACACTAGGTGGTGCATTGGAATGTTATGAGATTTGGCTAGAATCAGATTTGGAACCTCATTTTCATGATCATGCCATAAATATTCCCCAAGATAGGGTTAAATTTATATGTAAAAATTTTTCTCTTACACATGAATGCATGGGAACAAGCATGTGCATTGCCAAAGGAATGCTAGTTAATGTCTGCGAGGATGACATTGTTGAAGGTGAAACACTAAGTGAAATGGAATTTGGTTTTTTTTGGAAGAGATAGATGGAAATTGTAAAATATGCAGAATTGGGGATAAGTATATACATTTTTTGGGTATATGGCCAATAAATAATTTGGTGGACAACAAAGGTGTGATATTAAGGGTTAAGGAAAAATTCAAGGAGCCACCTAAGGAAATGGTGTTATGGGATGTTATAGAATACACAAATCCCTTAAACAAATGGGAAGATAATCTTTGTAATGAAAAAGATATAAAATCAATTTATATGCATGTAATAAGGCCTTATGAAAGGAATAAACGATTTATGGCTATAACAAATATTTCAAAATGTCAAAAAAATATAGATGAAGAGAAATAAATTTGACTTTTGGCAGTAGATGTATGTTGTAGAAAATATTGTCTTCAACATGTGGATAGGAAGGCCATTGTAGGTGCTAGAAGGGGTATGAGACAAATAAATAAAAATGGTATTAGGGAATTTGTCTTGAATTCACTCATGTCAAACATAATCATGTCAAGGAGCCATGGCCATGGCCTACTAGCTATTTCTATAAATGTAAAGGACATGAGATTTAATGGGAATATTATTGGTAAGAAAGCATGGTATAAGATACATAAGATTCCTCAAAGCACATTTATAACTACCAGCAATATTTCCAAAATGGACATATCAAAGCTATTCATGGTAACACCAACACATGCAAAGCATGAGGACACATCGTCGCAGTCATAGAAATAGTGCACAAAATTGTAATGGATAATTCATATTTTTCACCAAGCCAAACACTTCAAGTTGAATAAGATGGAACATATGCTCCTTTAATATTTCTTCCTTTGACTTACACACAAAATTCTCTGTTAAAAGAGATCAATGAGGCTCTTCAAAAGCTCAATTACCCATCAATATCACAGTAAAAAATGAGAAAGATATGGAATACTAAGTTTCTAGATGTGGCATTTTCAAAGAACACCAACTTCAGTAAATGCAGTGAATGTATTGTGTTGAAATCATAGATGAAGTCAGCAACTACAAAAGAGATGGAAGAAAAGGCACAAGGTAGGCTGAACAAACATAACAAGATTGGTATGTGTGGAAGATATTGCTACTATGCCCATAGAATTATTTTAGAGCGGTTTCCAAAGGAGTATTTGAGGATTATCCATGATAAAATGGATAAAACAAAGACTTCAATCCCAAGGCTATGTGTCAAATTAAAATCTATTGTAGGAAAAAATTTACGTTTGTCATTGACAGGTATGCTAACACATGGGCATAACATAGGATGTTTTGGTCATTTCTCCCTACCATTTGTACATATGGGATCGAAATTTACTATTACCTCCCTTGAAAAGTGCTTAAGGGACCTTGAAGACCTACAAATTGATATGTATGGTGATCTACTTTATGAGAGTGGAAGTTCAAGAAACCCACTTACAAATGCATTACTTGACACCTCTATTTACTCAAAATGTCAAGTTTACAAGGATGATTTTATATCTCATGGAAGATCAAAGAGTCAAAATGTTGATTTTAAAGCTATTCCTCCACATTTTTTGTTACAGTTGGGCAATGTAGCAAGTGATAACAATAATTGCTATCTTTTCATGCTTTTATCACTTTTAATTGCACTTGGTGTCTTCATCACTATTGAGGTTGGATTCCTGCCTATGGGACACACCCATGAAGACATAAATGGAACCTACGTAATAATGTCTTCCAAAATAAAAATTAAAGATGTATATTCTTTACCTGAAATGATGGATACATATCAAAAAATTGAAGAAAAATGAGTGTTTCCACCTACACTTATTGACAAGGTCTATGACTTCAAAATTTTCCTTAATGGATACATGAAGGAGGGAAAAAAATGCACTAGTTGGAAATCTTAATGTTCAATACTTCAAATTTCTTGTACTCAATGATATCCCAGTACTAAGGTACAAAGAATCCATTAGAGATATTGAGTGGTCAGAACCAATTGAGTTATGTAATATAGATTATGAAGGTCGACCTATAATTCCCATAGGTAACCCATCTTTGTTAGCTTCCGAAAATAATGACGCCTATTTCAAAGAACTAAAGGAAGGGATAAAATCATACATAAAAATGTGGAAAGACACTATTGGGAATGAGGATTCACCAATTGTTACAGAGGAATGGAAAAATAAAGTAGTGTATTGGGAAAGAGTTCTTGATACATTAGATGGAATCTAGAATGATCATATAATAATAGATGGAAGTGATTCAACTTTTGAGGATTTCTGGCCCAAAACAAGGCACATTGTTGATGTTGATCGTAATGCACTCCATGTAATCTCAAGTATTATGGATGGATATTTTGATAATGCAATAGATGAACCAGTATATGTTGGACCCAAATGCAACAAGTCAAAGCCAACATTCAATCCAAATATCAATGTTCAGAAAGGAAAGATGTTGCTAGTTAGATCAGGAAATGAGGATGCAGGAGAGATGATTTGGATGGAAAAATAAATCTAAGATATCTTTAGGAACAATGAAAGTGAGAATATTTATGTAAAGGTTGATTGTTGGAAGCCTATTTCAGGGAAATACAATGGAAAAGTTTTAAAGCAATATTGGATACCAAATCCTGATGACACATAAATTGGCTCTATTCCAATTAATACCATAGTTTGGGCATGGTTGCCAAAGAAAGAACATTGAAAGAAGACCAAGATAAATAAATATTTTGTAGAAGTTGTTCTTGACCTACTTAAGCGAACATCTTAAGATTAGGTTTATATGATTCATGAATGTAATTTTTTTTTTAAGGATCTTTTAATATACATTCAGACACAATTTTCAATATTTGTTGTATATCAAATATTCTCTTCATATTCTTTTTGGAGGAGTTTTATATTATTTAGTATTTCAGTGTGATCATGTGGTGATACAAATGACATGATAGTGCCATAAAATATTTAAGTTTTCAAAGCTTTTCTTGAACAACGTGACTTCTCACCATATCAAATGTGCATAATCAAATTCAATAATGCACTTAAAAACATCATCTTCTAAACTTGGTTAGATATTAGAACAATAATAGATTAGCTAATTAGTACTCTATTTAATAGAAACCATATAAACACTTAATGAAAAAATGTTAGACATTTGTAATACTGTTTGAAGTGAGTTTTCGTTAATATTCCTTATTATAATTTATATAAATCAAATTTGTTGTTTTGTTGCACTCTAATTTATAAAAAAAATGATTTTGATCGTTGAACAACACAAATAGACTTATAAAATATTTCCTCTTATAGACTTTGAAGTGGTGCCAACATGGTACTAGTATAATAAATTTGTACTCAACATAGGAAAAGTAGTTAGTGTCAATTTAAAATGGTTAATAATAGTAAGAAACACAATATTCATATATTGTTAAATAACTTTATAGGTAAGAATATTTTTACAAAATCTATTATTCACGATTCAAATTTAATACATAAATATAAAAATTATTGATAATAGAAATAATGTAAGGAATCTAAGTTTTAGATGAATGTCAATATGATCTTTTCAATATAATATCCTTAAACACTCCAAGAATAAAAGCTAAACATGTGTAATAAATATTTTAGTCAATTTTCTATCTTTCCTCTGATATTTGAAAATAATCAAATTGTATTACTTTGTTACTATTATAATTCATGATTGATTTTGATAATTAAAATGATTAGTAATTGAGTCGAGAGGTGAGGCACATTCTATAGCCTAGTATGAGGGGATGTGTAAGTTCGACTGCAATTTTTTTTTGGAAGGATCTATTACTATACATTCAGACACACTTTTCAATATTTATTGCATATCAAATATTCTCTTCATATTATTTTTGGATTTTTATATTATTTAGTATTTCAATGTAATCATTTGGTGAGGGGATGTGTAAGTTCGACTATAATTTTTTTTTTTTGAAGGATCTCTTAATATACATTCAGACACACTTTTCAATATTTTTTGTATATCAAATATTCTCTTCATATTATTTTTGGAGTTTTATGTTATTTAGTATTTCAATGTAATCATGTGGTGATACAAATGACATGACAGTGCCATAAAATATTACGTTTTCAAAGCTTTATTTGACCAACATGACTTCTCACCATATCAAATATGCATAATCAAATTCAATAATACACTTAAAAACAACATCTTCTAAACTTGGTTTATAAAAACAATAGTTTTTAACTTAGTTTTTAACACAAAAGTACAAGTAATAAATAATAAATAAATTATACTACTACTATCATTAAACATTTAAATTGATCGTAAAAAAATATTTTCTCATGTCAACCCTAAAATGGTTCAAACTTCCTACAATAGTATGTAATGATGATGGTGATAATGATGATTATCATCCACTAAGACCAAATAATATGGTATATAAGAAGCCATAAAGATATTACTCAAAATTCTTTAGAATTTTATTTTTACGCTAAAAAAGCATTAAAATAAGTGTTTCAAGTTCATCATAATTTTGTTTAGTTAAAAGATCAAGAAGGTTGGTAGCGCCACAAATATTTTGAAATTTAAATCCAAATTTGAGTATAAAGTGGATGATCTAAGTCTAGGGTTTTTCATCTTCAACCAAATTACTAGTGTTGCAAATGCGATAGAATTTTATATTGTGCCAAACTTGTCTTAGTAATAATCTTAACTTAACACATACATGATATTTACTATATCAAATTATAATTAAATGGGTTAATAATAGTAACATACAAAACTTTATTTTCATAAAGTTAATAATAGTAACATACAAAACGTTATTTTCATAAATTTAATAATAGTAACATACACAACATTATTTTCATATGATAACTTTAACAAACTTAGCTTTTAGTACAAACCACAAAAAATCTTAAAAGAGATAATCTAAGGAATCCAAGATTAAGATGTGAAATATTTTCTTTTACAAGTTTATATAAATTTGTTTTATATACTTTACCATGATAAAATTTTCACCAAAAATGGTGAATATCTACATTAAAATTAGTAAAATAAGTGATTTTATAATTCCACATTTTGAAAAAAACTTAATCTAGTTAAAGTTTTGAATTCTAGATCAAAGGAATATTTCCAAATTTAATGAAATATGTGTTGATTGCAATCACATTTTTCATGTATTTCTCATTTTTCTTGTAGCGTGATCTATTGAAAGTATGAAACATGGGTACTCCTTGGATGAGGAATCAAATTCTGTATCCAACGAGTGTTCCCTCTCGAACTTTGAGTAAAATCATAGGGAGATAAGTTGAAAATACGAGTTGAAAAAATACTTTTTTCTTTTTTCCCTCTAAAATTTGATCATGTAATCTAATCTTATTTTATTATTTCCACTATTATTTTACAATTTCCTTATGACGCCCATATTAGACCTCAAAATTCCCGTAATGATGACATATCATTTAGAAAGAATTTGATATGGTCATATGGTTGTGCAGGGCAGTTCAAGTCAACACACAATTTTATTGGTTGAGTCGGCTACAGAAGGAGATAAAAAATCAGCACACTTTGAGCTATTTTGAAACAAAACATGGAAAAGGTGAGCATGATGGTGCAGGTTCTTATGTGAAGTGAGCACTTATGAGGCAGAAAATGAGCTATGATGCAGATCGACTCAAATCATCGCTAGAGGTGGTCAACTGGTGCAGATCCCATTTAATACATGAAGGTCATAGATTTATTAGGACTATGGTTCTTTTGGAATGTTGAACTTGTCGATGTCAATAGATCCATACTTGGTATTGTAATACTATAGAAGGAACAAGGAAATTTCACTCAGTTCGGATTAAAGACATGGGGGAAATATTTTCCATCGAGACAATAAAACTCACATGTTTTTTTGAGTTTTGAATTTGTGTTGATGGATGTATACTTTATCAATGTGAAAAACATAGGTATGTGAAAGGATTGAAATATGTCCCTCTTAATCCAAAGGGACCTAATCCAATTATAACATGACAAGAGATGCATGCCAAAGAGGCCATCATTTCACTTGATAATGATCGAGTCTCTGATGTTGTAAGGGAAGGTATGTGGTGTCTATAATTATTGATTTCATATATAAATTGAAATCTTAAATGTATGACCAATAAATATTATGTATTTTGGTTGAAGGCGATGTGTTTTCTTTCACTGTCGCCTTAGGAAATGAAGAGAACACAAACTACTATTTGATGTGATGCACAGAGGTAAAAAGTGGGTTGGTGCGACTATATGAATATGTACAGTTCACATACTAAATTGGTGGCATGGTTGTGATGGGTCATTTTTTTTTAAATGTTGAAAATAAGGTGGTCACATTATTTATAGAGATTTTATGTGTATGATAAATATCCTTCCAATACATTCATCTAGTCATAATAGCTCAGATCAATCTCACAAAAATCAAAGAAAAGGAAAATGAACCAAGGAGATGGAAGATGACAGAATCTGACCATGAATGTATTATGGAGACTTGCATTCCTATCACCCATTGGCCAGATGAGTAGATGATGCAAATGGAAATCCCTAAAGCTGAGTCTATAGTATTCAAGTGTAATCTAATCTAGTATAAGATACCAACATATGAATTTTGTAATTTAGAAATGTGACAATTGAATACTTTTCTAATTTTCTATTTTTCTAATTTTTTTATTTTGAATTGGAATAAAATTCATAGAGAAATTTTACCGTTTGATATTATCTATTAAGAATAAAATCATAGAGAAATAAAATAAAAATGAATGTGGAAATATTTAGCATATAATGAAGCCATATGAAAGTATATTTACATATACCCCATGAAAGCACAACATGCACCCATACCCCTCTTGGTGTATCATTCCTATATATTTGTAGTAAATGAAAGTATATTTATAGATATGATGGATTCATAATGGTGGATATGTTATAAGCTTTAAGTTCCTTGAGGTGCTTAAGTTTCTAAAGTTTTCCAAATTCCAAGGAGGTTTTATTTTGAAGGATAGGATCCTTATGTGAACCCCATAGATTTACAATTGAGAGGGATCTAAAATTTATTTATTTTTAATTTTTTTTTTCCTGGTTTTTAAAATGGTCTGAGTTCATCAAATGTTACATCAGGCTTGACCTATGGCCTTAGAAACCATGACCCAAGGGCACCTAACCCGTCAAAATCACCTGGGGATTGCACTCGACCTGGGCCACACCAGCACTAAACTAACTAGTTTTAACCTGTCTCCTCCATCTAGCATGGGCACAACAACCTCTGTGAGGTTTGATCTTGGGTTGCCCTTATAATGAGGCCCATCCCCAACTGATTGTGCTAGTGGGACTTGACTAAAATTTAATTAAAACTTAGAATCAAGAGGGATTTAGATTTAGATTTAATTAATTTTTTTTACATTAATTGTTTTTTAAATGTCATGTATCGTATTCATAATGAGCATGGAAGAAATTTTATAGATATGCATCATAATGAGTTCTAGAAAATCCATTTCCGTAGAATAATAAAGTTGGTACAATTTTATTTCACTTAAAATGGAAATTCAACTATCTAGGTTATGAACAACATTGAAATATTTTTGTGTTATTAATAAATTCCATATGTCAATTTTATATAAAGCATGAGAAGAGTTACACACATGCTTCATATTGAATTGTAAAATCTGTAATATATATATATATATATATATATAATCTTGTAGATAACCTCAAAAGAAACAAAATTGAATAAAACTTGTTTCAATCTTATTTGTCTATTTTTATTGAACCTTAAGATAAGGAATTGATTGAAATACCCCTCAAACTGCTTATGCTTGGCTAAGAGATCATTTTCCTCAAACTTAAGGAAACAAGTTAACGACCCAAGACCTAGAGGCATCTGGCAGGAGTGAAATCCTGCCTCCTTACGGACCACCTGCGGGTTATTCTAGCTGGCATGGTTTTCCTTAAATAACACTGATGAGTTAGCCTGCATTCACGGATTGCAGCAAGAAATGGTTTCCCTCGCTGCTAGTTTAACAATTGAGTTATGATATTTTTTCCCACCTTGTTTAAAATGGAATTGATTGAAATACTTAGATAGCTATGTAAATTTAAGAAATTTCATAAAATTGTATAAAATTATAAAAAATTATCATTATTTTTTTTTTGGTATATTAAATTCCAATACATATGACTTAGGTTTATATTTTTGTGGAAACATAAACAATATTAATTTGTTTAACTAGTATATCGTTATCAGTTCATGATGGTAGAATAAACACAATTATGGAAACTACATACTTCTAGTCAATAAAATTCCTTATAACTAGTAGCATTTCAAATGTGTAGAATCATTCAAAATTTCAAGTAACTTATTAAAGTAATTTTAAAAGAGTTGACCACAATGGTATATAGGTGAGTTGCAAAAAATTCCATATACAATTTTTTTATTATAATATGGATGACTTTAGAATTAAAATAATTTATTAATTTGATTCTAATAACATATATTGATTGCACTAAAAAGAACTTTCTACAAGAAAATATGAAGCATATTTGTAATTCTTTCAATGCTCAATATTAAATTGATACATGATATTTTAGTTCATTTTAAGAATCAAAATGATTTGCATCATAGTAAGATTGTACTTATTTTCTTAGTCTATGAAACTAGAAAACAAATTGAATATTTTGTAAAATTTTACTTCTTGAATGTTGTAGATTCAATATTTGTGGCTTGATATTCATTGTTTGATGGAGAGTCCTACATAATGGTTAAATATTATACCATGGAGTTTTTGGTTGATTACATATGTAATTATTATAATATTTTATATTTCAATACTAGGGAGAGAATTTCAGTCTAGCATATAACTAAAAAAGAATCAAAAAATGGATGATAAAAGTCATTTTTTTGTAAGTTGACAACTTCTATTAATTCATGAAAATTACATTGTGATGAGCTTCTAATCAAAACACATTTAGCCTCATTCCTACCGGAATTAATGGTCGAATGATACTTACATAAAGATAGAGATAACAAAATAATAAGCTAACCAACGAAACAAGGATTTCCCATTGAGATCAAATCTGACCAAGGATCAAAACACACCCAATTTCCATAACCAACTAGCAAGATTACCTAGCCCCAGGTTGTCCATTCTGTCTATTAGGTCTCCGTAGTTTGCAAGATTGGAAAATACAAATGCTGCAAAGCCTACATGAAAACCGCTTTGGTATTCTAGGATCTAGCCCTCCTAAATCCAAAGAGGGATCTCTCTATAAGTTTCAAAGATTGATTTATCTATAAGAATTTTTAGTGTGATATTAGGCTAGTTATTAAGAACAAGGGTTTTGTTTGTTTGGTTGGGCAAGGATATGATGAAGGTGAAGGAATTCTATATGAAGGGTGAAGGTGTAAATAGGTGGAAGAATGGTTCGGCTAATAAGATAGGCAAGGAGCAGCTTTAATCCATTGGGCTATGGAGTCATAAGAGGATTTAATTGAAACAACAAGGTTCAAGAGTGGTCCATGGGGCAAGACATCTATGTCAAAGGATCACTTTAAGTTGATTTTATGGAATGAAACAATAATAAATGAAGTGAGGGAAATCAAACAGATGAACAAACAAAGAGCAGCTTAAGATCAAGTAAGTACTTTGAAACTACCCTGCTTTTGGCATGCACTTAAGGAAAGACACAAAAGTAATCTAAGATCAGGTAAGTACTTCTAAACTAGCCTGATTTTGATGTACTTTCAATAGAAAATATTTAAAACACTTAGAATAGCTTAAGATCAAGTAAAGACTTTTAAATTAGTCTGCTTTCAATGTATTCAAAAGGAAAACATTCATGATAAACATAAAAAGTAGTCTAAGATTAGGTAAATACTTTGAAACTAGCCTGCTTTTAACATACTCTTAAGGGAACTCTTCAAAGCAACTGTTGGAGATAAACCAGAGGACAGGGCTAACCATAAAATTCTCTAGCTCAGCTTTAATAAGAAAACTTCTCAAGGACATTCAAAGATAAAATATCAAGTTGTACTCAGGAAATATGGGCTTACCAACACTTCACTGGTTATACTCTATTGAATTACCTTCAAATAAACAATCAGCAGAAAACATAAAGGATAAATATTTTCAGTGAGATTTAGGGTACTTCAGGAGTAAATCCTAATCTATATTTGATGTTCTTTATCAGAGAAAAGTGGACAGAATGGAAACATAGAGAAAAATAACAATTAAAGTGAGAAACACATCGCCATTGACATAGACCAGGATCCCATAAATCAAATATTTGTATTTGATGTTCAAACCAGTTAAAATCATCAAGTCCAGTGGGTTTCTACAGCTTCAAACTTCTCATCTTCTTCAGAAGTATTTATAGAAGAAAGAGGAGGTGGGAGAGTTCTAGGGTTAGATATCATTAATTCCATACTAAATGCAACTCCTAGCCTTGAAAACCATGCAAGGCATAAGGAAGGAAAACATTGAATTACAACTCTATTTCATTAACTCTGTTTTCTATTTTTTAGGCTTTGTGGGTGAAAAAGATTGTCTTTAAGGCTCTTCTTATATTTTACAATAACTTTACTGACAGTTAAAAATGTGTTCTTTTGTTTGTAATAACTGTCAGTTGCCTTTAGTCTTAATGTTTTTGACTGAGCTTTAATTTGTGTATTCCTTTGAGGCAGAAGGTTGCAAGGTGTCAATTTGGTAGCTCGGGAATTCAATTAGCCCCTGTGATGTGGCATTCGAGGTGTCCTTCGTTGTTTTTGTCTTCTTTCACCTTTTAAACACTAATTTATTTTAAACATTGTGTTTATGCCTGATTCAGGCTCCAAGACTTTATCCTTAATCATCCTCGAACTGCTGATTGTGCCTATCTACTTCATTTGTGAATTAGGCCTTTGATTCCCGAATTTGTGCCTTAATAATCTTTTTAAACTTTGTTTAGAACTTTTAGTCTTCAGATTATGCTTTCATCCTCTGTTTTCAAATGCTGGTACTCTTCAATTAATTGATGTCCACTGTGTTTGTTGTTTGCAGGGGCGTAGAGGGTTTGTTGGAGAAAGCTGATGATCATGACTTATCAGCCCTTTCAAACCATGAAATTTAAACCCTTGGTCCCTTTAATTTTTATTCAGGGCTATGAGTATCGTCATCCTCGGCCTATAACACTATAATGGCAGCGGGAGGGTTTATCCCTGTAATTTTATCCAAACCTGCACAAACAAACAAAGTTATTTTAAAATCTTGTGATTTATTAGTTTAAACTACTTTGGAAGGTTTGTGGAAGTGGTCAGAGCTGTGAAGATGAATGGATGCAGTAGGGTAAGGAGCAAAACCATGGCGAAAAACGAAACAAGGGTTTAAATTTGATTTAGGGCACAAATTGGGGATTAGTGGTTTCGAAAAACCATTAGTGTTTTTCGCGCAGCATTTGGGGGGGCAAGCGGTATTAAATTTTGGAACACGATTCCATTCATCAACTGACACGTGGATTTCCAAAATAGATTTTATCGTGCAGAATTAGCACACTGCAGAATGGGGCCAACAATTATGCAATATGGACTTCTGACCGTCGGATGATTGGTGGCAGATCCAACAGCGCAGATAGAACGCGATGGGGGGTAAGATGCAGGGCGAACAATGGATTGGGGTCTACGGTGACGTAGATTTTGTCGTGTTATTGACGGGTTTATTGGTGGTATCGGGTTAAGTCCTGATCATCGGATCTTCTAAAATGAACGGTGGAGATCTAAAGATGAGGCAGAGAATTCTGAAAGAAGAAGAGGGACGAGAGGCGAAAAGGCAAAGGAAAGGAGGCCCGATGGTCATTGATTTGTTTAGATCAATAGTCTAGATTCATTTTGAACCACAACGTCGGGAAATGAAAAAAAAAAAAAAGCAAGGTTTTTTGAAGGAGGTTTTATGTATTTAAGCGCCCGAATGTGGAGCTAAGGTTATATGAGGAAAAATATTTAAAGGAAATAAGCCCTCAGGGGCCTAAGACCTATATAGTGCAGAAGAGTGAATTTTAGACCAAAAAAAAAGGTTTTTTAGGCCAAGTAAGGGTTTCGATAGGTGAGAGGAGGGATTTGTTTTAAACCAAAAAGGAAATATAAGGTTTAAAAGGGGGTTTTGAAATGATTTGGAGGTTAAAATGAAGGTTTATAGAGGAATTTTGGAATGGTTTAAGAGTGAAAAATGGAATCTCATAAAATTAAAATGGTGAAGTGAATGAATGGAGAATGGAGCCTAAAAATCAATTTCTTTGGTACACAGCAGGTACTTTAGGACTAATAGTGAAACATCAGTGAAGATTAACTCAAAGGGTAATTATCATCATAAGACTTCAAAAGATGATAAGTTTTCAAAGGAAACTATATCTTGAAGGCTTAAAGACAAGATTAGCCACCACATGGTATATCAGAGATTATAGGTGGCTAACAATGGCTCCACTTGGGGAGGACAGCTGGTTCTTTAGGTGTCCAGAACCTCAGGAAATTTTCTCTGAAAGCTGATCAGTGCCTTGCACTTTGATAATCTTTTTATCAGCTGCTAACAAAAATGATTTAGAACTTGATATATCAGCAAAAAATTATTTCCCAAACATCTACCTACACAACCTACTTCCTAACATTTTTTCTTCAGAAGGTGCACTTGGACTTACAAACCTTTTCATCAATATTTTATTCTTTTATGGAAAACATAAAACTAGTCTAAGTCTACTCTTATTTCTCCATGATTTTAGTTTAAGCAGTTGAACTCATAAATTCACTACCTAAGCTACTTACCTGTCAGGATTAAATTGTCTGACAGATTTTTATTCTCTATTTCTAAAACAGAAATTTAAAAACAACCAAGTCAGGATTAAGCAATTTTGACTTGCTGTAAAACTATGGCATAAAAACAAGCTGCACATAGACTGAAATTTGTAAAAATTTAAAAAAAAATTGTGAAGACTTAAGATCTGAAAATTATGAATATCCTTCCTTCTTCTTATGACTCAGATTTTGATCTGTTTAGAGTCATCCTTTTTCTTTACCTGGTTCAAGTTTTCAGCATTTTAGAACCAGTTCTTTTTCTTCTTTTTGGCCCAAGTTTTGGTCTGATCAGAGCCATTCTTCTATCCTAATCTAATCTACTGATAAGCCAAGATTAAACAATTTGGAAAATATTCTTCACTAACCTATCAGTAGTAAATTGAAATCTATCTTAGTCATGATTAGGCTGTATGACTAAAATATCAAAGTTTTTTTTTTGGTAGTGGCATTTAAGCTTGCACACTTTCAGATTTTATTTCTCTTTTTTGGTATGGGGTTGTACCTTTCTTATTCACATTCTGCCCTCTTTTCTATTTTTACTGTTTTTATATTTTTCTTTTTCTAACTTTGAAAGCAGTGATAGATATGATATTTACAATGAGGGAAAATAAAAAAGCTTCAACCTGGTATAGTTAAGAAAAATAATGTTTGAGCATCCTGCCATTGACAAGACTTCCAAAAAGTTCAATTTCATTCTCTTCCTGCAAGAAATAAGCATTTTTACCAACAGTAGAATGAATGATATAAGGGTCTAGCCATAAGTTATCAAATTTTCCATGTTTACCATTATCTTCTCTCCTAGAATCCCACTTCAAAACTTTGTCACTGATGCTGAAATCACTGGCCTTTGTCATTTTATCAAACAGCTTCTTGATTTTTTCTTTCTTGTGTAGTGCTCTGTTGTAAACTTCCCCCCTGGTTTGTTGAAGATGTATAGTCTGATTGATTCTTTTTGTCATATCATTATCCTCAGACTGTATTTCTTGGATCAGCTTCATGACTGGCACTCCTAGACTGATTGGAAAAATTGCATCTGCTCCATAAACTAGTTGGCAGGGAGACATTCCAATTGATTTCTTAAGTGTTAATCTATCAGCCCATAGTGCATGTACTAGCTTTGTGTGCCATGATTTCTTATTGTCTTCCAACAACTTTGTGATTATATTCACCAAAATCTTGTTTGAGGATTCTTCCAACCCATTACCTTGAGGGTAATAAGCAATAGAATGGCCCAATGTAATCTGATATTTATGACAAAATTCAACCATCTTTTTGGATCCAAATGCAGCAGCATCGTCAGTGATAATCTTCCTAGGACAGCCAAATCTAGATAGGATATGATTTTCAAGGAATTGTATGATGACAGAGTCAGTGGCTTGCCTAGAAGGGATGGCTTCTATCCATTTGGTAAAGTATTCTGTTGCAGTGAGGATCCATCTATGTTGGGAAAATGAGGCTGGATGGATTTCCCCAATGAAGTCTAGACCCCACTGCTGAAAAGTAACTTCAACAGTGCTTGGATGCAAGGGTAAGGGAAGCAATTTTCTTTTTCCTTCAAAGAGTTGGAATTTGTGATAGGAAATAATCATTCTCTGGACATCTTGAAAGAGGGTGGGCCGGTAGTAACCAGATCTAAGGAATTTATTAGCAATTTTCTTCCAATAGAGGTGGCCTCCACATTCTCCTTCATGTAACTCATGCTTGATCTTATCTGCATCATTCTCAGGCAAACATTTAAGCAATAATCCACTAGCATTTTTCCAATATAGACATTTATCCAAAATGCAGTAATTAGCAGCTTTGAACTTTAAAAACCTTGTCTTCATTTTAGACAAACTAGGAGGAACATTCAGATTGAGCAAAACATACAAAATATCAGCATACCAAGATGAATTCAGAAAATGATCTTCAATAGTTGGAGTTGACAACTCCTCCTGTTCATCTAAAGCATCTAACATGTTTATATCAAGAGCTTCAAAATTAGACTCAGCCATTAATCTTGCTAGTCCTTGGCCTTTTATGAGCCTAGTGGGATTGATTTCTAAATCATATTCGAGTATCACAGCAATCCACTTTTCTCTTTTTCCATCTGGATCCTGGGTTAAAATTTCTTTTACAACTAAATTTGGCACAAAAGAAACTATGTGGGAATATAAAATGTAAACTCTGAAGTCTTTTAAGGCTTTGAATAAGGAAAAGGCTTGTTTTTCCATGATATTGTACTTCAGAGGTGCATCTCTTAATGCCTTACTAAAGAATGCAATTGGTTGCTCTTGCCCCTTCAAGTTTTTCTGTAATAGGACAGCAGCCACTGTGTGTTCTGATGCAAATGAAAAAATGAAGAAATCCTTTGTAAAATCAGGACTAATGAGAACTCGTGTTTTGGTTAATGCTTGTTTTACCAGTTCAAATGATTTCTTTTCTTCTAAGGTCCATCTAACTCCTTCTTCCTTTTTCAGCATGTTTGTTATGTTTCTAAGGAGTTCAGCTAGATTGGGTATGAACCTTCTCAAGAAATTAATCTTCCCAATGAAAGATTGAAGTTCCTTGATGTTTCTAGGATGGTTGATTTGAAATATACCATCAATCCTCTTTGGGTCTATCTTTATCCCCTCTTCTGATATGATGTGTCCAAGTAGTTTGCCTTCTTGGAGACCAAACATTGTTTTATTTGGATTTAAAGATAACCCAAATTTTCTGCATTTCTCAAAGACTTTTCTCAAGTGTTCTAGGTGTTCTTCATCTGTTTTGGAAAAAACAATGATGTCATCAAGGTAAATAATGATGAAGAAGCCTAATTATTTTGAGAATGCAATATCCATGGCTCTCTGAAATGTAGCACCAACATTCATTAAACCAAAGGGCATTTTCACATACATGAAAGTACCCCAAGGTGTGGTAAAGGTTGTTTTGATTTGATCATCTGGATGTACCAGAATTTGATTATAACCTGAGAAGCCATCTAACAAAGAAATCCTTTTAGAACCAACTACCCTTTGTAAAATGTGATCCAACTTGGGTAAAGGGTGGTTGTCCTTTAATGAGGCTCTGTTTAAGTTCCTAAAATCAATACAAAGCCTTATTTCTCCTGTTTTCTTCCTAACTGACACAAGATTAGATACCTAGTCTGAATATCTAACATGGACTATAATTCCAGCATCATACATTTTCTTAATTTCTTTCTCAACCAGAGGTAATTGAACAGGGTTTATTCTCCACAATTTTTGTCTATAGGGCTTTTGGTTTTCTTTGAGGGGTATCTTATGCTGAATTATCTCTGTGTCATATGATTTTAGATCTTTGTAACTCCATGCAAATACATCAGAAAATTCTCTAAACAGCTCAATATATTTCAGTTTCATGTGAGCTAGCAATGTTTTAGACAGTTTGATCATTTTTGGTTTTTTTTCACTGCCTATGTTACATTCTTCTATTTTAGTTCCAACAGGTTCCAGTTTGGGTTTTTTGGCAACATCATTGAAATCAAACAATTCTTCTAATGGGACTAGTCCTTTTGGCAAGCTTTGAGTGTTAGATTGCAGCATTTCTAATATTTCTTTTCGAAATCTGCACTAACTTCTCTGGTATGTTCAAGTTTATTAGATAACAGATTTATCTCAGCAATCTCTGAAGACTTTTCTTCCTTATCAAACAAATTTTCTTCCATAAGACAGTCTGGTTCATAATATGAATTTGAACTTAGTAACTCAAATTCATTTCTGGACTTTAATAAGTCTTCTATTTGTTTATCTCCATCAAAAACTTGCCAGTATTTTTCGTTATCTGGAATAGCTAGTCTAAATTTGACATGGGTGGTGCATTTCTTGGTCTCATAAGGTGTTAAACAAGTTCTAGCAACAAAGGCTAAACCATTGGCAAGGACATTTTGGTTTCATGAGACAAATTTAAGTTGGAATTCATCAAATGCTTTTAATAAGTCCATGACATCATTTCTATAGGCTCTAAGTCTAGGGTGTTTGGCACTATATTCCCCATTCACTTGCCTAATAATAAACTCTGAATCCCCCTAAAATTTTATCCTTTTGGCCCCTGATTTCTTTAATAAGTGTAGGCCTAAAAGGAGAGCTTCGTAATCAGCTATGTTATTGGTACATTGAAAGTTTAATTTGTAGGAATGCCCCTCAGCATGATTACTTTCAGTGTTATATAACCATATGCCTGCTCCTGCATCATTTCTAGTGCAAGACCCATCAAAGTTCATGCTCCAAAGAGGACTGTTCTCGGAATTAAGATCTATTTTATTGTTGTCCTTTCTACATTCTTCATCATTCTGTTCTGAACCAGGGTCTGTATTACATTTTCTTGAATTGTGTTCCTCAATTTTTTCAATATTTTGAGGTTTTACTTCTTATTTTTCATGATCTACGTTGTTTGTATGACTGTTTTGGACCTCAAGACCAGTAATCTGTTTGCTGTGAATTTCTAAATCAGTAGACTGATTTTTAAGTTCCTCTCCATTTTCCTCCTCATCAATGGTTGTAGCTATATTTGAAAGTGAAGTGATCACAACTTTTGATGTTCCTTCACTGATTAGTTCTTTCTCTTTTGGAATATCATCATTAAAAAGAATGAAAGAGTCAAGATCAGTGTGTATGGAGTAAAGAGGAGAGTTGTCAGGTCTTTCTTGGGTACTCACCATGCACTTCATGTGTGTTTCCCTATAGAGTCTTCTAGGTTGACTGAAGACAGGGATGGTGGCATATGTCATATCCATTTGCATTGTGCCTTGTAACTTAGCACCCAATGATCTTGAGAGGAGCATGCCATATTTGGGGGGTATATCAGCCACTACAATGTCCATCACTAAACTCTTGGCTGGTATTTGGGCTAAGTTAAAACAGAGGTCCTTGATTAAGCCTAGGCATCTTACCCTACTCGAATCAAAGGAATATAAATCTTTGTAGGGTCTAGTTACCTCTAAGCCTAATCTTTCCATTATTACCTTGGGCATGAGGTTGTGTGATGCTTCTGAATCAAGCATGGCATTGTTCAAGATATTGTCATGAATGTTTAAGCTGATGTAGAATGGAGGGGTTGTTCCTTCTTGACATTTCCCTTCAATTTTTGGTCCAAAAATGAGCTATGGGGTATCATCATTTAAGTTAACTGTGTCATGAACATCTTCTATGTTCAAAGCTTTCAAAATTTGACCTCTATATACATTTTGAGTGACTAATTTCGTAAGTGGAATAGAGATTTTGATCGTGGATATTTTATTCTCCAGACTCAAGGGAATCTGGTTCTTCAACATGTTTAGTTCAACCTTCTTAGTCACTATTTCATCAGCAACATCAGCTTGCTGATTTCCTCTATTTACATTGGTCAAAATTGTTTTAATAGGAGCACTAGATGAAGTACTAATGCTGCTAAGGTTTTCACTCTGTTTTTCATTAATTTGAGTGCCTTTATCTTTGTTTTGATCAGAATTTACAGCCACTGATTTGTGATCCTAATCTGTCTTTTTAAGTGTATTTTTAGGGCTGTTTTTGGAAGATTTATCAGAGGTTTTATTTTTGGGAGTTTCTTGATTCTTTTTACTTCTAAGGTCATATTGTTTAAGTGATCCTATGATGACATTTTCAGAGTGTTGTTTATAATAATTAGTTTGTGGTCTTCTGTCATCATAAGGTGTATATAGACCTTGTCTTGTTTCATAAATGAAATCAGAATCCTCGTTAGCCACTCCCAACATATTCATGTTTTCATCCTCTTTTTTTTCATTAGTTTGATCATCCTCATCAACATAATTTTCTTGGAAGGGAGGTTTGATCCATTGATCTTCCTCTCTTTGTCTGTTTTGAGGTTGATTTCTCCTAAAGTTCTGATTTTGATTTTGAGATTGATTTATGTTTTGAGGAGATGATTGGTTTTCCCTAGATTTTTCTCTCTCAAGTATGCTCATCTTCTTCATCATTTCCTCCATCATTCTCTCCATTTTTGAACTATATGTGGAAGGTGTAGTTTCCTCTTTAAATGATACTTTCTTTTCATTCCTCATCCTCGCTCTTTTCTCAATCAAATTTACTTCCACAACAAGAGCTCCCTTTTGCATGTCTTCTAGGGTTAAGGGATCTCTTTCTCTTAGTTTATATGCCATTTCAGGATCAAATCCTTCAAGAAATTTGGCCAAAGCTGAGCCTTGTGGAGGTTTCAAATCCGGGGGCAGGGCATTATAAACACTATTGAACCTAGTGCAATAATTTTGAAGACTTTCCCCAGTGTTTTTTGTGAGGTTGTTGTAATTTGAAAGTATTTTGAGAGGGTTTTTTCTAACTTCCCACTTGTTTAAGAATGAATGATGGAGGGTTTGGAGGTCATTAATACTATTAGGGGTTAAGCCTTTGAACCATTTTCTTGCTTCTCCCTCTAAGCTTTGAGCAAACAATCTGAGTTTGAAAATGTCATCATCAATCTCATTTCAATCAAAATATCCATTCATCTTGTCCACATGTTGTGAGGCAGTAGTAGCACCAATAGCATCATATAATGGTATCTTGGACTGATAGTCCTATGGCACATTGACTAAAGGTAAAGGAAGGAATAGGGGAGCATACCATGTTGCCATGATAGGAGGTTGTGGGAAAAACGAGGGGTTTACAGGTGGAGGATGTAAGATGGGAGGGGGTTGATGGAATGGGGTGATTTGAACAGTGGGTGTATGGATAACAGAAGTGGATGGACTAGTAAGAGATTTTTGAGCAGATCTAGGATGAGAGAAACCAAAATTATGAAGGAAATGTGAATCAGGTGGAGTAGTTTCTCTGCTACCAGGATGTTCACCTCTATCTTGGGATGAAGATGGAGACTCAAAATATATCTGATTTATATCATCAAGTGACCTAGTTCTGAATGGGTTTCTTAAGTCAACTTGTGAATGTTGTAGAGCTGTAAGGTTTTCAGGGACAGAGGTAGCTCTATGGAATGGTCTGACAATAGTTGAATCTTGAGCCTTAGGAGACTTCCTAAGTATGCTTTCAGGATTATCAACTATCTCAGGAGGTTTTGGGTTAGGATATGATCTAGTATGAACTCTTCTAAAAGCCATTATGCTATGTTTTCAGACCCAATAATAAGAAAATTTTAACCAAATATGACAATATTTAGTAGGCTAACTGATATTTAGCAAGGAAACTTTAATCCTCAAAGTTTTCTTAACAGAGTTTGTATGATGTTATGATAGTAATGGGTTTCCCAGTGGAGTCTTTATGTCTATTTAGGATTGTGGAGTCACCACGTGGAAATTTTTAGCTTTAGAAGATAAAATGTTTTATGGTCCACCACCATTAATAGGTTTGAATACCAATCTAAAATATTGTTGGGTTTTCTAAGTTTTTTTAGTCCTATAGGTTATGAGAGTGTCCTAGATATGTTTCAACACTTAGCTATGGTGATGAGACAAACAGAGTTTACTCTTATGGCTTAGCTAGTTGATTCCTTCAAGGTTTGATAAGGCTCTATGAGAATCCTAAGGGCTACTTAGTTTGTCACTAATTCAAATAAGTCCTATCATGATCACCATTTGCTTTGGTAGTGCTTGAAGAGAGCTACTTATACTGCACTGAATTCTGAGTGTTTTTTTTTAAGGATTTTACTCAGAAATTCTCCCCAGTATGGTCGCCAGAATGTTAGGTCTCTGTAGTTTACAATATTGGAAAATACAAACGCTGCAGAGCCTACATGAAAACCGCTTTGGGATTCTAGGATCTAGCCCTCCTAAATCCAGAGAGGGATCTCTCTATAAGTTTCAAAGATTGATTTATCTTTAAGGCTTTTTAGTGTGATCTTGGGCAAGGATATGATGAAGGTGAAGGAAGTCTATATGAAGGGTGAAGGTGTAAATAGGTGGAAGAATGGTTCGGCTAATAAGATAGGCAAGGAGTAGCTTTAATCCATTGGGCTATGGAGTCATAAGAGGATTTAATTGAAACAACAAGGTTCAAGAGTGGTCCATGGGGCAAGTCATCTATGTCAAAGGATCTCTTTAAGTTGATTTTATGGAATGAAACAATAAGAAATGGAGTGAGGGAAATCAAATAGATGAAGAAACAAAGAGCAGCTTAAGATCAAGTAAGTACTTTGAAACTACCTTGCTTTTGGCATGCACTTAAGGAAAGACACAAAAGTAATATAAGATCAGGTAATTACTTCTAAACTAGCCTAATTTTGATGTACTTTCAATAGAAAATATTTAAAACACTTAGAATAGCTTAAGATCAAGTAAAGACTTTTAACTTAGCCTTCTTTCAGCGTATTCGAAAGGAAAACATTCATGATAAACATAAAAATTAGTCTAATATCAGGTAAGTACTTTGAAACTAGATTGCTTTCAACATACTCTTAAGGGAACTCTTCAAAGCAACTGTTGGAGATAAACCAAAGGACAGGGCTAACCATAAAATTCTCTAGCTCAGCTTTAATTAACAAACTTCTCAAGAACATTCAAAGATAAAATATCAAGTTGTACTTAGGAAATATGGACTTACCAACACTTCACTGGTTATACTCTATTGAATTACCTTCAAATAAACAATCAGAAAAAAACATAAAGGATAAATAATTTCAGTGAGATTTAGGGTACTTCAGGAGTAAATCCTAATCTATATTTGTTGTTCTTTATCAGAGAAAAGTGGACAGAATGGAAACATAAAGAAAAATAAAAATTATAGTGAGAAACACATCACCATTGACATAGACCACGATCCCATAAATTAGCTATTTGTATTTGATGTTCAAATCAATTACAATCATCAAGTCCAGTGGGTTTCTACAGCTTCAAACTTCTCATCTCAGCTTAAGTATCTTCAATTACAAACAGGGCTATAGCATCTTTAGAAAACTATTTACATGCAATAGATATCCAGAGACCAACATCATCTCATCTTCTTCAGAAGTATTTATAGAAGAAAGAGGAGGTGGAAGAGTTCTAGGGTTAGATATCATTAATTTCATACTAAATGCAACTCCTAGCCTTGAAAACCATGCAAGGCATAAGGCAGGAAAACATTGAATTACAACTCTATTTCATTAACTCTGTTTTCTATTTTTTAGGCTTTGTGGGTGAAAAATATTGACTTTAAGGCTCTTCTTATCTTTTACAATAACTTTACTGACAGTTAAAAATGTGTTCTTTTGTTTGTAATAACTGTTAGCTTCCTTTAGTCTTAATTTTTCTGACTGAGCTTTAATTTGTGTATTCCTTTGAGGCAGAAGGATGCAAGGTGTCAACTTGGTAGCTCGGGAATTCAATTAGCCCCTATGATGTGGCATTCAAGGTGTCCTTCGTTGTTTTTGTCTTCTTTCACTTTTTAAACACTGATTTATTTTAAACGCTTTGTTTATGCCTGATTCAGGCTTCGAGACTTTATCCTTAATCATCCTCGAACTGTTGACTGTGCCTATCTGCTTCATTCGTGAATTAGGCCTTTGATTCCCGAATTTGTGCCTTAATAATCTTTTTAAACTTTGTTTAGAACTTTTAATCTTCAGATTATGCTTTCATCCTCTGTTTTCAAATGTTGATACTCTTTAATTAATTGATGTCCACTGTGTTTGTTGTTTGCAGGTGTGCAGAGGGTTTGTTGGAGAAAGCTGATGATCATGACTTATCAGCCCTTTCAAACCGTGAAATTTAAACCCTTGGTCCCTTTAATTTGTATTCAGGGCTATGAGGATCGTCATCCTCGGCCCATAACACTGTAACGGCTGCGGGAGGGTTTATCCCTGTAATTTTATCCAAACTTGCACAAACAAACAAAGTTATTTTAAAATCTTGCGATTTATTGGTTTAAACTACTTTGGAAGGTTTGTGGAAGCGGTCGGAGCTGTGAGGATGAATGGGTGCTGCAGGGTAAGGAGCAAAACCGTAATGAAAAACAAAACAGGGGTTTAAATTTGATTTAGGGCGCGAATTGAGGATTAGTGGTTTCAGAAAACCATCAGTGGTTTTCACGTAGCATTTGGGGGGTAAGCGGTATTAAATTTTGGAACACGATTCCATTCATCAACTGACACATGGATTTCCAAGACAAATTTTATTACATGAAAGTAGCGCACTACGGAATGGGGCCAAAAATTGCGTGATATGGACTTCTGACCGTCGGATGATTGGTGGTAGATCCAACGATGCAGATAGAACGCGATGGGGGGTAATATTTAGGGCGGAAATGGAGTGGGGTCTATGGTTACGTATATTTTGTCGTGTTATTGACGAGTTTATTGGTGGTATCGGGTGAAGACCCGATCGTCGGATCTTCTGAAATGAATGGTGGAGATCTAAAGATGAGGTAGAGAATTCTGAAAGGAGAAGAGGGACGAGAGGCAAAAAGGCAAAGGAAAGGAGATTCATTTTCAACCACAACTTCAGGAAATGAAAAAAAAAAAAAAAAAGCAAGGTTTTTTGAAGGAGGTTTTAGGTATTTAAGCGCCCGAATACGGGGCTAAGGTTATATGAGGAAAAATATTTAAAGGAAATAAGCCCTCAGGGGCCTAAGACCTATATAGTGCAGAAGAGTGATTTTTAGACCAAAAACAAAGGTTTTTTAGGCCAAGTAAGGGTTCTGATAGGTGAGAGGAGGGATTTTTTTTAAACCAAAAAGGAAATATAAGGTTTAAAAGGGGGATTTAAAATGATTTGGAGGTTAAAATGAAGGTTTATGGAGGAATTTTGGAATGGTTTAAGAGTGAATTATGGAATCTCATAAACGTAAAATGGTGAAGTGAATGAATGGAGAATGGAGCCTAAAAAGCAGTTTCTTTGGTAAACAACAGGTATTTTAGGACTAATAGTGAAAAATCAGTAAAGATTAACTCAAAGGGTAATTATCATCATAAGACTTCAAAAGATGATAAGTTTTCAAAGGAAACTATCTCTTGAAGGCTTAAAGACAAGATTAGCCACCACATGGTATATCAGAGATTATAGGTGGCTAACACTGTCTCCACATGGTTGATGGAATGCTTCATGAATATGAGCCTCCATATGGACCATCCTACCTTCCGTTTTTTCAAGCCTCGCCTATAGCCTCTTTTGACCTAGGTGGAGAGAAACCATTTTGTCCAACATGTTCCATTGGTTATGCTGGATATAATTTATGAAAGAGATGATATTGTTGAGATCATTGTTCTTTTTGAGAGATAGTTTCTCCACCATAGTTATCATCTATGAATTTGGGCTTCAAGAACATCAAAGGGCAGTAGCAATTCAAAACTTCATGCTGAGTTTCCTAATTGTATCTCGAGATCCTCTCTATGGCTCACCTTCCCAACATGATGATCCTCTCCCTGACCTCTCTAACCACCTCTATGACGAGTTCTTCCTTGTTGGAAAATCAGGGCTCCCTCATTTTCCACCAGGAAAATTATATAAAAAAATATTTTGAACTAGAGACCCTACACGCGAGGATTCCAATCCACCTTAGCGTACCGCTTAACCCCACCTTCCAACTAGTTGGGCCCTCAAAACCTTGCACCGCTAACCAACTATCTCCAACACCTTTTGGACTCATGTGGTCTCTTGTCAAATTCCCAACAACACCTAGCCCATGACCCTTTCCTACATGGCCAACCTCTAAAAAGACAAGCCACCCCACCACTCTACTATGAGCTAGACTGCTCAGATAGAAACGACCAACCACTTCCTCCAGCGAGAAAATCCCATGATCTGTCAGACCTACACTGAAAAGTGCCTTTGATACCAAAGTGGGAAGGGGGGAAGACACACTAAACACCCTAAGGTATGCTTGTTCCCCTACATTCTTTCAAAATCCTGCGTAACAAGATGCATACCCAATACAAGAATCCCCATAATTGAAACTCCATAATACAATGAAAATTAGTCCAAGATTAAACACCTACAATTCTAGGAGAGGTGACCAAAATCACACTTCACACCATTTGAGAGCTTGTGCTATGAACACCCAACTCTTCCTCAATTCCAAGAAAAATCCTAGGCCAAGCTCCATCGAAAACTTCCACCAAGTTTCTGAGACTAAAAATTGGTCAAAGAAACCCCTTATAACTTCGAACCACTCATGTTGAAGGGAAAGGTTTGAAGAATGAATTGAATTATGTATGTTTGGGTTCCATATAACTCTCTCTCGCTTCATCCCACGAATCTCAAATTCCCCAATAGCCCCATATTCAAAATGATGTAAACCAGTCCAGTTACATAAAGCCCTAATCGGCTTGGACCAAAAGCCACCCAACTCCACAGTTAAAACTATCTAATCAGTTGTCATGTAGCTTATCGCACTTAACCCAAATGCCATCTTCCTTTTCACTCTTAAGGAGTTAAAATTCCTAGGATCCTCTACAAGCTTCACAGGACAGGTACCAAGTGAAGCAATCTCTAGACCTTTAACTTGCATTAGTGTCGCATGAGAAGGGAGGTGTCAACCGTCTAACTCATCGTTGATCCAAATTCCATCACCCCCTTTGGAGAGGACAATAAAAAGTAATTAAATACAAAGTAAAATTATATTTTAAATATAAATATTAATCTTTTAATTAATTAGTTTTAAATTTTTGTCTTTTTTAATAAAAGTTACACTATAGAAATTATTTTAAACTAGTGAAATAGTTAATATCCATAAACTGAAATAATGAATATATTAGTAAACTATCCATATGAAAATATATATAAATTACATTACATGAACATCCATAAATTGAAATAATAAGAATCCATAAATTGAAATAATGTTCATGTATCCATAAACTGTCCATATGAAAATATACAAATTTTGTATCACGTGTGAATGTGCCCTATGAAATGGGCTTGAAAATATACAAACTATGTGGTCTAAGTACCAACACCCCTATGTGATCATTGGTCAAACATGGCATCCATATCTCAGTACTGCAATATAACACATTCAAATTCAAATTAATTATCATTATTTATAAAATAAACAATATATAAATAAATGATTTTGAACCACATTTAATTACATATGAATCTACTAACCTCACTCAAGTACAAATGAAAGGTAGGTAGGATGGGGGTATGATCAATCTAGGTTCAATGCTCTCATGCATGTGGCTCAACGATTGGGGCTTGTGGTGGACCCACATCGGCAATGCCTTCGTACCCAACATCCCAATCATTTAGCCACATCGTTGCTACCTCGACACCACTATGCATCTGGGCTTGTGTACGCAATGTCAAATAAAAATTATAATTATTCTATGAATTAATTATCATGCATGTGACTTAAAAAAAAAAAAACATTATTTGAAATATTATAAATAAACAAGTTTACCTCAACTTCTAGTCCATGTTGTTGTACATAGTGACTCTCCTCCACATGAATGTGATGAGTTAGAGGTGGAGGAGAAGATGTAGGAGGAGGTGAGGGTAGAGGAGACTTAATGGAAACATGCATTGATAGAGAATTCTCTGGAGGATCAACTATACCCTATGATGACCTTAGAAGCTCATTCATATAACTCTATGTCTACATGTTATCATGAACTTATTATTATAAATGTAATTTTATATGGACTTAATAATATAAAAATAATGTATAAATTGACAACAAGAGTCAAAAGTTCCATATATATGTAGTTAGCCTATGTCACATGGGCTATACACCCTCCAAGTCTCATGAAAGGCATCATAAGACATATGTTCATATGACAAAACCTAGTTAGAGGGTATATGCTCAAGCACTGAATCATCAACTAATGGAACTGGTGGGTCATGGGGAAACGGTGGTGGTCTTCTCATCTCTCCATGTAATGTGACCTGGGAAATGGCCAATGTGGTACGCATGTTATGTGTAATGGTATCCCTAGTCTCAACGTCAAGTTGTGAAAAATCCTCTAGCTCCATTGGTAATACCACACCCTAAGATGGTTGTGGCAATAATCTCAGAGGTGTTGGTACATGCGCAGGGTCCCTACGATCCCTAGGGAGATCATAGCTATGTCCCCTACTAGGTCCATAAAACTCAAATCCGGTGATGGTGTAATCTAGCGTCATATGCACCACGAACTCAACATATACATGCCAACAAAATTAAAGGGGGACTTGGGGAACGGTGGGGGAGCTAGCCCCAAGCTCCAATGAATTGATCATAAAGAAAAGGGGTCGCATCAACATTCTTAAAATATATATATGGAATTAGACCAACATGTCTAGCACGATGGCCAGGAGGGATGTCAAACAACTCCCCCCATAAAAAAATGTCCTTTGTGGCGACTTTCACCACCTCCAAAGTATCTGGGCCTCTAACCTCCTACCTCCTAAATCTATGTATGGCATGTAGGAGGTTTTTATATGGGCCCGCCCTCTATTAGGTCTGGACCAACTGATTGATGTTGTCCATCATCAAATTCAATTTATTTCTAGTAGACGACTAAGTAGGGAGTGTAACCAGCTCTTGTGTAATCCATGCATGTTGGTCCCTAACATCCTCGAGCACGATAGTGCCTATGGCGTTGACCCACGAAGGGATCGATGCTTCATTGTCACCCTAAGTTTTTCCTTACTAAGGGTCTGCAAATCATAAAAATAATTTAACATATATAAAAACTAAACTTAATAATGTATACATTAAATTCAAACACATCAATTAAAGATGATTTAAAAATTAAAAACAATTTCAAGACATATACCCATATAATTTAACGAGGATTTAAAAATGCAAATGTACTTGCTATAGGTAAAGATGATCCACTCTTTGTAACATCATCAACATAGACAAAACACTGCCTTAGAGAATCCTATTGGCATCAAAGTGAGGATCTACCAATGGAACACGAACTCTGGCTGGGCTACGTGATATTTCATGAGCTCGACCATGTATAACTGGTCCCCCCACACTCCGACGACCTGCGGATGTGGGTCGTATGGGAGATGGTTTTTCATAAATTTAGTTGGAAGGGGATTGATTGTAAGAGTTATAGAGTTAATGAATAGAAGACAATCAAAGTATAATGTAATAGAAGCAATATAGTTTTATTTTAAGTATGTAAGAGTTGTCTAAGCCATATAAGCTTCCATCGTAGACTTTAGAACTGAAACAAAATTATTACATATAAACTAATCCAATAAAAAAATGTTAACTAAAGAATGTTGACAAAGAAAACAATTTCTAAACTCAAGTATAATAATCTAGCCTTCCTAAAATTTAGAGTCTTTTTTTTTATAATTTATCAAACAAAGTATTGAGTTCCATGTAAACACAATCAAAAGAAGTGATCAAATCTAACTTGAAACTTGTTCCTATTTCTAAATAATGCATTTGATTCATAGAGCATAAATATGTAACATATGTAAAAAAATGAAATAAAACTATTTGCAAAACTAATAAAAATTAATGCCAACCAAATACTCCATAAGACAAGTTCTTATAATGTTTGACTTTGATTTGACATATAATGTGCAAGCACATGAAGACAATTTCGCTAGTACAACACACTACATAATGAAACAATTTTGTACATTAAAAAAAAAAATCGAAATGTTTTTATTCACTTTAAATGCACTTTTGATTATGAATTTAATGTATATATCAATGCATTGTTGAAACTTGACATTGGGTAAGAGATTAAAACAATACAAAAATATCATTATTGATTTATTAAAATATATATTTTGAATCTCATAATGCCTAAAGTCTTCACGGTCTCACATTCCATTGGATTGTTGGCAATAAATTTTACAATAAAAATAAACTAAAACTATAATTTGATTTTTACCACTATACTATTTCCTAACTATCATAATTTTTATTTACTAATAAAAACCAACACAGAATATAATAAATATATATCTATGGGTTCTCCCATTACAACATCCTACTTCATGTTTTTTTGGGGTTCGTGTAACTATGCTTCTACACTTAAAATACATTCGTCACCATGTCCTTATACTAAATAATATTGTTTTGGTTTACTAAAATATCTATTAGCATAACCCACTTTTAAAATGCATCTTCCATCATGTTTTTTTTTTTTTTAATATAGTTATGTTTTACTCTTTTAATAAAAACTAAATTAATATATGAACATTTGAATATTTTATTGATTTTTTTTCAATAAAATAAAATTTATTCTCGATTTTCTTTTCAAAATTTCAATAACTTAAAATATTTTAATTATTAAAATACATAAAAAATTTTTTTCCATTATTAAGGAAATTTAAAAAAAAGTATATATATATATATAAGTTATGCAATCAATTAATTGTATACCTAATTATTTTTTAAGACAAATTATTATATTTATTATTAAAAAATATTTAAAATTATATAAATTAATCTAAATTTAAAATATAATATTAAAATAATTTCTTATTTAATAAATAGAGGTTTACTATGAGAAACCATATCCATTATCTTAATTTTAAGTTCTTAATGATTGTAGATGTCACAATGGCTAATCCAATCAACTAAATAAATCTAATTCTAAATTAAGTGATGTCATTTATTTAGGTATTCATCTAATTTTGGTCAAGTTTGTCAATTTTTTTTTGATAAGTGTAACAAATGAATCTTATGGTAAATTCATTAAATCTATTCATATTGATGCTTCATGAGTTGCAGAGTACATCCAAGAAAATGAAAATCAAGATGCGTTCAAATTTGTGGAAAAACATTTATCAAAACTGAAATAAAAGATAATTAAAAATAGATTAAAAATAAATTATGAAATAAGTATCATAAAGATTTTTCAAAATATCTATTTATATATTTAAAAACACAGTTGGCTAATAATTACTTAAAAAAAAAGAAAGAGATTGAACTTATATCCAATAAATTAATTAATTTAAAACTATAATTTAACATTTTATAACATATTACAAATATTTAAATAAAACCCAACTCTTACATTAACAATATTTAACAATATTATAAAATATGCAAATAATATAAGCATAGAAGCGTGAGAGAAAGACAATATCAACTTTAAAATAAATATAATGTCCACACATCATAAATTCTATATCTATTGAGATAAAAAATGTAAAAGAATGAAATAATATTCTATTAAAACATATATATACATTTAAAGAGAAGAGATCTATTTTTATGTATGCATTTAAAGAAATGTCTCTCTTTATAAAATTATAAAAATACATTTTCAATATCACCATATCTATTTTTATCTCTTTAAACAACAATTTGTAAAGCTAGTCATTACACATTTGCTCAAACAAGAATTGGTATAATAACATTACAATTATAAAATAAAGTTTATATTTTATTGGGATTAATAGGATCATATGTGGATGATTGGTTCCATGTCAAAGTTAATCCAACCACTTAATATATAAAATTATCACCTCCACCCCCTCGTTATAATACATTACAAGATATGTTCATCCACAAACCGTGTCCTTTTATAAAGGATTTAATCGAGCCACCCCGAGTCATGGTTATTTAATAATAATAATATTTAAAATAACCTAATAAATATTAATCTCACATTCCATGAAATAGTGATTGTAAATATGAGAGATAATTATTGTAAATATGAGTATACTATTTAATGAGGATTCTATGTTCGAGAGTAAAACAATATTATATTATATTATTTAGGTGTATCTATCTTTATTTTATATGAGAAGAAAAGTGTAAAGATAATTATTCTTATAGGATAATATGCATAAATTTATGTATGAAATTTTTCAATATTAAGGAAGGTTGAGTGGTTCTTTTCATTTTTAAAGTGGTATTTTTAATTTAAATTCATTCATTTAAAAATGGATTTTTATTTAGAAAAATGAAAAAAAAAATAAAGATGATTTTTTTTTATTAAAATAAATAATAAATATGTGATATGAATAAGACTAAACTAATAATATAGTGATTTCATTTATAAAAAAAAAAATTAAAGATATTTATATTTGAAGTTGTTATTTTATTAAGTGTTCATTATTTTTATATATAGTTTGTTATAAAAACATATTATAAGTACATTATGTTAGGCATGTTATAGAAATATATTGTTTAATTTATGAGATATTTCATGGTAGGTATTTTTCTAAGATGATTAATGTTAACTTTTAATAATTACTTCAAGTTATGGAATCAAGTTGCTCCTTTTATTTAATTTGGGAGTTTAGTTTGTAATGGAATATTTTAATCTTTTTGTTGCTTCATCTTATTCTAAAACAATTGAAGACTTACCTTGAGTATTTGTAACATCTCTAAAGTCTACAAAAATGAGAATTAACTACATAAACATTGGGTCGTGTGATGTTGGGAGAAGTATTGTGTAATGTAAGCTTAAAGGTGTGATCATGATATAGTATTGGGCCACTCCTTGGGATTTTTTTTATATACTTTGTTAGGACTAACCAAGACATGTTGTAGGTCTAATTGAATTCTTCTCATATCTTATGAACCTTAGCATAAATTTGATATTGATTACCTTTTTCATGAAGATCTAATGGGTACTCAAACTCTTATTCATGTGTTTATTAATTCTCGTTGTTATAATGCACATATTTTTTCAAGGATAACAATCTTGTTTAAGAAAAAATATTCCCCTTGGACCATTTCTCATCGTACCTAAATCATACTCCTTTATCCTTGAGAAAACATATTCCGCTTGGACTATTTTTCATTAAGCCTAAATCATATTTCTTTATCTTTCTTTTATCTCCTTTGATGTGATATTTTAGGTCATTTTGAATATTATAATCCTAGTCTCCTTTCATGGATCCTTTAAGAGACTTGAATGCCAAAATATTCTTAGCATAAATACAATAATATAATGTGACAATTTCAATCATATTGGTTTATTTAATTAGTTCATTTATCCTAGAGTTATATTATATTACATTTTTTATGTCAACAATTAAACTTTTCGTTACTTAAGTTTTCTATTCTCATAGAAAATTGTGAATGTTACAAAGTATATTCTAATGTTAATCCCAATTGTTTCAACTTAGACAATTGATTGAAACAACCTCCCCCTAAATATTATGATATTGAACTATGTTAAAATTTTAATAAATAATTATAGTCCAAATTATTGCCTTAATCGTAATATTGTGTTTAAATGTTATAAAATTAATTAAGTGAATAAAATAACAACTAAAAATATTGCTTCGACAACAAAGGGGCTATGAATATACAACTATGAAAATGACTTAAATATGGATTGAAATTTTAACAATCCATGAATTAATTATTTTTCTTTAAAACAAAAATGGGCAAAATTTATTGAAAATATGCACCCAATCCCACTTTAGTACTAAGGTGTTACATCTTCATATTCCAGCAAAACTAAGCTCGATTCAATATACTATGCCACTTGAGCAAGCTATACTAGTGACACCAAGACATACTAGATTGATTACATAGAGACTGGACACTAGAAAACATAATAGTTTGGAGACTATATTAAACTAATCATACCCTTGTCACATATATATAGATGACTGATCCAACCTTGATATCAAGATTACATTCTGACAAAAGTTACCAGTGTACTTAGTCATCAGCTTTAGCAAATTCCTTGGGGTCAATCTTTAGCCTTCGATTGTTATCTACTGGCATGTTTGTTGTAGATTGAGCTTCAGAGCTAATCCTTAATTCCATGACCAGGATTCTGAGAGAGTCCACTTCATCCATCACCCGAGAAATATAGAAATGGAGGGCCAATAATTTATCTATAATTTCCATTTGAGTCTGAGACAATTGAAACACTTTAACTAGGAATTGATAGTCAGCTTGATAGAGAGCTTTTCAGGTATTCAAGCAGTGAGAACAGGGGTTTCCCATGTAATATGAACAAAAATTTGAGTCATAATCTATTTTAACACCTTAATAATGGACACAATTCCAGTTCCAAGGAATAGAAAGGGTCCTTAAACTTCCAACCCAACTCACAAACCAACTACTATAGAGGGACTTACAAATTCCGTCACCCTTGATGAAACCTTTTGCTAACCCAACTTTGTAGACAACAGTGGGTTGATTGAAAAAATACCTTCAACCAAGGTGCCATCATTGCCCTCCTTCCACACAAACACCATTATCCCAACAATAATTCCCTAGTGAATTGGATGAGAAAGTCCATCATGAATATGAAAAAGAAGAGGTTCCAACACTGCGACAAGTAAAATTTGAAATCCAAAGCATGTGAGAGCAGAAGAGATATTCTTAGATGACATAAGAGAGAGTACCTTGGCATGATTCGAGTAAGAGGTCGACTGCCAATAAACATCAAATGACATGAGCCTTGCATAAAGAAATAATTTCCATAATCGAAAATGAATATGGGGAAGCTCGTTATATCTTCTTTTAATCCTACTATGTTCCATTAGAAAATTACCTTAGTTATAATTCTAATACTCATATATGCAAGATTAAGGGATGAGACACATTCGTTGATAACCATTGATTACCATATCAGTTTCTTCTAGGGAGCATGCTCGATTTTCCATCATGTCTGCTTCCAAATTGTTGCTTCTTAGGATGTGAAAGAAATTCCAACAATAAAAACATGCCATAAGAGTCCCGATTCTCTGAAGAGACCTTACAATATGGTTGTCCTTTGGTTTATTTCCCTTGATTATATATTGGATACTAATCGTCAAATTACACAATATAATAATATCATCCACAACTTTTTCCTTGGTAATAATTAAACCTTGTAAAAACCCATACATTTCCGCTTGATTATTAGATCTTCTTCCTAACCCCCATGAATACCTTGCTTTTGTTGTTCCTTAGGAATTAATGAGAATCTCCCCCTCCTCCCACCCCTAACAATCCATGAATTAATTCAAAAATTATAAAACATTTAAATTATAAAATTTCCATTTATGATTTACAAATTCATTAAAATATAATTAAAATAATTAAATTAATATTAAAAAATACATATAGCATTATTCAAATAAACTAACTTAAAAAAACAGATAAAGCGATTAAAGAGAAAAAGAATACATATAACATTGTTAAAATAAATTAACTTTAAAAACAAGTACATGTAACAAACTTAAAAAATAAGTAAGTTTTTTACTTTAAAAAAAACTCAATAAACAAAAGATTTTTTTAATTAAGACTTGATTTTTTAAAAGAACTTTTATTATTCAAAATCACAAAAAATCATATAAGCATTGCTATCATTACAATTATTAAAAACTTATACTTGAAATGAAATTTAAAACCTAAAATACATTTATTTATAGGTTTCTTGGTTTTCAATGGTTTTTTTATGGTTTTCTTGGTGGTTTTGAAAGATTTTATTGGTTTTTTATTTTTTTAGTAAGTTTTCATTTTTTATTTTTTATTTTAAGAAAACATAACTGGAATAAGTAAAAAATGGTGGAAAACCTACCTTGACCTCCAGAGGTTTGGCTCCATTGCCGGTGGTTCAAGTTTCTGGCAAGTTTGTTGAGTTGTTGGGTGGTTGGATCCAGCTCCTCCATCCTCATTCAAGCTACTAGATTCTTAGTCCATCAGTCTCTTTTTTACATTTCGGGCCTAGTTCTATTGAGGAGAAATTTGAAAAAAAAAGGCTCAATGTAGCTCCTAGATAACCTAACGTTACAAAAGAGCTTTATGAAAGGTTTTTTTATTGCTCGATTGAGCAATATGTAAGCCCTCGGATAGCCCACCAAATAGCTTGATGGAGGGCTAAATCAAACACTTCAAAAAAATTCGACCAAGTTTCTTTTCTTCACTTCAAAGCACCCTAGCTTGCCAAAAAAATGCAAACCAGCTAACCTTTAAGTTTTTATATATTGATTATTTTTTTATTATTATTTTATATGTTTATTAATTATATATTTTGAAATATTTTTATTTTTGTAAGCTGGTCTAAATTCTATTAAATAGAAAATTATGGTATAGTCCATAGTCAGAGCTGAGTAATTTAGCCTATTCCTGCTCGCATTTATCTCCAAAATAGCAAAAAAAAGGGTTTCCCTTGACAACGAAACTAACCCATTAACAACCTAGAGAAGTTTGAAACATCTATCCTTTCTAAAACGCTATTGAAAACTGGAAAAACTAAATATATCATATATATCCAAAAGATAATTGTGGCGCATAAGCCATGATCTTCAATTTTTGCTAGCATATTCATTCTAATCCGCTTCAGGTCCTGCCAGTTCTTCTTCTGTCACTGGGCATCCATAGATGCGCGCCATCTCTTCCTCTTCCTTAGTGAAGATGTGCAGAGCCTTGAGTGGATCCTTTGGGAATGTACATTGAAGAGGCTTTTATAGGCAAGCGCTCAAGCTTCCATGGAGGAGGCGACAGAGAGCGGGGGATGGTGGACTTGCGATATTTACGCTTGACTCTGGGCAGGCTTTGCAAGGAGGGGTCAGAGTTGGAGATGAGGGAGGCTTCTGCACCTAGGGGAGCAGAGGGTGAAGCTACAGGCGGGGCATTAGAGGCGGAGGAGGGCTCATTATCACTAATGAAATTCCTGAGCACTATGTCATGGTGCAGTCGAGCTAGAAGAGCACCTCTGACATTGCCACAGCGGCGCTTTTGTCGCTGGCGAGGGGCCATGGAGCTGCAAGTGAAATTGGAAGTGGGGCAGGGGAAGAGATGCAGAGGGTGGGAAGTGCTAAGCGAGAGAGTCGAGATGGCAGGGATAAAACTCTGGTTGCAGGCGTAGTGCAGGAGGAAAATGTTGGATGGAGGGAGCGAGAGAGGACTTAAAGCTTTGATTGTCAAGTAGAGAGCCCAGTTGATGGCAAGTGAAGGTATTAACAGCCTTAGGTGACGGGATCCAGTTTCTGAACGACTATGGATTTCCTTGAGGGTGGCATTAATTGCCACTTGGAGCTGTAAGGTGTTGGCAGCCATTCATGGCGTCGTCGTTTTAGACCGAGGAATGTCATAAGTTGTCGTGGGAGAGTGAGCCTCGCGCGTGGCATGGGCGCTGGATGGATTGCCTGAGTTGTCACCCAGATCCAGGAGTATTTTGAAATGTTATAATTAAAAATATAAATCATTATTATTTTAAAATATTTTAATGTTATAAATATACAATGAAATTTTTTATTTTATTAATAAAGTAGATAAATGTCTTTCGGATTAATCACATCATTAGGATTTGGTTGACCTTTCAAACCAAGTAATGTGATTCAATGTGATTAATCGAAACCTTCACCAAATCCTAATGATGTGATTAATAGGAAAGACATTTATCTACTTTATGGATTGGATCAAACTTTATTAATAAAATTAAAATTATGATACAACAAATTAAATTAAATCAATGTATTATTTTTAAATTAAATAAAAAATTATGATTATTAAATTATTATTTAATATAATACTTTATTCTATAAAAATTATAACATATTATTAAATTATTATTTAATATAATACTTCATTTTGTCTATGGGTCTAGGATAGATGGTGATTGAGTGCTTTGTTAAGAAACTCTTGATTATATATTAGACATGATAAATATATAATCCTATCAAACTTACAAAATAAAATATAATACTTCATTTTATAAAAAATACATCTTCTCATACTAAATTCTAAAATATATAAAAAATACATCTTCTACCCAAAAATTTTATTAATTATTTCATATATTATACAAATAAGGAAAATAATATAATAACTTAATCACCTTTGTAATTTATATTTAAAAAAACATATAAAAATATTGTTCAGCTTCATGTCATCAATTTACCAATCGTACATAATTATCTTAAACTTCAGCCACTTCGAGATTATAATAACTCCATGATTATGCAACCAACATTTATAAAAAAAACAGTATTACATGAGCTGAGTCACACTCATTTGCCATGCCATTCATCGTCACACAATGAATGTGTTGCCAACAACCAAAGGCAGTTTACCCAATTTTAATAATGGAATAAACTGACAACAACTCTGCCATGTCATGCCATGGCGGCAGCAACACTAAAATTAGAAACATGTCCAAACTCATCTCTGCCCACTTAAAAAATAATGAAGAAATAAATGAATAAGTAAACTTTTCACAAATTACAGTACCAGGTTAATCCTACTATTCTCCCCCACCACCAGAAAATACACAAAGTCTCTATATATTTTATATATAATCTATAGCAGATAAGGCGCCTTCTGCCATGGGTGCTGAAATTATTGAATGGCTGCAGCAAGAGGCATAAGCTTGGCTCTTAAATCCTTGCGCAGTATCTTGCCAGATGGAGATTTGGGTATGCCTTCTATAAAATAAACGTTGTGCAGCTTCTTGTAGAACACCACCTGTAATGAACACACCCCAAATATGGTCAGAAAGCAAAAATTCAAAAATGAATAATTTTTTTTTAGAAAATAAAAAACATATTTCATTGGAAATTAAAAAGTATAATGGAAAAAAATCAAAAGTAGTAACACACTTCATCACACTAAAAACTAGGCTAAGAAAATTCCAAATATTGGTTAGCCCTTATATATATTTCCAAACTTATTGGAATAGGATTATATAAGACAAAAGATACAACACACTTTTATTTTTTGTTGTGTGGTTTAGGGATAGTTGGAGATTGGTTGGAGGAAATTATTATGAAGGAATTATTTTTTGGTTTTCAAGATTTTGTGGTTATTAAATGATGAAAAAAAATCTGAATTTTTCAAAGTTTTAGAGAATATTTTGAATTTCCATAAAAATCCATCTCAAGAAAAAATAACAATTAGCCATATTAAACCCCTCTAAAATAGAAATTAGAAAATAAATGCACGTTCAATATTTTCATAGTTTCTGGTTTCCAATTCTGTACAAATTTATAATCCCACCTGTTTGTCAACGAATTCTTTGATCTCCTTCACCGTTAAATCAACTCCTTCACCAGATCTCACCACAAAGGCCACCGGCACCTCTCCAGCAATTTCATCCTTTTGCCTGTAACACACCAAAAATATTAACATTTGCAGCAGAATATTGATCGCAGTTTGTTCGAAAGAAATGGAATTATTTTGACTCACGAAACAACTGCTGCGTCGGCTATAGATGGATGGCTCACAAGAATCGCTTCCAGTTCTGCCGGTGGCACCTGCACAGGTACAGGCAGCTTAAATATTATTTATTATTATTATTATTTTATAAATATGCATAAAAATTATGAGATAGGTAACCCACTTATTTACTATTATATTTTATAAATACATATATACTTTATCCCAAAAATAAATATACTATTGACAATTAACCCTTATCACACTAGAGTGATAAAAATATTAGTAATTATCTGATTGAGTCTGTAAACCCGCCATATATAAAAATATTTAATAAAGAATGGAACCTGGAACCCCTTGTATTTGATCAGTTCCTTGACGCGATCCACTATGAAAAGCTCCTCGTCATCGTCAATGTAACCAACGTCCCCGGTATGCAGCCACCCATCTTTATCAATCGTCATCTCAGTTGCCTCTGGATCATTGAGATACCCTGCAGGAGCCATGGCACTAAATTTTTAAAATTCAATTTTTTTTTAAAAATTGATTGGAGTGGTTCAATTAAAAATTTTGATTAAAGTGATTTGATTAAATTTAACTTAGTTAAATTATTTCTTAAAATTCATTTTTTTTCAAATTTTGTTAAAATAATTTAAATAAACTTTTAATCAAATTATTAAATTATTTCTCACAATATTCATTTAAATGTTTCATTTAAGATCCAAACAACCCTATCTTTAAACACCACCGCTTCTCTGACCTTTCATAATTTGAGGGCCGCGGATACAGATCTCTCCCGCTTGGTTATGTGGGAGGGAGACGCCGGTCTCGGGCTCCATTATCTTCATCTCCGCATTTCTAACCACGGTACCGCAGGAGCCAGACTTTATGGTGAAGGGCACTTTTGCGAAACCCAGAGACATGGCCAGAACTGGTCCGGCCTCTATCATACCATAACCCTGCTCCATTGTAAAAAAAAAATTATACTCTCTTGTCAATTTGATAAAAAGTACCTTTCTCCAAGGCATCTAATTTGATGGAAAATCGGGAATTGAAGTGAAATTGAAGTGAATTTTGTGTCACCTGGGCCAAAGTTGCATTGGGAATCTTAGGCCTCAGGGCGTCTTCCAGCTCCTTCCCGAGAGGGGCAGCGCCTGACATGACCATTCTGATAGACGACATATCATATTTTTCCACTATTGGATTCTTGGCGATGGCCAGAACAATCGGAGGCACGATGGGAGCCACAGTGACCTTGAATTTCTGTACCAATTCCAGCAGCGCATGGATCTCGAATCTGGGCATAATCAAGACAGCCGCGCCCACTCTGAGCGAACAGAGCAGTGCAGAATTGAGAGAATAAATGTGAAACAGTGGCAGCACGCACAGAACCACGTCCTCGGAATGCAGATACAGATTGGGATTCTCCCCGTCCACCTGCTGCGCAACGCAAGAAACGAGCGCCCCGTGCGTGACCATGACGCCCTTGGGAAACCCTGTGGTGCCAGAGGAATACGGCAGAGCCACCACGTCGTCAGTTCGAATCTCGACAGCGGGTATCTCATTCTCGTCGGCCTCTGCCAGAACCGAGAAATGCAGGCACCCCTCGGGAGCCCCTGAGTCAATTGTAATAACCAGAACCGTACCATTTTCCCTTTCGAGATCGCGCAATTTCTCCAAATAGGATGCCTGAGTGACGATCACCCGAGCCTGGGACGTCATTGCCTGCTTCGCTATCTCGCCTGGCGTATAGAAAGGATTTGCAGTCGTCGCAATGGCGCCAATTCGAGACGAACCCAAGAAAGCGAAAGCGAACTCTGGGCAATTGGGCAGCAAAAGCATAACGACATCTCCATGTCCAATGCCGAGCTTGGCCAAACCAGAGCCGACCCTGCGTGAAATCAAATCGACTTCTCCATAGGAATAAGCCTTCCCATTAGATCCCTGCACAATGCATGGCCTCTCTGCAAATTCCCTCAATTTCTCGAAGCAATAATCATGCAGAGAAAGATGGCTGGAGATTTCAATATGAGGAAGCTTGGACCTATATAAATACAAAGGCTCACCCTCCCCGTGCCCGTGCCCGCTTCCATTGTCCAGAGTACCCAATCCCACCATGATAAAGCTCTGAAGTTCTGTTCTTTTTCTTCCAGATAATTAAGCTCTGAAGCTCTGTTCTTTTTCTTCCAGATAATCAGAATCGTTGGGTTGCGACCACAGCTTGTCCGGGAGGCTTAAGAATTGTGGCGGCCGTATTGCAGTGCCAGAGACAAGGCGGAACATAGGGGACAGACAGACAAATTTTGAAATATTATAAATAAACAAGATGACCTACACTTCTGGTCCATATGGTATGGTTGTACATACCGACTCTGGGTGATAAGGTATGGGTGGATATGAGCTGGGTGATAAGGTAGAGGTGGAGATGGAGATAGTAGTAGTTCATATGGTTGTACATACTCACTTTAGGTAGAGGTGGAGATGAGTTTGATCTCGGTGATGAGGTGGAGGTGGAGGTGAAGGTGAGCTTGATTTCAGTGATGAGGTAGAGGTAGAGGTGGAGATGGAGATGGAGATGGAGATGGAGATAGTAGGAGGAGGTGTGGTGGAGGAGATTTAATGGAAACATGTATTGATAGAGGATTCTCTAGATGATCAACTATCCCCTCCGATGACCTCAGAAGCTCATCCATATAACCTCAGAAGCTCATCCATATAACCCTATGTCTACATGTTATCATGAACTTTTTAATATAAGCTCATCCATATAGCCCTATGTCTAAATGTTATCATGCACTTTTTAATATAAATGTAATCTGATATGAACTTATTAATATAAAAATAATGTATAAATTGATGATAAGAGTCAAAAGTTCCATATATATGTAGTTGGCCTATGTCACATGGGTTATACACTCTCCAAGTCTCATGAATGCCATCACAAGACATACGTGCATATGACAAAACCTAGTGAGGGGATAGATGCTCGAGCACTAGATCATCAACTAATGGAACTGGTGGGTCATGGGGAAATGATGGTGGTTTGCTCATCTCTCCACGCAATGTCACCTCAGAACTGGCCAATGTGGTACACATGTTATCTGCAATGGTATCCCTAGTCTCAAAGTCAAGTTGTGATGACTCCTCTAGCTCCATCGGTAATACCACACTCTAAGACGGTTGTGGCAACAATCTCAGAGGTGTTGGTACATGTGCAGGGTCCCTACGATCCATGGGGCCATCATAGCTACGTCCCCTGCTAGGTCCATAAAACTCAGATCCGGTGCTAGTGTAATATGGCATCATTTGCAGCACGAACTCAACATATACATGCCAACAAAAGTAAAGGGGGACCTGGTCAACGGTGGGGGAACTGGCCCCAAGGTCCAATGAATCGATCATAAACAAAAGGGGTCACATCAACATTCTTAAAATATCTAAATGGAATTAGACCAGCATGTCTAGCACGATGGCCCAAAGGGATTTCAAACAACTCCCCACACACACCAATGTCCTTTGTGGTGACTTTCACCACCTCCAAAGTATCTAAGCCTCTAACCTCATACCTCCTAATCCTACGTATAACCTGTAGGTCGTCGTTATATGGGCCCGCCCTCTAGTAGGTCTGGATCAACTGATTAATGCTCTCCAGCATCAAAGTCAAGTTATTTCTAGTACCCAACTAAGCAGGGATTGTACCCAGCTCTCGTGTAATCCATACATGTTGGTCCCTAACATCCTCGAGCACGATAGTGCCTATGGCATCATCCCACGAAGGGATCGATGCTTCATTGTCACCCTAAATTTTGCCTTGTTGGGGGCCTCCAAATCATAAACATAATTTAACATATATAAAAATCTAAACATAATAAAACAAATTAAATTCAAACATATCAATTAAAGAGGATTTAAAAATTAAAGATAATTTCAAGACAAAAGCACATATAGTTTAAAGAGGATTTAAAAAATGTGCACTTGTACTCACTACAGGTGAAGATAGTCCGCTCTTTGTAACATCATCAACATAGACAAAACATTGCCTCAAACTCTCCTACTGGCATCAAAGCGAGGATCTACCAATGGAACATGAACTCTAGCTGGGCTACGTGATATTTCACAAGCCCGACCATGTATAACTAGCCTCCCCACACTCCGACGGCTTGCGGATGTGGGTCATATGGGAGATGGTCTTGCATAAATTTAGTTGGAAGGGGATTGATTGTAAAAGTTATAGAGTAAATGAATAGAATACAATCAAAGTATAAGAGAATAGAAAAAATATAGTTTTATTTTAAGTATGTAAGAGTCGTCTAAGCCATATAAGCTTCCATCATAGACTTTAGAATTGAAACAAAATTTTTACATATATTACATATGAACTAATTCAATAAAAAAATGTTGACAACAAAACAATTTCTAAACTCAAGTAGAATAATCTAGCCTTCCTAAAATTTAGAGTCCTTTTTTTGATAATTTATTGACCAAAGTATCTAGTTCCATGTAAACACAATCTAAAGAAGTGATAAATCTAACTTGCAATTTTTTTTTTTTTGTGAATTTGGTAGTACCTCTCTTTTCTATTCATATTTAGAAAGCAGATTGCAAAATAAAACATTAATCCATAGCCTCAACCTGCCCACAGGACCAGGTCTGTTGGCCATCTAAGTGCATGAAATGCTGTCCAAAACTGAAATAGTTTCATTCTATTGTATCTAGCAGTAGTTATCCGCTCTATTTGCTTGTTATCTACAATCTGAAATTTAAAACTATGTTCATATAAAAACAAAACTATCATGAAGACACAAAACTATGTTCATATAAAACTTCTCCTGGAGACTCATTATACTGAGAAGAGTTGCTCTTCTGATGAAGAGACAGGGGCGGGAGCTTTCGATGTCGATCCTAGCATGTCTACTTGATGTAAGAGCTGGAGTTGCTTTTCAATGCGCACAACACGATCATCTACTGGACTAATCCTGTCAGTAGCCTGGTATTGAGTAATTTTAATGTGCTGAAGCTGGTCTTCCATGTGCAGCAATGTATCCTGCGAGCTGAATTGAGCCTTCTTTGGGTTCTGTTCCATCTGAATGGGATTCATACTCTGGATAGCCTTGGCTAGGAGGCTTTTAAGAATCCAATACGTGTGCACGGTTTGCTGAAACAATGTAAGGCGGCCCCTGGTGTTCCCAGGATCCATGATGAAGTCTAGTATGTCAGCCTCTGCTTCATTATCCTCAGGTTCTATGTGAATTTATTTCTCCCAACGTTTAATTGCTTGACGAGCAGTTACTGAATTTCCCATTTCATAATTCCCTGCCAACTGCTAAAGTTTCTCTAAATTGGATTTTTGTCCACGTTTGTTAGGGGGATATACAGGCTGGGCTTGCTTTCCCTTAGAAGCCTGGCCTGTTGATCGTCTTTTTCCCATGTAATCTGGACAGCAAGAGCACAAATCAAACTGATAAGGAAACATAAAAGGAGCATGGTTTTGATTCCAGTCTGCGCGATTCTTATGAGTAGCAGTAGTGTAGCGGCTAGAAAAAGGAAGCTTTATCCTAAGGGCCTCCAAATTTCTTATACAGTATATACAAGCATGCTTGCTGTAGAAGGTCAGAAAGACCAGCGGGTTGAGCAACAAGTAAAGAGTCGGGGAAATCCTATTATTGTGGGTAGTCTGGTGGAGCTTATGGGTAACCTCCCTATTGAAAACTACGTTGAATTGCGTAATACAGAGATGGGACCTCCTATGACCTTTTATCAGACAGCAGACCCTACTCCAGGGCGACTCTACTCGACCCACAAGAGTCTGACCATAATTCATTCTGAACACATGAATTTTCCAATTGAGAACAGGGTAGATGAGGTAAGTTTGAAGATTGCACGGGTCTTTAAAGCAGGGTTTAACAGCCGGTAGAGTGGAGCGAACTTGACCCTTGACCTTTAACAACATTAGAGTAGACTTATGAGACCTAGTGGTAAGCAAACTAGTAAAGATAAAGACAGAGTTTGTTTTAACTACCTTCAAATCAAAACTCAAGCCTGTAATTCGGGCAGTAATTACCATGCAACGGACACTTGTATACCATGCAGTCCAGATAACCACCATAAACAGTAAGAGAAGAATAGATACATACCCCGTCTGAGTAGAATGGTAGATAGGTTGTAGAATGTTGAGCTTCCGTCTCGGCTGTCTCCGGTCACTTACATGCAGAGCGCTATGCATGGAGAAATGGAGAAGGGAGGCCGAGCTTACCTTAAATCGAACTTGCCGTCCGGATCCTGACCATCCAGGCTGGCCTGCCTGTTGCATAATGAATGATCGGGGTGTCGTGCACCGCCATAAACTGCTTGTTCCATGCGCCATTATGGTTAGGGAATGTGCGAAGGACAGGAAATTATAAGCGTTCATCTATTGTGATGCGCTGTCTGACAAGTGGGCACCCCGATCGGGGGTTGGAGATCTTTATTGACAATTACTTGGAGGGAGTGGAGCTCCACATTCCATATGGCTTCTGTGGGATTGCATTCAATATACCTATCAGGGTGCTGGCATGCCAGTTGGCTAGATAGTCTGCTACTGTATTGCCTTTCCGTTTGATGTGGCCTGGGAGTAGATATTGGATTTGCTGTATCAATTGGCCTACTTCCTGAATGAGAGTGGCTATTCTCCAACTGTGAGTGATTTTTTCCCAAGGTATACCTTGCTGAAGTTTGCGGAGGATATTGGTGACTAATTCTGAATCTCCTTCCACTATGAGGCGGTGATAATTCTGAGTAATTTCAATAATAAGACCTTGCTTTACTGCAATAAGCTCAGCTTCATTATTAGTTGCATGGCCTAGATCAAGGGCATAGCACCGGCAGACAGCTCCATGAGAGTTCCTGAATATGCCTCTTGAGCCTGCTTGTCCAGGATTACCTTTTGATGCTCCGTCATAATTTAGTTTGATAAAGCTTGACTGGGGAGGAACCCAAGTTTCCATTATAGATTCTGAAGGTGGCCGGTATTTCCATAGGTTTGCAGATAGCATTTGAGGTTTCAGGTTTAGAGTGTCTAGTGTCTGTGATTCATAGCCTTCAGCCTTCCAGTCCTCGTTTGTCTAGCTCTCCACTAGAATTGTCTCCCTGATGTTTTCAATGGCTCGCTGCCAAATGTTTTGGGGAGGTTGTGCATCATCTTCAAATACTCTGCGATTCCTCTCTTTCCAAGTGTTCCAGAGTATAAATCCGAGTGAAAGTGCCCATGCTCGATTAATAACTTGACAGCGGAACCTCCCCTTACGCCAGTTACTCATGGTTTCCATTATGCTGTTGTTGTGTTTATCTGTTTGACGAAATAATTGTTCCAAGTTATCCCATAGCATCTGAACCCGTGGACAAGAGATGAAAAGGTGGTCAATTGTTTCAGCATCTGTTTCACAGAGAATGCATCTAGAAGGTCCTATCATCCCACGTTTCTGTAAATTTTCCCAGGTTAGAATTCTTTTGTGGCTTAGCAGCCATAGAAAGTATTCTACCTTGGGCCAATGTCTCAGCCTCCAGATATTCTTCCATATTGGCCGGCTTTCATACTGGGCCTGATGTGATTGAATGTAGTATCCTTCTTTAATTGTATATTTCCCTTTTGTCAAATATCCCCATCTAAGTATATCCGGACCGTCAATTTGTCTCAGTTTTCTAGAGTTGAGTTCTTTGGAAAAATTGTCCCATTGCTGTGTGGCTGGGGCTTCAAGCCAGTATGTTTTGTCCTTCCATTTCCACCATAATTCGTTCTTATTTGGGCACCAATAGTGAGTTATGATTCGATGGTGTAGAGTATGCGTGTAAAGGAAGATTTCTCCCAAGTCAAGCCTACTGAACAATTTCTCTCGTTGTTGCCATGAGTCTTCCCAAAATAGGGCTGTGCTGCCTTCCCTTACTTCCCAGAAGCTATGTGTCCGTATCAAATGTCTGTTTGTAGCTGCTAGGTTCCAAATTGTTGAGCCTTTGGGCGTCCTATCGACTTTCAGTCAGCCAACAACAGTGAATGGCATGTCATATTTAGTTCTCCATATATTTTTCCAGAGATCCGGGCCTCCCTGTAACCAGCGCCACCACAGCTTAGCTCCCAGCACATTGTTCAGGATACTTAGGTCACGGAGGCCTAGACCACCTGCTGCTTTTGGTTTAAGGAGCTTATCCCAGGATAGGAGAGCCCATTTCCTTTTGGCTTGGGCACCCTGCCATAGGAATTTTTTAAACATATTGACCAATTGCATACAGATTCCCTTTGGACAGGCTTTTCCGGACAGTTGATATAGAGGCAATGCCCGCAGCACTGATTTCAGCATGATTAGGCGTCCAGGGGCATTCAAGGCTCAGAATGCCCAATTCTGGATTCTGTTTTCGACCCTTATAATAATGTCCTGCCAATCTGCTATCCGAGCAGGTCCTGTATTTAGCCACATCCCGAGGTATTTGAAAGGGAAAGCACCCCTTTGGAATCCTAGGGTTCGTGCCAAGAAATGTTGAGTGTCTACGGTACAATTGAAAAAGTAGACATTAGACTTATCTTTGTTTATCTGAGTTCCTGAAGCAGCCATGAAGATTTCCAGAATTTTGAGAATTGCTTTACATTCTTTTAATGTCGCGAGGCAGAACAATAATGTATCATCAACAAATTGTTGATGAGTCAAAGGAAGATTAGGGCCCCACAATTTTAAACCTTGTATTTTTCCTTCAGTGAGATGGGCTTTAATCAGTCGACTTAATCCTTCTGCTGCTATAATGAATAGAAAAGGAGAAAGGGGGTCTCCTTGCCGAATTCCTCTTGAGCTATTGAAAGGAGCTGAAGGGCTTCCATTCAAGAGGATGGAGAAGTGCGGAGAGGAGATGAAAGCTCTTAACCATTGCAACCAGCGGTCATCAAACCCAAAGGCCCTCATTACCTCAAATAGATACTGCCAACTAATACGGTCATATGCTTTAGATAGGTCCATCTTAATCAGTAAAACCTTTCGTTTGTCTTTCTTGAGGGTGTGGATAGCTTCCTAGGCTACCACTATTCCATCTAAGATTTGTCTGCCTTTGACAAAACCTATCAGTTCCGGGGAAATTAGAGAGGCCATGAGTGGTTTTAATCGATTGACCATGATAGTGGAGAGGATTTTGTATATAACATTGCAAAGGGAAATCGGGCGAAAACCAACAGGGGTATCCACATTTTTCTATTTTGGAATAAGAGTTATGAAGGTGGCATTCAAAGCAGGGTAAACAGCCTTATTTCTGCGAGATTCTTCCACTACTTCGAGAATATCTTGTCCTAAGAAAGCCCATGCTGCCTTGAAAAATTCACTTGTAAACCCATCTGGCCCCAGGGCTTTGTTTTTAGGTAAGTTTAAAACCACCTCTTCTACTTCCTGCAGCGTAATAGCACGAAGCAAAGCGAGATTCTGCTCTTGGGTGATAATCTTTGGAATATGAGGGGTGATATTTGCTATTGCTTCCGGTCGATTTGGGTTCGGTTCAGTAAGGAGATCTTTAAAGTGGGTCACCAGTTCACGCTCCATGTCTTCATGTTTGACCAGCCGGTCTCCATTGGTTGCTTTGAGAGAAAATATTCTATTGTTCTGCCGGCGCTGGATCATTGCCTTGTGAAAGAAACTAGTGTTTCGATCGCCTTCTTTCAACCAGTGCATGCGGGACTTTTGTTTCCATAAGAGCTCCTCTTGCTTTCGGCGTTCTTCTAGTTCGCTGAGAATATGACCTTCCTCTACTGCAAGGTCCGCTATTCTGCCCTGAAGGATAATTCTTTGTTGAATCTCTGTCATTTGTGCTTGCAGCCGGATTTGTGCCTGATGGATATTGCCAAATTCCAGACGGTTCCATCGTTTAATTTCATCCTTCAATTTTTTTAGACGAAGCTGAAACGAGTGCATCTTGTTACGGCCTGTGATCTGATTTGCATTCCACCAATTTTTAACCTTATCCATGAACTGAGAGTCTCGGAGCCAAAAATAATTCAAACCTGAACGGGCGATTGCGTCGGCTTGCTTTGACATCCATTTCCAATTTTATTGGCCAGTGATCAGATCCCAAAGTAGGTAAGATAGTTGCTTCATAGTACATGTCAAGACTCACCAGAGATTCTGAGGCAAGAAAACGATCCAGGCGGGAGGCAACCTAAAATCGTTCTCCTCTTCTGTTATTCCATGTGAATTGACCATTTATCGTAGGGATATTAACAAGGCGAAGATCCTGAAGGAGCTCTCGAAAGTTAGCCATGTCGGGATCCTCCCGTCTTATTCCGCCTTTTTTCTCTGAGATATTTAAAAGCATGTTAAAATCCCCGCCTAAAATCCAATATTTTTCAGTGTGCATTGTACTGAGAGTCCTGATATGCTGCAAGAAATCTGCTCGCTCTCCTGGAATTGACGGTCCATAGACCGCTGAGATAAGTATTATATCCTCTGCCCCAATCTGACGGAACGTTGCTGATAAAATTCTTGGAAGGCCTATCCATCCTTCTGCACTAATTTCCATCGTATTCCAAATTACAGCTATGCCTCCCGAGGCACCTACTGAGTCTATTGCCATACCTTCGTAGCACAGTTTGAAAGATTGGAGGATTGCATCAAGTTTCTGTCCCGAGACTTTCGTTTTCTGTAGTAGCAAAATTTGAGGTTTCTCGGTTGTCAACTTATCTTTAAAATAACGATGTTTGCCCTTACTATTAAGACCTTTGATGTTTCAGGAGAGCACCTTCATTAATGATTTTTAGGGAGTTGTTGGAAAACCATTGTTAATGGTATTATTTTCCCCATATTAATCAGCATTTCTCCCACTAACTAAATGGATTCCTGCAATGTTCTTCTTCCTCTTTTTTTGGCCGGTTTGCTGAAGGGGTTGTCTTCTTGTTAGCCAATTGCTCCCGTTCTTGCGTTTCTTTCTGAGCTTGCACTGTGAGGTAATGCTCGAAAGTTTCTTTGTATAGTTGTTTCTGGTCTGCTGGTATAAAACGATCATCAAGGTTCCTCCATTCGAAGAGCAGACGTTTCAGAAGTTTCTCTTCAGCACTCAAATCCTCCTTATTTTGTTCTACCTCCATGGGAATGAGTTCTTGCGGCTGACTTTCTTCCGACGTTTCCATCTCCTGCCCGGCTTTCCTCTTGACAGATTGATTGTGCTGTGGTGCCTTCTCTACTTCTTCAGCGATTCCTTCTGCTATCATTTCATTCTTGGAGGGGTCGCCCTCTTCCTGCAACACCTCATAGCGATTTTCAGGCATTTTCTTCTTTTGTTTCTCCATAGAAGCCGAACCTAGGTTCTTTGTGCGGGAAGGCCGTTTTTTTGCAAGCACTGGTACGAACCCTTCTTCGTCTGGTTGGAGTTGGTCCTCTGAGCCATTCTTGCTCGGGGGTGAAGGCTCAGTGCCATTCAAAGGACAACTTCTATACAAATGACCGTATTCGTGACAGCGACGACATCTGAATGGAATATGCTCATAATCTAACAATTGCTGCCAAATTTTACCTTCATATTCTAATTCAATCAGTTCTGGCTGGGGTTCTGAAATATTCATGTATACACAGATTCTGGCAAACGAAGTATAGCGACCCCTAGCTGTGGATTCTGCTATTTTAACAAAATTACCTAAAGAATTTCCTATTCCTTCCAAAATTTCTGGGTCCCAAAAATCCATGGGAAGCCCAAACAACTGGAGCAGCCAGAAATTGCTCTTGTTCAGGATTGTAACATTCCTCCCATTGTCGAAGGAAAAGCCCCGCATTGTTGTAAAAATAGGGCCCCCCCTCAAAAATTCGTTCTTTATCTTGTAAACTAGAAAAAATAACTGTAAAAAAACCTTTTGCCCCAAGTTTTAGATCAATGTGACCCTTGGGCTGCCATTTTATTTGAATCCATTTCAGTAAATCCTTCTCTGAAGGCCAAATACCTATAAACTTACAGATTAGGGCATGATTCTTCATATATCCTCTGTATTCCACCAGTTTTGATGGTGGGATGACAAATCGTGGCTTCTTGACTGCTCTTGGTAAGCATTGTCCCTTCAGTTTTGATTGGCATTCTTCACCTAGGACAGGGCCATTCCTTTGTTGAGCAGTCCCTGAATTTGATGGCCGCTGCGCTTGATCACCACTCGTGATGTTGCAGTAGGAGGGTGGCTGCCCTCCTCCCGAGGTCACCACCATGCGCTGAACCAGTCCGCTATAACTGGTGAGCCTTGTTACCCTGCAGAAACCTGAGAAACCCTACGCACTCTTCAACCGATTCTTGGAGCCACGCTCATCGCTTGTCCTAACTTCGTTGCTTATATCTAACTTGCAAATTTTTCCCATTTCTAAATAATGCATTTGATTCAGAGAGCATAAATATGTAATTTATGTAAAAAATTGAAATAAACCTATTTGCAAAACTAATAAAATTTAATGCCAACCAAATACTCCATAAGACAAGTTCTTATAATGTTTGATTTTGATATGTGACATATAATGTGCAAGCACATGAAGACAATTTTTCTAGTACAACACACTACATAATGAAACAATTTGGTACATTCGAAAAAAATAAAAAAAAATTATTCACTTTAAATGCACTTTTGATTATGGATTTAATATATGTATCAATGCATTGTTGAAACTTGACATTACCTAAGAGATGAAAATAATTCAAAAAATATCATTAATGATTTATTAAAATATATATGTTGAATCTCATAATGCCTAAAGTCTCCACCATCTCACATTCCATTGTATTGTTACATTCCATTGTATTGTTGACAATATATTTTACAATAAAAATAAACTAAATCCAAAATTTGAATTTTACAATTATACTATTTCTTAGCTATCAAAATTATTATTTAATAATAAAACCAAGAGAAAATAGAATAAATATTTATGATCATAATTATTATTTACTATAAAACCAAAAAAAAAAAAAATAATAAATATATATCTATGGGTTATCCCATTACAACATCCTGCTTCATGTTTTTTTAGGGGTTTGTGTAACTACATTCCACATGCATACCATGGGTTGTCTTTATAGTTTATCATTATTATTTTTTATTATTTTTATTTTTTATTGTATTTTGACCTAGTTAAAATGTTCATTACATTATTTAAATCTTTTTATTTAATTTACTTTTATGTTTAATTTTGTGTAATTTGACATAGTCAAAATGTTAAACGTGACATTACAACCTTTCTATCATCACCAAAACCTAAATTCAATCTAACTTATTAAAAATAAAAAAATAAAATTATAAAAAACATATATAAAAATATTTACTTGATCTAATGGCCTAAAACATTTCAATCGTCTAACATTTGACCCAATGGCTCAAACATGGACACAGCGGTAGTTAGGGGAGTTGTTTTCAAACCAGCACTAAATCATAACCTAATGGAACTGGTGGGTAATGGGGAAATGATGGTGGTTTGCTCATCTCTCCACGCAGTGTGACCTCGGAACTGGCCAATGTGGTACACATGTTATCTGAAATGGTATCCATAGTATCAATGTCAAGTTGTGACGACTCCTCTAGCTCCATCGGTAATACCACACTCTAAGACGGTTGTGGCAACAATCTCAGAGGTGTTGGTACATGTGCAGGGTCCCTACGATCCATGGGGCCATCATAGCTACGTCCCCTACTAGGTCCATAAAACTCAGATCCGGTGCTAGTGTAATATGGCATCATTTGCAGCATGAACTCAACATATACATGCCAAAAAAAGTAAAGGGGGACCTACTCAACGGTGGGGGAACTAGCCCCAAGCTCCAGTGAATCGATTATAAACAAAAGGGGTCACATCAAAATTCTTAAAATATCTAAATGGAATTAGACTAGCATGTCTAGCACGATGGCCGAGAGGGATGTCAAACAACTCCCCACACACACCAATGTCCTTTGTGGCGACTTTCACCACCTCCAAAGTATTTGGGCCTCTAACCTCCTACATCCTAATCCTATGTATGGCTTGTAGGAGGTATTTATATGGGCCCGCCCTCTGGTAGGTCTGGATCAACTGATTGAAGCTCTCCAGCATCAAAGTCAAGTTATTTATAGTACCCAACTAAGCAAGGATTGTACCCAGCTCTCGTGTAATCCATACATGTTGGTCCCTAACATCCTCGAGCACGATAGTGCCTATGGCGTCGTCCCACGAAGGGATCGATGCTACATTGTCACCCTAAATTTTGCCTTGTTAAGGGCCTCCAAATCATAAACATAATTTAACATATATAAAAATCTAAACATAATAACATAAATTAAATTCAAACATATCAATTAAATACAATTTAAAAATTAAAGATAATTTCAAGACATAAGCACAAATAGTTTAAAGAGGATTTAAAAAAATTTCAATTGTACTCACTACAGGTGAAGATAGTCCGCTCTTTGTAACATCATCAACGTAGACAAAACATTGCCTCAGACTCTCCTACTGGCGTCAAAGCGAGGATCTACCAATGGAACACAAACTCTAGCTGGGCTACCTGATATTTCACAAGCCCGACCATGTATAACTAGCCCCCACACTCCGACGGCTTGCGGATGTGGGTCATATGGGAGATGGTTTTGCATAAATTTAGTTGGAAGGGGATTCATTGTAAGAGTTATAGATTAAATGAATAGAATACAATCAAAGTATAAGGGAATATAAACAATATAGTTTTATTTTAAGTATGTAAGAGTCATCTAAGCCATATAAGCTTCCATCATAGACTTTAGAACTAAAACAAAATTTTTACATATATTACATATAAACAAATCCAATAAAAAAATGTTGACTAAAGAATTTTCACAACAAAACAATTTCTAAACTCAAGCAGAATAATCTAGCCTTTTTAAACTTTAGAGTCCTTTTTTTGATAATTTATTGACCAAAGTATCTAGTTCCATGTAAACACAATCTAAAGAAGTGATAAAATCTAACTTGCAACTTTTTCCATTTCTAAATAATGCATTTGATTCATAGAGCATAAATATGTAATTTATGTAAAAAATTGAAATAAACCTATTTGCAAAACTAATAAAATTTAATGCCAACCAAATACTCCATAAGGCAAGTTCTTATAATGTTTGACTTTGATATGTGACATATAATTTGCAAGCACATGTAGACAATTTTTCTAGTACAACACACTACATAATGAAACAATTTGGTACATTTGAAAAAAAATCAAAAACAATTTATTCACTTTAAATGCACTTTTGATTATGGATTTAATGTATGTATCAATGCATTGTAGAAACTTGACATTGCCTAAGACATGAAAATAATACAAAAAATATCATTAATGATTTATTAAAATATATATGTTAAATCTCATAATGCCTAAAGTCTCCACCATCATACATTCCATTGTATTGTTACATTGTTACATTCCATCGTATTGTTGAGAATATATTTTATAATAAAAATAAACCTAATCCAAAATTTGATTTTTACAATTATACTATTTCTTAGCTATCGTAATTATTATTTAATAATAAAACCAAGAGAAAATATAATAAATATTTATTATCATAATTATTATTTACTATAAAACCAACAAAAAAAAATATAATAAACATTTATTAATAAATATATATCTATGGGTTATCCCATTACAACATCCTACTTCATGTTTTTTGAGGAGTTTGTGTAACTACATTCCACATGAATACCATAGGTCAATACCATGGGTTGTATTTATAATTTATCATTATTTTGTTTTATTTTTTTTATTTTTTATTGTATTTTTACCTAGTTAAAATGTTCATTACATTATTTAAATCTTTTTATTTAATTTACTTTTATTTTTAATTTTGTGTAATTTGACATAGTCAAAATGTTAAACATGACATTACAACCTTTCTATCATCACCAAAACCTAAATTCAATCTAACTTATTAAAATATATATATATATATATATATATATATATATATATATATATATATATATATATATATATATATAAATATCTACTTGATCTAATGGCCTAAAACATTTCAATCGTCTAAAATTTGATCCAATGGCTCAAACATGGACATAGTGGCAGTTAGGGGAGTTGTTTTCAAATGAGCACTAAATCATCAACTAATGGAACTGGTGGGTAATGGGGAAATGATGGTGGTCTGCTCATCTCTCCATGCAATGTGACCTCGGAACTGGCCAATGTGGTACACATGTTATCTGCAATGGTATCCTTAGCTTCAACGTCAGGTTGTGACGACTCCTCTAGCTCCATTGGTAATACCATACTCTAAGACAGTTGTGGCAACAATCTCAGAGGTGTTGGTTCATTCGCAGGGTCCCTACAATCCATGGGGCCATCATAGCTATGTCCCCTGCTAGGTCCATAAAACTCAGATCTGGTGCTAGTGTAATATGGCATCATTTACAGCACGAACTCAACATATACATGCCAACAAAAGTAAAGGGGGACCTGGTCAACGGCGGGGGAACTGGCCCTAAGCTCCAATGAACCAATCATAAACAAAAGGGGTCACATCAACATTCTTAAAATATCTAAATGGAATTAGACCAGCATGTTTAGCACGATGGCCGAGAGGGATCTCAAACAACTCCCCACACACACCAAAGTCCTTTGTGGAAAATTTTTCCACCTCCAAAGTATCTGGGCCTCTAACCTCCTATCTCCTAATCCTATGTATGGCCTGTAGGAGGTCTTTATATGGGCCTGCCCTCTGGTAGGTTTGGATCAACTGATTGATGCTCTCCAACATCAAAGTCAAGTTATTTCTAATACCCAACGAAGGAGGGATTGTACCCAGCTCTCATGTAATCCATACATGTTGGTCCCTAACATCCTTGAGCACGATAGTGCCTATGGTGTCGTCCCACGAAGGGATCGATGCTACATTGTCACCCTAAGTTTTGCCTTGTTGAGGGCCTCCAAATAATAAACATAATTTAACATATATAAAAATATAAACATAATGACATAAATTAGATTCAAACATATCAATTAAAGAGGATATAAAAATTAAAGATAATTTCAAGACATAAGCACAGATATTTTAAAGAGGATTTAAAAAATTTGCAGTTGTACTCACTAAAGGTGAAGATAGTCCGCTCTTTGTAACATCATCAACATAGAAAAAACATTGCCTCAAACTCTCCTACTTGTGTCAAAGCAAGGATCTACCAATGGAACACGAACTCTAGTTGGGCTACGTGATATTTCACAAGCCCGACCATGTATAACTAGCCCCCCACACTCCGACGGCTTGCGGATGTGGGTCATATGGGAGATTGTTTTGCATAAATTTAGTTGGAAGGGGATTGATTGTAAGAGTTATAGAGTAAATGAATAGAATACAATCAAAGTATAAGGGAATAGAAGCAATATAGTTTTATTTTAAGTATGTAAGAGTCGTCTAAGCCATATAAGCTTCCATCATAGACTTTAGAACTAAAACAAAATTTTTACATATATTACATATAAACTAATCCAATAAAAAAATGTTGACTAAAGAATGTTGACAACAAAACAATTTCTAAACTCAAGTAGAATAATCTAGCCTTCCTAAAATTTAGAGTCCTTTTTTTGATAATTTATTGACCAAAGTATCTAGTTCCATGTAAACACAATCTAAAGAAGTGATAAAATCTAACTTGCAACTTCTTCCCATTTCTAAATAATGCATTTGATTCATAGAACATAAATATGTAATTTATGTAAAAAATTGAAATAAACCTATTTGCAAAACTAATAAAATTTAATGCCAACCAAATACTCCATAAGACAAGTTCTTATAATGTTTGACTTTGATATGTGACATATAATGTGCAAGCACATGAAGACAATTTTTCTAGTACAACACACTACGTAATGAAACAATTTGGTACATTTGAAAAAAAATCAAAAAAAAATTATTCACTTTAAATGCACTTTTGCTTATGGATTTAATGTATATATCAATGCATTGTTGAAACTTGACATTACCTAAGAAATGAAAATAATACAAAAAATATCAGTAATGATTTATTAAAATATATATTTCAAATCTCATAATGCCTAAAGTCTCCACCATCTCACATTCCATTGTATTGTTACATTCCATTGTATTGTTGACAATATATTTTGCAATAAAAATAAACTAAATCCAAATTTTGATTTTTACAATTACACTATTTCTTAGCTATCACAATTATTATTTAATAATAAAACCATGAGAAAATATAACAAAAATGTATTATCATTATTTTGTTTTATTTTTTTATTGTATTTTGACCTAGTTAAAATGTTCATTACATTATTTAAATCTTTTTATTTTATTTACTTCTATTTTTAATTTTGTGTAATTTGAAATAGTCAAAATGTTAAACATGACATTACAACCTTTCTATCATCACCAAAACCTAAATTCAATCTAAATTATATATATATATATATATATATATATATATATAGATATATATATTTACTTGATCTAATGGCCTAAAACATTTCAATCGCCTAACATTTGATCCAATGGCTCAAACATGGACACAATGGTAGTTAGGGGAATTGTTTTCAAATAGTAACGCTTACAGCGTAAATATTATTTTGGTTTACTAAAATATCTATTATCATAATCCACTTTTAAAATTCACATTCCATCATGTTTTTATTTTAATATAGTTATGTTTTACTCTTTTAATAAAAACTAAATTAATACATGAACATTTAAATATTTTATTAAATTTATTTTTTTCAATAAAATAAAATTTACTCTTAATTTACTTTTCAAAATTTTAATAATTTTAATGATTTTAAATATTTAAAATACATAAAATAAATTTTAATAATTTTAAATATTAAAAATACATAAAAATAAATTTTCTATTATTAATAAAAATTGAGAAAGTATACATATAATTATATAAATAAACATGATTTAATATTTATATATATAAAAGTTATGCAATTAATTAATTAATTGCATAACTAATTATTTTTTAAAACTAATTACTATATTTATTATTAAAAAATATTTAAATTTATTTAAATTTAAAATAAAATATTAAAATAATTTCTTATTTAATAAATAGAAGTTTACTATAAGCAACCATATTTATTATCTTAATTTTAAGCTCCTAATGATTTTGGTTGTCAGGATCTCTAATCCAATACACAAAATAAACCTAATTCTAAATGAAGTAATGTCATTTATTTAGATATTTATCTAATTTTGGTTAAGCTTGTCAAAAATTTTAAATAAGTATAACAAATAAATCTTATGGTAAATTTATTAAAGCTATACATATTAATGCTTCATGCAAAGTACATCCAAGAGAGTGAAAATCAAGATGCGTTCAAACTTGTACAAAAATATTCATCCAAACTCAAATTAGAGGAGAGTTAAAATATCTTAACTCAGCAATTGCACCATATGTTGCAAAGGAAACGCTCTAAAGCAAATAGTAACAAAAGGAAATAGTAGTATAGAGGAAGTTGAGTTTTAAGGTGGTCAAGGAGTTTGAGCTTAAGAATATGCATCATTTTGGGGAGGCTTTGGTAGCTAGATGCATATGGAGGCTCATATCAAATATCGTTCTATGAAGCTAAGTTATCCTCTAAAAATACATTGAACCTAATTCATTAGAAGACCTTCCAAGAATACTCATAATATAATTTGTGGATATGTTGGAAGGCCATTGTCCAAGCATCGATGAAGTTGAGTTTTAAGGTGGTGAAGGAGTTAGAGTGGAATAGTGTCGAAAGCCTATTATAGGGGCCATAAATGGATATGCTCGTCATCGCTGACTTTGAAATTGCATTGGCATGTGATATTTTAATTGCTAGCACAGAGGCTAAGTTCATTGATACACATTCCAAGTACCATTTACAAGCTCTTTTAATAAGTTTATACTTTTGAGAAGAAATATATTTAAGAAAAAAATTACATTCTCCTCAAAATTTGATGATGATCCTGCCACACAAAAATAATTGATATCCATCGATTCCGAAATCAAGATTTTACGAGTCAAAAAAAATCACACATTAAGAAAAAAACACAAAAAATACACACCTCCTCGATACTACAATTGTTTTTTGGTTTTTTTAATACTTGCCACACAACGATGAAAGGGTTACACCATCGAACAATTTATGTAAATTTTTATACATAGTTACCTTATACAACATGTACTTAAGCCACTTCACCATGGTCATCTCTAAGTATTGATTTATGTTCATAATTTTAATTTCTAGGCTTTTAACCCGTCACCATATCCCTTATCTAGGCTTGGTAACATGTGAGTAAAAGAATGTTTCGTGGTAACATTTGGGCACATACGCTAACCCTTCGGTCTAAAGGTTATATGAATACCTGTAACATATGGAATTACAACAATATAATGGGCTTCGTAATGGTTGTATTAGTTCTGTATTATCTATTTGGCTTTCAACATGATAATGTGCTCCAACATGCGTAATTTTCTCAGTATTTGTGTATAAAGGTAGGTACCATTGGTAGCTATACAAACAATATCGTTTTGACATTTATTCATACCCACTCGTCTATCACATGGGTCTCACCGAGGCATCACATCAATTTTTGCCCGAAGGGTTTAGATTGAGTGAGGCAATAAAATAGTGGAAATATTGTTTTTTCAAAGCTCTAACTTTGTTTTTGGGATTGTTCCTTGCATTCGGTGCCCCGATGTTCATATTTCAGACATTCTTATGGTGAAGGCTTTACAACAGAAGTCCTTGAGATAAACTATGTCAAAATGGAGGAAATGCGGAGAATCGGGTTATCCTATCGACGTTCATATCCCTTCACCATAGTTTCCGATTTGATTTGAATCTCTTTCGTAGATGCCATGATACCTCAGAATGAATGGCACCTAGTGGCATCCCTTTTCAACTCAGACTTCCCTTTAAGTCACGATGAATACATAATTAACCCGATGTAAAATTTAGCTTCAACTATGATAATTAGTTATGGGTTTAGTCATTTTTGTTTTCCAATATATTATAATTTTTCATTTTCTCATTTACCCATGTTAGTGCGCTAACTGCCGCTTTGTTTGAATTGTTTCGCATTACAGAGGCTTCGTCGATGGGTTAAACCGAGATAAAACCTTAAAATTGCTAAGCTACATCACCTACTATCCCACTAGCCCAAAATTACGTGAATGATATCTACTATTCTTTACCCTATAGTGTCTTCAATTTTCAATTCCCTTTCTACACGCAAGGTTCGGGGACGTAATCCTTGATCGTAACAATTTATCTAGCGTAGATATCCTTAACATAGAGTTCGACTAGTAATGTGTGCTTCCGTTTATGTGTTTATATTTTCTTCTCGTTATTTTTGCTTCTAAATAATTGAAGTTAATCATTCCATAAATAAGTAGGAAATTAAACCGTAAAGAACGAACATCATACCTCCTTTCATTTTTCTCAACGTAAAGGTAGATTCTGAAAAGAAAAGTGTTGGATAAATGTTGAAAAAGTACCAGATAAATGTTGAAGAAATTAAATTAAAATGAAGAAACTTCGAATGCTCTTGTTTTTTCAGAGCATATAAGATGTCTTAAGGAATAAATTTTCAAGAATTTAAACTAAAAGCAAACGATTTCCCTCTGTTCTCAACACGTACGTAGGTTTTTGCAGCAGAAATGTTGGAATGACACAAAAATCCAAAGACTCTCAAACCACTGTTTTAAAAGAAAATATGGAATAAGTTTTCAATAATTTGAGCTTAAGCGAACGAAATTCTCGCACCCTCACATGTCCGCACAAAAGAGCATGTCGATAAATTCTCAAGAATATAAACCGAGACGAAGCATAAAATTGTGATACCTGGGCTCTAAGGAGCATGGGAAGCCGCAGTTTATAAAAGAAACATTTCTACTGCCACATTGAAATTTTCGGAAAAAAATATATATTAGCATATGTCGTTCAAGATTTTCAAACTTTTGTCGCACTCTTGTTTTTTTCAAGCAGTATATAAGACGTCTTAAGAAATAAATTTCAAGAATTTAAACTGAAAAGCAAACGATTTCCTCCGTTCTCAACATAGACGTAGGTTTTTAGCAGCAGAAATGTTGGAATGACACAAAACCATCACTCTCAAACCCCGGTTTTAAAAAGTAAAATATGGAATAAGTTTTCAATAATTTGAGCTTAAGCGAATGAAATTATGCACCCTCACATATCTACACAAAAGAGCATGTCAGATAAATTCTCAAGAATATAAACCGAGACGAAACCATAAAATTGCGATACCTCGGGCTTTGAGGAGCATGGGCAGCCATAGTTATAAAAGAAACATCCGAACGTACTACATTAAATTTTGGAAAAAAATGTTTAGCACATGTCGTTCAAGATTTTAAACTTTGTCGCGCTCTTGTTTTTTCAGCAGCATATAAGACGTCTTAAGAAATAAATTTCCAAGAATTTAAAACTAAAAGCAAACGATTTCCTCTCGTTCTCAACATAGACGTAGGTTTTAGCAAAGAAATGTTGGAATGACACAAAACGCAAGACTCTCAAACCCTGGTTTTAAAAGAAAATATGGAATAAGTTTTCAATAATTTGAGCTTAAGCGAACGAAATTTTGCACCCTCACATGTCCGCACAAAAGAGCATGTCAGATAAATTCTCAAGAATATAAACCGAGACGAAGCATAAAATTGCGATACTCCGGGCTTTTCGAGGAGCATGGGCGACAGAGTTATAAAAGAAACATCTCGCACGTACCACATTAAATTTTGGAAAAAAAATGTTTAAGCACATGTCGTTCAAGATTTTAAACTTTGTCGCGCTCTTGTTTTTTCGCAGCATATAAGACGTCTTAAGAAATAAATTTTCAAGAATTTAAACTAAAAGCAAACGATTTCCTCTCGTTCTCAACATAGACGTAGCTTTTAGCGAGAGAAATGTTGGAATGACACAAAACAAGCACTCTCAAACCCTAAAGTTTTAAAAGAAAATATGGAATAAGTTTTCAAGAATTTGAGCTTAAGTGAACGAAATTCTCGCACCCTCACATGTCTACACAAAAGAGCATGTCGATAAATTCTCAAGAATATAAACGGGGACGAAGCATAAAATTGTGATAGCCGTGGCTGAGGAGCATGGGCAGCCGCTAGCTTATAAAATAAACATCCGCACGGCCACATTAAATTTTGGAAAAAAATGTTTAGCACATGTCGTTCAAGATTTTAAACTCTGTCCGCGCTCTTGCTTTTTTTAGAGCATATAAGACGTCTTAAGGAATAAATTTTCACAATTTAAACTAAGATCAAACGATTTCTCCCGTTCTCAACATAGATGTAGGTTTTTAGCAGCAGAAATGTTGGAATGACACAAAACCAACACTCTCAAACCCCGGTTTTAAAAAGTAAAATATGGAATAAGTTTTCAAGAACTTGAGCTTAAGCGAACAAAATTTCGCACCCTCACATGTCCGCACAAAAGAGCATGTCAGATAAATTCTCAAGAATATAAACCGAGACGAAGCATAAAATTGTGATACTCGGGCTCTAAGGAGCATGGGCGAGTCATAGCTATAAAAGAAACATCCGCACGGCCACATTAAATTTTGGAAATTTTATTAGCATATGTCGTTCAAGATTTTAAACTCTAGTCGCACTCGTTGTTTTCTTTCGCAGTATATAAGACGTCTTAAGAAATAAATTTCAAGAATTTAAACTAAAAAGCAAACGATTTCCTCTCGTTCTCAACATAGACGTAGGTTTTAGCGAGAGAAATGTTGGAATGACACAAAACCATCACTCACAAACCCCAGTTTTAAAAGAAAATATGGAATAAGTTTTCAATAATTTGAGCTTAAGCGAACGAAATTTTGCACCCTCACATATCTACACAAAAGAGCATGTCGATAAATTCTCAAGAATATAAACCGAGACGAAGCATAAAATTGCGATACTCGGGCTTTGAGGAGCATGGTCGTACCACAAGCTATAAAAGAAACATCCGCACATACCACATTAAATTTTGGAAAAAAATGTTTAGCACATGTCGTTCAAGATTTTAAACTTTGTCGCGCTCTTGTTTTTTCAGAAAGCATATAAGACGTCTTAAGAAATAAATTTCTAAGGATTTAAACTAAAAGCAAACGATTTCCCTCTATTCTCAACATAGACGTAGGTTTTAGCAAAGAAATGTTGGAATGACACAAAACCAAAGACTCTCAAACCCCCAGCTTAAAAAGAAAATATGGAATAAGTTTTTCAATAATTTGAGCTTAAAGCGAACGAAATTTTGCACCCTCACATGTTCCACGCACAAAAGAGCATGTCAGATAAATTCTCAAGAATATAAACTCGTATGAAGCATAAAATTGCGATACTTGGGCTTTCGAGGAGCATGGGCAGCCATGCTTATAAAAGAAACATCTCGCACAACCACATTAAATTTTAGAAACAAATGTTTAGCACATGTCGTTCAAGATTTTAAACTTTTTCGCGCTCTTGTTTTTTCGTAGCATATAAGACGTCTTAAGAAATAAATTTTCAAGAATTTAAACTAAAATCAAACGATTTCCTCTATTCTCAACATAGACGTAGGTTTTAGCAGAGAAATGTTGGAATGACACAAAACCAACACTCTCAAACCCCGCTTTTAAAAGAAAATATGGAATAACTTTTCAAGAATTTTGAGCTTAAGTGAACGAAATTTTCGCACCCTCACATATCTACACAAAAGAGCATGTCGTATAAATTCTCAAGAATATAAACTCGGGACGAAGCATAAAATTACGATAGCTAGGCTTTGAGGAGCATGGGCACTCGCAGTTATAAAATAAACATCCGCACGGCCACATTAAATTTTGGAAAAAAATGTATAGCACATGTCGTTCAAGATTTTAAACTCCGTCGCGCTCTTGTTTTTTCGCAGCATATAAGACGTCTTAAGGAATAAATTTTCAAGAATTTAAACTAAAAGCAAATGAATTTCCTGTCGTTCTCAACACAGATGTAGGTTTTAGCGGAGAAATGTTGGAATGACACAAAACCGGCGACTCTCAAACCCCGCTTTTAAAAGAAAATATGGAATAAGTTTTCAAGAATTTGAGCTTAAGCGAACAAAAATTTCAGCACCCTCACATGTCTCGCACAAAAGAGCATGTCGATAAATTCTCAAGAATATAAACTGAGACGAAGCATAAAATTGTGATACACGGGGCTCTCATGAGCATGGGCAGCCGTAGTTATAAAAGAAACATCTCGCACGGCCACATTAAATTTTGGAAAAAAAATTTAGCATATGTCGTTCAAGGTTTTAAACTCCCGTCGCACTCTTGTTTTTTCAGAGTATATAAGACGTCTTAAGAAATAAATTTCAAGAATTTAAACTAAAAGCAAACGATTTCTCTGTTCTCAACATAGACGTAGGTTTTAGCAAGAGAAATGTTGGAATGACACAAAACCATCACTCTCAAACCCCGGTTTTTAAAAGAAAATATGGAATAAAGTTTTCAATAATTTGAGCTTAAGCGAACGAAATTTCGCACCCTCACATATCTACACAAAAGAGCATGTCGTATAAATTCTCAAGAATATAAACCGAGACGAAGCATAAAAAATTGCGATACTCTGGGCTTTGAGGAGCATGGGCAGCCACAGGCTTATAAAAGAAACATCTCGCACACCCACATTAAATTTTAGAAAGAAACGTTTAGCACATGTCGTTCAATATTTTAAACTTTGTCGCGCTCTTGATTTTTTCAGAGCATATAAGACGTCTTAAGAAATAAATTTCCAAGAATTTAAAACTAAAAGCAAACGATTGCTTCTCAACATAGACGTAGGTTTTTAGCAAAGAAATGTTTGGAATGACATAAAACCAACACTCTCAAACCCCCGGTTTTTAAAAGGAAAATATGGAATAAGTTTTTCAAGAATTTGTGCTAAGTGAACAAAATTTTGCACCCTCACATGTCCGCACAAAAGAGCATGTCGTATAAATTCTCAAGAATATAAACTGAGAAGAAGCATAAAATTGCGATACCTAGGCTTTGAGGAGCATGGGCAACCGCAGTTTATAAAAGAAACATATGCACAACCACATTAAATTTTGGAGAAAAAATGTTTAGCACATGTCGTTCAAGATTTTAAATTCGTGTGCTCTTGTTTTTTCGGTAGCATATAAGACGTCTTAAGAAATAAATTTCAAGAATTTAAACTAAAAGCAAACGATTTCCTCTCGTTCTCAACATAGACGTAGGTTTTAGCAAAGAGAAATGTTGGAATGACACAAAACCAAGACTCTCAAACCTCGACTTTAAAAGAAAATATGGAATAAGTTTTCAAGAATTTGAGCTTGAGCAAACAAAATTATGCACCCTCACATGTCTCGCACAAAAGAGTATGTCGATAAATTCTCAAGAATATAAAACTAAGACGAAGCATAAAATTGTGATACTCGGGCTTTGAGGGATGCATGTGCAGCCATAGTTTATAAAAGAAACATCTACATGACCACATTAAATTTTGGAAAAAAATGTTTAGCACATGTCATTCAAGATTTTAAATCTTGCAAAGATCCACGAAAGAAGGATTTCAAACCTTACAAAGATCTACAAAAGAAAAGACACCCGACACATGGGCAATATTGGGGTGAAGCGTTGATATTGCCACGGCCGCCATGGAGCGTGAAAGCGAGGGTTTGATTTATTGGAAAGCCGATGTAATCGTTGCTTTCCGGGAAGAGCCGACAAAATTTGTAAAATAGTTATCTTTATTTCATAACTAATTAATAACAGTAATCGATCCAAAGGTTGAGATGATTTGAATCGTCTAACATTAGAATCAAGGGCTCACAATGGTACTTGTAGCAATTTAGGAAAGTTGTTTTCAAATAGATACGCTTTACAGCGTAAAAATAGATTATGAAATAAATAACATAAAGATTTTTCAAAATATATATTTATATATTTAAAAATACAATTGACTAATAATTATTAAAAAAAAATTCTTAAACTTATATATAATAAATTAAGTAATTTAAAACTATAATTTAACATTTTAGAATATATTACAAATATTTAAATAAAACCTAACTCTTAAATTAACAATATTGTAAATTATGCAAACAATATCGTAAGCATAGAAACATGAGAGAAAAACAATATTAACTTTAAAATAAATATAATGTCCATACATCATACTCTATATATAATGAGATGTATAGAAAATATAAAGAAATGAAATAATATTTTATTAAAACGCGTATACGTAGATATACTCTTTATAAAATTATAAGAATACATTTCCAATATTACTATATCTATTTCTATCTCCTTAGACAACAACTTGTAAATTAAATTTCTATTTCCTTAAATATAATACTTATGGGTAACATTTTACACATATGAGAAATAAAGTTGGCATACCTAGTCATAGCACATTTTCTCAAACAATAATTGATATAATAACATTACAATTACAAAGTAAATTTTACACATTTTCTCAAACCAAAATTGGTATAATAACATTACAATTACAAAGTAAAGTTTATATTTGATTGGGATTAATATGATCATATGTGAATTATTGGTTCCATGTCAAAGTTAATCCAACCACTTAATATATAAAATTATCACCTCGACCTCCTCGTTATAATACATTACAAGATATGATCATCCACAAATCGTGTCTTTTTATAAGGGATTTAATTGAGCCACCATGAGTCATGGTTATTTATTAATAATAATATTTAAAATAACATAATAAATATTAATCTCACATTTCATGAAATAGCGATGATAAATATGAGAGATAATTATTGTAAATATGAGTATATTATTTAACGAATATTTTATATTTGACAAGAAAACAATATTATGTTGTTTATGTGTATTTACTAGTAATTATATCAATCACTAGATGTTGCAAAAAAACGTCATAAGATTCTAGACTAAAAATTGAGATACACACTATGCACACTATATTATATTAATCAAATAGAGTTACATATATACATGAAGTATTGTCTCAAGATAGGGAAACTATCTTGGATGCACAATAAGTTGGTTGAGAGAATATCTCAACCTCACACCAAACTAGGAACCTAGATTTATCTAACTCCTATGGAATAGGAACGGACCCATACATAGAAAGTCACAATTGAAGACAACTAGGAATTACATATTCCAACGCACTCCTTAATGAATACTTGTCTCAATATCCATCCGCAAAATCTACATCCTGGTCATGTCTCGGGTAATTACACTTTGTATCTTGTTCATGCAATTTTCGATGTCCATATAAAGGAACAACCATCTACCGGAATGCATGGGTTCCCAACCACTCCAACCGCCGCCTACTAGGAATTCCTTCACATACATGGTTCATCCAATCTCTCCATGAACTCCCCTTAGATATAAATTTCACCTTATGGAGTCTAAAACCAATATGGCCCACCCAAGTGTATCCATCCCGCATGACACACTCTTCCAGGATGTTAAAAATCTCTGACAGAGGGAACATATAACAAAGGGGTACGCATGTCTCTCTGGGTCTTACAACACATACAAACAATAAATTTCATGTAGATTTTCTCTAATTACAAATTGTGACTCATACTCTTCCATGGCCATGAGTCTATTCTACAAACATAAATAAAATTTTACTACCCCATTCATATGCTAGAACGCACCACTACTTTGGCTTTGTACTTTGATTCTTTGGCATCTTCATTTTTTACTTTGGCATGCTGATCTACAAAGTCTAGTTGTGGTCAAACATAAGAAAATGATATGTTGAGGTCCATATAAAGGATCAAACATCCACCAAAATGCATGGGTGCTACCGCTGCAACAACTAGTCTCATAGGATGTCCTTCGCATACATGGTTCTGTCAAACATTATCACTGCATACATGTACCTATATCTATATATCCCCCTCCAACGTGGGTTTTATCGGATGACTCATAACCATGCTCTTCCTTCATCGGTGAAAGCTCACTGACAATAGATTTGTGTTAGATCTCTTTGGAAAACTTTTACCAGATCCCTTCATCGACAACCTTTCACTGGATCTCTTCATCGGTGACCTTTCACCGGATTTCTTCATCAACGACCTTGCACCAGATTTCTTCATCGAAAACCTTGCACCATATTTCTTCATCTACGACCTTTCACCAGATCTCTTCATCAGTGGGCGAACACTATCACAGACCTGTTTCCAATCCACTTCACTGTTACACGTGGTTTTTGGTTGTCCACAAACCAACACTGTAAAATGGTTTTTGGCTGACCACGAACCTGTAATTAAAAAGTGGTTTTGAGATTACCACAAAATTTACGGGGATACACATGCCTTACAAGGCTTACAACACAACTCCAACTCTGGAAGTTATCAAGTACATACTATACAAAGACCACTACAAAAAACATCCTAGACTTGCTTACAATTAGAATGTGTGACTCATAATGCAACATGCCATCAAGTGTATTCCAAGAAAATCACACAAAACAAACTTACACAAACTTGATTGTCCATCCTCCTTTGCAGCTCACCATACCATTCATATGCTAGAACACACTAGTGCTTTCTTGCTTGAATATTTTTGTCATAGATTTTGTACTTTTGAGTTTTGGATATATTGGTCCTGAATCTCCATGTTTTACCTGTCCTTAGTTAGAGTCGTAAATTCTAAAAAAATGACTTCATATTGAGGTTGCGAATCTCAATATGTATACAAACTTCTAAGACATATTCCCTTCAAAGCAATATAAAATAACAATAAAATAACATTCCAAAATCTAAATATTACTGTTATTTTTGTACATTAAGGCAAGAGCACCAACCACAGTTGCAATATCTTAACTGCACAATCATTCAAATAGGGTCAAAATCTGTGCTCACTAGCACCACAGAGTAAACACTCGCTTCTCCGACATGGCAGCATTGCCATCAAATTCACCACTAGGTTCAAGCACCATTGAATCCGTTTCCGGAAATATTTGTGAATCCAAAGACTCTAACACCATACCGATAGCATTTTGAAACCAGCATTTGAGGACTCAGCCCTTCTCAGTGGCTTCGTCCACCCTCTCACCATACAACAACGAAATATACAACAACACCCTGTAATGTATTCGACTCCACGATCAGAGAAATTTCGCTTTTCCCCACAAACAAGATTAACAACGTCAACCATATCATGACCTCTAAGCAGCAATTTGGCCTTCACAATCAGCCTCAATCAACCTTCACAACACTCTCATTGCTGCAAGTATACAAAATTACCCAAATTTGGCATTCTGAATGGCTTGTCCGCGACACGAGACAACGTAGAAAACCAAATGCAAGTAAGTGATTGAATTGTTAAAGCAGCATGGCACAACTCTGGAATCTACACATTGCTTTTTCTTTGACCTGTTGGATTCCAAAAACGCATGTAAGTTTAAAAAAATTGTGGGCATTAGTATCAACTCCAATTAAATAAGCTGAATCAGAAATTGGTGCCGCATCACATCTCCAAAGCTGCAAGGTGTTTTCATCATCCAGAAACAAAGCATCACCAATACCCACACCGTGCAATGACAATTAGGAATTACATATTCCAACAATTCTTAAAGAGATCCAATAGTTGCTAAGCAAGATATCTGTAGTGATTTTGGTCAATTTTAGTAAAGGGAGGAAGAGATTGTGCCCTATCCCAATTTTTATTTGGATAATAAGGCATTCAAATCTAGTTTTTAAAAATATTCTTCCATGCTCGCAGTTGGAACCACTATAATTCCACGCACTTCTATTAGTGGTTGTTCATTCATTTAAAGTAGACCATTCACCATTTATAAATTTAGTTTTAATTAAATCTATAATTTATGTTTCTGTCCAGCCAAGAAAATTCAAAACAAAGGTTGTTCTAGTCCCAATTCACAAATATAGTATGTACGTGAAAATACTAAAGGATATCTCACTACTATAACTATCATTATATGTCTTTCTAATCCGGATTGGATGAAAAACAAATATTGTGTGTATGTTTATGGGTTATAAACCCTGATGCCTATGTCTGAATGTACTTAGATTATATGTTGATATTGTTTATACCCTGATGCCTATGTCTTAATGTACTTAGATTATATGTTGATATTTTTTATAATGGAAGATTAAAGAAGTGCTCCAATTATTTCTCCAAAACTCCAACAAAGGATCATTGTGAATAAAAGGGGTTTACATAATCATGTCCACGTGTGCAATAACTAAATTGAAAACAACAATTAATAGTTCATGGAAATTCAATCATATACAAGGTTCAAAGAAGTGATTACTATGCAATCTGGTCTGGCATGCAGGGTAGCACAAGTAATGGGTATTCAACATTCCCAATCTCCTGGTGAAAGGATAAAACTTCATTTACATTTAAATCCAGCAATCCCATTTAATCTCTTCAACCTCATATATGATCCCAAATAATCTCTGCAACCTCGCAGTGTGTGTGTGTGTATGTGACAACTAACATGGAATCAATCCACCAAGTATTAACTACTACCTTCAATTGTAGGCTAATTCACCACATCACAATATTGTGCACTTCCATTTCCAAGAAAGTTTTTGTCTGCAAAAAAATTTCTACTTGGAGTAAATCCACTTCTTCAATCAAGCAGATAACAATACATAAAAACCATGTCACTCAAAATGTATGATTCTCTAGAGGTCATTTTTTGACGCGATGATATTTATCCATGGTCAGATATTATTATAAATGTGCGCTTAGGCTTTCTTACACCCAGGATAGCAGAAAGTTCTCTAAAATATGAAAATCTGTCTCACAAATGCCATTTTCTTCTCTATATTTCTGTCAAGCTATAATTTTATATGAGACTACAAGGTTTAACACAAAATCCACATTCCCTCAAAGAAATAGGGTTTTTAACTTCCTGGAAACTTGATCACAAACTCTCTTTTGGACATGAACTACAATATACAGTTGCCTTAAAAATTCACAGTAGTTTTTCCATCAAAGGTAGGTAAATTTTGTTGGTAAAAGTTTTTATTAACATGAATTTCAAAATGTTATCCCTCAAATATACACATATAGCAACATGAGCTTTCACTTACCTTTGTATGCATATCAAAAGTATGATCCTGACCTTACCTGAATGCAAGTAAGGTCCTAATATTACCTAAGCAAAGGAAAGGTCCTGGCATTCTTATAACTGTAAGATAAATGAATTTTAAGTTTTTAGCCATCAAATGATTTTTTCTTGAAGAGCAGAGTAGAACTTCAAATTGTAAACCCGGTATCCAGCTTTACTCAACAAAACATAATCTCCTAAACCATTTCCAATTAATGTCATACTAATGTCCCAACAGCGGGAGATTCAATAAATAAAAATACAAAGAGTAGCTCAATATCACGCCGTATTCATCATTGAGAAAGTAGGAATCGATATTTTTCTCATATCTCACAAACAAGGGAAGTATTGCTTCCCTACATAAGAGATCAAAATATTACTTTATTACTGCAGCCAAACAAATGATATATTCTAATAGACAAAAAAATGTCGACTTGGCTATTATGTTACATTTGAAACCATATTATTGTTCATCGAGATCCAAGCTTGTGTGATTATACCGGATAATTACTTCTAAATACTTTACATTCCTCTTTAGCTAATTCAAGGAAAAAAAAGCCTACCACACTTTGAAAATCCCATCTTGGATGTCAAGGGAATAGTTAGCTTAATTTCTTCAATATGAAAGGGCCGAGAATTATCCCGTACATAACCGGATTCTCAAAGGGTGATTCCGGACTTCCTCCCACAACAATGATTTAACAACATTTCAATCATTGTACAAGATTTATTTCAAAATACCAAGGGGAAAAGCCAAACCTCTGCATGGTTCGAAGCATGTATTCTGATTTCATCTTCAATACATCCATCCTAGCAACCCCTCATCAACTCCATCCTATCAGAGATGGAGAAACTATTTCAATATTTCTCATAGATGTGGCTATGCCCATTAACTAGGGTTGCAACGTGGTACAAATCAAAGCATGCGATTCCTAAAAATTTAATCTATGGGGCGTGAAAGCCATAGAGAGCTAAGGGAATGTAGATGAGAAAATTAATCACTGATAGCAAGAACCACACGCGTTGCTTGGCGAGTTGTCAAAATCCTATGCATTTGCTAGTGTATGTTGCCGCAAATTTTCAGCTTGCTAAATGAAAAATAAGTTAATAAAAGAGAATTTAGTTAATCTTACAAAAACATATATCAAGTAAACAGTTACACAACACAACTCAAAATTTCAAAAACACTGTCGCAGTGAAGAAAAAATTATGGAAGATATTCTTTCACATAGAAAATTATAAGATATAAAGGAAGATGTTTGCCAAAGTACCTGGTGAACAAAACTTTCAAGGGTGCCTAGTATTCCCATGGCCATGGCCATTTATCCCATATAGTTCACTACATTTCCAAAATTTCCAAGTGGAATCCATCCCCTTTGATAAGGCATCTTCTGCCTATTGTGATGAATGTTCCAAATTATTAATTCCCATAAATTGGTGTTGTGTTAATGATTCCAAAGGAGTGAAAAGTATCTGCATATACACAATGAAAATTTGATTGGAGCAATGTAATATACCTCATACAACCTTCAGAAAGATTAATGGTTATAACTTATGTATCCTCTAATAAGATCCATCATTCAGAAACTTCAAATATTCCTGATATACAAATGCAAGCACAGAATGCATGTAAAAAGCACCCATTATTTGTAAACAAATTACCTTTAGTTTATAGTTTTGGAACATACCTTTAGTAAGTTCAAAAGGATGGAATCCTCCCCATCCACATAAAGCATCTTTATGTAGGCATCTTCCACATGCCCGAGACAAGATGAAAGACATTAGCTTTTGCAACTACACTCTTCGACGAAAAAATTTCATCGTAATGTCCCATGAAACCTTCAACCAGGCGTGCATGTGCTCAATGTCCCTCACATGTGATTTCACCGTCGACCTCGCATCATTTATCCGTCGATGATGTTTCTATCCAACCAATGAGAATACTCCATATCAAACGCTAGAGCTCCCGAGAAGGTTGAAATAAATCATAAACTTAGATGCACAAAATTTGTGATTATCATGTCATCGTAAGACATGGTATAATGAAAAAGACAAAAGCCGACTTGTATATTTACCTTAAAACTACAACATTCATTCGGATGGAAAACAAATTGCAGCCACAAGAAAAATCCTTTAACAATAGTACAATTTTTATGTCAGAATGTGCCAAACTTAATACTGCCAGCTACCTAAAACAATTAACACATGCATGCTACAAAGAAAGACAAGGATGTCAATTGGGGTCTAGCCAATGTGATTAATACAAGAAGTTTTTATCCTCTCCAACCCCGTGATTAATACAATAATTTGTTATACATGACACGTCTCTTCCACCCAGGTTGTAAGATCACCTTGATTCTCTTGGTGCCACTACTTTTGGAAAAGATTTGTAAATCCAATAGTAAACCAACAATGAATACTGCAATTTAGGTTTGACAAATGATCTAATTTATATTTGGTTGATTTTTTGGGAGCATTCTAGTCAGATATTTTAATAATTATGTAGATATAGCTATTACATATTTTTTGGTCATGTGAAATAATCCCAGGAACATTCTGTTGCTAGAATTCAACAAAGCTTTCTAATGTTGTTAAGAAAGAAGAGAGTTGATAGGACTTTGTTCTCTTCCACCAAATATCTAGCAACATGTCTACATTTCCAAAGGAAAAGGGGGTTTATGCTCAACCGTAAAAACTACGCTATAATGAGATAATGAATCAATAAAAATAATTTTGACACAAGATAAGACACAAGTGATGTTTTAACTTTTGATTGGCTCCTATTCATACTAATATATGCGAAAAGTTTGTTAACGTTGCAAATGTGCCCTAAGAAACATTTTAATGTCGAAATAAGATAATCCGAAGATTAAATACACTAGATACTCAGCTTTTTCTCAATCGAAAATTTTCTTGTGACCTCACGATTTTGAGCAAGCCTTCGAAGTGTCTCGCATCCAAAAAATAAATAAACAAAAAATAAATAAATCGTTATTTTTCAAATCTCGTCTTTTATAGACCCGTAAAATAATTACAAGAGATGAGATGGCAAAGTCATGACCTTTTCGATCCCCATTTTTTATCCTTTGTTATATCATAAGAGTCACCCCCATGCCTAACAAGGTCTATATCAATACACAATTAAAAATAAAATAGAAAGAAAATACAAATTAAAGTATATTAGAATTTATCTGATAAGATAAAATCAATTTACAAATCTTATAAGAAAAATTATAACAGTAAGAAACTAAATAAACCCTCAAAAAATCCATATAATAGCAATTGAAATGTAGCTTGAGAATATCCAGAACTTCTGAGCATGGACAAAGTGGTGGTTTTCTATATCTTCTCCCATTAAAAGCTAAATTCTCAAATTTCTTGTCATAGATTTTCCATGAAAAAAACATTTATATAAACCAAGAAGGGACATGAGATCATCGAACTGCTCTTCAAGATGGAAAAAAATAAAGTAGAATAGAACAGATGGAAGGAAACATAGTCTATAGGAGCTATTTTCTCACATCCCTGTAACAACTAATGATAATATGACTGTAGGCAAAGATATGGAAACTAGCTGACTAAATTTTTTTTCCAGAAAACTAAGTGATCCACATCTGTAACATGACCAAAAAAATAGAGTAGAGAAAGGAGAACTGATATAGGCTAGGATTCAAACAACTATTTCTCAAAAGAAAAAATGCTAGAATTATTTTTCTAGATTTCTATTAAAGAAAGATAGATAAGTATATTGTTCAGATGTATGATACATTTATGTATGTTATGTATAAAGAGACTGAAAATTATTAGAAACTATCGACTCATAAAATACATATGTGTCCAAAGAAATATTTGAATACTTCTTAAACAAAAACTAAAGAGGTTCAGTATATGAATAATATAAAGTTCCGCTTCCTTCCCACAGCTCTGCAGCAGCTCGTAGTACAGTAATTAGTGTGTTTTAAGCGAATCCAATCTTTCCATAGCCACCAACAAGGGAGGTAGTGGAACGTTACGGAGGTCAAGAGATCCAGGACCTCGATGATTACAAGCTGGATGGTCACAGTCAGAACTTGTAGGGAGGGCCAAAGTACAGAATAGGTCAATTAATTCCATCGCAGAAGAGTCGACCTGAGAGGCCACCTTCTCGCATTTGATTCTCTCGTCACTTCCAAAATAGGGATGGATAACAATAATCCCTCTAATATTCAAAGGCCCCAAGTTTTGAACCATAGTCCTCGACCCAACTGCATGAATGATATTGCCACCAACGCTATCCCCGACCATGAAACACAACGAGTAATTGGCATATGACTCCAGCTAGGGTTCCACCTTACCATCGTTGAGGGAAACCTATTCGACCGCATGGTAGCAATGATCGTAGGCAGTGTGGAGGAGATGCTCAAGCAACAGACAGTATTCTATAGAGATTAACAGCACCCCGGCCTTTCTGGTGAGGCTGATCATGAATAAGTGATAGTTTTCCCAGGAAGTGGAGCTGAAGCAAAACCCACCCCCATGGAAGTAGAAAATAAGTGACAATTTCTGGCCGTGGGGTACGACATCTGGTAGGGAGAGGTGAAACCATATGCCCTTAGTGACCTCAATGATGATGCCTTTCGATGTGGAGCCCTGAAATGACATTATTCTGACGAGGGCATCACTGGGTGATAGTAATGTGAGACGGATTTGTCGATGAATACTTTGATGAAGTTGGGAAGGTCCTTCTTCACTGTCTTCTGGATCTCCATCAAGATTCTATTTCTATATCTATGAACTTTGTTTCTAGGGTTAACTCAAGTGCCATGCATCTACATATGTAGGTGCTAGGAGAGTGGGAATGAATCTGAGTGCCCAATCCTGCTTAGCATAATATTCGCACCCCACCCCTTTGACCGCGCCACATTCGTAGAGTCGTTGCAAAAAGCATCCGTTGCGATCCATCTTGCAAAGCATATCGCAACGCAGGAAATTTCGAATGGCCGAGCGACTCTAAACGGACAAGAAGACGCCATAGAAACCCTCCAGTAAGTAATGAGCTATCATATCTACATTGTAAAATAAATATTTGCAACTACCTTTTCCTTTTCATCCAACGACTGAATATGTTTTAATCATCTAACATATAATCTAACGGTTTCAGGTTATGACACGATGCACATAGGAGATTTGTTTTCAAATAGTGATGACTTATAATGTAATTAATGAGGATTCTATATTTGATAGTAAAACAATATTATATTATTTATCTGTATCTATTTTTATTTTATAGGGGGATAAAAGTGTAAAGATAATTATTGTTATTGGATAATATGCATAAATTTATGTATGAGGTTTTTTAATATTAAAGAAGGAATTTTGAGTGGTTTTCTTCAATTTTAAAGTCGTAGCTTTGACTTAAATTCGTCCATCTTAAAAATGGAGTTTTATTTAGAAAAATGAAAGAAGATAAGAGATGAAGATGTTTTACTAAAAGAAATAATAAAAATGTGATATGAATAAGATTAAGTTAAATAATATAGTGATTTCATTTATAAACAATATTTTCTAAATATATTTATATTTAAATTTGTTATTTTATTAAGTGTTCATTATCTTATATATAGTTTGTTATGAAAACATATTATAAGTACATTATGTTAGGCATGATATAGAAATATACTGTTTAATTTATGGGATATTTCAAGGTAGGTCTTTTCCTAAGATGATTAATGTGAACTATTAATAATTAATTCAAGTTATGGAATCAAGTTGCTCCCTTTATCTAATTTTGGGAGTTTAGTTTGTAATGGAATATTTTAATCCTCTTGTTGCTTCATTTTATTCTAAAACAATTGAAGATTTCCCTTGAGTACTTATAACATCTTTTAAGTCTACAAAAATGAGAATTAACTACATAAACATTGGGTCATGTGATGTTGGGAGAGGTACTATGTAATGTATGCTTAAAGGTGCGATCATGATATAGTATTGGGCCATTCCTTGGGATTTGTTTTGGTATACTTTGTTATGCTTAACCAAGATATGTTGTAGGTATAATTGAATTATTCTCCTATCTTATTAACCTTAGCATAAATTCGATATTGATTACATTTTAATGAAGATCTAATGGGCACTCAAACTCTTATTCATGTGTTTATTAATTCTCGTTGTTATAATGCACATTATTTTTCAAGGATAACAATCTTGTTTAAGAAAAAATTATTCCCCTTGGACCATTTATCATCATACCTAAATCATACTCCTTTATCTTTAAGAAAACATATTCCCCTTGGACTATTTTTCATTAAGCCTAAATCATGTTTCTTTATCTTTCTTTTATCTCCTTTGGTGTGATTTTTTTTAGGTCATTTTTAATATTATTCTCCCGTAACATTACTATGTGGTTGTGCCGATAATATACGATACAACTCTTCCTTCTATGATGAAGTAGCCTCGTAATCCTTCAGCTTAAACGTTTTCTATTGCATGTCCAGGTATTTGGTCAATACCGTTGTCTCTATCGAGATTATTCAGCCATGTTTCATCCCGATAAGATGGAGCAAGATATAGTTTTAATGTGTTCGTCAATTTTATTTAATTACTCGGATATGGTTCCTAGCCCACTATGCCTTCTGTAGAGGACTTTTTTATCATTAGTTTTGTCAGATTTTTGGTTAAGTAGAACTGATAACCATTAGTTTACAGTCGATAATATGTTCCTAATTGGGGTTTATGAGCATATTGATATGTTTTGTTGGGCCTCTGTAATGATAAGACCGTAATTGTTTAATTAAGGAAAGAATGCATTAAACCCTTTGTTTCCAATTTATGATAAATGAAGATTTGTATTAATTTTCCAATTCTATGCCTCTACAACCTCCTCAATGTGAATGGAGTTTCTCCTTACTACTTTTTACTCTATATACAGTTCGTTGACATGGTTATTTTCAATACAAAGTTGTAGTTTTCTTTTCGAAATTAAATGGATGATCTTTCTTGAAATAGTTTGATAGGCTACCACCCTTCGAATATTATCTCCGTATGCTATTTATATCTAGTAAATCTATTCGTGAATTTTAACAAAGTGAAAATCCAGTTTTTGAGAGAAGTTTATGTAATCTTTTCACAGTCAGCCAAATTCTTGCTCTTTAGCCAAACTGTTTCTTCAATAGTAATTTCTCTATACCTATCTTCTTGCAATAAAATTTATGCTATAAGAATTATATTTTTTCTAGTAACCTATTGAAGTTATACCATTACTGTGAGTTTACAGTTCAGTTTATTTGTTATATTTAGCAACATTTTCTTTTTCTTTCTCTTTTAGTAATACAAGTGTCCGAACCATAAAATATGGAAGAGGGGTGTTCCCAAACCCCAAGTCCATGTATCATGAGTATTTCTTGAAATATAGACTATCCTATTTGGATTTCATGCTCCAGATGGGACTAACCATTCCTTTATATATGTATCTATTTTATTTCATAGCTATTAAACTATATAACCCCAATCAATTCAGACTCTACCATTTGGACCTTTTTTGGTAAATTAAGGGCACAATTTTCTCTAACTGTATTACTCTAATCCAAAGTCATGAGGGTTTACAATTTAACACAGTTTTAAATAATACATGAGTAATAGGAACTTTACTAAACATTAATACAACACTGTATTTTATTTTCATTCCCAAAATATTCACACAAAGTAATATTTCTAAGCAAGTATTCACACTCAGTAATCTTTCCAGAAGCAAGGTAATTATAATAAAAACAAGGAAAACTTATGCTATTCCTTTTTAAATTCACAATACCTACTTTAATCAAGTAGAGCTAATGCGTTTCCTCCCAACCATGACGAGTAGACTATTACTGTCCTTTGCTTCCCCCATCCTCCCTCGTCGAGTGTGATAACTTAGCAGCTTTTTTCTCTAGAGAGAGACCTCAAGATCGTCATCCAATCTCTACTCCCATATTCAGGTTTTTATCTAAGTTCCACTAGCTCCAACCAACTCTGGATACTCCCACCTTTTAGCCAATCTTGTCGTCTTTTTTACCTCTAGCACAAAACCCCTTCTCCTCATCAAGGTTTTCTTTTTATTCCTGGAGGAAAGGTAATTGTCAGGTAACTTCTTTTCCGATATAACCACTCTAGTAACTTGGACACTTAACCATCGCTATGGAAACCACTCCATAATTAATATTTATTAAAATAAGAGTTAAACTTTTGTTCAAAAAATTTCTTAATATACTCATTAAGCCAATTTAACTTAAACAAGTTTTAAATGTATCAATTAAAATAACATGACACTCAAATCCAGTATGTTACATCTTCCCCCACTCAAGGTAAACACTATCCTCGGTGTTCAAGGAATAATTCTGGATAGGCCTCTCACATGAACCTTTCATCTTCCCAAGTGGCCTCCTCCGGGCCAAAGTGCTTCCACTGCAATTTAACTTGGGTTATGGCTCACCTCTGGAGCATTATTTCTCTCTAATCAAGAATACGCTGAGGTTCTACTAGAAATTTTCCGTCTGGTTTGACCTGTAACCAAGAAATATTTAATTTAGTCAAAGTGCTAATTATTTTCATAGGACTCTTAGCTATTAATTCAATTCTACCTGAATGTTCTACCAATGTATTATGTGCTTTGGATCATGCATATATGTTTTCAATAGGGAAACATGAAACACATTGTGTATTCGGATATGTCATGGTAACACTAAATGATAGACCACTAGCCCCACCCTTTCCAAAATTTGGAAGGGTCCACAAAACCGATGATTTGGTACAAGTAGTCCACCTTAAGGTGCTCTTCTTGGGTCTAATTCTCATGTAAACATGATCATCCTCTTCAAATTCAAAAGTAGGCCCTCTTCTGATCTCGCATACACTTTCGCTAATCATCGGAAACTTTCAAATTTTGTCCGATTTTCTTCACTTCTAGTTCCATCTCGCCTCAATATTTTAGGCCCAAGAATTAGCTTGGTTTCTGGGCTACTCCAATTAATGGGTGTCTATCATTTCCTGCCATATAATTATTCAAAAGGACTCATTCGAAGGGATTCTTGGTGTCCATTATTATAAGAAAAATCCATGAGGTTTAAGTAATCCTCCCACTTTGTAGGTTGCTGCATTACATACATTCGCAAGAAATCCTCCAAAATCTGTTTTACTCTTTCAATCTGACCATCTGTCTATGGATGGTATGATGTGCTGAATTGAATTTACATGCCTAAATCAGTGAATAGGGCCTTCCAAAAAGCAGACGTAAATTTTACATCTCTATCTGAGATAATTGTCTTTGGTATGTCGTGCAATGTAAACACTTATAAAAATATCAAATAATCCGTATAGTTTTAAAATATGACTACACCGGAATAAAGTGAGTTTTGCTTTACTCAATTGATCGACTACCACCATTATTGAGTCATTATGTCACTTTGTTTTCAGTAGGGTCTCGTGATAAAGTCTAATGATATAACCTACCACTTCCATTCCTGCACGAGAATGGGTTGCAACAGCCCTGTTGGGTGTTGATGCTCCACCTTGACCTACTGAAATTCCAAACATTTAGTCAAACACTCAGCAATATTTTTACGCATTCCTAGCCAAAAGTAGTATTTTATAATTGTTGTTAACATATTTTGGTAACCAGGGTGTCTAGAATAAGCATTTTGATGATATTCATCTACGATCATCTCTTTTAGACTCATTCGATTAGGAATGTAAATTTTCCCTCGAAATGTCAATAATTGTTCATCGCTGATCTTGTAATCTATTTTCTTCCCTTGCTCTTCTTCTTATTGTGTTTGCTGCCACAAAAACTGATATTCTGGATCTTGTTTCGCAACCTCATTCACTTGTTCTCAGAACTTAAATTCAGCCTGGTTAAAGTAGAGTTCATAAACATAGTGTAATTTTACACTTAAAGCATCAACGATATGGTTTTATTTTCCCTTAACATGCTAAATTTCAAAACCAAATTTTCTTAAGAAATAATTCCACCTAGCTTGACGATCATTCAAGTTAGTTTGTTTAAAATAGTTAGTCAAACTACTGTGATCAATTTTTAATACAAATATTTCTCCCAATAAGTAGTGCATCCATACCTTCAATGCGTGCACTACTGCAGTAAGCTCTAGATCATATGTGGAATATCATTGTTCACGATCTTTCAATTTCCTAGACTCGTAAGCCACAAATTTTCCATCTTGTGTTTGTACAACCCCCACTCCTCCTTTTCAATCATCACTGCAAACTTAGAATTCCTTGCTTGGATCAACAACCTTTAATACAGGGGTTGTAGTTAATAGTTGTTTTAACCGCTTGAAGTTGGTTTGACACTCACTGGTCCATTTAAACACTTGTCCTTTTCACTGTAATGAGGTTATAGGAAAAAAAATCCTAGAAACCCCCTCAATAAAACTTCGATAGTAACAGGCCAACCCCGTGAAGGAACATATTTCTACTACATTCATAGGCACTCTCATTTCCATGATGATCCTTATTTTTTCAGGATCTACTGCTATACCTTCGTAGAAATAACATGGCCTAAATATTGAATCTACTCTTTGTAAAAAATCACACTTACCGAACTTGGCATAAATTTGATGTTCTCTCAAAGATTCTTAACACTATTTTTAAGAGTTATTTATGCTCCTCCATAGTTTTTGAGTAGATAATTATATCGTCAATAAATATTAAAACAAACTTATCCTAAAATGGATGAAATATGTCATGCATTAAACTCATGAATTTTTTTGGTGCATTGGTTAAACCAAATGGTAAAACAACAAATTCGTAGTGCCCATATCGGGTATGGAAGGTTGTCTTATATATGTCTTCATCCTTTATCCGTAATTGATGGTACCTAGATCTCAGATCTATTTTAGAAAAGGGAGTTGCACCTTTCACCTGATCGATTAGATCTTCTATCCGTGGCAATGGGTATTTGTTCTTAACAGTTAGCTTGTTAAGCTATCTATAATCCATACACATTCGCATGGTACCATCTTTCTTATTTATGAACAATACTGGTGCCCCCCAAGGAGACACACTAGGGCGGACATACTCCTTATCTAGAAATTTTTGTAATTTCATTTTCAACTCAATTAACTCAGGTACACTCATTTGATATGGTGCACATGATATTGGTGTTGCCCACTGCATCAATTCGATGGTGAAATCGATGTCTCGTTTTGGAGGTAATCCCAATATATTTTCTAGGAATACATCAATAAAATTTTGTACCACTAGTATATTCTCCATCATAGGGGTCTTGTCTTTAGAATTAGAAAATCCCACTTGAATGACATAAATTTGACAACCTTTTCGAATGCATTTTCCCAACTAAAATGCAGTATCGTGACGCATCTGCAGAGTGGTCTCTTAATCCCTTGCAGTTTATGGCATGTTCCATCTGCTACTTTTTAATAAATAATTTTCTCCTTGTAGTCTACCAGGGATCAGTGCACTTCTATCCAATCCATTCTCAGTAAAATGTCATACGAGCCTAGAGGTAAGATGTTCAATTCAAAATTTATGTGTTGGTTTCCAACTTCTAGAGGATAGTTGGAAACTTTACCATTAACTCTTCTCTTGGCCCCTATGGCCATTTGTACAAGCTAGAGGTTTTTAAACTCTGGCTCTAAAAATCACACTTCTCTACTATTCTGGGATTTACATAACTTGAACTGGCACCTAGATTGACCAAAATTGAAACAATTTGGGAGTACAACTTACCTTCTACCTCAATCATGGTTGGTTGATAATCTACCTGCCGATCCTTAAGAGTTACATTAATTCTTGGTATATTTTGTGACACGTCCGCTATTGTAGTTTCTTCTTGTACGTTAGAAGCAACCTCGTTCTTCCCTCTATGAGGGAAGTTCTTATAGTAGTGTGGTTCACCGCATCCCCAAATTGTAATGGTGGTTTCTGGATCTCTCCATGAATCGGTCTACTAGAGGCTTCTGTGGGTCACTCATTAGTTGGCCACCTAGTCTTTCGTTGATTTATTCCCTGCTGTCTATTTGTTGTATTTTTGGAAGTGTTTTTATAATTACCAGATCTATTGCTCCTCAAATTAAAACTATTTTTCTATACCTTCTTTGGTGGCAAAACTCCTTCCAAACTTCTTCTTTCACCTTGGACTATTGGTAACACATACATTCCTTTCGTACCAATTCGTCCATGGTTTTTGGATTTACAAACTCGATTCCTTCCTTCATATGGGTAGGTAAGCTACTCAAGAATCGTTGCACCTTTGCTTTTTCATGTTTCAGGTATGGTACATACCTTAATAGGGAAGTAAATTTCATAATGAATCCATCCATTTTCAACTGTCCCAATCTTAGATCATGAAATTTTTGAGACTTTTCATCATAGAAATGCTTAGTTAAATATTTGTCCTTAAAATATTTATCCAAGTCACAATCTGGTCTTCATTTCCTTGTACATTTTTAACTTCCTCCCACCATAATGTAGCTTTTTCCCACATTTGGTAGATAGCCAAGCGAGATTTCAGTTTACTATCATGCTCATAGACTTGAAAGTATTTATTTATGTTAATTAACCATGCTTCAGATACCTCTTTTGCCTCTCCATCGAATGTAGGCAGTTTGATTTTTCAGAATTCAACTTGCAATTACACTTTCTATTTTTTCATCTCTTGCTGATCTGAGATATTTCCTAACTCGACTTCATCATAATTTCGGTTCTTATTACTTTGCTGGGTGTGGCTAATTTCCGATTTGATCATTAGTTTCTTGTCATTGTTTCACCCTCTTCCCGAGTGTTTCTTTCTGGGGTTGGGGCTGAGATGTCGCCCCTCGATTTTGTTTATCGAAAAAGACTTTTAAGGATTATTTCCTATTCTTGCATCAACTTCTCATTGTCACTTCTCACCTGAAACATCTCTTCCTCGCAATTGTTGTACAATACTCGTAGTCTCACTAGTCCGTTGTTTTTTTTTCTTCGAGTATTCTCATGGGTTTGTTGATGTTGGTCCACACTCGACTGCACCCACGTTTCTAGATTTATTTCTCGGGTTAGTTTGGGGAGGTGCTTCCCCTCGTAGTCCTCGGAATCCGAGGTACCGAATCTCTCCTCATTGTAGTCTTTCAAATTCTTCTTCCTTCTTCTGTGCACAATTTACACATCAATTAGTTATTTAGGTGACCCACATGGGTCCCGGCGTGTGAATGCTGCTTTGATACCACCCCGTAACGTCTAACCATAAATGCTAATATATATATATATATATATATATATATAGTTATTTAGGTGACCCAATTGGGTCCCAACGTGTGAATGCTGCTACGATACCACTCGTAATGTCTAACCATAAACGTATATATATATATATATATATATATATATATATATATATATATATATATATATATATATATATATAATTTATACTAACTTAATTTTCACAATGTAAAGCTATATAACTTACCTTTCTACATGACTAATTACATTACCTTGGATACAATGGGATTCAACCCCCTTATAACATTTCACACACAAGATTTTACCATAGCTTTGAATTTGGCTCAAATGAATTATAATGCCACATATCATTCCTTAATCAATGCTATTATATGGATGACATGGTGTTTTAGTCTTGATTTCATTACTCATTTATTTGATCATTGAAATTCGGTTGATGTTTTTTTACATAATTGATACCAAGGTCGTGCCAACTGGTCACACAACAAATTTGGGATTAAATATTAGTTGTTCTAATTTAATGTTTGAGATTTTGGTTTTATTACCACCGTAGCTTTGGCACACACGCTTCATTTGTGCATCTAACAAGTGGTGCTTCACTTCACCCTTGTGTCTTAAGTCAGATCAATAGTGGTAATAGGCCCGATGGTGGTTAGGGTGTAGCCCTACCTCCCCCCAAACCCTAACTACCTCCATTATGCCTCTCGCGGCCACCGGCTCTACGCTCTCCTTTGGTTCTCCGTTCGGCTTTCCGATGTCGCGAGGTAATGAAACATTCTTGCTTTGTATTAGACGCCATTCATGGCACTCCTCCTACTTCTGTATTATATGATGTTCTGTCACGGGATTTTTTTCGCAACACCGAGTGCTTTGACGATGGAAATGCAACCATGGTGGCTTGGATGGTACTGGTATAATATTTCCTACACCCTTTCCTCATGGTCGCTCCCACATTGTGGTCTTGCATGCTCAGGAAGGAGTTGTTAGACATCAAATTTACACATTTGGCACAGTATCATCTCGGGTTAAATGGTCTCGGCTTTAGCATGTATAATTTTTTTTAGTTTCTTTTCTACATTTTATTATCAGCTCCTCTTTCTTACAGGTCATTGATTTTCAAGTATGAATTTTTCTATGAGGTAAGTCCGGACCCATGTTCTGTTTTTAACTTCTGAGGTTTTATAGTATTTATATTCGGATATACTGAGAGGGTTTTCTCATGTAACATTACTACGTGGTTGTGCAGGTAATATACAACCAACCCTTCCTTCTATGATGAAGTAGCTCGACATCCTTCGACTTAAAAGTTTTCTCTTGCATGTCCAGGTATTTGGTCACTACTGTTGTCTTTGTCGAGATTATTCAGCCTTGTTTCATCTCGAAAATAATTTTTAAGAGGAAGAGAATATAGTTTTAATGTGTTATGTCGAGTTTATTTAATAACCGGCTATGGTTACTAGCCCAATGTGCCTTCTGTAGAGGACTTATTTATCATTACACTACAAGGAAAAGACCCTCTAGCGGATGTTTTTTTGAGGAACCCCTTATAAAAAATAGCCCATACATCCATTTGTAGTGGAGGTTACTAGAGGAGGTTGCGGGTGGATGTTTTTGCGGATGTTTTTTTGTCCCGACGCATTTTTCATCCTAAACAACACCAGGGCGTTCCACATAGCGAAAGCACTTGTGCGTACTAAAAATTGGCACACCAGGACATCGTGCACTCGGTACAAACCCACCGCCTGTGCGTCTCATTATCGTAGCACACCGGTTCTCTACACGCATTCAACATCGATGCATCCTAAAACCCCACGCCAAAACCGAAAACAAACCTAGTGCGGTTGAAGAAACCGCGCGATGCACCTTGAAAAACTCGCGCACAGCCAAAAATCCACATTTTTCACTTTTTAGTGCTCTAGAGCTCTCAAGCACTAGTGAAAATTTAACTTGTGTGAGGCACCCTATCATCAGTGCTCCCATTGCGTGCACTACTATTGTACATTTCCCACGATCTCCATTTCAAATTTTACAAAACGGTCGGAAATTTTAGTTTTTCAAATTCTATAGCCAATATGCTTCATCGATGCTCAAATGTAAAGGTGTTTTACTTTTTTTCCACAATTAACCTTTTAACGTATTATTTTTCTAAAATAACTTAAAATTCACCTTATTTAAAAGAAAAAAATCCCGCGCAGTGCACTCGAGTCGTTCAGCTTGCACCAGTTCGTGGTGTTGTCTGTAAAATTACAGGTTGCATTGTGACTGGTGCTAACAGTATTCACACCAGTTCTGGGGCAGTAACTAAATGACGCACAATGTTTTTTTTTAAAATTAAAAATAAAAATAAATTGCAGTGTAGTTCATATCCGACCGCACCATTGACCATGTCGAATTGCGGGATTGCGAGTGCGTTGATGAAAATATGCGCCCCCGGGGCGGGTATTTTTGTCGGCGCAACGCCCCTCCCAAAATAGACATAGTCAATGGTGTGGTCATGTAAATGACGACATCGTTGACTATGTAGTGATGTCAAGAGGGTGATGCCCTTCCTAAACTATACACCCCGAGGCATATAGTTTGGTCGGCTCATCGCCCTCCCGATATCGGGTACATAGTCAACGATGCGGTCGATTATACCACCGGACCGATTGACCATGTAACAATGCCAGGAGGGTTGGTGCGCCGACGAAACATATCCACCCCGGGCCGAGTAGTTTCACCAGTCGCACCGCCCTCCCAAATATGTTCATAGTCAATGGTGCGATCGGTTAAACGACCACACTGTTGACCACTAGCTGATGTTTGGTGTTGTGTTTAGTCGACACACCACTTGAGATAGAACATGCCATGATTTGCAGTGCGCTGCAAATTTCCAGGTGCACTGCCTCCGGTGAGAGACAAAAATAGACGCACCGTTACCGGTGCATGCCTGTTTTTTGTGGCGGACCGATTGTTTTTTTTTTTTTTTTCAAAACAAATTATATATATATATATATATATATATATATATATATATATATATATATATTCCTAAATACATGTCTCATTTAATAAAAAAAATTATTTAATATGTCAATCATTCAACGACATCAAAGGCGAGAAGAGAGGGAACAATAGCAACAATAGGCAGAACTAGTATAACGTGGTTCGCCCGTGGGAGGCATGAGAGAGGGAGAGAGATGTGTACACTCGCCCTATTACAACAGCCACCTGAGCACTCTTAAGGGAGATAAGCCTCCTCAAGTTCTATGAGGAGGCTACATCCCCGAAGGGGCCATGGTGGGATATTGCGACAACTTATCCATAGGTGGAATGCCAACCGATAGGGCTTTCTAGGTTGGTCCTAACCAAAGCGGTATGCGCCCACTCGGGAGGACATCTATTTCATTACTAGCCTATCGAGGAGAGCGGTGGATTTTCCCTCGTTTCCAGCAGGTCCCTCGTTGGCTATGCATCGGGGAGTCGCTTGTTGTACTCCCCGAGAGATACATTAGGGTGGATATACTTGTCTCCCTGCATATTTTTCAGGTCTTCGGTGGTCAGTTATGTATTGGTATATTTGGTGGAGAGGAGGTGAGGTGCCTCCCACTACTGATTTAGACCATTTCACATCATACTGGTGACGGGCAATGCATTAGTTTCCCGCTTCTATTTTATTTTGATTCTTTACTACAAGCGCCATGACTTGTGAGGTGGTCCTTCATTTTTTTAGGGAGTTCTCTACAATTTTAGATAGATGTCGTGCTTAGGCATAAGAGAGGGTGAAATTCCCTTTTTCTTCAGAGTTATTTTGTTTATTTTTTGAGAGGTTTCTAGAGACGAGGCCTACTTTTGTTTGGCAACCTCGTAGGCTTTTGATGCATGTACGGATGCAAATGTTGGGACAGATGATGCCCAAGAGGGGCAAGTCAGAGTTTTCCGTGAGGATATCACATGATGCACTGGAGTTGCTATCCAGTGTTGACGAGCATCCCTTCGTTCTGGTCCCCTGTCTGTATGCTAGTTTGGATTGGCGAGGGTGTGCTAACATCCTCTTAACAGATGATGAGCTGCGAGATGATAGAGGTAATATTATTGTTTTCTTTAAATTTATTCTAACATGTTATTTAACTTTTTTTTATTAAACCTTTTAATGAAATCATCTAATTATTGTTGTGTACTTATATATATTTTGTTGATGTTGGGTCATTTGATGGCAATGAGATACCACCGCAACTAAATGATCCAGGTGTGAGATCCCCGATGAAAATCAGGGGAGATGATCGATGCCAAGGATCGGTAGCGTGCAAACGGACATGGTCCTTATGTTGTGCACGTACCAAGCTGGTGTGAGGCATGGGCTCGACATTAGATTTAGGATGGAGTTTGGACGACCAACTCTATGGACTTCTTGTGGAGGGGGGGGAGTCGGGCCAACCACTATGAGAGAGATATGGGCCGATGCTGAGGCTGATATAGATTTGGAGAGGCATGCCATGTGACATGTTGACCCACGATGCGGCATATCGTAGGAGCTACCAGTTAGTGGCGTGGTTGAGGAGGGCCCTTTGACGTAGGCGTGGTCGAGACATAGTATGTTGATAGTTCAGCAACGATGCATCATGTCATGATCATGATCGGTGGGAGTTGTTATCTCCCCATAAATTCGAAGTCCGAATACGAGAACCATAGGGGCAACATCAAAATCACTTTGGAATCTAGGGACCTAGCCTTCCTGGGCGAGAGGGCTCTCTGCGTTAGATGTATATTTTTTGACGGGAAATTTTAGGCTAGTTTATTATTGCATGGAGGTTTGTTTGAAGATATATGGTTGAGGCGATGTGGAAAAGGGCCATTGGGCTATGGAGTCAAACATGTGTAAACAAATTCAAAAGGGATGAATAAATGATATCGAGGTGAAGCCGGAAAGCTAGCCATGTCAATGGATCTTTATAGCTTGTGAAATGGAAAGGAGGAGGAGGGTACCCCATGGTAAATCCTACGCAAAAATTTCTATCCACGGTAAAGAAAGAAAACATTATGTAAAACTAGAGATGACAAATTACAAGAAAAGGAGCACTTCACCGTAGAACATAACACAAGAATGTGGAAAACAACATACTCATTCATTCATCCAAAGAGAGCTCTTACAACTAGATGAGTCTATTACAATGGCTTTTTTCACTTCTCATGCCTCTTTTCTATTGCAAATGCATGCGTATTTATATAAAACCTTAACTTAGTTACTACGTACCATTTGCGTGTAGATTGTCATTTATTACATTTAAGCGAGAAATTTGGACAAGTGGAAACAATAAGGCGGGATAGGATACGAATGACAAGCGGTGGTTGTATTTACTCTGAAAGTTTGATATTTGATTGTGAAATAATCGGAATTCAGATTTTTTTGATACCGAAGAGGCAATGACGGCTCGACATCTTGGATTTTATATCTTCAATGACTCTAACATCTTGGCTTTGCCTTGGTGCGAAATGGTTTACGAGCAAGAGTGTGTTAGCTATAATGATGGCCACTTTCTATTAAATGGCCTCTTGTATCTTTCCCGTGTAGGTTATTATTGCAGCGAGCTTTGAAACGAGAAAAACCCACTCTTATTTTAATAATTGGCGGAAATTCCAACACACCCTTTGGGTAGGATTGGCGGGGAAAATGATGCGGAGCAATAGCGCAGCGCGAGATGATGGAGAAGTGGCGGCGGAAGTTGGTTGGGAATGGTATCGCAGTGGAGGGTAAGGGTGGTAAGTGGTTTTCGGCGAAGGGGGTGTGAAAATATGTGCGCGTGACACATATCGCAGTCCGAGCGGTGATGGATATCACCCATTTCGGACCCCCCCTTTGTTAACATTTGATGGCTAAGGGGGGGGGGCCGAAAAGAAATGAGGGTTTGTCGGATTTGGGGTGAAGAGTAGAGATGGCGGATAAGGTGGAGGACATTTAACATGGAGGGGATGTGTGATGGGAATGGAAGGTGACATGGTGGGGGAAGGTGGGGTCCACCGCACATCGTGAAGCATAGGTTTTACATATGTGGAGCGAAAGGTAAGTGCTAATATTTGTGCGATAGTGAAGTGCGATCGGGGAAAAAGGGTGATGTGGAAAGGAGGCGGGCCTGCTTAATAACGAAGGGTGAGTTTTAAACTTTCTGATCTGTGAAGTTCGATCGGGTCCCACCCATGTCTCAAATTGCAATTTCAAGTCATATTGCACATCGCAAAGTTTATCATTTATCGCACATCGCAACATATATGTTTTACTACACACTGCAACATTTAACTTATCGCATTGCAACTTGATCTTCTTAACCTGCGATATCTTAACGTGAAAACATAAAAATCACTGATTGGGATGTGCGATGGGCAGTGAGGAAAAGGGTCAATGAGATAACGGTTTTGGGTGGAATTTCTGGTAAGGTAAGGTTTGAAGTGGTTTATATGTATAACCTATCAAGTTGCTTAAAATGGCGCAGAGGTGCAAAAAGGTAAGTTAAAATAGGAAAATGATAAGGTCTGGTTAGTGGGTGGGAGGATATGTTTATTTAACCATAAAAAATCGAATTTAGATAGTTAAAGAAGGAGTTCGAAAGAAATGAAGGGTCGAATTTTATAAAATGCGAGGAAAAAGAGGGTAAATGAAATGAAATGAGGGTCGAAATGAAGTTTTCTCACCATCACACCTTATTAGCAACACTTTCCTCCTTCAACTGAGCTGAAAAGGAAGATTGTTTCCTTTTAAGCTCTTGATAGTTAGGATATCCCTTCCTTCTTTCTAGAAAATAAATGACTACCATGGAGTATTATTTTAAAAATGGGAGATACGAGGAATAATAAGTCACCTTGTGATACTTTGAAATACGAGGAGTCTAATAGTGGCTCAGTGAGGATGGTAGCTCCTTCGAGAGGTGTCAAGAACACCGTAGACTATTGGCTTGGTCCATTGGGCTAATCCCAAAACTTGCAACTTAATCTACTACAAAACCTTTGTGGTTGACAATATTCAAGACTAAAATAAACACTCTCTACAAAAGCTGAAGTACGGAACACACTTGAGCCCGAAAACAAAACATCACTCTGGAACTAAAGTTGAAAAAATACTTAGAGTATTGAGCTTATTTTCACACCTACCTACCCTATCCTACTGAAATTGTTGTTGTTCTAAGTGATGCAATAATGCCAGTGCGACCAATCAAGTAGTAGCATAAACAAATGGACAACTTGATTGTTTGTCGAGAAAATCATGAGTATGACTTGATTATGTGTCCTCATAACCAAAGTTATAATATGAAATGGCGATTGTTGATGTATTTTATCCCTTATAGAGAGTACATTTTTGAAAATTTGAACTAAACATATCCTCTATATAATCTGCTATAAGATCAATAAAAGGATGATGTATGATGTTTTGCTTCTAGGCCTTTAATGACTAGTTTATTAGCTATATCCTCAATATTAAACCTTGAAACCCCCATCTTTCAGTTTTGGTACTTGAAAGCATAGTCATCATCAGTATGCAAGTCAAGAGGTAGTACAATTTCCTCTTGCTTAGTGGAAGGAAAGGTTTTCCAAGAATTCTTTGAGGGGTCTCGGGAAAATTATATGACTAAATTTGAGTATTCAAAATTTCTATACCGGGTTTCGTATCATTCAACAACTACCTCCATAAAACATGTTTTAGCTTTAGGAATAAATTTTCTTGATTTAAAAATGAGAAGGACAACCTCTAGAAAATATTCATCAAGCTGAAATTCTCGATAATTGATTCTCGAATGCATTTAAATATTTACGAGATAAAATATCTTCCACAAACCTTGTCCTCTTGTTCAGCAGGGAACTGCGGTCGACATGTTGTGGAGTCAGCCAAGAATGCTCAAAAGATGGGTTCTTTGAATCATGGAGTCACCGATGTGAATAATTCAGACCTTCTTGTGTACGGTCACCGGCCACCATCATTAATCGCATATGAACTTAAATGTACTTTCTAAGGAAGATAAATTTCGCTCTCGATATGGTCGCCGATATGTTAGCTCCCCGTAAATTCCGAAGGTACGAAGACAGAACTACAGGGGCAACATCAAACCACTTTGGAATCTAGGACCTAGCCTTCATAGACTCTAAGAGGGCTCTCTTTGTTAGATGTATCTTTGTTGATGGGGAATTTTAGGCTAGCTATTAGTGCATGGAGGTTTTTTTGAAGATTTATGGTTGAGGTAGCAAAAGAGGGACATTGGGCTATGGAGTCAAAAAGGTGTAAATGAATAACTGATATCAGGTGAAACCAAGCAAGCTAGCCATGTCAATGGATCTTTACAGCTTGTGAAATGGAAAGGAGGAGGAGATTAAGGTTCAACGTGAACACAGAGCAAACTGTCTCTGAATTTTGCATTCGGGTCTTAGAGGAAAACATAAAGTACTGTTTCAAGGCTGAGAAGGGTACCCCATGGTAAATCCTACATAAAAATTTGTAGGAATTATACAACAAGCATGTATATCTTGGATTCACCTGATCTAACAATGTACTAAAGTTAAATACTAAATCGCTTCTACAAATATTTTGCGGAATTAAAAACAACAGAATTTCCAATTCATGAAGTAAAGAAGAATAGATCAAAACCACAACACCAGATATTCCTGGGGAAATATTATAGCTAAGACACATCTATCATATATTGTACATTCCACAAGGAATCATGAAACAATTACATACAAAACTCTCCTCACAAGAGCCCTAAGTACATCAGCTAATTGTCTCACATCTAGCCATACAAAAATTGGCAAGTTCCTTAGCCAATTTGTACGTCTCTAGACAACCTACCTTGCTCACGTAGTTCTCGATGAATGAAATCCTTAATCAAAAATAATTTAAGCCTTCCTCAACTGTGCCGATTATCATGGGCATCTCGTGGTGTTATAACTACACCCAGGGTAGCATGCTAATATCACAACCGATAGTTGCACTTCCCTTCCACCTAGAACTCAACTGGGTCTCCACTGGCTCTGACATGCATGCAACTAATAATAGTAAAAACATCAGTTGCATGTGAGACCACTGATTTTGAATTAATTAATATTTAATTCACTTGATCTCTCATTAGTGTATATGTAGTTACAACTAGCACAACCGGTTTTAACTCACTTAACTGAGTTAAACTGATTTACAACTTGCTTTAACTAATGCACCACTACACTTCCAACTCTATTTCAACTAGAATCACTCTGTTACAACTCAAGTCAACCTTCATGTCCCATCAACCAACCTCTTAACTTGAAATTCCTTTAACTAAATGTTTTTCCACTTCAGTTAACTATCTCCTAGTGCTCATTTAGAATAAATTACTATTTATTATCCAACTAGTATTAAGGGATAATAATAGTTGACATGCATCTATAAATAGGCATGCCATCTATAAATATAAATTGCACATACATATATAAATAGACCTAATCTAGAAATAGAATTTTCTCATGCATTTATAAATAGAAATCCACCTAAAAATAGCCTGTGTGGGCCCCACCTAGCGTAGGTGCTTAATTTTCACTAGGATGAAGGATGTTGTTTCCGAATGCCAATTTCACTGTTTCTTGTTTCAACCTTCAAAAAAATTTCTATCCTCACTAAAGAAAGAAAACAATATGTAAAACTAGAGATGATAGATTAAAATAAAAGTGCACTTCACCACAAATCATAACACAAGAATATGGAAAACAACATACTCATTCCTTCATCCAAAAGAGATTTCTTACAACCAGATAAGTCCATTACAATTGATTTTTCCCTTCCAGGGCTTCTTTTCTACTACTAATGCATGCAATATTTATATAAAAGCTTAAATTGGTTACTCTATTGTTGTAGTGATTGTCATTTATTACATTCAAGAATAAATTTGGACAAGTGGAAACATGCAGATGATGATAGGATAAGACTGACAAGCGGTGACTTTATTGACTCTGACAGTCTGATATTTGGTTGTGAAATGATCAGAATTCGTCTTTGTCTAATTCCGAAGAGGAAATGATGGCTCTGACATCTTAGCTTTTATCTCTTCAACGACTGTGACATCTTGGGTCTACCTTGGTACGAAACGATTCTTTCGAGCGTAGATGTGCTAGGCGTAATGATGGCCACTTTCTGTTAAACGACCTATGTATCTTATGTGAAGGTTATTGTTGTAGCAGAGCTTTGAAAACGAAAAAACCCACTGTTATTTAATAATTGGCGGTGAATTCCAACACACCCTTCGGGTAGGATTGGCGGGGAAAATGATGTGGGGAAATAGCGCGAGCAGGGAGATGATGGAGCGGTGGTGGTAGAAGTTGATTGGGAATGGTATCGAGTAGAGGGAAAGGGTGGTAAGTGGTTTTGGCAAAAGGGGTGCAAAAAGACGTGAGCATGACACGTAGCAGAGCGAGTGGGAATGGATACCACCCATTTCGGACCCCTCCCCCTTTGTTAACGTTCGGCACGGGCGAGGGGGGCTGAAAAGAAACAAGGACCGTCAAATTTAGGGTGAAGAGTGGAGATGGTGGATAAGGTGGAGGTCATTTAATGTGGAGGGGATGTGTGATGGGAATGGAAGGTGACATGGTAGGAAAGGTGGGGCTGCGCACACATCGTGAATCGCAAGTTTTACATATGGGGAGCGAGAGGTAAATGCTAATATTTGCAGAGTGCAAAGTGTGGTTTGGGAAAAGGGTGACGTGGCAAGGAGGCAGACCCACTAAACAACAGAGGGTGAGTGTTAAACTTTGTGATATGTGAAGTGCAATCAGGTCCCACCCATGTCACAAATTGCAATTTTTAAGTCTTATCGCAGATCGCAAAGTTTAGCATTTATCACACATCGCAACATTTAGGTTTTACCGCACACCGCAACATTTAACTTCTCACATCGCAACTTGAACTTCTTAACCTGCAATGTCTTAACGTGCAAACATAAAAATCGCCGATTGCGATGTGCGATGGGTAGTGAGGAAAAGGGTCAATGAGATAATGGTTTCGGGTGGAATTTGCGGTAAGGTAAGGTTTGAAGTGTTTTATATGTATAACCTGTCAAGCAGCTTAAATTAGGGTGGAGGTGTGAATAAGGTAAGTTAAAATGGGAAAATGATATGGCTAGTTAGTGGGTGGGCAGAGCTATTTCTTCAACCATAAAAATTGAATTTAAATAGTTAAAGAAGTGGTTCGAAAGAAATGAATGGTGGGACTTTTAGAAAATGGAAAAATGTAGGGAAAAAGAGGGTAAATGAAATGAAATGAGGGCCGAAATGAAGTTTGCACACCATCATGCCTTATCAACAACACTTTCCTCCTTCAATTGAACTAAAAAGGAATATTATTTCCTTTGAAGCTCTTGACAGTTAGGATCTCCCTTCCTTCTTTGTGGAAAATAAATGACAGCCATGGAATATTATTTTCACAATGAGAGATCTAAGAAATAATCATTCACCTTGTGATACTATGAAATACAGGAGTCTAACATGAGTGATCATCGTTCACCTCACGTCGTAGATGAGTAGCTTACAGCATCAACCAACAGTCATGATATTGAGCAGGCTGGACCATCCATGTTGAGTCAGCCTTCTCAGCGTGCAACATCCAACATTCATGATCATGAGCAGGCTAGACCATCCACGTTGAGTCATCATGATCAAAAGTACGGAGATCTAGCAAGCACTCATGATCATGAGCAAGCTCGGACCATCCATGTCGATTCATCATGAGTAACCGACAGGCTGATCCCGATCGGCATGAGGCACCACCGCATTAGCGAGAACGTGATGATCGATATCTATCCGAGCTTTGTCAAAGGCTACACCATTCAATCGAGAAGGCCTCAACTAGTAGGTACTCATGATCATAGACGAGCTGAACCATCCATGTCGATTCATCATGGCTTGACAGAACGGTTGATCACGATCGACGCAGAGCACCACCAGATCAACGAGCACGTGATGATCGATATCTATACGAACTTTTCAAAGCTACACCATTCAGCGAGAAGGCCTCCCAGCTAGTACTGCCTTTGATGATGTACCACGGTGATATTTGGCATTTATATTATAGTTGTATATTTTTGACATTATATATATATATATATATATATGGTCCATGTATTTTATGTTCATGTTGCAGTTTGTACTTAATTTACATGTTGGTGATCATCATGATGTGTATATTGTTAGGTCATGTTAGATATGTTTATTTAATGTGTAGCTTGTAGATATATGTGTATGTGATAGCAGTTTATTTGACATGAGATGTATATTGTATGTTTGTGTTGTGATAATGTTATACAATGCTTGTGTTTTGTTAGATGATCATGATCACAATGATTAGATGATGTTAGCGAATTTGAATGTGTTTTTTTAGTTGAATATGATGTTTGTACGATGGTTATCATGATCATGATGTTTATTTTTAATATTAAATCATGATATTTATTAAAATATTATGTCATGATTGTAATTGAAATTTTAATTTTAATTGTATGTAAAATTGTAAAATTGTAATTGTACATAAAATATTTGTAAAATTTTAATTGTAATTGTATATATGTAAAATTGTAGATATGTAATTGTATTTCTAGCGTATGTAAAGTCTAAAATTGTAATTGTAATTGTAATTGTATGTGAAATTGTAAAATTGTAATTATAATTATAATTGTAATTGTATGTAAAATATTTCTAAAACTTTAATTGGATTAATGTGAAATGATTGTAATTGTAATTGTAATTGTACGCAAAATTCTAAAATTATAATTGTAAGTATTGTAATTCTATGTGAAATTCTAAAATTGTATTTGTAATTCTAATTCTAATTTTAATTGTATGTAAAATATTTGTAAAATTTTAATTGTATTAATGTGAAATGATTGTAATTGTAATTTTAATTTTATATATGTAAAATTTTAATTGTAATGGTATATATGTAAAATTGTAAAATTGTAATTGGAATTGTAAATTTTATGTAAAATTCTAAAATTGTAATTGCAATTGTATGTGAAATTGTAAAATTCTAACTCTAATTCTAATTCTAATCGTATGTATAATATTTGTAAAATTTTAATCGTATTAATGTAATTGTATGTGAAATGATTTTAATTGTAAAATTGTAATTGTAAATTTAATTGTAATTCTATGTGAAATGGTAAAATTCTAATTCTAATTCTAATTCTAATTTTAATTGTAACTATATGTAAAACATTTGTAAACTTTTAATTGTATTAATGTGAAAAGATTATTAAGATTTTTAAATTTGTAAATTTGTAAAATTGTAAATAATTGTAAAATAATAAACCTAGAATAATATGAATTTTTGTAACATAATAAAGTTTAGAAAATAATGCAAATAAATTCATATACTTTAGAATTATCATTATTTTATTATGATCTTACATACAAAAAAAAAAGAACTTTATACAGTATGCCATTGTTTTTGAGATCAACATAATTGAAAATTATCAAGTGAAATATTGATTTTAACATTAACACAATGCAAATTACCAATTATTTCAAAATACATATTATAATGTTTAAAAAAAAGAGTCTTATAAGTTATAAGGTATTTAAGTCCTCTTATTTATAAAAACTCATCTTAAAAAGTATAAGTGATGAAATAACACATGTAACATATCACTCTCGGTCCTCCTGATCACCCTCATTATCTTCCAACTCGCTTGGTATGATAACACTATTGTTCTCGAAAATGTGTTTTGATCTAGGGTCATGTCTCAATATGAACCACCAATCCCTATCCAACACATCTGAGTAAAAAAACACCTAGTTACAATGTTTGGGGAAAACATAGGGCTCCTTAGCTTCATCCCACATCATTCTAGAGTTGATGCATATCAGCCTACCATCGCGATCTTCATTTTCATTATTCCGATCAAAGGTGTCCCACCATTTGCACCTAAAAATAACACATTGGAAATAAGAGAAATCCACTTCAATTATCTCTTGTATCTTTCCGACGTAACCTAATGTCCCTCATGCTAGCTTTTGATCACAGTGGCTAGATTGACTAGATTGACTGAACTCAACTTCCACTCAACAGTCTTGTGTCATGTGTCCATCATCATCATTTTCTGTGCGAAAATGGTGTCCATATGCCCACATAGATGGGAACAAATGGACCTATAAAAAAGTTAAAAAATCATAGTGTCATTTGTCTTATAATAACCCAACAGCTAAAATATGAAATATAGATGTAATTACATTTGAAAGGTGCATTATTAAGTTTCAAATGTACATATAAATTAAATAGATTATTACCAAGTTGGTGCACCCAATCCCTATGTTTAGCACATCCTCTTTAGCACATGGGTAACGACCGCTTGACTCGTATTTCTCTCTGACTTGGTCAGCAACCCAACTGATGGGGCATATTTTTGGCATATTTTCTTTTAAATGATTAGGATAAGGCATACTTCTACCATTCAACCATCTGAATTCTTTCCTATCACTATCCCATTTCATCCTCTTTTGTTCATAGAATGTGACTCACGGTTGTTTCACTTCGGAATTGTAAAGAATGAATTTATTGATTGCTTCAATTTTTGCATTCACTGATGAAATTAAACCGACATTATATAGTACTTAGAGATCAAAATATACATTATATTGAAGTTCAGCATGAATATTTACTTTTTCTAAATTTGAAAAATTATAAGTCGCTTACTCTTTATCAGGTGCCTTTTTCCATTCGTTTGGAGCAGGTCCCCTTCTCTTTTGTCTTCATCCCTTTCATCGACCCAAATCACCGCACCTATTCTATTTTTGATCTCGCTTGATGTACTCATCGGCATAATAGAAAGACTCATACGATATGTACCCCTCTATCATAGACCCCTCGTGTTTTTCCCCTTTGTCGAACAAAAGCTTTCAATTTCATCATGTACCTCTCTAAGAAGAACATCCAAGGACAAGAAACCACCCCAAATAATTCAACCTCATCTACTTGGTGGATTAGAAGATGAACCTGCAAGAACATGAAACTCGTCGGAAATTCCGTCTCAAACATACAAACAATCTCAACTATCTCTTGACACCACCATGGAATGCTAGCCACATGAATCTCCTTTAACGTGATCCAGCATACAAATTCATATAATTTAGATATGGCGTGTCCTAGGTCTTGGGGGAATTCATGTTTCACACACCCACGCACGAACAAAGGATAATGACACTACAAAGTTATAAACACGTGCAATAATATACAAAATTAGTTATGTTTTATGATCCCTGCATGGGATACAATTTATTAATATAAAAAAATAATAAAATCATGTTTTTGACATTATACGTACTCTTAGAAGATTCAAATGGTCACGTGATTCCAACCTAGACAAATGGTCATCCACGATAAAAAAACATCGTAGTGAAGACGTCCTATATGAAGATGGCACCTCACACCCATTATAACTTCCATTTTCCAAAGAAAGATCATATTTTCTTAAAATCCATGGGACATCACCTTCTTTGAAATACCATGAATTAGAGGGACCAATGCCCCGCCTCGATCTTGTACTTTCTAAACATCTTGGCCAATGTTTATTTTTATTTTTTGAAAGTAATAAGATCTTTCCTAACAACTCAATGTATCACTTTGTTTCTATGATATGTGCCTCCATAAAGAAGATGACACATTTTTAAATATATGCATGGGATCTAATAAGTGGGTAATATTAAGATGCTCCCAATATGGGAGGTTATAAAAGATAGATTTCTTTTCATCCCAATGGGTAATTTACTCAACATAGGTGTCAAAGAATTCTGGATCATTGAACATAGGCTCCCCATTTGAATCGAACATTTCTATGAACTCCTTCTCCTTCTCTCTCTCATATACTCTAATCCATTCAGCTAGTGTCGTTATTGGAAGCCTTTGGGTTCTCTCTCCTTTACCATTGAAAGCAGATGTTGCAGTTCTTTAAGGGTGTTCTTATAAGAGGAATACCTTGGAGTAGTCATACACTGGCTTTCGTAGGTCGTTGGACCATTTAGCTTTCAGAGAAGGTCCACAACAATTACATCTAAAATACCATTTTGTTACAAGACATGTGAGATTATTGTATACACTTTATATGCATGGCACGTTAAATAATATCATGAAGATCAGAACAATTACAACAAATTAAATAAATAATATGTGAAAGTATAGTGTTACGTATATAAAAAAATCAATAAACATGTAATTTACCAGAGAAAACTCCTAAGACTGGATAATCATGTGTCGTGTAAGCACAGATGCCATACAACATAAAAATCATCTCTGCTACAATGAGTTTTGACACATCGTATACATTTATCCCATCCCATAATTCCTTCAATTCATCTATCGGTGGTTGTAAGTAGACATCCATATTCTTCACTTGTCTTCTAACAGGGACTATGAGAGCCAACATAAGATGTTCATTCTTCACGGACAACCATGGGGGGGTATTGTTATTGATCCCTATAATAGGCCGAACAGAATAGTTGGTGTTCGGAGGGAATATGGGTTCATGCCATTGATGGCTATGCTGAGTCATAGACTTCATACTTCATCCTTGAATTTTTTGGGCCTTATGTCCTCTATATGCTTCATGGCTATTGAATCTGTTGGGATTCACATAACTCCCAACTCACTTCTGTGTGAGGCATGTCATCCCCGCAACATAGATAATTCTTTGCAATGAAAGAGCCTTTGAATCCTTGGGATTATAGACATGTGCCTCAATATCTTAAAAGGAGGACCACATGATTTACCCTTCTTTTTTTATTTATCATATTATCCTCTATATAGAATACAATCATTTAGAAATTCATGATATGATATGTACTCAACACCCAACATTTTCAAAAATTTCTTTGCCTCTTCGCAGCTACCAGGCAAGACATTATCACTCGGAAGAACCTTATATTTGAATAACCTATAGTTGGTGATCATGGAAAATATTAAATGTACATTAATGAAGATATAATTATTAACGTTCATAAAATTGACCATTTGTAATGTTCATTTTGCTATTATATTTCCCAAAATTATATAAGGGAGGACTTTATGCTAACTTACATCAAAATTTTCAAGAAACATGCATTTGACAAGCCAAAATTTTCTTTCAAGTTTTACAAAGAACATCATTTTCCCCAACTGGGTAGACTTTGACGACTTCCAAGTCCAAAGAGAGGTGGTGGAAGCAAATTTAGGCTTTTGAAAAAGGGTGTCGCGATATGAGCGCCATCCTTTAGCCGATCATCATTTTTGGAATGCATCTAAAAAAATTGTCTCCATGGCAGATCGTATCCCTTAAGTAATCATCCATACCAACCTCTACGTTTGATTTGCCTCCATTGCGAGCTTGTGAATAACTACTATTGTTGTAGTAATTCCTAATTGGTGAACTGGACGTAGTGGGAATTGAATCGATGGTTGATTCAACCATTCTTAGTATCATTCCTCTTTGATTTTTTCTCTTAATTCAACCTTCTCTCAATTTTACATTGCCGTGGGGTGCAACGGAAGATGGTAGGTAGGTCGCTCATCATCACTAGGATCCTAATAATTTCAAAAACTATATTTGAACATGATTAGTAAAAAATCTATGATATCAATTAGTAAGAACATTGATAATGCATGATCATTTGGTTTGATGTTGAAATAATTACAATAATATACCAAACAATTATTATTACCATCATTGTCCCAGGGTTGTGCCTAGAAGATGCAATATTGTTATAATTGGCAGGGTGAAGTGGTTGTCCATTTTCATCTACCAAATGCACCTTGCAGTATGCTGCTCTTGATAAGAGATTCGACGTTTTGGAGCTGTTTGAATATTTTGTGCATCTGAACTCGATTCTGAATTTGCATGAACCTACAAATTTTTATACGTTATAAATTTTTTAAAGCTAATTGACATGGATAAAAAACATAAATTCAATTAGATAATGAAAATATAAATAAAATCTGAAGTAAATATTACGTCTTGAGATGGACAGGGAGAACTTCGCAATGGACTTTGAGAAATATTATGGAATGATTTGGATTTTGAAGAATTGTCCATTCAATATAATTATGATATTTTCTCCCTTCTTTTAAGAAAAATCAATAATAAATTTTGGTGTACACACCTAAAAGTAATTTTGGTGCCTTAAAAATGGACTTATTATTATCATAGCAAATGTACAGATAACCTCACCGGTAAATTTTAGTTACTGTTCACCGGCGCTTTGTTATTAATTGATGCACCGGTGCAGTGCTATTAATTGATGCACCGATGATGAATAGCCACAAATAAAAAAACCGCAACTTTATTTTTTTAAAGTGAAAAAAAACGGTAAATTGAAAAATGGGCAGAAAAATATTTTCAAAAATATAATTTCATAAAAAAATTCTTTAAATACTAAACACTTTTCATTATTTCACTATTTTTGCAAAAAATTTCAGCCAGATATTTGTACTAGACATACCTGGAGCAAGAGAGCAAGAGATCGCTATGGAGCAGTGAAATACTTTCGAACATAACTATTCAGACAATCAGAATTCCAAACCTCTAGTGATTGAAACCATGTAGCATAGAATTTAAAATGATCTCGTGATTAAATTTTATTGTTTTTTTTATATTTTCTGCAGTATTTTTTTATGCCATAAGTAAAAAATTTAAATTTACTGTTCATTTTCAGAAAAAATAAAAAATAAAAAAATATTCCCTTTTACCCTAAACCCTTCATTCTTTTTGTTTCTGCGCTTGCTTCTTCTTGTTTCTGTGATTTCAAAATTAGGGATTTTCATTTTATTTTTATAGGGTTTTTTATTTCTATATATATAAGCCTATGACATCTAACCCACAGGATGAATTGCATAGTCGGATCCCAATCCATGTCGGCCCTTGCATGAATTTTTTAAAAAATTTGAATTTTTTTTAATCGAGTGCGCCCCTGCGTAAACTAGCGTCTTGGTGCGTTGTCTTATCAAAACACACCGCACATGTACTTGTTTGATAAAAAAAATTTAAAAAACATTTTTTTTAATCTGTGCGCCATATGTAAAATAGGCCACCAATGCGCTATTTTCATTATAGTGCACCATGCACGTACTATTTGGAAAATTTTTTTATTTTATTTTATATGTTAATCAGTGCAGCATTTAACATATAATGCACTGGGTCTCCTTGTTGATAGAGAGCACCGTACGATGGTCCCATGTTTTTGTGGTGCATTTATAAGAATAGGCCGCACAATCCCCTCCATGACACCATATGCTACAAAAACTAACACTAGAGGGTTTTTATTAATTTCCTGTGGTAATCGATGTGCTAGTTAACATATAACACACTGGTGCTCCTTGTTGACATAGAGCACTGTACAATGTTTTATACTATTTTGGCAGTGCATTTATAAGAACACGATGCACCGACGTCAGTGCGTACAACATTAAAGGCGCATTGGTTTCTTAATATATTTTTTTACCTGAAAATTTGATGATTTATTTATAAAATATATTAATGAATGATATGGTACAAGTTTCATATTGATAAATAAATGGATGACAAGAGATCAAGTAGCAAAAAATAATGATAGCACATCAAGAAAAGAAAAAAAGGAAATTTCTTTGTAAATTCTTTACAAAAAAATATTATTTTTGAACTATATGTAAGTTTAACTAATATGTATTATTTACTCGTGTATCATGCGGAGTCTGTAAATTAAAGAAGCTCGATAATATTATTTATGATCTAGGACCAAAAGAGCATAAAAGTTTGATGGAAACATTGCAAAAGGATGAATCAGGGTGAATAAAAAAATACTATCGATCCAATATGAGTTTTTTTTTAATTTTCATTAATAATATACTTAAAATTATTAGATAACATGTTTCAAATAATATATTAATTCACATATGTTTAATGTTCGGGAGGGACCAACAACTCGGAAAAATGAATGTTTGTTCTAAGAAAAGAAAAAAAATAGAACATGAAAAATGAAAATGAATTTCTCCTTAGCTCATATGGAGTGGTGTTGGAGGTTAACGAAAAGGGGGGAAAAACTTTTACAAAAGTTTGAGGGATCTAGTGGAATGAATGTATAGACGTTCTTTCCACTTACAATGCAAAAAATCAATCCAATGGTTCCAAGAATTTTTTTTTATCTAAAACTATAGGAAGAGCTTCTAGAGAATTGGTCAATGAGACATGTCGGACTTTTAATAGCAAAAAAACCATACAAAAAAAAGGAATGAAAAAGTAATATTCCTTTAAATGTTTTTTCTAGAATTATTTATAAATATCACTTTTGTTATATTTACTTTTCATAAATAAATATAAAAATTAAATAGTTTATTGTCAATGTTACATTTTTAGGAAGATTATGAAGATCTCAAAAGATGAACGATCTGATATCGTAAATATGCCAGTAGGAATGTCCAAAAAAGGTGTACAAGGAGATGGCCAAAAGAAATGGACATAATTGCATCGCACGAGGAGCCATCTCAACAACATCGTGCTTCAAATGTAATATGTAATCATTGAATTTTTTCAATTAGGTACAATAAATAAACAATTTAGCATTAAATATTAATTTTCAAGTATTTTCTTGCTAAAAAAGAAAAAGAAAATGGAACCCATTCAAGACATAAAACAGGACGACAAGGAAGAAAATGGTTAATATCTAAGTTTGTGAGTAATTTTTATCTCCTTATAACAACTTAACTAGATTTCATTTTTTGTATATTTTAAGATTTTTTTACAACAATCATCATTCAATGTCTTCAAACAGGTGCTAACATACAAAGAAGAACCATCAGACGAATTGATTGACATTGGGTTAAATATGGGTTGTGAGTATATGTTGGCATATCAGAAATTAATTGTGGAATTTGTAAGCATCTATCAATATTGTTTTACTTAGCTCCGTCTATAATTAATAGAACAAAAAAATCTTTTATATTAAATATATTATTTGTCATGGGGTATAAAACTTGTAGGAAACAAAGTATGGAACTATGCCAATAGATGAAATAATGAAATATGGCATGAAATTTGGTTTTGAAAAAATGTGTATAGTTCATGAGTCAATTGTTGATATGGTATGTCGTTTCTTTTCGATTTACATTGATGTATATTATTTAATATTTCAGTTTTCATTATTCTCACCAATGCATATACACTCATTACAATTTATTTTTAAGTTTGTAGATGGAAGGTGAAGAAGAAGAAAACAATCAACACCATGAACAAAACATTCCTCAAAATAACCCAAGTCATGGAAGTTGCTCAAACAGTGACATCATTTCAAGTGAATAACGATGATCATTATGTTTGGATATCAAATAAAGGCATTGTATTTTTTGAAATATTTGTCTGTGAAAACAAACATTTTGTTTAATGTAATGGACATAGTGTCCCAATTGAAAGACAAAGGGATACCAATAAATGTCCCATTTTGTATGATAAAGAGTGTCGTATTCATATATATATATAATAAAATATGTTTTAATTTATTCTATTGCATTCTCCATTGTCGATGTGAAATGTAACACCACTAATTAAATATATGGATGATTAAACATTATAATGAAGAGATGTGAAATTTGATGATATGATATAACAAATTAATCTAAAAATCACATTCAAATGCACTAATAAAAATTTAATTGATATAAATATTGTTATAAGATATCTGTCTGCTTTTGATGAATAATGAATTTTTAAAAATCACAATAATTATGATATGATATAACAAATTAATCTAGACATCACAGTCAAATGTTTCAATAAAAATACATGATATGAATACTATAAGATATGTGTCGTTTTTGATGAATGAATTTTAGAAAAAAATCACAAAAATTTGCACTGTATGTCAATGTTTCTATACAAAAATGAATACTATGCATTTGTATAGAAAGCACACCAATGCATTTCAACTATGCACCACAAATACCAGTAACAATTATAACTCTCGGTGTGTTTGTGCGATACTACGCAATGGTGAATTTATGTGAGACTACTCACCGGTGCGCGTCTATGACCTATGGGAACCGCACAAATACCAATACAAATTAGAAAAATCGGTGTGTTTGTGTGACATTGCGCACCAGTGCGTTTCTATAATACTATGAACCGGTGCATTGATACGACCTATGGGCACCCCATAAATACCAATACCAATTAGAACGACGTGGTGCGTTGTATCACCTACAGTGTGCCCAATGCGGTTTTTGACCTATACAGCCCTGGTGCATGCACCTTTGACCGTCCCCAGGGCAACCATTTGGATGACACACATCGGGACGTTTCTAAACATCTCGGGGCATCCTTTAATTGTTTTTTGTCTCGTGATGCTCATAGGTTTGCAGGACCGATGCATTTACTCAAAAACGCATCGGTGCATTGACACCGAATAGTGCAACGATGAGAAAAACATCCCGTAATAACCTCCCGATCGACCATTTTTTTTTAGTTGTGTTGAAATTCCATTAGAAGCTCCGCTAAAACCTCTCGTTACCGAAAAATGGATGTTGTAGAAAATATTTTTTTGACAATTTTGGCCAATTTTATAACCCTAAAAACCTCCGCTATAACCTCCTCTAGAGAGTCTTTTCCTTGTAGTGTTAGTTTTTGTAAGACTTCAGTTAAGTATAACCGATAACTGTTAGTTTACACTGACAAGATGTTTCTACTTGGGGTTTTATGAGCATATTGATATGTTTGGTTCGGCCTCTGTAATGATAAAGACCATAATTGTTTAAGTAAGGAAAGCATGCATTAAACCCTTTGTTTCCAGCTTTATGATAAATGAATATTTGTATTAATTTTCTAGGTCTCTGCCTCTACGGCCTCCTCAATATGAGTGGAGTTTCTCCTCATCGTTTTTTTCCTCTATATACGGTTCGTTGACATGGTTATTTTCAATACGAAAGTTATAGTTTTATTTTCCAAATTAAATGGATGATATTTCTAGAAAATAGTTGATACGGTTACCACCCTTCAAATATTATATTTTGTATGTTTGTTTTATATCTCGGTAAATCTATTCGTGAATTTTAACAAAGATAAAATCCGAGTTTTAGAGAGATTTTTATGTAATTTTTTCAAAATTAGCCAAATTCTTGCTCTTTAGCCAAAACACATTTCTTCATGAATAATTGCTCTATACCTATATTCTTGCAATACGAGTTATGCTATAAGAATTATATTTGTTTCTGGTCACTTTTGTTGAAGTTATACCATTACCGTGAGTTTATAGTCCAGTTTTATTTGTTATATTCAACAACATTTTCTCTTTCTTTCTCTTTTTTATAATACAAGTGTCCAGACCATTTGATATGAAATAGGGGTTGTTCCCAAACCCTCAGTCCATGTATCATGAGTCTTTCTTGAAATATAGATTGTCCTATTCAGATTTCACACTCCAGATGGGACTAACTGTTCCTTTATATATGTATTTGTTTTCTTGCATAGCTATTAAACTATATAACCCCAATCAATTCAGACTCTACCATTTAAACCTTTCTTGGTAAAATAAGGTCACAGTTTGCTCTCACTATATTAATCTAATCCAAAGTCATGAGGGTTTACAGTTTAACGGAGTTTTAAATAATACATGAGTAAGAGGAACTTTACTAAACAGTAACACAACAATGTATTTTGTTTTCATTGCTGAAATATTCACACACAGTAATATTTCCATAAACAAGTATTCACACTCATTAATCTTTCTAAATGTAAGGTAATTATAGCAAAAACAAGGAAACTTATTCTATTTCTTTTTAAATTCACAGTACCTATTTTAATTAATCAGAGTTGATGGTTTCCTCCTAACCATGAGAGAGGTTATTATTTCCTCTTCTCCCCCTGTGCTCCCCTTCAGAGTGTGATTGCTTAGAATTTTTTATCTAGAGAGAGACCTTGGGACTGTCGTCCAGTCTCTACTCCCATTTTCAGGTTTTTATCCAAGTTCCACTGGCTCCAACCAGCTCTGGATACTCCCACCTTTCAACCAATCTTGTTGTCTTCTTACCTCTAGCACAGATCCCCTTTTCCTCATCAGTGTTTTCTTTTTATTCCCAGAGGAAAGGTAACTGTCAGGTAATTTCTTTCTGATCTAACCAGTCTGGTAACTTGGACACTTAACCATCAATTTATTGAAACCATTCCATAATTAATCTTTATTAAAATAAGAGTTAAACTTTTGTTCAAATTTTTCTTAATATACTCATTAATCCATTTTAACTTAAACAAGTTTAAATGTATCAATTAAAATAACATGACACTCAAATACAAATGTTACAATTATAATCCTAGTCTCCTTTCGTGGATCCTTTGATAGACTTGAATGTCAAAATATTCTTAGCATAAATACAATACGATAATGTGACAATTTCAATCATATTAGTCTATTTAATTAGTTCATTTATCCTATACTTATATTATATTACATTTTTTATGTCATCAATTAAACTTATTGTTACTTAAGTTATCTATTCTCATAGAAAATTTTGAATGTTACAAAATATATTCTATTGTTAATCCCAATTGTTTCAACTTAGAAAATTGATTGAAATAACCTTCCCCTAAATATTATCATATTTAACTACGTGATATATATCTGTGTGTGTGTGTGTGTGTGTGTGTGTATTAACACTCTAATATTAAAGTTAAAATTTTAGTAAATAATTATAGTCCAAATTATTGCCTTAATTGTAATATTGTGTTTAAATGTTATAAATTTAATTAAGTGAATAAAATAAAAACTAAAAATATTGCCTCCACAACAAAGGGGCTATGCATTTACAACTATGAACATGTCTTAAATATGGATTGAAATTTTGATAATCCATGAATTAATTACTTTAAAAAAAAAACAAAAATGAGTGAAATTTATTGAAAATATGCACCCAATCCCTCCATAGTACCCAGGTGTTACATCTTCATATTCCAGCAAAACTAGGTTCGATTCAATATATTATGTCACTTGAGCAAGCTAGACTAGTGACACCAAGACATATTGGAGTTATTACCTAGAGATCGGACACTAGAAAACATAATAGTTTGGAGACTATATTAAACTAATTAGACCCTTGTTGCATATCTATAGATGACTGACCCAACCTTGATATCAATATTACATTCTACAAAAGTTACCGATGTGTACTTAGTCATCGACTTTAGCAGAGTTCGTTGAGGTCAATCTTCAACCTTCCTTTGTTATCCATTGGAATGTTTGTTGTAGCTTGAGCTTCATAGCTAATCCTTAATTCCATGACCAGGATTCTGAGAGAATCCACTTCATCCATCACCCAAGAAAGATAGAAATGGATGTCCAATAATTTATCCGTAATTTCATTTTGAGCCTAATACAATTGAAACACTTTAACTTGGAGTTTATAGTCATCTTGAGAGATATCTTTATGGGTATTCAAGCAGTGAGAGAAGGGGATTCCCATGAAAGAAGAACCAAAATTCAAGTCAAAATCCATCTGAACACCTTGAGAATGGGCACAATTCCAATTCCAAGGAATAGAAGGGGTCCTTAAACATCCAACCCAACTCACGAACCAAGTGTTATAGAGGGACCTATGAATTACTCGACCCTTGATGAAACCTAAATCACTAACCCAAATTTGCAGATGATGAGGGGTTTATTGTCAAAATACCTTCAACCAAGGTTCCATCATGGCGCCTATCCTTCCACAAACACCATTATCCCAACAATAAATTCCCCAGTGAAACGGATGAGAAACTCCATCATGAATCAGAAAAAGAATAGCTTCCAACACTATGATAGGTAATATTTGAGATCTTGAGCATGCGAGAGAAAAAGGGATCCTCTTGCATGATGCGAGAGAGAGTACCTTTCCATGATTCTAGTAAGAATCACTTGAGTGTTCGCACCTCATATCTACTTTATTGTTGCGCTAAAATTTTCATGTGCATTCTCCAAGAAAAGCACTTAAATCACTTGTGCCCCTCTTCACCACAAATGACAACAATGTACATCCATTATTGTTAATACTTTGAAGCATCTTCATTTTTATCTAAATCCACTAAAACCTCTATCTAAAATTCTTTTTGTTTCTTTATCAAAAATTTCAATGGTCTTCTCATACTTCTCATCCCACACTTCTTCCACTTTTTGTTTGGAATTATGAAATTCTATGTAGTTATGATAATTTATTCCTTTAAGTAAGTTCTTACTTGTTTTAAAATGCTAAATGATATGGTGCTTCTAATGAAGAAAAAAAATTCCAACTAATTTGATCTCGGATAATGATTTTCAAATATTAACATAGTTTAAAATTAGTTGAATAGGTTCTTTCTTGTATGAATTGTGTATTTATATATTGTATGTTTTTTTAGTTATATATATATATATACTCTCATGAAATCAAATTGGCCCTTCAATTTGGTAATCACTAGCTTTATTGTTCAAGAATCTCTAATTCTCTCAAAATCAAAATATTCTCCATATCATTAAGTTAGTAATAATTCTTGCAATATGTATTTATACTTCCTATATAAGAATATAAAATTTTATTTTTATTAGTATTTAATTCAACAACCTTGCAAATTATTATACAATATCCTCTTCATCAAATTTTCTTTCTTCATCCTCTTCTGATTTTTGAGCCACTCTCTTTGGCTTCTCTAGGATTTTATTTATTCTCCAATTCTTCTAATTGCATTGCCAACACCTATTCTTTTTTAATTAATTTTCTATTTCCTTATCTTCTCACAATCCATTTTACCTGGCATTGGATTTTAATTGAAATTTTTGTTGAATGATATATATAAACACAAATGTAATACCATCCTTGTTGTAGGGATCACTTTCTATTTTGGATTTATATAGTCTTTTGAAGAAATAAAAAATTGTTTCTAAGAAGAACTAATTTTGAAAAAAGTCAAATTCTTCACTTGGTAAATGTGACTTGTTGTGAAACCAAACAAAGCTTCGAACCTATACACTAGTAAAATTTTGGGTTTATAGAACAATAGATCACCTCTATCACACACCCTTCAATCCTATGCCCAAATGGTTAAGTTTTTTATTTTCTTAAACATGTGTTGGGGGGAGAGTGAAGAGATATTATTGCTTGTGCGACTAGATTGCCTAAGAAATAGGTATATTGACTTTGCAACTATTTTACACATTGCATACATTCAACTAGTTTGCAAATCTATTATCCTTTACATAAATTTGGATTACAAACAAATACTAAGTAACAATTTTATAACTTTCAAATGAACTTTATAATCTAACTAAAATTATTATACACTTTTCATGAAAATAACTCGAATGACATAAAACAAAAAAAATACTATAGAATAATGTTTTCATTGATTGGAGAGTTTTTTAGTGATAATTTTATGTGTCTTGTAAATTCGGATCATAAACCACAGTTGCCATTTTTTTGTGTGTGACGATGAATCTTGTTATAGACTTGAAACATCGACACAAAAACATGGCAACTGTTATTTACGATCCAAATTTACAAGGCACACAAAATGTTTTCATTCTTATAGCGACATTTCAAAATTTGAGGAAAAATTACCCGTACAGATTATAGACTTTAATCATTTTAATATAATTTCAGAGTTTAATAACCTTCTATAAAATAATTTTTAGCTTTGCATAAAATTTTTTTATAACTTTGAACATAATTTTTTATTCAAGATACTTGATTACCATTCTTGACATATTACAATTTTCTACTCTCCAAATATGTCAATCCATAGTAGTCAATTTACTTTTAAAAATATTTGGATGGTAGTTATATAGAAAGACATCAAACCATACTTTAGATGTTAGCTATAAGGAAATACAATAAGCCCATGCCTTGAATGATATGACACACATTCTATCCATGTGTGTGATCCTCTATTGGGTGTTCTCAAGTGTGGCATCCCTTGAATTTAAATCATGATTTATGCATAAGAAGCAGATTTGAGCTATTTCAATGGCTTGGTTTGATGAAATTTATTTGTTCATATACTTAATCTATAATGGTTTCATGTTCTTATGATTTGTTCCAGGCATCAACATATCTAAGTTGAGTAAAAATTAAGAAAATGCATATTAAAAAGGTAAGTATACAAATATTTTAAATGGTTATTTTTGGAAGGATTAAATATCAAGTTATTTAATTCAATTTAGTTGGTAATAGAAATATAATGTTTCCCAAATCACTAATTTTGCCATCTCCATATATGCTCACATAGCATGATTAGGAAAAATTAATTGGCACATTATCCACACATATTTTCTTTCACAAGGAACAAATGTCACATAATGTAATTAGGGGAATTGTAAAGGATCACTGCATATCCACATACTTTTAATTCAAACACTTTGTATGTCCACTATCCACCTTGCGCATACCATGACTGCAGATAATAAATTCTCTTAAATGTTTTTCAAAGCAATCCTCTTTTGGAATCTTTTTAATTAGTTTATTTTGATTTTACATTTTGACACACCTTAAGAAAAACAAAGACCCTTTTAAAATAAACCCTAACTTGAACCAACTAAATTCCTCACAGGGGCCACAAAATAATCTAATAGTTTAGGGTATAACTATGTGTAGGCATCCCATAAGTTTTTGTGGTTTTTTTTCACTCAAAAAACATAGAAGTTGTATTTTAGGGTGCTTTCAAATCCTACACCATCTAGTGGAAAAAATCAGTAATGAGAAGAAACCCGTGAAGGGGGGAAGACTTAGAAGATAGATTATCAGCAACCCCCTTATTGTCTCCCGACACTTGGAAGGGGGTTTTGGATCCAAATTTTACACCCAAAATCTAAGATTCACTCATTCCCACCGGATGTAGGTAACTTAGTCGCCAAATATTTAAGGCATCATTCCCTATAGTTCATGGGTGTGGGAACACTTACACATGGAGGTGACTTTTTGTTAGGCTATTGGAAGCATCACCGAATATTTCGGGATGTATCCCCAGGTACCCCCCACTATAACCATATTCATACCTTGGTTGGTTTTTTGGATTTTGGAAGCGTCACAAGTACTTTCGAGATGTGGCCCCAATACCCTACTGATAAAATATTCACAAGGCCCAATTACGACTTGAGTGGAAGGATTTTAGGTCTTCTTAAGATTTTTTTCTCATACACAAGACCTCACAAATCCATTTTTTTTTATTGTTTCACACTTTAGAATTAAAGGGAAAAATTAACCATTTATTTTTCACTTTATCTTATGTACATGATTCATTTCTTTTTATAAAAGAAAACCCCCCCCTCACCATCTTTTTCCCACAAACTTACAAGGGAACCATAGGGGACCCAATATTTACCTCGTCACTATAGGCACCTACAAGATCTCCCACCTTTCCCCTGGAGGAGTGCTTGGTCTCTCACCATTTTGATGCGGAAGACAATACCAAGCCACCTTGTTTGGCACATTCATTCTTGGAGCCACCTTATTTAGATCTAATTTTACTCAAGGAACCCACATCACTAGCCCACGAGGGCAATACAAACACTACAGGGGCAGGGTACAACAACCAGCCCCACCTTGCAAGGGACTCTAGCTAATACTACCCCATAAGGTACCAATACTAATACCAACACCAACACACAAGGTTATTACATCATGGCTAACACCAAAAAGATACCATTTTTCCCTTCCTTAAATCTCCCCAGATTTGAAGGAAATCATAGATGATCCCATCACCCATAATCAACAATGCCCCCCCCATGCCAACCAAGTTTCCATTTGACATCCCTAAATTCTATGGAAAATAGGGGGGAATACCCCGCAAATCATATCATGTCCTTACACCTATGACGATTTATTAAATATAAATGTGTATCTAATATTAAATACTTATGATTCACTCACTTTTATATTTTGTATTCCATTATGCGAGGGATGGAAATTGATCAACCACATTAGGAAAAGGATGTGCCGCATAAAGTTGTTAAACCACTAGAGGAACAAGATGTACCCTATCATGTTCATCAACCATTAAAGGAAAAAAATGTGCCCTATAAAGTTGGTAAATGTTGGGAAAAATACTGAGAGGGGGGGGGGGAATCAGTATTTACTGAATAATCAAATCTTTTTACTTTTTCATTCCTTAAAAACCCATATGCTACTTTCCTTCAGTAAACTAGCGTATATACGCGGATCCCCTTTATGAAACTAGCGTATACACAGAGATTTAGATCTGTCATTAAATCTTCACTTATATTATTCCATCATTCATTCATCGGATGTTCAATAAACAAGAACATGTGCAAGAAGAACAGTAATAAACCATCACACAAAGCATCACACATGAACACCAGGGATTTTTAGGTGGAAACCCAAATCGGAGAAAACCACCGTCGCAGCTTGCTCGACCTTCAATATTTTATTATAGAGAAAACATCTTACAACATATGTGCCGACACAGTACTTGACCAAAGACGCTAGTGCACCCACCTACGCTCGTTTACCAGACCTCTCCCGGAAGGGAGCTCCAACCCCCCGACTCGTTTACCAGCCTCTCCCGGAAGGGAGCTACGACCCCCCGATCTCGTTTACCGAACCCTCACTCGGAAGGGAACTACAACCCCCACGATCGAAGGCTACAACCTTCAACGACCACCTTGGACCACGTTTAATCAATTTTCACACCGGATCCTACAACTTCAATAGAACACCACTTGCACGCCACATTTCATCATATTTCCAGATCGGACCCTTTCCAAACTTTTTAAGCACAAACATTCATCACCAACGGATACTTAACAACACGGATCGGATAGCGTAAACATAGCGGAAACAGATCGGATATTTCATACCCTTTTGTTTCAGCAAACCCTAGTTTGCATACGCACTTTCACTTCACCGATGTCGCGTATATACGTGCTTCCGTCCACACAAACCAACAGTATACCTCGGTGTATATTTTATTGCGCATACACGCTTTCTCTTTGTCAAGCCGCGTATATACGCGCTTCCTCCGCGGCGAAGTAGCGTATAGATCTTCAATCATTACGTAGCGAAAGATACTTCATCGCATCGGATATTCGGGTTCGGATCTACCCTTTTTGCTTCGCATGGATGTTCGCCTAGATGCTCGCCTCATCACGGATCTAAGCCTTCCATAATCAGATCTAGCAAATACAAGAGAAATTCAGATCTAGATCCCCTTCTTCATCATTGGTGCATCATACATTCAGATTTATCATTCAAGTGTAACCCTTTCCATTCGGATATACTTTCGGAGAGAAGTATTCATTCAAGCTCGTACATCTTGCACCCACACCCATGTTATGCACAATGAATTTGTTCTCCTTATATAGGTTTATCCTTTTTCAATACCATGAGCCCATTTTTTCAATACCATGGGCCAAAACAATACCATGAGCCCAAAACAACCTGGATGGGGTCGGTTTAGGTGGATCATTACCCAATACCATGGGTCAATACCAAGGTGGTTACCCTTGGTTTTGCACTTTTTGAGCGCTTTAGCCCATACGCGACTTGGCACGTTCTTTTCCGCGTGCATACGTGACTTTCCCTAGGCCAATCCGCGTATACCTAGAGACATACTCTTTTTTCATCATAGAATATAGCACATGCTAAAATCCTTTCTTCATTGCCTTCCCGTACTCACTCGTAGATACGTCGATTTCCTTCATCAAGAACATATTCTATCAAGCACAACTTCATCAAGTAAGTTGTCATCATCTTTATCAGATGGGTTGCCTTCAAGGACAACACATGTCAACGTCGCATGTCTTCATCTTCATTCGATGGGTTGCCATCAAGGACAACACTGCATCATATTTCCAACAATCTCCCCCTTTGGACTTGATGGCAACCATGATGGTGTTTGGTTACCACAACAGATTTAAGACAATATTTGACACCATTCTTTCTCTTCATTCAAACACCATGTCACTCTCCCCCTTTGACATCAAGGGCAAAGGGTGGATCAACACCAACATACTATAGATCTGATGTATACTGAAGTGAGCAAGCTCCCCCTGAGTTCATGCTGAATCTTGAAACATATTTTTCAATGAAGTACATGACTCTATGACATTCCTATCACCAATGACTCATACTTACATCAAAGATTCATTCAAGTGGATTTACATATAAGACTCAAGTACCCTACCAAGTGGGTTTACACAATTCAACTCAACTACCCAACCAAGTGGGTTTACAAATTTGACAAGTCCTTACATGACTAAATATTACAATTTTACATCATGGGTCTCAACAAGACTTTTTTCAACAAATCACAAAAGATGACCATTTAAGACCAACACCAGAAAGTCTTTAAGAAAGAGAACATATTTCAGAATCATCATAATGCCAACATTGCATTATACTCAGCAAAGCGAATGCTCCCCCTGAATCTGTTCAACCAAGTAATCTTTCCAAATGACTAAGGCTCCCCCTTAGTTTGTGCATCCTGAAAACTTCCACCAACAAATCATCAAGGCATCTTCACCAAAACATTAGAAACATAATTATGAGAACTGGAACACCATCAGAGATACCAAACAGTATCAGAGATACCAAACAGCACTGCAGCTGTGCTGAAGAGAGCTGAACCAACCAAAAATTGTCAGCAATCAGTCATACACGGTTTTCTTTGCAGGAACTAGCGTATATACGCGACTGTGTTTTAGGAAACCTGCGTATCCCAAGCCATCTTCTAAATTTAAGTAGATTTGTTCTTTTGACTGGCAGAGAATACTCCCAGCTTCTGTCTTAGATACTCGAACGCTTCCCTGGGCAGAGGTTTGGTAAAAATATCAGCAACTTGTTCTTTGGAGGGAACATACTCTAACTTCACCGTTTGCTCAAGCACTTGTTCACGTAAGAAGTGATACTTGATGGGAATGTGCTTGGTCTTTGAATGCATAACATGATTCTTTGAAATACTGATGGCACTTGTATTGTCACACTTAATGGGGACAGGAGGAGTACATTTGATTTGAAAATCTTGTAAGGTTTGCATCATCCAAAGGAGTTGAGTGCAACAAGATGCGGCAGCTACATACTCTGCTTCAGCTGTTGATAAGGCAATAGAATTTTGCTTCTTGCTGAACCAAGAAACTAACCGGGGCCCCATGTAGAATGCACCACCACTAGTGCTTTTCCGTTCATCAACACTTCCAGCCCAATCTGCATTAGTGTAAGCATGAAGAGTAAGATCAGCATTCTTTGGATACCATAGACCAAAGTCTTGACTTCCTTGAAGATATTTGAATATTATTTTAATAGCCTGAAGATGAGACTCTTTTGGATTAGCTTGGAATCATCCAACAATCCCAACAACATGCATAATGTCAGGTCTAGTCCCAGTGAGATAAAGTAAACTTCCTATCATCGATCTATACTCTGGTTGATTCACTGTGGAAGAATCATCATTAGAACTGAGACTGCATCCGGTTATCATTGGTGTGCTTACAGGTTTGCATTCTTCCATGCCATACTTCTTCAGAATTTGCTTAAGATATTTTGCTTGAGATAAAAAAATACCATTTGTCGTTTGGTGCACTTGCAAGCCAAGAAAGAATGTTAGTTCCCCAAGTAAAGACATTTCAAATTCTTGCTGCATGACAGAAGCAAATTTTTGACTCAAAGATTCTTCCTTGCTCCCAAAAATGATGTCATCAACATATACAACCACAATCAATAGTTTATCATTTTCAATTTTTGTGTACAAGTTACTATCAGCAGACCCTTTTGAAAAACCTTGTTGATGAAGATATTTGTCAAGACGATAATACCAAGCTCTTGGAGCTTGTTTGAGACCATATAGAGCCTTTTTAAGTCTACAAAAAAGATTTTCATCATTTCCCAAAATGAATCCTTCCGGTTGTTCTATATATACTTCTTCTTCTTGATCACCGTTAAGAAAAGCAGATTTAACATCCATTTGATAAACTTTTATTTGTTGATAACTTGAAAAAGCAAGAAACATTCTGATGGCTTCAAGTCTAGCTACAGGAGCAAAAGTTTCTTCAAAGTCTATACCTTCTTGTTGAGTATACCCTTTGCAAACGAGTCTAGCTTTGTTTCTTACAACATCCCCATTCTCATTTAACTTGTTCTTGAAAATCCATTTAGTTCCAATGACATTTTTATCATGAGGTCTTGGAACCAAATCCCAAGCGTCATTCTTTTCAATTTGAACAAGTTCTTCATCCATGGCTTGCCTCCAACATTCATCTTTGCTAGCTTCATTGACATTGTGTGGTTCAATTGTGGATATGAGTGCCAAATGATTAGAAGATCCTACAAGAGTTCTCCTTGTTCGTACACCAGATTCCTTGTCACCCAAAATTTGAGATTCGGGATGATTCTTTTGAACATATCTGGATGGAGCTTTTTCAGATAGATCATCTTCAGGTTCTTCATTGGATCCACTGTCTATATCATTGCTATCTGATGTAGAAGGCCATATGTCGCTATCATCTTCTTTTGTTGTTTGTTTTTCTTCTTTAGGAGCTGCAGAAGACTCATCAATAACAACATCAATACATTCAACAACCTTTCGAAGCCTTTTATTGTAACATGTGAATGCTTTTCTTGACGATGAGTAACCAAGAAATATCCCTTCATCTGATCTAGGTTCAAATTTTCCAAGATTTTCATCATTATTTTTGATAAATCATTTACTTCCAAAAACCTTAAAATGCCTCACAGTGGGAGAATTGCCATACCAGAGTTCATATGGAGTTTTGTCACTATTTACCCGAACATGAGCCTTATTGAGAATGTTAACTGCTGTATGTGCTGCTTCACTCTAGAACATCTCAGGAACATCAGAATCAGCAAGCATAGCTCTAGCCATTTGAACAATTGTTCTATTCATTCTTTCTGCTACACCATTTTGTTGTGGAGTGCCTGCTACAGAGAACTGTCTTTTAATGCCATGTTGTTCACAAAAATCAAAGAATTCATTTGATGAATATTCTCCTCCTCGATCAGATCTAAGACACTTGATTTTAGATCTAATTCATTTTCTGCCAATGCTTTGAAGCTCTGAAATTTTTCAAGTGCTTGATCTTTGTGTTTAATGAACCCGATCCAACACATTCTAGAGTAGTCATCAATAAATAAGATATAGTATTCTTCCCCACGTAATGAATTTTTCCTCATAGGTCCACAGATATCAGTATGAATGAGTTCAAGAGGCTTGCTTGATGATCCTTCTTTGGCATTAAATCGTACTCTGGTCTGCTTACCAAATTGACAAGATTTGCATAGGGTACTTTCCGGAAGATTGACCTTGGGAAGATCACGAACAGCTTGAAGTCTACTTGCTTTGTTGATTTGAGAGAAACTCAGATGCCCCAGCCTTCTATGCCATAGCCAATTTTCTGAAGACTTGCTTAAGTAACATTGATCTATGCCGTTTAGTACATACAGGTTGCTTGGATTTCTTTTTCCTTTTATAATGATTTTACTTGTATCAAGATCACGAACCACACATTCTTTGGAACTGAAGACCACTTCTGCTCCTTGATCACACATTTGACTAACACTTAACAGGTTATGCCTTAATCCATCCACATACATGACATCTTTAGCCTTCACCTTTTCTTTTAGAAAAGCTGACCCTTTTCCTTTAATTACAGCAGGAGTATCATTTCCAAATGTAACTTTCTTTTCTTTTTCTAGAGCATTATAAGTATGAAGTTTGCTTTTGTCACATGTCATGTGTCTTGAGCACCCACTATCGATGTACCATTGATTTTCTTCACCTTCCGCAAATAATGCTATCCCAAAATTTTCAACTGGTGGTTCTTTCTTTTTCCATATTTTAGAGCTTGAGGGAACATGTTATTTTGGCTGGATCTTGTTCCTGCATTCAGATTCTTCATGGCCAAAGTTATTACAATAATTGCATTCAACTTCACTTTGAAGAGGAGAAAAAATGTTATAGGTATTCTTCTTTGGTTCAGTATCCAACCTTTTCTTTCTTGCTTCTCTTGTCATGATGGTTTTATATGCAACACATTGGATAGCTTTATGACCAAAATTGTGACAAGTGAAACATTGCCCATTGAAGTAGAAATTTCTGGGATCATGGAATCTTCTATTTGAATTTACCTGTTGGTTGTAGTGTCTTTGAAATCTATCCCTGTTAGTGTTCCTTGAATTGAGATGGTCCTGCTTTCCCTGTAGAGATCCTTTATTCCCTTGCTGAGTGGCTGAATGATGTAAACCACCTGTAATTGCTTTTAGATAGTTTGGTGCTGAAGTTTGAGAAGATTCTCCGGTATATCCAAGACCTGTCTTTATAAGAGGAGAACGTTGTACCTTGATGATCTCATCTAAGGTTTCAGATCCTTTAGCAAATCTAAGATTCAAGGTTTTAGCTTTCTCAACTTCTTTTCTTTGACTTACCACTTCACATTCTAGTTTTTCAATATGTTTCTTTGCTTCTTCAAGCTGCTTTTCAATGGTCTCTCTGATTATCTTTTGTTCTTCTAAGCGTAGTTTGAGTTGATTATTTTCTTCAAGAAAATCGTTTTCCTCTAGAGCATCCATAAAAGTATCCTTTTCTTCTTTTTGTTCAAATTCCATGAGAAGTCTAAGATCTTCTTCACATTCTTCCTCACTATTAGATGACTCATCACTATCTTCATTAGCATAGTAACTTTTCTTAGAGCTAGATCGGTTATTATTCCTTCTTACTACTTCTTTTCTTTTATAAGGACATTTTGCAACATAATGACCAACTTTACCACACTCAAAACATTTGAAGGGAAGCTTACCTTTGAATCTTCCAGTACCTAGTTGGAGCTTTCTCACGAAATTTGCTTCTTCTTCATCGGATACATAGCTAGATTCTTTGACAACCTCCTTTTCCTTTCCTTTTGTAGATGCCTTAAAAGCAGCTTCTCTTATTTGAGAAGGACCTCCTTGTCTCATTTCAAAATAAGTCAGAGTACCATGTAATTTAACAATAGTAAGTGATTGCAGATCTTGCCTTTCTTCAATAGCTGAAACTTTAGAGTCAAATTTTGAAGTCAAGGATCTTAAGACCTTTTCCACCAGAGTAGTATCAGTTATGGTTTCACCCAAATTTCTCATTCGATTTACAATATCATCCAGACGAAGAAAGAAACTGGCGACACTCTCATCACTATGCATCTTCAAATTTTCATATTCAATTCTAAGAGTTTGGAGTTTTGCACTTTTTACCTTTGTGTCTCCTTCATAGCTTAGAATGATTTTGTCCCATATTTATTTTGCTGAATGTAGATGCATCACTTTAGCAAATTCTGATTCAGACATGCTTCCTAGCAAGACATTTACTGCTTTGGCATTGGTTTCATACTTCTTCCTTTCTGCTGCATCAGTAGGAATACTTGCCGGGTATTGATAACCTTCTTCCATGATTGCCATACATCTGCACCAAGACTTTGCAGATATGCTTTTGTACGTACCTTCCAGAATATCAGATTGCTTCCATTGAATAGAGGTGGCTTTATAGACATTACTTCTTCTTGACTTCCCATTGCGACGGATCTCCTTTAAGCGATCAAGCTTCTGCACAAGGACCTGCTCTAATACCAATTGTTGGGAAAAATACTGAGAGGGGGGGGGGAATCAGTATTTTCTGCATAATCAAATATTTTTACTTTTTCATTCCTAAAACCCATACGCTACTTTCCTTCAGTAAACTAGCGTATATACACGGATCCCCTTTATGAAACTACCGTATACACAGAGATCTAGATCTGTCATTAAATCTTCACTTATATTATTCCATCAATCATTCATCAGATGTTCAATAAATAGTAAACATGTGCAGTAAGAACAGAATAAACCATCACACAAAGGATCACACATGAACACCAGGATTTTTAGGTGGAAACCCAAATCGGGAGAAAACCACCGCTGCAGTTGCTCAGCCTTCAATATTTTATTATAGAGAAAACATCTTACAACATATGTGCTGGCGCGGACTTGACCAGCACGCAGGCACCCACCTGCGCTCGTTTACCAGCCTCTCCTGGAAGGGAGCTATGACCCCCTGACTCGTTTACCAGCCTCTCCTGGAAGGGAGCTACGACCCCCCGATCTCGTTTACCAGCCTCACCTGGAAGGGAGCTACAACCCCCTGACTGAAGGCTACAACCTTCAGCACCACCTTGGACCACGTTTCATCAATTTTCACACTGGATCCAACAACTTCAATAGAACAACACTTGCAGGCCACGTTTCATCATATTTTCAGACTGGACCCTTTCCATACTTTTAAGCACAAACATACATCACCAACAAATATCAACACAGATCAGATAGCAGAAACACAGCAGAACAGATCAGATATTTCATACCCCTTGCTTCAGCAAACCCTAGTTTGCATACGCGCTTTCACTTCACTGATGTCGCGTATATACGCGCTTTCGTCCACATCAACCAGCGTATACATCTGTACAAACTTCACTGCGCATACGCGCTTTTTCTTCAGCGAATCCGTGTATATACGCGCTTCCTCTTCAGCAAACTCGCGTATAGATCTTCAACCATTATAGAGCAGCATACTTCTTCAGACCAGATATTCAGTTCAGATTTACCCTTTTGCTTCAGACAGATGTTCGCCTCATCTGAGATATAAACCTTCCATAAACAGATCTAGCAGATACAAGTACATTCCAGATCTAGATATCTCGCTTCATCATTTCTTCATTAGAGCACCATGGATTCAGATCTATCATCAAACCTTTACCCTTTCATACAGATATACTTCACAGAGAAGTATTAATTCAAGCTCAGACATCTTGCACCCACACTCATGTTATGCACAATGAATTTGTTCTCCTTATATAGGTTTATCCTTTTTCAATACCATGAGCCCCTTTTTCAATACCATGGGCCAAAACAATACCATGAGCCCAAAACTACCTGGACGGGGTCAATTAGGCAGATCATTACCCAATACCATGGGTCAATACCATGGTAATGCCCCTTGGTATCATAATTTTAGAGCGCAAAAGGGCATACGCGACTTTGACCGTTCGCTTCCACGTGTATACGCAACTTCCCCTAGGCCAATCCGCGTATACCTAGAGACATACTCTTTTCATCATAGAATCTAGCACATGCTGAAATCCTTTCTTCATTGCCTTCTGTACTCACTGTCGATACATCAGATTTCCTTCATCAAGAACATATTCTATCAAGCACAACTTCATCAAGTAAGTTGTCATCATCTTTATCAGATGGGTTGCCTTTCAAGGACAACACTCAGCATCATATTGTCAACAAACATTATATCACACTAGATTTGCATCCTTTACTAAGTCCATCAAGTCAAGCATAACTTCATCAGGTGGATTGCCATCAAGGACAACACATGTCAACAGTCGCATGTCTTCATCTTCATTCAGTGGGTTGCCATCAAGGACAACACTCTGCATCATATTTCCAACAAGGCCCAACATGTAATCCATGGAGATGGATTCCAAAGGTTGAATAGGGATATGTAGTGGAGTATAAAGGCCTTGGTTCTTGATGGTCAGTTTGGAAATGGTGCAAGTAGTGGAGGATCTTATGTACTTCCCAACATCCTGTCGAAGGTTCGGCCAATAGAAATACTTTTGTAGTACTGCCACTATTTTCTCAACCCCAAAATGCCCAATGAATCGGCCATAGTGTGCTTCCCATATCATCTTGGCACACTCACTCGAAGGAACAAAAATGTGTCCCAGGTGACATAACAGTTCACCTTGGAGGTGAAAATTTGGAACTTGTGTATCCTGCAAGAGTGCCTTGTATGTGTGGCGGAATTTTGTATCGCTCTTGTAGAGAAGTGACCAATGAGAAGTCTCATCCCCACAAGAGTTGAAAACGGTGGTTAGCTCCATGATCGGTAGTCGGCTGAGGCATTCTGCAGCATTATTGTTGCTACCCATCTTGTACTTGATGTTCAACTGAAATTGTTGCAGATATGTGGACCATTTCTGATGGCGATCATTTTGCAACTTCCCTTGTGTCTGTATGAATTGGAGGAGTCCATGTTCTTTGTGGATGATTTTTTATTTCCCCAAAATATAATTCTTCCATTTTCAACAAGCCTGCATAATGGAATACATTTATTTGTCATAAGTCAGATACTTGCAAATTGTGTTGGACAATGTCTCACTATGATATGCCACTGGATGCCCCTGTTGAGTAAGAACTGCCCCAATAGCATAGTCATAGGCATCTGTCTCAATCTCAAATGGTTTTTGCAAGTCTGGTAATATGAGCACTGGGGCAGAGGAGAGACAATGTTTCAATTCTACAAATGCCTTCTTTTGAGATTCTGAACAAAAGAGTTTTGCTTTCTCTTCTCCCTTGGATACTTGACTCAAGGGCCAACTAATATGAGAGAATCCCAACATGAACTTGAGGTAGAAATTAGAAAGATCAAGAAATATGCAAAGCTCTATTAGAGTGGTTGGGGCTGGCCAATCCTAAATTACTTAGATCTTGGTTGGATCCACATGCACCCCCCTTTCATCAATAATGTATCCCATATATTGAACCTGGGTCATGCCAAAAGTGCACTTCTCCAAATTGGCACACAACTTGTGTTGCCACAGTGTTTGGAGGACTTGTCGGATGTGGTAGAGGTGCTCTTCCCAAGTCTTCCTAAAAATCAGAATGTCATCCAAGTACACCACTACAAATGAGTCGGTGAATGGCCACAAGATGTTTTCCATCAACCTCATGAAGGTTGTGGCAGCATTTGTCAACCTGAAAGGCATGACCAACCATTTGAAAAGGCCATCCTTCGCTTTGAAGGCAATCTTCCACACATCAGAGGGTTAAATTAGTACCTGGTGATACCCAGACTTTAATTCAATCTTGTTGAAATAGTTTGTCCCTTTGATTTGGTCCAAAAGGTCATCAATCCATGGGATCGAGTACCTATTCTGGACAGCGATCTTGTTTAGCGCCCAATAGTCAATACAGAGTGTCCAAGTGCCATCCTTCTTCTGTACCAACATGATCTGGCTCCCACAGGGCAATGAACTTGGCTGGATATGACCTTTCTACAACAAATCCTAAATCTACCTCTTGATTTTATTGTTCTCCAAAATAGAGAATCGATAGATTGGTCCATTTGGTAGCGGTGCACCTCAGGTCATATAAATGGGGTGCTTGACCTGACAATGCAGAGGCACCCCTGTGGGTGAGGGGAATATTTCCCCACACTCCTCCACAATCTTTTCCATTTCTTTTTGTCATGTAGAGGAGCCCTATCTGGAGGCCGTGGCCATAGTCTCCTTCTTGCTCGGGGGAACATCATTAGGAAAAAAAATTTCTTGGTTTTGGAAATGAGCTTACTGCATTTTTTTGCAGTAACCAAAGAGATAGCGGTGGGCTGTGGTACCTCTAGTATCCTGTATAGATTATTTCCCAAAGAAATAATAACAGTGTGAGGCTGAGACTCATACACCACACGTCGCTACCACAAGTATGGTTCCCCTAATTATACATCACAAAAATCAAGAGGGGCAATGTCACATAATACCTCATTTGTGAAGGGCTTGATGTTGTAGGGAAGGCTGCACTATTGGCTGACGTGAAGATCCCGTCCTTGGTGAAGCCACTTGATGGTGTGTGGTTGTCAGTGTGCTATGGTCAGCATGCCTAACTACATCATGACATCTGCTGAAATGAGGTTCACTTGGCTCCCATCCTCGATAATGAACTGTAGCGAGGAACCCTTTACCCACATATGGTAGTGGAAGAGACACTCCTCTTCCTCTAGATCTTCTGGTTCCACCTTATGGATCTTCGCAGTGGAAACAGTGGCAATGGAATCCACATCAATAATCTATTTCCCTTTTTCATTCCCCTTGTCAGGTTCTGATTTAGAATCGGAGCATGCATTTGATTTAGAAGCCCTCATATCGGCCACCAACGTCTTCTTGGCCCAACACTCACTTGTGTTGTGAGTGGATCTCTTATGGAACTCACACCACTTTCCCGTGTCCTTCTTTGGCTTCACAACGTTGTTATTTTCTTACAGATTTGGCAGGTTGTCTTAGGCAGCCCTACCTTGGCTTTGTCCTTTGTTTTGCGGTTTGGGGGCACCTTTCCCTTGCTTTTGATTCGTAGATCCAAAGTCTCACTTCTTCTATTTGAATTTCTTCTTAATCTTGGCATCATACCGGTATGTCATACCAAGATGTCGAGGAACTCCATTTCCTTCTGAATGTATATGTGTAGAAAACTGTGATACTTTAGCACCAAATGTCTCTTTGAATATTTGATACCTAACTTTTTGTGGAGGGTATGGAATAGATTCATCAACTCATGCACATCTTGATCCCTTTGTTTTCGTAGTGTGGTCCATTGTATGTACTTGTCCTCATATATCCCCATGGGATAGTATTTTTCCTTGATGGAATCTCAGAAATAATTCCAAGTGGGTACAACTGAGAACATAGAGGGTTTTGTCTCATCCTTTTTCTCACAATAGGTTTCCCACCACTCCTTGACATGGGGGGTAGCTTTGAGGAGTGCAAAAATGATTTTCTCCCAGTCGAAAAAGTCATGAACTGAGAAATATCATTCAAATATATTAAACCATCTATCTATGTCATCTACATCTATTTGACCCTCAAATATGGTAATTTCAAAGTTTAATTGTACCTTAAAGGGAGTCGTGCTTCCAGACTGGTTGTTGGATGTAGATGCGTCGTCGGTGGGCAGTCGTTGAAGGATCTAGGAAAAATTATCCATCATCACATTCCTTTGTTTTTTGAGGGCCTCCTCGAGCAATATTTTTATAGGATATCCTGATCCTTCATCTTTATTTTCGTCCCCCATGGGCATCCATTGGGATTTGCAGGCTAATCTTGAAAAGGTTTAACCATATTGAGCTCTAACTCCTTATACCTTGACCTCGTTGGGGACATGCAAATAAGGATCAAGAAAAAGTAGACTGATCTGATACCACTAATCTGAATTTATGCAGGAACGAAATATAATACACATATAACGATAAATACAAATATTCAGTGGAAATAACACTTTATCTCATTAAAATCAATTATTGCAATTTTCTTAGAGACAGAATGAAAATAAATTAGCTAGGGTGTTGGTAGCTTATCTCTGAGAAGAGATGTGGAGGCTACAGGCCTCTAAAATGTGTTACAATGAGTATAGGTCCTATTTTTTATTTAGAAATAGTGGAAAAATTTAAACATCCAAAACTCTAACCCTAGGAGATGAAGCGCCAAAACTATGGGCCCCGTTTGGGTAAATTAGTGTTTCAACTTCCTGGGGATGCAACTTTGGCATACAATCTTCGTTTGATGTGCACCATGCCTTGTTAGAAAGCTATATCTACGGAATAAAACTATTTTTCTATAATATTCAATCCATGGACTCATGTTTCTCCCATTTTTACCAAAAAATATCGTTTAGGGCCTCAAAACGGCTCTGGAAGTTTAGGGCCCGTAAAACTGCGAAAAATAGTAAGTTGTGCTGAAACTGAAAAAATGAAAGAGAAAATGGTGGGGCCCCAAGTGGAATAGGTGTTTGGCCACCAATATCCACCTAGATCATCAGCAACATTCCTCAAGTTCCTAGGCTATCCTGACTAACCCTTTTCCCCAAGGGCAACAAATGCTTGCTGGTGTGAATGCTAATACTGGAGCTCCTGCTGGGGGCAAACAGGAAGGGGAAATTTCCTCAAATGTATATTTGATGAGTGCTCATGTTGATTTCACTATGATATCACATTATTATGGTGAATTTTATTCTTCTAAGGCTAAGGGTTCGCCTGATACTTTCGATCCACTCCATAGTGACAGGCCCGCAGTGGAGCCTATACCTCGTGTTAGCCACCTATAATATTTATACCAAAATGTGGCTAAGACTTTTTGAGCCTCCAAGGAAAAAATTTTATCACCAAAATTTTTTGACTCTTGAAGGCTCCTTGAAGGCCTCATGCCTCTGTTAAAAATCTTCATTGCTGTTCCCATTTTATTCTTAGAAATCCTGTTGAAATCATGAGAAGAAACTGCTGAAAGACCTTCATTTTCCCCCTTCTCAAACCTTCATTTGTTCCCCTTTCTCTCCATAAAAAACTCCCTTTTTTCATAAATCCTCTTCTTCCATTTATGAAAATCCTCTTTACATAGTTAAAAACTCATTTTTTAACTATTCTCAAACCCCCAATTCCTTTGAAAGCTATGAAAAATTCATGAAAAATAGAAGTTTTACTATGGACTTAAGCCCCTTGGGCTAAGTCCTAACCACTTCCCCACCATACGCTTTGGGGCTGGAACCACTTGCTAATATTTTAAGGCGCTTATCGCATCACAAATGTTCAAAGAACGCGAGTTTTTTCTATTAGTTCCATGTTGTGAAAATGCGATTGCGATCAGCCCCTTTGTTTTGAGCCCCGGAACTCGTGCTTTCTCTGCAAAAACCAAAGGTGATATACCCAGGTGCTAAATCGAAATCAAATCTTTCCAAGCTACGGGTTTATTTGAAATACCCATCACAAATATTTACAATGTGATTCATCGCAATCGCACAATCCTCCAAGCCACCTGATCGCATCATTATTTTATATATACCGTGGGCCTGCCCTCCGTACTTAAACCTTGTAAATATTTCATTCCCGATCGAGCTTTTTCCTTTGTAAAACCCAAAACCTGCTTTTCCAAAGTTTTAATTAAAAAACTTAAATCACGTGTTGAATATAAAAATTGGTTGATCATGCGATCGCAATCGCAGAAATCAAATGGGTTGATTGAAAAGAACCGATCGCGCGATCGCGCGATAACAAAAATAAAATGGGTTGATTGAAAAGAGCCGATCGCGCGATCGCGATTGAGTCATATATGTGTAAACTCCACTCCCGAACGTCGATCTCTGCGCGATCGACGGCTCAGATTCAATCTTCTTCCTCCCATTATACGATCTCTCCCGATTAATCCCAACCGTTGGATGATGCCATCCAACGGCTACACTCCTTTCCCTGCTTCCTCCACCCATCCTCTGAATCAGTAAACCTATATTATGAAGGATTTTATAACATTTGTTTTTATTTTTTAGGGTTTAATCTTTTTCCGCCATACTGAAGAAAATTCGGAGGCTGAGGGTGACGATCCTCCTGCCATATATTCACCATAAAGAGAACCATTCACAGGGCTCCTTTCAAACATTTTATCAGCGTTCCATGGGCACCGATACTATAAACGCCCTGTGTGGCTCTACACATTGACAAGACACTGTGTTTGAACACAATTTCAAAAGAGTATAAGTTCCGAAGAACAAATCACGGCAGAATGAAGATTGAAGACCAATTTGGGGATTACGGCTAAGATTGAATATCAAAAGCCTAATCCCCCAAATTAAAATAGAATTAATAGAAAATATTAAGTGTTTTATCAGACGGAAAGCCCCCACCACAACATCTAAGGCCAATTGATTCCTCAACTACCATATTGCCACCTGTTCCTCAAAGTACTCAATCAGAGGCTGAAGTTATTGAAGAAAATCAGATATTCGCCTCTAGCACAGCCAGGGAGTTACTTCTGCAAGGAAATCAATGCAGAAATATATGCAAAGTTACTCCAAACATTACACAGAGCCTGAAAGTCAATAAAATCTCCCACCGAGCTTTGATATTTACTGTAAAACAATTAATACAGTAGTCCACCTGTAAAATTCTCCATGGAGCCCCTCAAAAGGCCCAGAAGTCTTGAATCTGTATTAATTACCTTAGGAGATCTTTTATCAGATCTCACCTCCTCATCCTTTTATAAATAATTTCGTAGAAGATGAGAAATTGTTGGTTATTGTTTGATCACAAGTTGTAATACTGAAACTCTTTGAAGAAAATACATAGTCTGTTGAAGTTTAAGAACAAATTGAAGTCTTGGAGGTTTTGATGATGTTGTTGCATGCTTGTTCCTGAGAAGGCTCTATCATTGGATCCATGAGCTTGGCTGTTGGTGAAGTATTCTGAACTGTCTTATGTTTTTCCCCTGTTTTCATTATGTTCCATAATTTCTTACTACAGTAGGATAGAAAGTTTTAGGCTAAGAAATGACTCTTAGAAGCACCTTAGACTTGTTCATCCTTCACTGTTTTATGTTTTCTTTTGCTGAAGTATTTTAGAGGCTTAAATCTTTCTCTTTAGTCTTCATGCTTGTTTATTTCCTTAATAGTTTGAATAGTTGGTTTTAGCATGATTTATGGTTCTCCCTGCTTGTCTGCTGCCACTTAAAAAGATGTTATTGAAGTCTCCCTTTTGAAGTTCTTTGCTTATAGTGAACCAGAGAGGTCTGTTTTGATCTTACCCTTTGTCCTCACTTAAATAGTTGCCTTAAAGGTCATTATAATTATGATCATATATGTTTTTAGGTGTTCCCTCTTCTATGACTATAATTATTAGTAAATATTTTATGTTTTCTAAGTCCTTCAGAATAAAATCTTTGAGGAAATAGGGTTTTCTCCGAATCTTAGATTTCATTTTGAAAGTTGTTTTGAAATCATTATTTGCTTAAAGGTGTGATTTGTAGAATTTATGGTTAGCCCTGTCTATCAAAGAGATCTTTATTGTTCAAATTATGCTTCCAAATTTCCCTTTTTTGAGAATTAAACCTCTCTTTCCAAATCATTAATGTTCATCCCATTGCAAAAAAAAAAGGATCCTATGGCCAAGTTAGATTTTCCCTTTGATATCCCATATCCTTTGATAAGTTTGTTATGACCTTATTTTGACTCCAATTCCCAATGAACCAGATGTTTCTCCATTCTATGTATCTTCCCTAAAATTTCATGTTCTGTTGTATCAATTCAATCTAACCAAATAAACAAACAACACCTACACTTAATAACTAGTCTAAAACCAATACTCGAAGCACACAATATAAACCTTTGCAAACAAACATTTGAGGGATCCCTCTCTGAGAACAGGAGGACTAGATCCTGTAACTCTAAAGATTGGTTCTAATGTTTCCTTGTCTTTTGATTTTCCAAACTATCAAAACACGGGACACCAACATAATGGCGGTCATGGTGGGACAGTTCTGAGTTAGCAACAATCTAAGTACCCCTTAGGACTCCAGAAATCCCTTATAAGTAACCTTCTTCAAGCACTACCAAGTAATGGCAATCATGATAGGACCTTGTTTGATTCAATGACAAACTAAGTAACCCTTAGGATTCTTATAAAGCCTTATCAAACCTTGAAGGATTCAGTTACGAAGCCATAAGAGTGAACTCTATACGTTTTGGCACCCTAGCTAAGTGTTAAGATAGATTTAGGACACTCTCATAACCTGTAAGATCATAAAACTCAGAAAAACCAAAAACATTTCAGTTTGGCTTCATAATAAACCTGCTGGTGGACCATAAAACCTTTTTCCTCCTAAAGAGCTAAGAAATTCCACCTACCGGCTCCACAATCCTAAAAATATACCTTAAGACTCCACTGGGAAGATCCCAAGTATTTATAAACATCATAAAAATTCGGTTCAGAGACTTTAATATTAAGGTCTCCTTCTCCTAAAAAGATCAGTTAGCCTCTTACAAATTGTCATATTTGGTTAAAAATTTTATTTTTTTTAACTGGGTCTGAAAAACATAGCATAGTGGCTCCTAGAAAGATTCATACTAGAGCCTACCCTGACCCAAACCCACTGGAAGAAGTTGAAAACCCTAAAAGTATACTTAGGAAGTCTTCCAAGATAAAATTTTCAACTGTTTTCAGATCACCCTTGAGATCTAATTCATTCCCTGAAAATCTCGCAGCCCTACACCAATCACAAGTCGACTTAAGAAATCCTTTTAGAACTAGGTCACTTGATGATATAATTCAGATAGATTCCGAGTCCTCACTTTCATCCCCAAAACAAAGTGAAAAACACGGTAGTAGAGAAACCACACCACCTGATTTACATTTCCTTCTCAATTTAGGTGTCTCTCATCCAAGGTCAGCTCAACAATCTATCCCTGGTACATCCACATCTGTCCACCCAACATCCACTGTCCAAACCACCCCACTTCAACCCACTTTCCCTTTTGTAAATCCACCCCCACCACCTATCATGGCAGCATGGTATGCTCCCCTAGTTCTTCCTGTACCATTAGTCAATATCCCACAGGACTACCAATCCAAAATTCCATTATATGATGCTAACAATGCTACAACTACATCACAATATGTAGACAAAATGAATGACTACTTTGACAGAAATGAAATTGATGATGATTCTGTCAAGCTTAGGTTATTTGCTCAGAGCTTGGGGGGAGATGTAAGAAAATGGTTTAAAATTTTAGCCCCCCATAGTATTAATGATCTCCAAGGCTTCCATCAAAAATTATTAAACAAATGGGAAGTGAAGAAGAATCCTCTCCAAGTCCTTTCTGATTAAAAAAATCTCCATAGAAACCCTAGGGAAAGTGTGCAAGATTATTGCACTAGATTTAATAGTGTGTATAATTCCCTTTCCCCAGAACTAAAACCTCCACAGGGTGCAACTTTAAGCAAGTTTCTTGAAGGGTTTGACTCTGACATGACCTATCAGCTGAGAGAAAGAAATTTTTGAACTCTGGAAGATATGCAACAGGGTGCCCTTTCTGTGGAAGTCAACTTAATGGAGAAGAGAGCAAGAATGAAAACTAAGAAGAGAGTATCTTTTAGAGAGGAATCCCCTCCTTCTGCTTCAAGCTCAAAAATGGAGATAATGATGGAAGAAATGATGAAATAGATGAGCATAATTAAGAAAGCCCAAGCAAATCAAAATCAAATTTCTCCTCAAAATAGAAATCGAAATTATAGAAGAGATAACAATCAAGATAAGCAAAAAGAAAGTGACCAACAAATTAGACCTCCCTTTCAACAGAACTATGTAGATCAATATGAGGAAGACATGGAGTTGGAAAGGTTGGAAGAATCACATGTAAACTTGATTGGATCAGACAGTGGGGATGATGTTTTCCTCACTGAGGAAGAACAAGGTTTCTTCTCTTATGATCAAAATACAAACACCTATGAAGATTATGATGATTATAGATTGGGTTTTGAAAATTCAATCATGGAGGTACATAAACTGTATGAACTTAGGAGCAAGGGGAGTATAGATAATTCAAAAGATAAGAACACTAGCACTGTTGTCAAGAAAAACGCAGAAAACCAGCCCAAGAGGACAGCAGAAAAAACCAACATTTCGGCCAAAAAACCAGATTTCAACAAAGACAAAGGTGTCCAACCAAATGTTGAACAGAGTACCCCTAGCACTTCAGCTAGTGGTCCTAATATGTTGGCAATATGATGCTGAGTGTTGTCCTTGATGGCAACCCACTTGATGAAGTTGTCCCTGATGGATTATGTCTTGATGAACTTGTTAAATGATGTAAATCTGATGTATCTACAGTGAGTACAGAAGGTAATGAAGAAAGGAATTCAGTATGTGCTAGATCTATGATGAAAAGAGTATGTCTCAAGGCATATAGACTAGTTATTACGTGCGGATGTTTGTTTGGTTGGGTTGAGTTGATACAACAAAATATGAAAGGTCTAGGAAAGATAGACAGAAAGAGGAAATATCCGGTTCATTGGGCAATGGAGTCAAAATAAGATCATGACAAACTCTTCAAGGGATATGGGATATCAAAGGGAAAATCTAACTTGGCCACGGGATCCTTTGTTTTGGAATGAGATGGACATTAATGATTTGGAAAAAGAAATTTAATTCTCAACAAAGGGAACTTGAGAAACATGACTTATCAATAAAGAGATATTTGATAGACAGGGCTAACCATAAATTCTACAAACATTCTTTAAGCAAATAATGATTTCAAGACAACTTCTAAAATGAAATCTAAGATTCGGGGAACACCCTATTTCCTCAAAGATTTTATTTTAAAGGATTTAGAAAACATAAAAGATTCACTGATAGTTGCATTCATAGAAGAGGGAACACCTAAATAACATCTGTGTTTGAAACTATAAAGACCTTCAAAACAATTGTTTAAGCAGGGGCAAAGGGTAAGATCAAAACCGACCTCTTTGGTTAACTTAAAACAATGGTACTTCGAAGGGAGATTTCAATAACGGCTTTCAAGTGATGGCAGACAAGCAGGGAGAACCATAACATGCTGAAACCAACTATTTGAGCTATCAAGGACATAAACGAGCATGAAGACTAAAGAGAAGGTTTAAAGCCTCTAAAATACTTCAGCAGAAGAAAACATAAAACAGTGAAGGGTGAACAGGTCTAAGGTGCTTTCAGGAGTCATTTCTTAGCCTAAAACTTTCAGCCTACTGTAGTAATAAATTGTGGAACATAATGAAAACAAGGGAAAAAACATTTAACAGTTCAGAGCACTTCACCAACAGCCAAGCTCATGGATCCAATGATAGAGCCTTCTCAGGAACAGACATGCAACGACATCATCAAGACATCCAAGACTCCAAATTATTTTCAACTTCAACAGGCTTGTATATTTATTTCAGAGAGTTTCAATATTACAACTTGTGATCAAACAGCAACCAACCTTCTCATCTTATGCAGAAGTACTTATAGGAAGATGAGGAGGTGAGAACTAACAAAAATATCTCATGAACCATTAATACAGATTAAATGACTTCTCGGTCTCTTGAGGGGTTCGATGAAGAAGTGTACAGGTGGATCACTGTATTAATGTTTTACAATTAATATCAAAGCTCGGCGGGAGCTTTATTTGACTTTGAGGCTCTATGTTCCGTCCGGAGCAACTCTGCAGCTATTTTCTATTACACTCCTTTGGCAGAATTAACTTCTTGGTAGCGCTGAAGGTAGATATTCCCTGAATCAATAACTTCGGCCTCTGTTTGAAAGGTTTGAGGCAACAGGTGGCTCTTTGTAGTAGCTGAGGAATCAATTCGCCTCAGTTGAAGCGGTGGAAACCTTTCTGTCATCAAAACATTTATGATTTTCTTTTAAACTGTGTTTTAGATTTGGGATTAGGCTTTTAATAACTGTCTTAGCCGTAATCCCCACAAAAACTGTCTTCAATCTTCCTCTGCTGTGCTCTGTCTTCAAACTGATACTCTTTAACTATTTTTGAATTAAAACAGTGTCTTGTCGATGTGCAGGCCGCACTGGGCTTTTTAAAGGCATCAATGCCCATGAATCATTGAGAAAACAATGAAGCGAAACCCCGCAGATGGTTCTCTTTAACAGCTCGAAGGTGCAGGAAACGTCTTTCCCAACCCTCGGCTTTCCTTCATTAAACAATGGAAAACCATTAAAACGCCTGCAAAACACAAAAATAGTTAAGAAATCCTGCGGAAATAGGTTAAAGCTGCTTCAGATGGCGGGGGAGGAGCGAAGCCGTCGGATGAAGGCAACCAACGGTGGAGATCTGCATAGAAAGGCAAAAAGGATAGCGGGAGAAGAATAAGGAGGAGTAGTTTTGGACCATCCAATCTGGACACGTGGATGGTCCAGATTTAATCGGAGGATCAGCAATCGGGAGGGTAGCAACAAAGCATGCGATTTAAACATTACGATTGAAACATTGCGATTGAAAAAATGCGATTGAAACATTTCGATTGAAATATTGCGATTGAAACATTGCGATTGAAACATTTCGATTGGAACATTTCGATTGGGTGATAACCGTTCGATCTGCAGATCAGATCGACGGCGGGGAGTAAATCGAAGGGGTGGGCCGATCGGGGGAACAGATATAAAGCATGCGATTGAAACATTGTGATTGAAACATTTCGATTGGAACATTTCGATTGGGCGATAACCGTTCGATTGGGTCTAGATCGACGGTCTAGATCCTTTGTTTTCTTGCACCGGCGGGACCCTTATACTTCGTAAGAAACCCATAAATTTCAATAAAAACCAAGGTTTTGAGTGAAATGGGCGGAATATATATATGATAGGCTGGCGCCCGATTGCGGGGCCACTGGGTGTATGGAGTACCATAGGCCCAGGCTTTATATAACTAGGGCCAATCGTAATCGAAACATTTGGGCCCGGTCTTTCAAACAACCCATTGTGAATCCTCCGATCGCGATTGCGCGATCGGTCTTTTTGATCAACCCATTTTTATTTACCATGTGACTTTAAGTTTTTAACTTAAAACTTCGGAAAGTGGGTTTTTTGGGTTTTATAAAGGAAAAAGGGTCGGAAAATAAAATATTCACAAGGTTTAAACGCGGGCGGGCTCGGGGGTTATATGAAAATAATAATATATTCTTTTCGATGCGATTAGCACTTATCGTATTAGCAAGTGGTTCCAGACCCAAAGCGTATGGTGGGGAAGTGGTTTGGACTTAGCCCAAGGGGCTTAAGTCTATAAAAAGACTTGTATTTTTATGATTTTTCACGGTTTTTTAATGGAAACAAAGTTTGCCGAAAGGGTTAAAAAGTGAGTTTTTAACCATGGGAAGGGTGATTTATGAAGGGGAGAAAGGAAAAGATGAATAATAGAGGAAAAATATGGGAAAAAGGGAAAGGAAAAGAAGGTTAATTTCGAGTGGGAGAAAGGGAAAAGGGATGGCTTTGCAGCAGTTTCTTCTTTGTATTTCAGCAGAAATTTCAGAGTATGAGATGAGAACAACAATGAGGATTTTGGACAAAGGCAGAAGGCCTTCAAGGAGTCTTCAAAAGCCAACAATTTTTAGTGATGAAATTTGTTCTTTGAAGGCTCAAAACATATTTAGCCACCTTTGGGTATAACAAAAAATTATAGGTGGCTAACAGTGGCTCCACTTGGGGATGGTGCCTTCTTGAAGGCATCAAGAATTTAGACTTGATTTCTCTGGGAGGTAGGCCTGTGCCTGATCCATTATTCCTTCTGGGATGCTGACCATGTGCCTCATCCAATGAATTTCTCTTTCTTTGCTGAATGGTCTTGATTAGCTCTGAAAAAATGATATTAGTTATGAAAAATGATGAACTTCATCAATACAACCTTCTACCTACCCAATCCTACTGATCTAACATTTTTTCTTCAACAGAGTGCACTTGGATTGGCAAACTCTTAACAACATTTTATTATTTTGAAAGCATAAAAAACTAATCTAATTCTACTCCTTATTTCTCCCTGAACTCAGATTAAACAGTTGAGTTCAGATGTTTCTCTACCTAATCTACTGTCTGTTGGGATTAAACTGTCCAACAGACTTTCATTCTCTAAATTCTAAAGCAGAAATTTAAAAACAGCCAAGTCAAGATTAAGCAGTTTGACTTGCTGTGATCTATGGCATAAAAACAAGCTGCACATAGATTATTTTTTGCAGAAAATTAAAATCAAAATAGAAGGCTTAAGATCTGAAAGTTTAAGTACTGCCTTCCCTTTCTTCACAGCTCTGTTTTTTACTTTGTTTGAGCTGTCTTTTCTTTTCTTCTGGTTCAGATTTTGAGTGATTTAGAACCAGATTTACACTTTCTTTGACTCAGAAAATAAAACAGTTTTGAGTCATCTCCTTTTGGAAACTTTGGTTCAGTTTTTGAGTTTGTTTGAACCTTCAATTTCTATCCTAATCTATCTACTGATAAGCCAAGATTAAACAGTTTGGCAAATCAAATTTACTACCCTATCAGCAGAAAATTGAAAGCTAATTAGTCAAGATTAAACAGTTTGACTAACTAGAAGTGTGTTTTTACGGGAGTGGAATTTAAGCTTTCACACTTTCAGATTTGTTTCTTTTTTGGTACGGGGCTATACTTTTCTTGTTTTGACAACCTTCCCTCTTTTCCTTTTTCCTATTGTTTTTTGTATTTTTGAAGTTTTATAACTTTTGAATGTAATGGTTAGACTATGATATTTACAATGGAGACAAAAATGCTTTGAAACTTAAGACTCTTGGCAGAAGTAATGCTTGAGCATCCTGCCATTGACAGGACCTCCATATAAGTCTTCTCCATTCAATTCTTTCAAGAAAAATGTATTATGACCCCTCCCGGCATGAATAATATATGGCCCTTTCCACAAGTTCTCAAACTTGCCATGTTTCCCCTTCTCTTCCCTCCGTGAATCCCACTTAAGAACAACACTTCCAACCTGGAAATTGTTTGCCTTAGTCCTCTTATCAAATTGCTTCCTCATATTTTCTTGGACTAACTGTGTTCTCTCATAAACTTCTTCTCTAGTCTGCTGCAAATGGATTGTTTGGTTGATCCTCCTCTGCATATCATTTTCCTCAACTTGTACTTCTTGAAGGAGTTTTATGACTGGAACTCCTAATGAGGTAGGAAAAATTGCATCCATGCCATAAACTAACTGATAGGGGGACATATTTATTGATTTCTTTGTAGTTAGTCTATCAACCCATAAGGCATGAACCAACTTACTGTGCCATGATTTTTGATTTTCTTCCAACAGTTTTTTAATGATATTGATGAGACTCTTGTTGGAGGATTCAACTAATCCATTTCCTTGGGGGTAGTAAGCAGTGGAATGGCCCAAGGTTATATGGTATTTGTGACAGAAATCAACCATCTTTTTGGATTTGAAAGCAGCAGCATTGTCTGTTATGATTTTTCTGGGACAACCAAATCTGGATAGGATGTGGGTTTCAAGAAACTTGATAATGACAGAGTCATTAGAATTCCTGGTAGGTATAGCTTCTATCCATTTGGTGAAGAATTCAGTGGCTGTGAGGATCCACTTATGTTGAGCTGAGGAAGATGGATGAATTTCTCCAATGAAGTCCAACCCCCATTGTTGAAAGGGTGCCTCAACTCTGATAGGATGTAGGGGTAAGGGAAGGAGTTTTTTCTTGCCATCAAAGATTTGACACTTATGGCAAGACATGACGAGCTTCTGAGTATCTGGGAAAAGTGTAGGCCAATAGTAACCTGATCTGAGAATTTTGTTTGTTGTGGCCTTCCAGTAGAGGTGTCCTCCACATTCACCATCATGTAGTTCGTGCATGATCTTCCCTGCATCATCTTCAAGTAAACATTTAAGCAAAATTCCAACAACGTTTTTCCAATATAACACTCCGTCTAAAATGCAAAAACTCAAAGCTTTCTGTTTCAAAAATCTAGCTTTAGTTTTAGACAGAGAAGGAGGATTATTCAAATATAAAAGCACATAAACAATGTCAGCATACCAAGGGGAATTTAGGAAAGTTTCCTCAATAAAAGGGGCATCAGATTCTTCCATTTCTTCCAACACATCCACCATATTTATGTCTAGTGCTTGGAAGTTGGACTCGGCCATAAGTTTTGCTAATCCTTGCCCCTTAACAAGTTTGGTGGGCCTAATTTCTAAGTCATATTCAAGAATAGTTGCAATCCATTTTCCCCTTTTACCATCGGGGTCTTGACTTAGAATATCCTTGACAACAACATGAGGGACAAAAGCAATTATGTGAGAGTGTAAAATATAAACCCTAAAGTCCTTTAATGCTTTTACTAATGCTAAGGCTTGTTTTTCCATAATGTTATAATTGAGAGGAGCGTCTCTTAGGGCCCTACTAAAAAATGATATCGGTTGTTCTTGTCCGAGATCATTCTTTTGAAGCAAAACTGCAGCTAATGTATGTTCATATGCAAAAGAAAAAATGTAAAAGTCTTTGGTAAAATCAGGACTAATCAGTACTGGCGCTTGGGTAAGAGCTTGTTTGACCAGTTCGAATGATTGTTTGGCTGGCAAAGTCCATTTTACACCCACATTCTTCTTAAGCATGTTTGTGATGTTTTTCAATAGCTCAGAAAGGTTGGGAATAAACCTTCTCAAAAAATTAATCTTTCCGATGAAAGATTGCAATTCTTTGAGGCTTCTAGGATGGTTGATTTGCAATATGCCATCTATCCTCGTAGGGTCTATTTTGATTCCCTCTTCTGAAATTATGTGACCAAGAAGTTTCCCTTCTTGGAGTCCAAAGAGGGTCTTCTTGGGATTTAGTGATAAGCCAAATTTCCTACATTTCTCAAAAACCTTTCTTAGGTGAATCAAATGTTCTTCATCAGTTTTTGAGAAAACAGTTATGTCATCAAGGTAGATAATTATAAAATAGCCAATATCTTCAGAGAAGGCTATGTCCATGGCCCTTTGGAAGGTGGCCCCTGCGTTCATTAATTCGAAAGGCATTTTGACATACATAAAAGTTCCCCAAGGTGTGGTAAAAGCGGTTTTGATTTGATCGCTTGGGAAAACTAACACCTGATTGTAACCCGAGAACCCATCTAATAAGGATATTCTTCTTGATCCAACTACCCTTTGAAGTATATGGTCCATCTTAGGTAAAGGGTAGTTGTCTTTTAAAGAGGCTCTGTTTAAATTTCTGAAGTCAATACAGAGCCTAATTTCCCCAGTTTTCTTTCTAACAGAAACTAAGTTTGATACCCATTCCGAAAATCTAATGGGTACTATGATCCCAGCGTTGTACATTTTCTCAATTTCTGCCTTAACCAAAGGTAATAAAAGGGGATTTATTCTCCTTAGTTTTTGTTTAAAAGGCTTTTGATTTTTCTTCAAGGGGATTTTATGCTGGATGATGCTGGTATCATATGATTTCAAGTCTTTGTATTCCCAAGCAAACACATCCTTAAATTCTTTAAAAAGCTTTATGTACTGTGATTTTATGTGGGCTGGGAGGGTGCTGGATAGCTTGATCATCTTGGGTTCTGCGAGACTGCCTATGTTGTGTTCTTCTACATTTGTCTCCACAGGCTCCATTCTGGGTTCTTTAGCTACATCGTTGAGATCAAACATGTGTTCTAAAGGTGTGAGACCTCTTGGAATTTTATCATTTTTGCATTGTAAGACTTCCAAGTCTTCTCGGTCTTCATTGTTCACTACCTCTGCTTCAAAAGGATTTTCGCAATGATTTATATCAGCAGGATATGTCATTTCAGCCTCTGGGATTTGTTCAATATACAAACAATTTTCTTCATGGCTAGCTTCTGGTGTTGGTATGCTGAAATCATTTTCTGATTTTAAGAAATCATCTATGTGTTTGTCAGATTCGAACACTTGCCAGTGATCTTCGTTATCAGGCACAACAGGTTTGTGTTTCACCTTTATACTGAGTTGTTCATTTATCTCAGGTACTTGGCAATTGCTGGCAGTGAAGGCAAGTTCATTTGCTAGATGATTTTGTGCTCTAGGGATAAAAATGAGTTCATATTTTTCGAAAGTTTTTAACAGGTCAAGGGCAGCATTTCGATATTCCCTAAGCTTTGGATTCTTGGCTGAGTATTCTCCTTTGATTTGTTTGATGATAAGCTCATAATCCCCTAAAATGGATATCCTTTGGGCTTCTAATTCTTTAAGCAGTTGTAAGCCTAGGAGAAGTGCTTCATACTCAGCAATATTGTTAGTGCATGGGAAGTCTAATTTGTATGAAAAAATCTGATTTGTGTTTTGAATCCAGACACCTGCCCCTGCACTAGTTTTATTACAGGATCCATCGAAATTTATTGTCCAAAGTATATTTGACTCATTCTCATTTTCTTGTCGCTGTTGATCGTCAATGTTTTGAAGTTTATTCGAGGTGAAATTTGGTGGGTCTATATTTTCTTTACATGGTTGAGTAATTTCATCTTCGTTATACAAGATAAATGAATCTAAACTTGATTGAATAGAATAGATCGGAGTGTTTTTTGGTTTGTCCATGTTACTCACCATATACTTCATGTGGGTTTCCCTGTATAGTCTTCTATTTTGGTTGAAAACAAGGATGGTGGCATAAGACATGTCCATTTGAAGGCTTCCCTGAAGTTTGGCTCCCCATGATCTTGATAAAAGCATGCCATACTTAGGGGGAATGTCAGCTACCACGATGTCCATCACTAGATTCTTGGCAGGGATCGGAGCTAAGTTAACACATAAATCTTTGATTAAACCCAAACATTTGACTCTACTTGAGTCAAAGGAATAAAAATCTTTGTACGGTTTAGTAATTTCCAAGCCTAAGCTTTCCATTACTACTTTGGGCATTAGATTGTGTGAAGCTCCGAAATCTAACATGGCATTGTGTAGAATTTTATCATGTATGCTCAAACTGACATAGAAGGGAGGGACTGGTCCTTCTTGATATTTTCCTTCAACTTCTAGGCCAAACAACAGCTCAGGTTTGTCGTCTGTCAAGTTTAAGGTGTCAGTATCACTTCCTAAGTTTAAAGCTTTTAAAACTTGGTTTTTGTACACATCTTGGGTTACTAGTTCAGCTAGGGGGATGGTAATCTTAATCTTGGCAATCTCCCCCTCAAGGCTGAAAGGAATAATTGATTTGTTGATATTTACATCTGTTTTTTCAATTAAATTCCTTTCAGCAATTTTACTTCGCTGAACCTGGTTTGGGATAGTAATTGGGATGGTTTTATTGGGACTACTAGCTGAAGTGCTAGGGGTACTTTTTTCAACATTTGGCTGGATTCCCTTGTCTTTATTTGAGTCTGTTTTCTTGGCCGAAATGTTGGGTTTTTCTGCTGTCTTTTTGGACTGGTTTTCCATGTTCTTCTTGACAACAATGCTAGTATTCTTATCTTTTGAATTCTCTACACTTCCCTTGCTCCTAAGATCATACTGTTTGTGCACCTCCATGATTGCATTTTCAAAACCCAATATATAGTCATCAGAATCTTCATAGGTGTTTGTATTTTGATCATTTGAGAAGAAACCTTGTTCTTCCTCGGTGAGGAAAACCTCATCCCCACTGTCTGATCCAATCAAGTTTACATGTGATTCTTCCAACCTTTCCAACTCCCTGTCTTCCTCATATTGATCTACATAGTTCTGTTGAAAGGGAGGTCTAATTTGTTGGTCACTTTCTTTTTGCTTATCCTGATTGTTATCTTTTCTATAATTCTGATTTCTATTTCTGTTTTGATTGTTTTGAAGTGCAATCTGGCTTTGATTTGCTTGTGCTTTCTTAATTATGCTCATCTCTTTCATCATTTCTTCCAACATTCTCTCCATTTTTGAGCTTGAAGTAGAGGGAGGGGATTCCTCTCTGAAAGATACTCTCTTCTCAGTTTTCATTCTTGCTCTCTTTTCTATTAAGTTTACTTCCACGGAAAGGGCACCTCTTTGCATATCTTCCAAAGTTGCAAAAACTCTTTCTCTGAGTGAATATGTCATGTTTGGGTCAAACCCTTCAAGAAATTTGTTTAAAGCTAAGCCCTGAGGAGGTTTTAGTTCAGGGGAAAGTGCGTTATACACGCTGTTAAATCTGGTACAATAAGCTTGTACACTTTCCCCAGGGTTCCTATGGAGATTGTTATAATCAGCCAGGACTTGGAGATGATTTTTTCTCACTTCCCACTTGTTTAAGAATGTTTGATGGAAGCCTTGGAGGTCATTTATACTACGGGGGGCTAAACCTTTAAACCATTTTCTTACTTCTCCCCCTAAGCTCTGAGCAAACAGTCTGAGTTTGATAGAATCATCATCAATTTCATTTCGATCAAAATAGTCATTCATCTTATCCACATGTTGTGATGCAGTTGTAGCATTATTAGCATCATATAATGGAATTTTGGACTGATAGTCCTGTGGAAGATTGACTAGTGGTATATTAAGGGCTAAGGGAGCATACCATGCTGCCATGATATGTGGTGGGGGTGGATTAACAAGTGGGGGATTTATAAGAGGGGGATTTGGCTGGAGTGGAGTGGTTTGAACAGTGGATGAATGGTGTACAGAAGTGGATGGAACAATAGCAGATTGCTGAGCTGATTTTGGATGAGAGACACCTAGGTTAAAAAGAAAATGTGGATCAGGAGGTGTTGATTCTCTATCAGGATATTCACTTGTTTTCGGGGATGAAAGTGAAAACTTAGGATTTATCTGAATTATATCATCAAATGACCTAGTTCTAAATGGGTTTACTAAGTCAACTTGTGATTGTTGTAGAGCTAAAAGATTTTCAGGAACTGAATTAGCTCTCAAGGGTGATCTGAAAACAGTTGAAAATTTAACCTTAGGAGACTTCCAAAGGATACTTTCTGGGTCATCAACTATCTCAAGTGGATCGGGGTCAGGATGGGCTCTAGTATAAATCTTCCTAGAAGCCACTATGCCGTAATTTGAGATCCAAATGACAGGAAAAGTTCAACCAAGTATGACAATCTTTGAGAGGTTAACTGATCTGTTTACACAAATTTTGATCTTACAATCCTCTAATTGGATTAGGAAACTGTATAATGGTAAGGGTTCTTTCCAGTGGAGTCTTTAAGGTCTGCTCAGGATTATGGAGTCGCCAGGTGGAAGCTTTTTAGCTCCTAAGGAGGTAAAAGGTTTTATGGTCCACCACCATGTTTATTATGAAGCCAAACTTGAAATATTTTGGGTTTTTCTGAGTTTATTTTGTTTTTATAGGTTAAGAGAGTGTTCTAAGTCTGATTTTTCACTTAGCTAAGGTGTTCAAACAAACAGAGTTGCTCTTATGGCTTGGTAACTGGTTCCTTCAAGGTTTGATAAGGATTTAAAGGAATCCTAAGGGTTACTTAGTTTGTCACTGATTCAAAAGAGTCCTATCATGATTGCCATTATGTTAGGCAGTGCTTGAAGAAAGTTACTTATGTTATACCGGACCTAAAGTTGAAGGAAAGGTTTTGCAAACCTCTAATTCTCAGCATGTCCCACCGTGATCACCATTATGTTGGTATCTTGTGTTTTGACAGTTTGGCAAATCAAAAGACAAGGCAACATCAGAACCAATCTTTAGAGTTCCAGGATCTAGTCCTCCTGTTCTCAGAGAGGGATCTCTCAAATATTTGTTTGCAAAGGTTTATCTTGTTTGCTTTGGTTATGGATTTTAGACTAGTTATTACGTGCGGATGTTTGTTTGGTTGGGTTGAGTTGATACAACAAAATATGAAAGGTCTAGGAAAGATAGACAGAAAGAGGAAATATCCGGTTCATTGGGCAATGGAGTCAAAATAAGATCATGACAAACTCTTCAAGGGATATGGGATATCAAAGGGAAAATCTAACTTGGCCACGGGATCCTTTGTTTTGGAATGAGATGGACATTAATGATTTGGAAAAAGAAATTTAATTCTCAACAAAGGGAACTTGAGAAACATGACTTATCAATAAAGAGATATTTGATAGACAGGGCTAACCATAAATTCTACAAACATTCTTTAAGCAAATAATGATTTCAAGACAACTTCTAAAATGAAATCTAAGATTCGGGGAACACCCTATTTCCTCAAAGATTTTATTTTAAAGGATTTAGAAAACATAAAAGATTCACTGATAGTTGCATTCATAGAAGAGGGAACACCTAAATAACATCTGTGTTTGAAACTATAAAGACCTTCAAAACAATTGTTTAAGCAGGGGCAAAGGGTAAGATCAAAACCGACCTCTTTGGTTAACTTAAAACAATGGTACTTCGAAGGGAGATTTCAATAACGGCTTTCAAGTGATGGCAGACAAGCAGGGAGAACCATAACATGCTGAAACCAACTATTTGAGCTATCAAGGACATAAACGAGCATGAAGACTAAAGAGAAGGTTTAAAGCCTCTAAAATACTTCAGCAGAAGAAAACATAAAACAGTGAAGGGTGAACAGGTCTAAGGTGCTTTCAGGAGTCATTTCTTAGCCTAAAACTTTCAGCCTACTGTAGTAATAAATTGTGGAACATAATGAAAACAAGGGAAAAAACATTTAACAGTTCAGAGCACTTCACCAACAGCCAAGCTCATGGATCCAATGATAGAGCCTTCTCAGGAACAGACATGCAACGACATCATCAAGACATCCAAGACTCCAAATTATTTTCAACTTCAACAGGCTTGTATATTTATTTCAGAGAGTTTCAATATTACAACTTGTGATCAAACAGCAACCAACCTTCTCATCTTATGCAGAAGTACTTATAGGAAGATGAGGAGGTGAGAACTAACAAAAATATCTCATGAACCATTAATACAGATTAAATGACTTCTCGGTCTCTTGAGGGGTTCGATGAAGAAGTGTACAGGTGGATCACTGTATTAATGTTTTACAATTAATATCAAAGCTCGGCGGGAGCTTTATTTGACTTTGAGGCTCTATGTTCCGTCCGGAGCAACTCTGCAGCTATTTTCTATTACACTCCTTTGGCAGAATTAACTTCTTGGTAGCGCTGAAGGTAGATATTCCCTGAATCAATAACTTCGGCCTCTGTTTGAAAGGTTTGAGGCAACAGGTGGCTCTTTGTAGTAGCTGAGGAATCAATTCGCCTCAGTTGAAGCGGTGGAAACCTTTCTGTCATCAAAACATTTATGATTTTCTTTTAAACTGTGTTTTAGATTTGGGATTAGGCTTTTAATAACTGTCTTAGCCGTAATCCCCACAAAAACTGTCTTCAATCTTCCTCTGCTGTGCTCTGTCTTCAAACTGATACTCTTTAACTATTTTTGAATTAAAACAGTGTCTTGTCGATGTGCAGGCCGCACTGGGCTTTTTAAAGGCATCAATGCCCATGAATCATTGAGAAAACAATGAAGCGAAACCCCGCAGATGGTTCTCTTTAACAGCTCGAAGGTGCAGGAAACGTCTTTCCCAACCCTCGGCTTTCCTTCATTAAACAATGGAAAACCATTAAAACGCCTGCAAAACACAAAAATAGTTAAGAAATCCTGCGGAAATAGGTTAAAGCTGCTTCAGATGGCGGGGGAGGAGCGAAGCCGTCGGATGAAGGCAACCAACGGTGGAGATCTGCATAGAAAGGCAAAAAGGATAGCGGGAGAAGAATAAGGAGGAGTAGTTTTGGACGCCGTCGGATGAAGGCAACCAACAGTGGAGATCTGCATAGAAAGGCAAAAAGGATAGCGGGAGAAGAATAAGGATGAGTAGTTTTGGACTGTCCGATCTGGACACGTGGATGGTCCAGATTTAATCGGAGGATCAGCAATCGGGAGGGCAACAACAAAGCATGCGATTGAAACATTGCGATTGAAACATTGCGATTGAAACATTGCGATTGAAAAATTGCGATTGAAACATTTCGATTGAAATATTGCGATTGAAACATTGCGATTGAAACATTTCGATTGGAACATTTCGATTCGGTGATAACCGTTCGATCTGCAGATCAGATCGACGGCGGGGAGTAAATCGAAGGGGTGGGCCGATCGGGGGAACATATATAAATCATGCGATTGAAACATTGTGATTGAAACATTTCGATTGGAACATTTCGATTGGGCAATAACCGTTCGATTGGGTCTAGATCGACGGTCTAGATCCTTTGTTTTCTTGCACCGGCGGAACCCTTATACTTCGTAAGAAACCCATAAATTTCAATAAAAACCAAGGTTTTGAGTGAAATGGGCGGAATATATATATGATAGGCTGGCGCCCGATTGCGGGGCCACTGGGTATATGGAGTACCATGGGCCCGGGCTTTATATAACTAGGGCCAATCGTAATCGAAACATTCGGGCCCGGTCTTTCAATCAACCCATTGTGAATTCTCCGATCGCGATTGCGCGATCGGTCTTTTTGATCAACCCATTTTTATTTATCACGTGATTTTGGCTCATTAAATCAAAACTTTAGAAAAGAGGGTTTTTGTAATTTACAAAGGAAAAAGGATCGGAAATGAAATATTCACAAGGTTTAAGCGCCGAGGGCGGGCTCAGGGTTATATGAAAATAGTAATATGATCGGGGGTCTTTAAGCAGCAAGGCTAATCGTAATCGAAACTTTTGGAGTATGGCAAAGACTTGCGCCTTTGATTCTTTTCGATGCGATTAGCACTTATCGTATTAGCAAGTGGTTCCAGACCCAAAGCGTATGGTGGGGAAGTGGTTTGGACTTAGCCCAAGGGGCTTAAGTCTATAAAAAGACTTGTATTTTTTATGATTTTTCACGGTTTTTTAATGGAAACAAAGGGTGCCGAAAGGGTTAAAAAGTGAGTTTTTAACCATGGAAAGGGTGATTTATGAAGGGAAGAAAGGAAAAGATGAATAATAGAGGAAAAATATGGGAAAAAAGGGAAAGGAAAAGAAGGTTAATTTCGAGTGGGAGAAAGGGAAAAGGGATGGCTTTGCAGCAGTTTCTTTTTTGTATTTCAGCAGAAATTTCAGAGTATGAGATGAGAACAGCAATGAGGATTTTGGACAAAGGCAGAAGGCCTTTCAAGGAGTCTTCAAAAGCCAACAATTTTTAGTGATGAAATTTGTTCTTTGAAGGCTCAAAACATATTTAACCACCTTTGGGTATAACAAAATAATTATAGGTGGCTAATGTTAAAGAAGTGATACGTACACTTTAAACTTGACACGCTGCCACCTTTCTCATATATATATATATATAAACCCGAGTTGTTGTTTGTCCAGAAGTTGAAGGAAAATATCAAGAAGGGGGTCGTCCTCTCCTCTCTATGTTAGCTTAACATACACCACAAAATTTTACACAATGTCATGTTAGGATTCAGGAGATTCACACAATCTAATGCCCAAGGTGGTAATGAAAAGCTTAGGCTTAGAGATTACTAAACCATACAAAGATTGGTATTCTTTTGACTCAAGCCGAGTCAAATGTTTGGGTTTAATCAAAGATTTATGTGTTAATCTAGCTCAGATCCCAAGCAAGAGCTCAGTTATGGACATAGTTGTGTTTTAATATTCCCAAGTATGGCATGCTCTTATCAAGATCTTGGGGAGCCAAACTTCATGGAAGCCTTCAAATGGACATGTATTATGCCACTCATCCTCGTTTTTAACCAAAACAAGACTATACAAGAAATCTCACATGAAATACATGGTGAGCAACCTGCATAAACCCGAACAACACTAACATATTCTACCCATTCAAGTTTAGATTCCTTTATCTTATATAACGAAGATGAAATTACCCAACAAGATAAAGAGAACATAGACCCAACCGATTCACCGTAAAAATCGAATCTTCTCTCAAATCAACTTCAAAACATCGACAATCAACAAGCAACAAGAAAACGAAAATGAGTCAAGCATAATGTGGAAATTAGTGTACCGATGGATCCCGTAATAAAGCAAGCGCAGTGTGCGTATGATCTCGTAATACGAATCAAAGTTTTTCACAAATTGAATTTCACACCAACAATATCGCCGAGTATGGCCACCTTCTCCTAGGTTTACACCCTCAAACAATTAAGCCCAAAAGATAACGATCTTAAGAGATTCTGAACTTATCATAAAAAAAATCAAAGAAGAATACTCACTCGTAAATATGAGGCTTAGGGAATATAGGAACGATGTCCTCGATTTATTGAAAGCCTTTGAAAAATACGAACTCTGTTTTCATTCCTAGAGCGTTTAATCATTTAGCAAATGAACTCGCTTTCAACGCTAGTAACCGTCAAATAACCGAGATAAATGAACAACTTAGCGTAAAGGTAAAACATAGGCACCGCAATATTCGATAACGAAGATCACCGGCAAGTGTTTGATTCCGACCAACACATAGACGATTTCTAAAGTCGAAAATGACTTTCACGACACCAACGTCATAATCTAGCCATAATGAAAACTCCTGGCCCATATATCGAAGAAATCCCAAAAAGCTGAAATAACACACTCGCTAAATAAAGCGCAGTTAATTGACAACGTGGACCAAAAAAGACCGGAAGTTTTAGAATGTAAAAATGGTTCAATTCCAAGAGGTCTCTCACCTTTGGAACACCTTTTTGACTTTAATGATGTAGCCAAAGAACCAAAAATGGAGCTCCGTAGAAACAAACGTAGAAGAACACAACATAGGCTCCCCACCGTAACCCAAGATGATTAAATTGTCCAAAACACTTTTCCAACTCACATAAAATCTCGGTACATTGATCCGTTTAAAGATTTTAAAGATGTTTTTCCTGCATACATAGATTTGAAGTCTTAAGATACCTAAAGATTTATTCAAGACAAGATTCCTCGAAAAAAATCAAAAGCTCCTTCAAACAAAAACTAAGGAGAATAAACCCACTTTTATTACCCTTTTGGGCTTAAAGCGAAGTTGAAAATATGCATGATGCTAGCATTATAGTACCAATTAGATTTTCAATGGGTATCAAACTTAGTTTCGTTAGGAAAAAGACAAAGGAGATCGACTATGTATCGACTTCGTAAACTTAAACAGAGCATCCCTAAAAGACAACTACCCATTGCCCAAGATGGATCATATACTTCGCAGGGTAGTTAGTCAAAAAAAGGACATCACACTTAGATGGGTTCTCAAGTTACAACCAGGTGTTAGTGCTTCCAAGTGATCAAATCAAGACTCCGTTTACCACACCTCGGGGGCACCTTTATGTAAGTAAAAATGCGTTTTGAGTTAATGACCGTGTGTTCCACCTTCCAAATGGCCATGGAGATAGCACTTTATTAAGATATTTGCTATTTCATAATTATTTACCTTGATGACATAACTTTTTTTTCAAAAACTCGATGAAGAAACATTTGACTCACTTAAGAAAATTTTTCGAGAAGTGTAGGAAATTTGGCTTGTCACCGAATCCAAGAAGACACTATTTGGTCTCCAAGAAGGTAAAATTCTCGTCACATAATTTTAGATGAAGGAATCAAAATAGACCCTACGAGGATAGATGGCATATTGCAAATTAGCTATCCAAGAAGCCTCAAAGGAATTTACAATCTTTCATTGAAAGATTAATTTTTGAGAAGGTTTATCCCCAACCTTGGCCGAGCTACAAAAACATTACAAACATGCTTAAGAAAGATGTGGGTGTAAAATGGACTTTACCACTAAACAATCATTCGAACCTAGCCGAACAAGCTCTTACTCAAACACCACCCCGATTAGTCCAAACATTTTACCAAGGACTTTACATGTATTTTCTTCGCGTATGAACATAATAGCTACAGCTTTACTTCAAAAGAATTATTTGGGGCAAGAACAACCAATATCTTTCTTTAGTAGGGCCTTAAGAGATTCTCTCCTCTCAAATATAATATCATGAGAAGCAAGTTTAGCATTAGTGAAAGCATTAAAAGACTTTAGGGTCTATATTTTACACTCTCTCACATAATTGCCTTTGTCCCACATACTCATGTCAAGGACATTCTAAGTCAAGACCGATGGTAAAAGGGGAAAATGGATTGCAACTATTCTTGAATATGACTTACAAATTAGGCCCACAAACTAGTTAAAGGGCAAGGATTAGAAAAACTTATGGTCGAATCTAATTTCCAAGCACTAGACATGAATATGGTAGACGTGTTAGATTAAATAGAAGAATATGATGCTCCTTTTATTGAAGAAACATTTCTAAATTCTCCTTGATATGCTGGCATTATTTATGTGCTTTTATATTTAAATACCCCTCCTTCTTTGTCCAAGACTAAAGCTATATTTTGAAACAAAATGCTTTGAGTTTTTGTATCTTAGATGGGGTATTATATTGGAAAAAATGTCAAGCCGGAATTTTGCTTAAATGTTTACTTGAAGATGATGCAAGAAAAATCATGCATGAGTTGCATGAAGGGGAATGTGGAGGACACTCTGATCGGGAAGGCCACGTAAACAAAATTCTTAGATCTCAAGTTACTATTGGTCATCTCTTTTCCGGGGACACTCAAAAGTTGGTCAGTGTCTTTCCATAAGTGTCAAATCTTTGATGGCAAAAGAAAAACTCCTTCCCTTACCTTTACATCCTATCGCAGTTGAGGCAACTTTTCTTTTCAACAATGGGGGCTGGACTTCATTTGGGAAATTCATCCATCCTCCCTCACCAACATAAGTGGATCCTCACAGCCACCGACTTCTTTACCAAGTGGATAGAAGCTATACCTCCAAAATGCTAATGACTCCGTCATTATCAAGTTCCTCGGAAACAAATATCCTATCCATTTGGTTGTCCTAAAAATCATAACAGCATAATGCCGCTGCTTTTAAATCTAAGAATATGGTTGATTTATGTTACAAATACCACATAACCTTGGGCCATTCCAATCGCTTACTATCCCCAAGGAAATGGATTAGTTGAATCCTCCAACAAGAGTCTCCTCAATATAATTAAAAAACTGTTGGAACAAAATCAAAAATCATGGCACAAGAAGTTGGTTCATGCCTTGTGGGATGATAGGTTAACTACAAAGAAATCAATAAATATGTCCCCATATCAGTTATTTTATGGCATGGATGCGCTTTTCCTACCTCATTGGGAGTTCCGTTCATGAAACTCCTTCAAGAAGTGCAGAAAGTGCAGAATGGATATGCGCAGAAGGACCAACCAAACAATCCATTTACAAATACGTAATTAGAGAAGAAGTTTATGAGAGAACACAAGGTCCAAGAAAATATGAAGAAACTATTTGATAAGAGGACTAAGGCAAACAATTTCCAAATTGGAAATGTTGTTCTTAAATGGGATTAAAGAAGAGAAGAGAAGGGAAAACATGGCAAGTTTGAGAACCTGTGGAAAGGGCCATATATCATCCATGCCGAGAGAGGTCACAATACATTTTTTCGAAAGAATTAAATGGAGAAGATTCCGTATGGAGGTCCCGTCAATGGCGGGAATGCTCAAGCATTACTTCGCCAAGAATCTTAAGTTTCAAAGCATTTTATTTTTCATTGTAAAATATCATAGTCCGACCATTGAATTCAAAGTTAGAAAGGTCAAAAAAATACAAAAACAAAGAAAGAAAGAAAAAGAGGGGGATGAAAAACAAGAAAGGTATAGCCCCATACCAAAAAAGAGAAACAAAAATCAAAGTGTGCAAGCTTAAATTCCACTCGAATAACATACGAAGTTATCAAACAACCTAATCTTGAATAATTGGCTTTTAAATTTTTCTGCTGATAGGATAGTGAATTCGATTTGCCAAACTCGTTTAATCTTGGCTTATCAAGAGATAGTTTAGGATAGAAATTAAAGGTTCGAACAAAATCAAAATCAACCTAAGGTTTTAAAAAGAAAATGACTCAAATCGTTTATTTTTTTCCAGTCAAGAAGATGTAAAAATCTCGGTTCTAATTAACTCAAAATCTGAACCAGGAGAAGAAGAAAGAATAGCTCAAACAAAGTCAAAAACAGCCGTGAAAAAGGATGAAGGAAGCATTAATTTTCGCATCTTAAAACTTCATCATTTTGTTTTAATTTTTTCAAAATAATAATCTATGTGCAATTTGTTTTTATTAGTTGGGACGCATCAAGTTAGACCGTTCAAACCTAACTTGTATGTTTTTTAATTCCCCGTTGTAGAATTTAGAGAATAAAATCATGGAATGGGCCTTAATCCCCAAATGTATGTGAGATTAGGTAGAGAATAAATTTTATGGAATCAACTATTTAATCTCGAGTCCATGAAGAAATAGGGAGTAGAAATAGATTATATTTCCTACTTTCAAAAGAATAAAATGTTGTGAAAAGAGTTTTTCCAATCCAAGTGCACTCTAAAGAAGAAAAAATGTTAGATCAAAAGAGGATTGGGTAGGTAGAGAGCTTGTTGATGAAATAATCATTATTTTTATGGCTACTAATATGTTTTCAAAAGAATATCATCCCGTCAAGGAAGGGCAGCCCAATGGACGCAATGTGTCAGCCTCCCAGAGAATGCAAGTTCGAAATTCTTGATGCCTTCAAGAAGGCACCATCCCCCAAATGGAGCCACCGTTAGCCACCTATAAATCTATTATAGAAAAAAGGTGGCTACATTTTTGAGCCTTCAAGGAAAAATTTTATTGCCAAAAATTGTTGGCTCAAGACTCTAGAAGCCCTCATGCCTCTTTCCCGCACCTTCACTACTCGTCCCCATTTCAATACTCGTAAATTTTGCTAAAACTCTGGAGAGAAACTGTTGTAAAACCATCATTTTTCCCTCCCCCTCCTCCAAACTTACCTTCATTTTTTCTCCCTTTTTCTCCATAAAAAATCCTTTTGTTTTCATGATTCTTCTTCTTCCCTCATGAAAAAACACTTTATAAGGTCAAAGACACATTCTTTAGCTTTTTCCGAAACCTTCAAAATCCATTGAAAAACCTTGAAAAATTCATAAAAATACATGTTTTTTGCATAAAGCTTTAGCCCCTTTGGCTAAACTCTAACCACTTCCCCCACATGCCCTTACCATAAAAACCAAGTGCTAAGCCCCTCACGCGCTTATCGCATCGCTAAATTTCAAGCGAGCGCAAAGTCTTTTGCCATGTCACTTTAAAAAATTCCGATGCGATCACCCGTTGTATTATAAACCCCCAATCACATCATTATTTTATATATCTCCGTAGGCCCGCCCTCCAACACTTATCCTTTCTATTTTTTTCCTTCGATCACCTTTTTTCCTTGTAAAATATAAAACCTTTTGCAAACTTTTGTTATAAAAAGCTAAATCATGTGTTAAATATTAAATGGGCTGATTAAAAGACCGACGTACAATCGCATCGGCAAATTTCAATGGGTAGATTGAAAAGCCTCGCTCGAAGGCCCGACCTCATTAGCCCCTATGTATATGAGCCTGTGGCCTACCTAAGCCTGAGAGAACCTGCCCGCAACCGGCGCCCAATCGCATCAGAAATTTTCCTTAAAAGTGTTTGAATGTTACCACCGCCGATTGCGATGACCCCATCACGCAATCGCATCGGCCTTTTCTCCGATCATTGCATCGGCGATTTCAATCGCACGCATTTTTTTGACCTCTTCGATCGCCCGACCCCCGATTCATTCTCCACCGTTGATCTCATCCTAGATCAACGGCCATCGCTTAATCGCCTCGGCCCTTTCGATCGTGCAATCGCATCGGAGTTTTTTCATCGCACCCCCTTTTTCTCCTCCCTCCGATTGCGATCTCTCGATTAGATCCGGACCGTCCACGTGTCCGCATCCACCCGCTACGCTCCTCTCCCTCTCTCCCCGCGCTTAACCCATTTCAGATTTTTTTTAATTATTTATGTGTTTCGTTATGCCCTTTTTAATGGTTTTCCATTGTATTGAAGAGAAAGGCCGAAAGTTTTAGAAAGACGTTTCCTTCGCGCTTTTGAGCTATTAAAGAGAACCATTCGCGAGCTCTATTCCATTGTTTTCTCAATGATTTATGAGCATCGTTTCATAAAGAGCCCCGCACGGCCCCGCACATCAACAAGACACCGTGTTTAAAACACATTTAAAAAGAATATCAATTCTTCAAGACAGAGCGGCGTAATGAAGATTGAAGATTGTGATTTGGGGATTACGTCAAGATTGAATCTCAAAAGCCTAATCCTCCAAATTAAAATAGAATTAAAAAGAAAATCAAAAAATATCTATCGTACAAAGAGGCCTCCACTCGCTGCATTTTGAGGCGAATTGATTCCTTAGCTACCATAAATGCCACCCGTGCCTTAAAAGCATTGAAAACAGAAATGGGTTATTGTGCCAAATTTGATATTTCGCCTCCAAGACAAATGTTGGGGGAATTACTCATTAAGGAACTTAAATGAAAAAAATATCTACAGAAGTTACTCCCATATTACGCAGCCTTATAAGTCAACAAAGCCCTAACGAGCTTTGATATTAATTGTAAAACATTAATGTTACTTATTCACCTCGTAAACTTCTCCATCGAGCCCCTCAAAAGGCCGAGAAGTCTTAAATCAGACACTTCGAGAGATCTTTTATCGATCTAACCTCATCCTTCTATAAATACTTCGTAGAAGATGAGAAACTGTCAGTTGTTGTTTGATCACAAGTTGTAATACGAAACTCTTTGGAAATAAATATACAATCATGAAGTTGAAGATGAAATAGTTTTGGAGGTCTTGATGATGTCGTTGCATGCTTGTTCCCGAGAAGGCTCTATCATTAGATCCATGATCTTGGCTGTTGGTGAAGTATTCTGAAATATTTTATGTTTTTCCTCGTTTTCATTATGTTCCATAATTTCTTACTACAAGATTGAAAGTTTTAGGCTAAGAAATGACTCTGAAGCACCTTAGACTCATTCATCCTTCACATCGTTTTATGTTTTCTCCCTTCGCTCAAGTATTTTAGAGGCTTTAATCTTTCTTCGCCTTCATGCTTGTTTATTTCCTTAATAGTTCGAACAATTGGTTTCAACATGATTTATGGTTTTTCCTCGATGGTTCGTTGCCACTTAAAAACTCGTTATTGAAGTCTCCCCTTTGAAGTTTCCTTGCTTACGTGAATCAAAGAGGTCTGCTTTCGATCTTGCCCTTTGTCCTCACTTTCAAATGCTTGGCTTAAAGGTCGTTATAATTATGATCATAGATTTTTTTAGGTGTCTTCTATGATTGCAATTATCAAAGTGAATATTTTATGTTTTCTAAGTCATTTGAAATAAAATCTTTGAGGAAATAGGGTGTTCCTAATCTTAGATTTCATTTTAAAAGTTGTTTTGAAATCATTATTTGCTTAAAGCCGTGATTTGTAGAATTTATGGTTAGCCCGTCTATAAAAGATCTCTTTATTGTTCAAATTATGCTTTCGAATTCCCTTTGTTGAGAATTAAAGCTCTCTCCCAAATCATTAATGTTCATCTCATTTCCAAAACAAAAAGATCCCGTGGCCAAGTTAGATTTTCCCTTTGATATCCCATATCCATCGATGAGTTTGTTATGACCTTTTGTTGACTCCATTGCCCAATGAATCGTATGTTTCTCCATTCTATGTATCCCTCCTAGACCTTTCATGTTCGTCGTATCAATTCAACCCTACCAAACAAACAAACACCCACACTTAATAACTAGTCTAAAATCCATATTCTAAGCACATAAGATAAACCTTTGCAAACAAACATTTGAGAGATCCCTCTCTAAGAACAAGAGGACTAGACCGTAACTCTAAAGATTGGTTCTGATAAGTTGCCTTGTCTTTTGATTTTCCAAAATATCAAAACATCAGACATCAACACTGGGAGAAGAAAAAAATATTGTGACACCCTATTAACCCCGAATCCTATTGCAAATAACCGGAATAATTCTCCTATTGTTAAATCTTAACCTTACCAATTTATTTGTATTTTTCTACGCAAACACCGAATCAATGACACTAGAACCTACAAAAATAAATTGTGGAAGAAATAAAATGCAGAATAAATATATGCACAAGCACAAATAACACTACTATTTTTAGACCAATGTCCCGAGAAAAACCCAACTTGGGAAAACCGGTGCAACAAATTTCCATGGTTTGCCATGATGGAGTAGTGAAATTTGAGTACAATCTATGGATTCCCAAACCGACAATCCAAACAAGAGGGAAACTTAGAAAAATATCTAGTGGAGAAATTCTTCTACCCATTGTGCGAATCCGACACTAACCTCACCAAAATGGAGCCGTCTTAACCGCCTCCAGGTACCGCGTCACCCTACATAGTCTCTTCATCGCTTCAGCTTTAAATTGTGTCACCTCAAATTATCGCGCGCCTTTTGTTTAGAAACTGATTCTCGTGGCCTCCTCGGAACTCTACCCAACTTTGGCAATGAATCTCGACTTCTTCCCAAAAAACGGAATTCCTCTAGAGGGCACTTTGTCGCTTCTTCGTGCCATCACCGTAACTTCTTCCTCTCCGTAAATGTACTGCTTGATCTCGAATGTCTCCTCCGGATTCACTATCTCCTCGCTCTCTCTCACCGCTTCGATCTCACCGAATTACTCGGCAACAAAATATTGCTACTCCTCGAAACTCACCTCCTTAAATAAAATCGAATGTTCAAGTGTCCCCAAGGATTCTCCAAGCCCGATCATTTCTTCTATAATCCTTCGTTGAGATTTCAATGACAAAGATTAGATCTTAATCCATGGCTAGGATTAACTAGAACGATCTCATGTGACTTTCTAGAATATTAAAACCATGACTTAATTGATTCTAATTAATTAATCATATTCCCTAAGTTTGTGACTTAGAAATAATTAAAAACCGACTAATAATCTAATTAAGCGCTCTAGGCGGAATATCCATAAACGTTTTTTTGGGTTTTGAGATCTCATGTATTCTAGCCTCTCCACAAAATTTCAAGGCTAGAACACATCCGATGCTACAAAGACTAACACTTACTCTTAGTGAGGAATGTGTTCTAGTACCGCAATTGCTTCCACAATACACTTTCTTTGCACCATCTCCTCGTCATGTTGTTGATGTCTTGCCACCGCCACCACCAACCATCGCGCAACTTTGATATGCACTACATTTGTGCTATTGCCGATCCTCGTTGAACTCGCTTCCAATACCGCAACTTTTTTCCCCGTCGCTACTACAACTCCTCTCATCTATTGTTGCTGCAATTGCAACATTCCGCAACCGAGAAATATCCAAGATATCGAACCAACTATGTTCAAGATGATGCACCGTCAACCGAGTCTTGAATGCTATTAGCCTCTCGCTCTATCACCGAACGCTATGCGCTACTCCGACCGCATCGTGCCAATTGCACCGCGCCGGAAAATTTGTATTGTGCACTCCATCATTTGACTATTACTAGTCACCGTAATTTTCACTCTAGCATTTTACTACACCAATCGTCAACAAGTCCATCCTCGCTACCGAAATACCGTGGCCTCTCGTAGCAATGTATTGATTCAATAGGTGCACCTCCTCAAGAATCCTTCCCACTTGGTGTGTAAATTTGGGGCTACAACACCAAGTCACCTCGCTCACTCCTCGGGAGGGATTTCTACAATCATGGTGAAATCTTCCTCCATCCTAGAGAATAGCATATCAATCTTGGAAAACGCCGCCCGTCGGGTCCTACTTCTTCTCGTTGTCCTTCTTCCCTGAGAGGACATCGAGAGGACAAGAGGGTCTAGCTCGCCACAACCGAAGCACTTGACCTTCAACACGTCCTCCTTATTCTTCCTACACTCCCCTTTTCCTTGATCGGGCACCCTTCGATACGAGGGCAACATTCTCCTTTCTTTACCTCCTTCGATCCAATCGTTGTTGCTACTACCACTGATGGTGCTCTTCATCATATCTTGCCTCAAATCCTCCCTTTTCGCTGCAAGTTTTCCCACATCCTCGTCCCATCTTAGCAAGTTTTCTCTTCTCGGAAAAACACCAACCACTCCTTGAAGACAAGTAGTGCTGAGAGATACCCGCACTAGCTCGTGGGTTGAGGTGATGACCCTATAGCTTCACCATCTCGTATCCGCTAAACTCGGTAAGGAAAGGATTTATGCACCTTGTTCTACATAGGTGCATACTAGGTTCTCTTCTAAGTATATCTCCCGCCGAGTGAAATATCCGGTATAACGTGGAAAGAGAATCCCACATCTCTTTCTTGTTCTAAGGGCCGCTATTTGTGAAACCACATGATCTCGAACTCCATCGAGGATAAATATCTTTTGCTTAACCATCTCCTTCTTGTACTCGCTTCAAATATTGATCCTCGATGCATGGGGATAGCTACCATGTTATTGATATATTCTTTGAGATCATACTCATTTAGAAGGAAGAAAATCCTTGTCTTCCAGAGATCACATAGTTGGAAGCTCCGTCCAACTCATTCGATCTTCGTAGCCCAATTGTTGCCATCTCAACAAAAAAATTCTTAAAATATCTTCCTTATGCTCGCACTTCTATGCACTCCTTTATGGAGTGAGACACTTTTCCCACGATGAATATTGATCCGCAAGGGAAATTAAACTTCTTGAGACTAGAAGTTCCCCGATGAAAATTTTCTCCACCGTGTGATTTTCTTTCCCTCCCGACGCTAGTTAAACTGTGCAAAAATCTATGTCTAGCTAGAGATCTTCTACAATAAAATACTAGTTTCTCCCCCTCTACCTCCGGAAATTCTCGATCCGGGAGAAATCGATTTCTCTCGTCGTTTCACAAAGATCAATTTTTCCTTAAGAAATTGACCTTTGCCAAGGTGACCGCGTGACCCTCTAGGTATTTGAATTGTCGATCACACAAAGAAACGAAACTCCTCTTTTTCTTCTCATACTCGCATCTCCGATTGATAACCTAGCTCGAGATCATGATAATTTGGTTGACCCCGAATCCTATCGTTAGCCGAATGGAAATAATTTTCCTAATTGCTAAATTAACTTTTAATTTATTTGCGCTTACGAAAAAAACATCAAAACAATCACATCGCAACCTACACAAATAAATTGTGAAAGAAATAAAATGCAGAAGAAATATATGCACAAACAAAAATAACACCATAATTTTTGGACCAATGTCCCTCGAAAAACCAAACACGGAAAACTGGTGCAGTTGTACCGAGGGTTTTATTACTATGCAAAGAGGAAATTTAAGTAAAATATATGGATGCCCAAACCGACAATATAAACAAATAGAAACTAGCAAAAATATCTAGTGAGGAAATTCCTCACTCCATAAGAAAATCCGACACCGACCTCGCGCGAAATCGAGTCATCCGTTGAGACTTTTTACAGCTAGTAGCACGGTGTTCTCTAGCCCCGAAATTTTATGGAGGGGCCAGACACACTTGATCTCCAAACCGTAAAGTGTTTTGAGAAATTTGAGTTGGTGTTCACCTATTCAAATAATTATTTATTTTAATGGATTTAAAGTCTAAACTAGGAAAATTAAATAATTAAAGTGAATTAATTAACACATGTGTCGAAATGTTCTAAAAGACATGGATCAAGTAGTCTTTTAATCTTAGCCATTTATGAATGTTTTAATCTTGGTCATTGATGAGATGAATGAAAAAGTATAAGAGAAAGGTCAGAGGGTTAGTTGGAGATGACACACTATTGTAGAGATGAGGAATAGATCCTGAATTGTAGGGCTAGTTTGCTAAGAATTTCGGGAGTAATTTCGCAAGGAGGGGTAGTATCGCTAAGGGGATGGTCTAATCCTAGAGCCAAGAGTCGTAAGAGGGGCAAGAGGGCAAAGAACAAGGATAGCGTAGAGAATTAGAGCAAGAAACTCTTACAAAGGTGTTGCACAACCGCTACGTTGTGTGCTACGCAAGACATCGCAGAGGATCCAAGGGGGTCAGAGAGGTTATGCAGAGGGTCTCCTGTGCATGCTGTAAGGCCTATGTCACCCTCCCGTGAGTTGGCAGCCGCCCCTCTCTCGGGAAGTGGAGTGGCATTCTCGAGGTTAGCAGTCGACGCCGGGGCTTCGTGGGTAGTGTTGAGGGTTTCTAGGGCCAAACTGCTGAGTTCTATAAATCCCATTTGAGTGTGTAGATCACCATATATTTGGCACTAGAACTTTAGGTTAGATGCATTTGATTTCTTTTATTCTCTATCGGTTTATTTAGATCCGTAATCCGTATTTACTATACTCGGAATCTACTTAATAATAAACCCTCATATTTGTTGCACCATTTTTCCCCGCATTGGGTTTTTTCCGAGGACTTATGTCCAAAAATCCATGTGTCACTTTGTTGTATGAGCATTTTTATTCGTGAATGATCCGCATGCGTAGACCCAGTTGTGTTTATTTCAAAGATTTTTTTGAATCTAATTTATGAAAAAATAACTTGTATTAATCTAAATCAAGTAGAGAAATAAACCAAGATACTTTAGTATAATTTTCTACATGGTATCGTAGCGATACCGTATCAAGATGAATTTCAAAGAATGAATCAAGAAATACTTTTCCGTGTGGTGGCGGTAAGAAGCAACAAATCCGTAAAGCGCATATTGACGTAATGCAATACAGATCCAAAGAGGACAACGCTAAAGCCGTAGAAGGTCTTCGTGCTTACGCAGTATCTTCCGTGGCAAAGATAAGGATCGTATCACCTAGTCCGGTTACGTAATCCACCTATGCGCAAAGCCATGGGCCGCATTAAGAATAATGAGACGCAACAGTCTTTTATCTAGTTGCTGCAATAGTTTTGAAAAGATCCGGGCGTTGCTTCCATCTTTAGTGCTGTCGGTGGGGTGAGACTTCAAGTAGCAAAATTTTTCCTAGCGAAGTCAACAAAGGTGGGAGGAAGATAGGGTTACTCGCAGATCTAAGCCAAATAGATTTGAGATTCGATCAAGAGGATCGTAGAGTGCTATCTCGTTTGTGTGTTTTTGGTGAAATATTTCCAGAGGGAACTGCTTCTCAGTGTATAGCACAGGGTTTCTAGTCACTAAGAAACCCAGATCCAAAGGGAGAAGTATTGTTTCTATCAATTCCGAGCAAGATGGCTCGATATGGAATGAGGATCAAGATAGGTCGATGGCATGTCCAACTATGTTATCTCAGAAGGCTAGAATCCTTCGCCCGGGATGAGTATGGTCTCAAAGATCAAGCAAAGAAATACCTTTTTTGTACCAACCGATGCGCATCCTCTCAAGAAGTATGAAGAAAATCAAGCGCATACGAAGCTTTGGATCACAAGACCGAGGTCAAGGACCCGTTATACCGAGTCAAGGACCACATTATACCTCATATTGCAAGGAAGACTTCAAGAAATGACATGTGGGTAGCCTTGGACACAATGTACCAAGGAGGCTCCATCCAAAAGAAGAATGCTTCGGAGAACCAGATGCGCTTGTTCCAAATGATGAAGGGTTAAGAGATAGATCGATTCCTCTTCGTGCTTCAAGCCATCCAAAATCAATTGGTTGGAATTGCATACTCCGCATGAGGGGTTCTTAGTGAGGAATACTCGAATGCGTACTTGGAAGATTGGGAAACATTTTTCCGCAGCATTCTAGGAAGGGCAGCGTTACCATATTGGGCCGACATGCGCTATCCACTACCAAGAGGAGATCAAAAGGGTCACCAAGGGATAGAATATCGTAGAGGAAGTGAAAGGCAAAATTCAAGGAGGAGGAGGAGGATGCATCCCTTGCATCAAGGGAAAAGAAACAACAAGGGAAGAAGAAGAAGGATCTTTCCAAGGTCTCGATGCTTTAATTGTGGTGATCTTGGTCATTTTCACCAATGGGCTGTCCTAAGAAGAAGGACAAAGGATATTTTTACTCCTGGGCGTAGCAAAAAATACGTTCGATGATGATGCAGCCATGAGTGCTCATGCCTCGCAGAAGAGGTGGGGTGACATGGATCCGTAGAGCATCTATAGATGATGGTAGGATCCTTGAGTCTCCGCTACTCTTGGATCACATACGAGCTACGGTGAGCCTTAAGATCGTAGCGGGATGAGTCGTGAGATGGTTGCAAAAGGCCAAGCATTGAATCGAAGAGGGACAAGAGCTGAAGAGGGAGCAATGTACGCAGGCAACAACGTAGAGGGGGTTGATGGGACTTCAACAATGCAGAGTAGTTGTGCTCACGCAAAGGCGGGTCGCATCATGATAGTGCCTCCGTGAGGACATCGTAAATTAGCATCTAGGGAGCTTCGTTGATGGAAGGAAACTCCGACTTGTTTGTCAAATGAAGCGTGCTGCAGTCTTTCGCTTGCTTACTTCTCAAGAATCGAGTTGGCAAAGTGGCAACGCTAGTGCTGGTAGTGATATGGGCAAAGATGATGCAAAAAATTTGAGAGGGGAGTTGTAGTACAAATGTATAGCAGTTAGTGGTAGTAAGGCTGAAGAAGACAGAGAAACAATGCACTATATGGAGGGAAATAAGCCAAGCATCGCAGGGCACAAAATCCACTTTCCAAGATCTTCTAGTGCATGGTGTGGATGCATTGCTGTAGCACACTTTCCTAGAGCACACTTCATACAAGAGGGAGTGTTGAGATTTTGTATAGTTGGTGTGAGGACGGTGTGCTCTAGCCATGAAATTTTGCGGGAGGGGCTAGGACACACTTGATCTCCAAAACCCGTAAAGTGTTTTGAGAAATTTCATTGGTGTTCAAGTTATTCAAATAATTAATTATTTTAATGATTTCCTAAGTCTAAACTTAGGAAAGTTAAATAATTAAATTGAATTAACACATGTGCTGAAATGTTATAAAAGACACGAATCAAGTAGTCTTTTAATCTCAGCCATTGATGAGTGTTTTAATCTCAATTTTTGATGAGATGAATGAAAAAGTATAAGAGAAAGGCTTCGAGGGTGTTGGAGAAGACACACAGCTTGCGCAGGGCCGAGGAATAGATCCGGAATTCTAGGGCGAGTTTGCTAAGAATTTCGGAGGAATTTCTTGCAACGAGGGGTAGTATTGGCTAAGGGATGATCTAATCCCGCAGCCAGTATCAATCGGTAGAGGAGAAGTAACAAGGACAAGATAGAGAAGTAGCGCAACAGTTTACGCAACACTACGTAGGACAACGTAGAGGCTCCAAGGGATCGCAAAAAAGTTACGCAGGGTCTCCAAGGCAAGCGTAAGGCTCCGCATCACCTTCAAGGGTTATGGAGTCCTCCTTCCGGCGTCAGCAGCTGGCATTTTGAGGCTAGCAATGGCCGACGTTGGGGCTTCGTAGGCATGCTGAGGGGAAAGTTTCTAGGCCAAATCCAAAGCCGAGTTCGTAAATCCCATTTGAGGGTGTGGACTGGCCGATATTTGGCACTAGAACTTCAAAGTTAGTCGGCAGATTTGATTTATTTTATTCTCTCGTCGGGTTTTTCCCGTATCCGTAACCCAGATTTACCGCACTCGAATCTACTTAATAATAAAAACCCTCATATCTCGCTACACCGATTTTCCCACTTTCGTGTTTTCGGGACTTATGTCCAAAAATTCATGTGTCACTTTGTTGTATGAGCATTTATTCAGTAAGTGATCTACATGTGTAGTTGTAGTTGTGTTTATTTTGGTATTTTCTCGAATCTAACTTCGAAAATAACTTGTATTAATCTAAATCAAGTAGGAGAAATAAACCAAGATACTTCAAAAGAGAATTTTCACAAGAATTGCTTCTGTTAGTCTTTGCGATCACTCCTACACAATCTTCGCATCACTTCAGCTCGAAATTGCATCACCTCAAGCTATCTCATCAATTTTTGTCTAGGAACCGATTCTCCTGTGCCTAAGGAAACCTCCGCCTAGCTTCGGCATTGAATATCAACTTCTCCCTGAAGAAACGAAATTTTCGTTAGAGGGAACTATGTCGCCCACCGTGGCACTTCTCGCCTCTCTACAAATGTACTCGCTAAATTTGGAATGCCTCTCTCGATTCACTATCTCTTCCCCTTATCTCACTCGCTTCGATCTCACCGAATCATCTTCGACAACAAAAAATGCAAATTTACTCTCCGGAAATCGATTTCCCAAAGAAATCAAATGCTCAAGTGGTCTCAAGTGATTTCTCCAAGCCCCATGGACTTCCTTCTTATAAACCTTTGTCGTAGACTTAAATGACCAAGATTAGATCTTAATCAATGGCTAGATTAACTAGAAATCAATCCATGTGACTTTCTAGAACATTCACACCATGACATGATTAATTCTAATTAATTAATCATATTCCCCAAGTTTAGAATTAGGAAACAAATCAAAAAATGAATAATAATCTAATCAAGTCATCTCTGTGTGGAATTTATAGAAGCGATTTCTAGGTTTTGATATCTCATGTATTCTAGCTTGTCCACAAAAATTCTCCTTCAAGGCTAGAACACATCCAATGCTACAAAAATTAATAGAGATCTGTGTTGTCGGAATATGGGAAGAGGTTCCAAAGGCTAGGAGAGTCATTTTCCTTATCGACTAAAGGGCTCGAGGAGAAGTGATTCCAAAGTAGGGTGACGCAATGGCCGCGTTAGGTGATGTAGTGGTTGCGTTGCAGGTAGTTTGGAGGCTCAATTTTGAGATGAGTTTAGTGCTCGGGGACTACTCCGGAGTGAGGAAATTCCTCACTATATTTTTATTGCCAGTTTTTCTCCGTAGGACTGTCGCCTGAAATCTAGTTGTACTTAAGTTATTTCACCGTTGCATAATAATAAAAACCCCACGTCGCATCAAGCCCAAGTTGAGTTTTTCTCTGTGGACATTGGTCCAAAAATAAATATGTTCGTTATTTGTGTACTAGCATTTCTTACAATGTTTGTTTCTTCCGCCGCCTTAATTTTGTAGGTTGTAGTATGATTGATTTAGCATTTACCGTAGCAAACAATACATAAATTGTTAAAAAATAATTTAACAATTAGGAGATTTATTTCAGCTGTTGCAACAGGATTCCGGTTTTTTGAATTTTCATGGTATCATAGCACAGCTAATCGACCGGAGAGCTTAGAGGTGAAGAAGAAGGAATTTCACCGTCTACAGGGAAGTGTGCCAAAATTCCTAGGGGGCAACATAGTCATTCTATTGGGGGAGGCTGTTACTTGTGGAGGTTTGATTTTTTTTGAGTGAGGGGTAGAAAAAATCGATCTTTCCGAATTGAGTGTTCCATAGGCAAAAGGAAGTAGCCAAGTATTTTTGAAGATAATATCTATACCCGGACGCAATAGTTTTGTAGCGCTTGCTAGAGCAAAGCTAGCGTTGGGTGGAGGAAGAGCACATACTAAGGAAAAATTTCTCTAGGGAACTTCTAGTCTCAAAAGTTCAAATTTCTAGTTGCAACATCGACAAATAGTAGCCTATCGTAGCCACACATTCCAAGAGGGAGGTGAGTAGGCAGAGCATCACTCGAGCACAGGAAGAGGGAGTGTTTGAAAATTTATCAGAGATGGTCACGTATGGGCAGGATCCATGGAAGAGAACCAAATTAGATCTAGTTTTTGTATATTTCTCACATGGATCGCATCTCGCTACGTGTCTTAATAATTAGTATTAGAAGGATCATAGTGTCGAAGGTGCAAATATTCATTCTCAAGGACAACCGCATAGCTATTGAAATTAGTACCTCGGGAGTGTACGAACTAGTTGCAAAGGGATACGTAGTGAATTTCCCAAATAAAAGGATACGAGTGTAGTTCCGCCCATAAGATCTCTGCAAAGCTATGCATTATAGTTTCCGCACAGGAGGATAATGTGAGTTGTCAGAGGGAGTAGAGAGATTTCCCATAGGGATATTGAGACTCGCAGAGAGTCTAGTTTCAAAGGGAGTATCCCCATGGAAGTCAGTACTCGCATCCGAGGAGATCGACTCATTATTGTTGTAGTTGCAACAACAATGCAAAAGCATCAATAGAGTAGTAGTAACAACAATATGAGTAGATCGATCGCATTATATTCACCGACATACCTCCGTGGAGTGAGGTGGGGTAACTTGGTGTCGTAGCCCCCAAAGTGCTATAGATGGGAAGGATTCTTGAGGAGTTCCACCTCTTGAATCCCCGCACCTTGCTACAAGAGCCCACATTATTTTAGTAGTGTGATGTACCAAAGGCGTTGATGCAATGACGGCAGAGTGACGTCTCCAAAGACTATTTAAGGATAGATGTTGGGATTTCATTGCAGTAGTTGGTAGTAACGCAGCTTGCAACAATGCGTATTCATGAATGGGGCGTGCAAAGCCTTTAGTGATAGCGTAGATACTAGTAGTAGCCTGCGTACTCCTGGTGACATATGCATCATACCGAACACATTTGGTTTAGTATTTTGGATGATTACTCAGCTTGTTAGATGCTGCTGCAACAATAGCAGATGAGAGGGAGCGTGTTGCTTACCAATGGCCAATAGCAACACAGATACAACGCATATCGCATTTGCACAATGGTTTGTGCTGCCAGTAGCCAGACACTCCAAGAAGCAGGACAAGAGATGGTGCGTGCGCAGTATTGCTATCGCAGGTGCAGCAGCATTTCGTAACACATTCCTCACTAAGAGGGAGTGTTATTTTTTGTAGTATTTGGATGTTCTAGCCTTGAAATTTTTTTGGAGAGGCTAGAATACATGATATCTCCCGCAATCCCGTAAATCGTTTCTCGAAATTTTGTATATCAATGACTTAATTAGATTATTATCCAATTTTTTGGAATATTTCCTAAGTCTAAACTAAGGGAATATGATTAATTAATCGTAATTAATTAAGTCAAGGTGTGAATTTTCTAGAGACTCACATGGATCGGTTTCAAGTTAATTCTAGCCATTGATTAAGATCTAAACTTGGATGTTGAAGTCTCAACAAGAGGATTATAAGAAGAAGTTAATGGGGCTTGGAGAAATCACTTTAGCAGCTCAATTTTATTAGAAATCGATTTCAGAGTAATGTAGCTTGTGTGATGTCACAGTAGAGATTCAATGAGATCGAAGCAAGGAGAGGGATAGAGATAGTGAAGCCATAGGAGGCATTCTGGGCCTAGTGAGTGAAATTTCAGATGTAAAAGTGCCATAGAGAGGGTGATGAAGAAGCAACACAATAGCCTCTAAGGTGAAATTCCATATTTGTTGGGGAAAAGCAGAGATTCATACAAAAATATAGGAAGAGGTTACAGAGGCCAGAGACTCATTTTTCCCCGACAAGAGCCGACCAAACGACTTGAGGGGAAGCAAGCCATGCCGGGTGACATAGACCGTGCTAGGGTGATGCAATGACCGTGAAGAGGCGCTTTGGATGGCTCAATTTTGAGCCGAGGTCAATGCTCGGATTCGCCCGTGGGGGTGAGGATATTCCTCACTAGATTTTTCGTTAGTTTTTTTTGTAGGATTTCCAATTTCGGGCATCCGCCTGTACTCGCATTATTTCATTGTTGCATAATAATTAAACCCTCAAAGGGGTTGAATCTCCCTTCCTTCCGGATGAGTATGATCTCAAAGCGTATATCGATAACATGGTGGTTGTCCCCACGAATCCAAATCACCGAAGGTGTATAAGAAGGAGATGGAGAAGGTGAAGAGATTGATCCTTGATGGAGTTCAGGATCAAGGTGGTATCTCACATAAAGGCTTGGGCACAACCAAAGAGATGTGGGACTCTCTTTCCACCCTATACCAGGGACCTTCGAAGTAGCAGAAGATTTACTTAGAAGAAAAGTTGATATGCACCTAGATGAATAAAGGGAGTGCATGGACCCCTTCCTTACCGTAATTTAACTAATCCGAGATGATTTGGTAGTCGCATCGCGCGCGTCTCAACCTAAAAAGTTGTTACATTACTACGCAGTCGCCCCGTTGTGCTGTTTCTGAGGAGGACAATTGTTTGTCCAAAGCATTTTGGGCAAGAGAAACCTTATTGAAATGGGACAAGACGTGTGGAGACTTGCGCAGGAGGATTTGAGGCGAGATTTGATGATGAGACACATCAATTTCAGAAGCAAAGAGGTATCGAAGGAGGTAAAGGAAGAGGAAAATGTGGCTCCTCAGGACGATGGTCCTAGTAAGGGACAAAGAGCATAGGAAGATGAATGACCCGTCGAAGGTTAAGTGCTTCAAGTGTTGCCGCCTAGGCCACTACAACACTCAATGTCCTCTTAGGGACAATGAGGAGAAGCAGACTCCAACAGAAGCACGCGAGAGATCGATAGGTCAGTCTCTCTATGATGGAGGAATATTTTTCCATGTTTGTAGGCATCCCTCTAGGAGTGAGGTAGGGTGACTTGGTTTTATAGCCAGAGTGCTACAAAGTTGGGCAGATTCCGGAGGAGCTCCACCTATTGAATCCGTACCTTGCTACGGATCCCATAGTATGCACAGCGTGATAGACTAGCGGAAATTGATGCAGTGATATGCTAGAGTGACAAGATGCGTAGTTAGTAGCGTTCATACATTGGGCAAAGGCGCGTGCTAGTTGGTAGCAGCAGTTGAAACAAGTACAAAGTCAGCAACAATGCAAAGCCCTAAGCGACAACATAGAGACTAGTAGTAGTCAAGACTCGGGTGACAAATTCATCATACCGAACACATATGGTTTAGTATTTTGGATAGTTCTCAATTTGTAGCATCAAAAAATGAGAGGGAGTTGCGTATGTTGCAAGAGAGGGCAAAAACAAAGTTGCAGTGTGCTGCGTATGCAACATAGGTAGCAGCTCAAAGCAGTGGCCAAAGAAAGAATACGTATGCAATGCATATCAAAATTTTGCGTGGTTGGTGGGCAAAGAATAGCCGTACATCAACAGCTGGGTGACAGATATGGTGCGTACATGGGGCATTGTGGCAATAGTTGCAATACTATAATACATTCCTCGCTAATAAGGAGGTTATTTTTTGTAGAATCGATGTGTTCTAGCCACGAAATTTGGTGGAGAGGCTAGAATACAAGTATTCTCCAAAACCTAGAAAATTGTTTCTGGAAATTCCACCTAGAGACCACTTAATTATATTTATTAGTCGTTTTTAATATTTCCTAAGTCTAAACTTAGGGAATATGATTAATTAATCGAATTAATTAAGTCATGGTGATAATGTTCTAGAAAATTACATGGATCGATTTCTAGTTAATCCTAGCCATTAATTAAGATTTAATCATGGTTGTTGATGTCTCAACGAAGGATTATAAGAAGTTGATGGGGCTTGGAGAAGATACATAAAATCAATTGGGCATTCGATTTTGGTGGGAAATCGATTTCCAGAGTAAGAGGTTGTATGTTGCCGAAAGTGATTCAGCTGAGATCGAAGCAAGTACTTAGAGAGGGGCATAGATAGTGAAGTTGGAGGAATATTTCTAGATACAACGAGTACATTTGCAAGAGAGTGCGTAGAGTGTCAGCAAAGGGCCGTAGAGGCAAAGGAGTCCTCTGTGAGGAAAAGGGGTAAATTTCTGTCGACGGGGAGAAGGTGAGATTCAAGAAATAAGCCGGGTAGAGGTTCCGCAGGCCATGAGAATCAGTTTCCCAAACAACAATGGATGAGATAGTGAGAAGTGACAATAGCTTCCGAGGCCAAAGGATGCGTTGGATCGTGCAGGGTGACGTAGACCGCACAAAGGTAGTTGGGGATGGCTCAATTCTTGAGTTGAGGTCGTGTCGTATTTTTTCCGTGAGGAGGAATTTCTCACTAGTTATTTTTTCCCGCTTTTCTCTCCGTTTGGATTGCCCATTTGAACATTCATAGTTTGTATTCGCATTTCACTATCGCATAATAGTAAACCCTTAGGCTACTATACCGATTTTCCCGAGTTGGGTTTTTCCAGGGATATCAGTCCAAAACAACGCGTATTTTGTGTGTGTGCATCTATTTTTCTAGCATTTTTATTTCTTCCACAAGATTTTTATCCGTGAAGGTTGCATTGTATTTGATTCGATATTTCTCGCGTAGGAACTACAATTAAATAGTTGATTAAATTAACAATTGTAAGAATCAACATCAACCGTTGCAATAGGATTCGGGGTAACCAAATTTTTAGATGGTATAAGAGTGTAGATTGTGAGTTTCAGAGCTCACCGGGGCAGAAGAAGAGAAGGGAGGTCCGCTACTCGTGTGAGCAACAGTCGAATCCCCTGCAGGGCAAGCAAGTGCCTCTTTGTTCTAGAGGGTCAAATTCTTGAGGAAAATTGATTTCTCTCGAGAGAGAGAGACAAAAATTTGATTTCTCCCGCATCGAGGATTACCATAGGTAGAGGGAGTAGCCAATATTTCCTCTCAGAGAGCAGACCCTTAGCCGGACACAGCTATTTTGGGGCAGCTTTTCTAGAGCAAAATAGCATCGGGTGGAATAAATTGTACACCGAGGGAAATTTTTCCCTCGTGGAACTTCTAGTCTCGTGGTTCAATTTCCTTGCATCAAAGAAATATCGGAGCAGTTACTCACTCGAGAAAGGAGTGCGTAGAACCTAAAAATAGCTAAGAAGGGAGGAAAGAGGAGGTTTTCAACATATTTTCTCGAGATGGCACGCTGGGTTGTGAGATCGGATAGGTTGACGGAGCCTCCAAATATGATCCGGAAGGCAAGAATTTCCTTCCTTCCGGATGAGTTCAATCTCAAAGTATATATCGATAACATGGTGGTTTTCCCCATGGATCCAAATCAACTAAAGGTGTACAAGAAGGAGATGGCTAAGATGAAGAGATCGATCCTCGATGGAGTTCCTGGTCATGTGGTATCTCGTCATAGCGACTTTGGGCACAACCAAATATTTGTGGGACTCTTTCCACGCTATACCAAGTATCTTCCGATCGAATGGTGATGTACTAGAAGAAAATATGAGATGCACTTGCATGTAGAAAGGGGAGCACATAGACCCCTCTCTTACTGGGACTATCGATTCAAGATGAACTAGAGTCGCAAGGTCAACGCCCAACTACCGCAGTTGGTACAACTAGCCCTTAGCAAGAGCCGAGGAGTGAAGTAAGTGTTTGTGAAAATAATTTTTGGTAGAGAAAACTTTCCGAGATGATAAAGAATATGGGGCAGACTTGCAACAAGAGGAGTTGAGGCGGATCCGATGAAGAGCCACATCGTTGGTAGCAAATGTGAGGGATCAAAGGAGGTAAAGGAAGAGGAGAATGGAATTCCCATCAAAGGGTCCTGGGCCGTGACAAGGGGGGAGCGTAGAAAGAAGAAGGACTTGTTGAAGGCGAAGTGCTTAAGGTGTGGCGAGCTAGGCCACTACAACACTTAGTGTCCTCTCAAGAAGAAGAACAAGGAGGATAAGCAGTGACCAGCAGAAACTTGAAGAGAGATCGATAGGATGTCCTCCAAAGTTGGAGGAATATTTTGCCATGTTTGCAGATTTCCTTCCAAGAGTGAGGTGGGTGGACTTGGTTTGTAGGCCTCGCAGTGCTAAGGCACGTTGGGAAGGATTCTTGAGGAGGTCCACCATTGAATCAATACCTTGCTATGGGAGCCCACAATACATAGTAACAAGATGGATGATAAAAGCTTGATGTAGTCGTATGCTAGAGTGATAGATGCAGACATACGGTCGACACCGGGTAGCACACGTTGTAGAGTTGGAAGTAGTGTAGTCGGGCACAAGTGCAGCAGTTAGTAGCGTCGTAGAGGTTTAACGACATCACAAATACTAGTTGTATTTAGGACTGAGTGATAGATGCGTCATACTAAACACATATGGTTCAAACATTTTGATATTTCTCAATTTGTAACAACAAATGTGATGAGAGGGAGTTCCAAATTTTGGCAAGAGCAAAGAATAACCAGAAAGGCAAAGATGATGCAATGGTGGCAACAACAACAGGTCACAGCAAATACGTATGCAATTCATATAAGAGTTTTGTAGTGGTTGGTGGGCAAGGCCAGAGGTTAGAAATCAGCAACGTGACAAGAGATGGTACAGAGATGGCAGTATTTGGCGTAGTTGTAGTACTAGAACACATTTCGCTAAGAGCGAGTGTTGTTTTTGTAGCATCGGATGTGTTCTAGCCATGAGATTTGTTGCAAAGGCTAGAATACATGTATCATTCAAACCCATATATCAAGCTTCGGGAAATTCCACCTAGAGATGACTTAATTAGATTTATTAGTTAGTTTTTAATATTTCTTAAGTCTAAACTTAGGAATATGATTAATTAATTAGAATTAATAAATTCATGTTGAAAATGTTGCAGAAAAGTACATGATCGATTTCTAGTTAATCCTAGCCATCAATTAAGATTTAATCATGGTTGTTGAAGTCTCAATGGAAGATTATTAGAAGAAGTCGATAGGGCCGGGAGAAGATACACCAAATCGCTCAACATTCAATTTTGTCAAATCGATTTCCGCAGTAGCAAAACTTGTGTGTTGCCGTATAATTCAAAGGAGATCGCGTGAGAGAGAGGGGCGTAGATAATGAAGCCGAAGGAAGATTTCTATATCCAAAGGAGTACATTTGCGTAGAGGTAGAGTGCCATAGTGAGGCAAAACGGTGGGTAGTGCGTTGTCCTCTAGAGGTAATTTCCATTTCTCACGGGGAGAAGGCGAGATTTAGTTCCAAAAGCTTGCGTATGTTCCAGGCCAAGCAAAATCCGCCCCGCACACTAAAGAGACAAAGTGAGAGGTGATGTGCAGCCTCCTGGGCTGAAGGGACACAAGGACTACGTAGTGTCGTCACGTAGAATATGATCCAAGTGGGATACCACGTACATCACCTATTCCATTTGGACCCGCACCATCAATTCGTATCTTTCTGATGCTCAAAGACAACTTGTTTAGCAGTTTTCGGTCTCGCACCCCCGGAGCTAGTCTTAATGATCTAGGTCACTGTGGCCACCCACCTATTCCATTTGAATTTCTACTATCGTCATTGCTTTTGTTGCAGAAGACACCACATTTTTAGTGTTTTTTGGGTCCCCAACCTCCGTATTGTTTTGAGGCCCTAAGCGATGGGAAAATCGGGGGTTCATGGGATCGACAGAGTTTCACATCAAAATTTGTACTCCTGATATATCTTGATAACGAAGTATGATACGCATAAAATGGAGATCGTATGCCAAAGCGTTCAAAAGTTGAGAAACACTCAACTTATTCAAAACAAGGCCCATATTTTTGGCGCTTTCATCTTCCTAGGATTAGGTTTTTGGACATTTAGAGCTCCCCATTGTTTCTCAATAAATAGGCACTTGAGCCTCATTGTAACATATTTCGTATGTTATGAAATACCACATCTCTCTAGAGATACGCTACCACAACTTAGCTATTTTTTATTTCCATTACTTATAGACATAATGGAAATAAAAGTAGCTAGGTGCCGGTAGCGTATCTCCCGAGAAGAGATGTGGTGGCTACGTACCTATGAACTCGTGTTATTACGATGAGGCTCGAGGGACTATTTATTATTGAGAAATAATAGAGAACCTAAATGTCTAAAAACCTAACCCTAGGAGATGTAGCGCCGAAACTATGGGCCCCATTTGGGTAAATTGGTGTTTCAACTTCCTCGTGATGTAACTTCAAAGATACCATCTCTCGTTTGACGCGTATCATACCTTGTTAGAAATATCTATCTAAGTACAAATTTTGGATGTGAGTAACATTGGTCCAAGTACCCATGTTGCTCTCGCTTCTCCCAAAAAACGTCGTTTAGGCATCAAAACGGCTTCGGAATTTCGTGACCCGAAAACTCATAAAAAATAGTAAGTTGTGTCGCAACTTAAAAAAAATGAACAAACCGATGGTGGGGATCCAAATGGAATAGGTGGTTGGCCACCAATATTCACCTAGATCATTAAGGCCCCAAAACAAACGCCTTTTCGAAAGTGCAGACCAAAACCCGCTAAAATAGTGTTAGCCGAATGTGAAAAGTCGCAAGAATTGATGGTGCGGGTCCAAAATGGAATAGGCATAGGTGGGTGGCCACCGATATCCACCCGGATTAGAATGCAAAGAGGCTAGGGACAACCAATTTTGAGTTGAGGTCGTTGTCGATTTGTCCGTGGATCGAGGAATTTTCTCACCAGTTTTTTTTCCAGCCTTTTCCTCGTTTCTACTTCAGCTTGGGCATCCATAGTTTGTACTTAGATTTCACCATCGCATAAGAATAAAACCTCTACTACCGCACCAATTTTCCGAGTTGGTTTTTCTCGGGGGACATTGTGTAAAAATTCCTACCCTTAATCCTAATGCGTAAAAAAATGATATTACTTCTCCTACTTCGATAAATTATACAAGTTATTTACTCGTGTTCTACAAGTAAATACTAAAGCAAATACACTACAACCTTCACTAAATAAACTTCACAAAATAAATGCAAGCAATATTTGAGAAAGAAAAATAAACACACAAGACACCATTATTTTTGGACTAAGTTCTCGAAAAACCAATATGGGAAAAACCGGTGCAGGAGATGAGGGTTTGTATTATTAAGAAGAATTTTTTATCAATACAACCGTATGCCCGCAAACTGCCACCCACAAGAGAATCACCGACATAGAATCATGAGAATTACCTCGTCACTAACACCGGAGATCCGGCACCGACTAAAACCCAAATTGATGAGCCCCACTTTGCTCGCGTCGCTCTACACAACTTCGTGTAGATCTATGTCACTTCCTCGCTGGGGAATGCATCACTCCATTCATTCTCCGTTCTTCTCAGTCGTACGCCGATCTTTTGCACCTTTGGTCTCACACCCCAAAGACTCTAGCACTAGATTTGACCGGACCCTCAATAAAAATATGAATCCCCGTAGGCTCAGTTGTTTACCTCCGTGGCTCTATGCTACCTGGGCCGTAGCCCCCGTTGCCTCTTCTCGCGTCCTCTTCTTGCCTTCTCTATGATGTATTCCTCTCAAGAAATATTTTCCAATCGTAACTATCTTTGTCCCTCACCGTGCTAAAGAATAAACTCGATCAATCCTCCGTTGCTTTGCAATCGCTTCTCTTGAGAAATTGATCTCTATACTTCTCTCAATGTGTCTTCCAAATGCCAATCAAGCCTTCTCTTATAACCTTCTCATTGAGAAGTCAACGACCTGCATTGAAACATAATCAAGGGCTAACATTAACTTGACTTGCTCTTCATATTTTTCTAGAAGATTCACACCGAGTTTTAGTAATATACCTAAAATTATTTTAAATCCCTAAGTTTAGACTTAGGCTCCCCATTAAAAATAATTAGTTATTTTAATAAAAAACCTTACGTGTGTGGAATCCCAAAACACTTTATGGGTATTTTGGAATACATGTGTCTAAGCCCCGCCGCAAAATTTGAGACTTAGAGCACATTCGATGCAACCAAAAAATCAACACTCCGTCTTAGCAAAGAATGTGCTCTAGTAATGCATTCGCCGAAGCATCATCCCGACTTCGTAACATCTCCTCTCGCATTGCTAATGTTTGGATATTGTTGCGCATCAACTACTGTTACCGTTGCATCTATGTTGTCATGACCCCGCATATCGCCGCCAATTGCATCTCACACCGCAACTCGCTACTACTTCGCAACATAAAAACATCCAAAATATTGAACTAAGTGTTCAAGATGATGCATCTAATATTGAATATCTAACCGCTACTAGTCTTTGCGCCGACCCTCTCAAGTTGCTATGCTGCTACTCACTCGCGTTGTGCCTTACTACATCAAGCTCCAACTCTTCTTTGGTAATCGCTTAGAATTTGGCGCTCTCTAGCCACTTTGATGTCACTCCGACACTCCTCTGCACCACCGACACTCCGGGTCCATCATAATACTTTCATTTGGGCACCAAAGAGGCAAGGTATTGATCCAAGAGGTGGACTCTCAAGGATCAAGCTCCACCGCAAGCTCTTTCAAACTACAAAGTTCTGCATCACCCCACCTCCCCCTAGAGAGATGTGGGCAATCATGGCGAACTCCTCCTCCCTCGAACTTGCAACAGCAAAATTTCCTACGAATCATGTTTCCTCTATCCTTGTCCTTATTTTTAGGAGGACATTGTCGCCTAGCGTAGTGACCCATTTCACCACACCGGAACCACTCGATCTTTCGTACATCCTTTTTCTACCTTCATTGTCTTGCATCGCCCATTAGATGCAAGGGTTGCACTATCTTCCTCCTCCTTCGGGCTCGGACCCAACGGCCGTCGCTACCATAAAGTTTACACTTGATCATATCTCGCCTCATCCCTCGATCGTTGAAGAGGCCTACATCGGTTCCCAATCAAAGAAACCTTTCTTTGCCTAGGATATTATGGACAAAGACTTTCCATTCATTTGAGATCGATTTCAGGGCCAACCTTACCATATTTGTGGCCTAAGGTGCTAATCCAATAGATGCTAACCGATCTTGTTCTTGTCTTCACATCAAGGTCAATGTCTTCCCTTCTTCATCCTCATGGGGACGATCTTCTCCCCGCAAGAACATATTCGACATCGCTTGGAAGAACCTTGATACAATGTCACTAAGGCATCCCACATCTCCTTGGCAATTCCTTTTCCAAAGCAATGTGACATACTAAATGATCCCTCACCTGAGGATCAAACACTTAGCCTTTTCCATATTCCTCTTTGTAGAGGGCTTTCAATGATTCGCATCTACGAAGACAACTACCACATTCGATAAAGGCCTTGAGATCATGCTCATCTAATAGACAAGTGATCCTTTTGTGCTACTTCACATAGTTGGAGGCTCCCTCCAACTAATCTTGATCTCTTAGCCCATTAGCTGTCATCTTTGCCAACAAAAAGTAAAATTTATCCCTCTCTCCTCTCGCACAACCGCTAGGTCAAGCCTATGCACTCCCTACTAGAGTTAGTATATTTTCTCCTACCATCGCTGCTATGTAACTAAGAAATAGGAATTACTTGGCTCGTAATTCACTCGGGAAGAAATTCCCTAAAAAAGGTTCTCCTTCTCCTCGATGCTTTTCTACCGTAGCAAATGCCGTAGGAAAACCGCATCCCACCTCGTAATTACCCCGCGTTGAATCTTCCTACGCGTTGCTCCCTTTGTCATTGAAAAAATCATGAACTAGAAATATTACCTCTTTGTCGTTCACTTAGAGATATTTTCCTTGAGAATCTTGCCCTCCTAGCCCTGATCAGAAAATCCTCGTATCCGATCTATTGCCTACGCAATATTCGATCTCCCTCTTTCTCTTCAACGTTGAGTTTTTTTGGTTTGCTCTCTCGCTTTCCACCGTTGATCTCGATACCATGAAAATTCCTAGTCCAAGAATCCTATTGGAGCAAATTTATATTACTTCTCCTACTTGATAAATTATACAAGTTATTTCCTATGTTCTTGTAATATTCTCAATAGAAATAAATGAATACAAAGCAACATAAACAAGCAACTACAACAAAATAGAGAGACATCATACGAATAATGCAAATATGGAGAAACACCGAGCCATTTTACTATATAAATGAAAGATAAATGAGTATAAAGGTGATCGTAATGATGGCACCTTGGCTTGCATAAGGCAAGCCGGAAATACTCTTAGAAATGCTCAATGAATGGTTGCTCACACCCATCGCGTAATCTCCAAAATGTTGTTGTTGTCACGCGTACCACTGCCATCGCTAGAATGGAATGGCTCTTTGGCACCGTTCCCTTGCTATTATGCAACTCGAAATGAGCTCTCCTCCAATAACCCATAAAATCCCGAAAGTGAATCCCCGGAATGGTTGACCCCATAATTTGACCTCCCTTGGGAAATATCGCTCCCAATGAATACGCTGCCTTGAATGATAACTCGCAAATTATGGCCTCCTTCTATATCAAAATGATGATTATCGAAGGAAGGGTCCCTCCACACTATCTCTTGGGTTGAAATCCCCCGAAGACCTCCTCAGCCCCGGAACCGCCTACCACAAACCCATAATCTCTCCAAGAGATCGCATTGTCCAGCAACAAGGTGAGCTTGGCCGAAGATGCTATGGCTCCCTCCCCGCAAACGATGGATATATCTCTCACCCAAGTAGGTACTTAAGTCCCCTCGGGGCCGAGGCTGGGATCACCACTGACACCCGGTGGTGTCAGAACAACACGGTAAACTTTGCTCAACAGAAAAAGCGTGCTCAATGTCAAAAGACAATCAGATGCATACGAAGGAGAGAATGAGGAGCCTCTTCTGATTTTTATGCTTTGAGAGCCTTACTCTCACTCCGGGCCCCACCAAATCGTGGTTTCCCTCTTGCACAAGTCGTCTCTCATTCGTGTTGTTATGGACCCACGCTTCTCTCACGCTCGCCACTTCACTCTCGTGGACCCCACGCTAACAAGTAACATTTGCTCAAGTGACTTTATGGAATGATTATTTCCAAGTGTGAGTTATGTGTCTCATCACCCACATTATTAACCGACTCTAACATTAGGAAAGCAAAATTGTCCAAAATTAATATTACCACACGTCGCTAATTGGGAATATTGGCGCTCTTCTACAGCAAATACGAAAGCAACACACCGCAACCTTTCACTAAATAAACTACGGAAACAAGATTTGAGCAAGAAAATTAAACACACATGACACATGTATTTTTGGACTAAGTCCCTTGGAAAAAAAAATCCAATATGGGAAAACCTATATAAAGAATTTCGAGGGTCGGTATTATTAAGAACTATTTTTTTTAATACAACCAGATGCCCAAACTGCCATCCACAGAGAATCCGAGTGATAAAGAATTAATGAGGATTACCTCACACTAAAATTGGATATCCGACACTAACTAAACCACGAACCGATGAGCCCCATGTCGCTACCGCGCCGCCTTCGCGCATTTGTGTCACTTGGAGTTGGGACCGCGTCACTCCCTTTGTTGGTCTTTCTAATAGCCGGATGTTTATGTTCGCCTCCGGTCTCACCCTCTATGACTCCCGCACTAGATCCGATTCATCCCCGCAAAATATGGATCCCTTTAGAGGCTCAACACTTCCTCTCGCTAGCTCTACACTCGCCAAGCGTAGCCCCTACGTTGCTCCTTCTCCATCCCTCTTCTTTGCCTTCTGCAATGTGTTTGGACTGAATAAAGATTTCCAAACTGGAACCATATACCCCTCAACGCAAGAATCAACTCGAACAATCCTTCGGCTGCTCTATGCTGCTCTCTTGAGAAATCAATCTCTAGACTCACTCCAGAGAGAAGCGATAGCTGAAATGGAACGCAAATCTTCACTTATAACCTTCTCGTTGGTCAATGGCCCAGTTAAAACATAATCAAGGACTAAGATTAACGCAGCTTGATCTTTGTCTTTTTATAGAAGATTCACTCATGAGTTCTATTAATATACTTTAATTATTTTAATTCCCTAAGTTTAGACTTAGGCTCCCATTAAAAATAATTAATTATTTTAATTAAACCCCATCTGGGTGGAATTCCCAAAATGCTTTCTGAGTATTTTGGAATACATGTGTCTAAGCCTCCCTACAAAATTTGAGACTTAGAGCACATCTGATGCTACCAAAAATCAGCACTCCCTCTTAGCGAGGAATGTGCTTTAGTAATGCATCCCGCTGAAGCACTACACTAACTTTGTAACATCTACCTCTACACAGCTGATGTCTAACACTGTTGCCCACCAACTATTACATTGTTGCATCTATGTTGTTGTTGACCCTACATACTGCTGCCAAATGCATCTACATTGCAACTCTGCTGCACATCCAAAATACTAAACTAAGTTTTCAGCGTGATGCATCTGATACTGAAGATCTGACTACTGCTAGTCTCTACGTTGACCTTCTGAAGTTGTTGTGTTGCTGCTGACTCTGCATTGTGTCTTACTGCACTGCTGCCAACTCTGCTCTGCGCTACTTAGACTTTGGTGCTCTCTAGCCACTGCGTTGTCACTCCAACAATCCTCTGCACCAACTGACACTAGTCCATCCTGCTACTTCTGATATGGGCTCCCGTAGCAAGGTATTGATCCATGAGGTGGACTCCTCAAGGATCCTGCCCAACTACAGTTCTTTCAAACTACAGTTCTAGATCACCCCAATTCTCCCCCAGAGATATGTGGGCAATCATGGCGAACTACTCCTCCTTGATCCTAACAGTTGCAGCCTGCGGATCATGTTTCTCGTCCTTGTCCTTCTTCTTGAGAGGACATTGCACACTGTAGTGACCCATCTCACCACATCGGAAACACTTGATCTTTGAGACGTCCTTTTTCTGCCTCCGCAACTCCAGTTGTCCCTTATATGCAAGGGTTGCATTCTCTTCCTCCTCCTTGGGCTTCAACCCACTGCTGTTGTTGCCATCAAGTTTACACTTGATCATTTCTCGCCTCATCTCTTCCTGTTGAAGAGCGGCCCACATCAATTCGCAATAAGGCAACCTTTCTCTGCCCAGGATGCTCTAGACAAAGACTTGCCATTCCATCGAGAGCGGGAGTTCGGGGTCAACCTTACCATCGTTGTATCTTTGAGGTGTTGATGCGAAAACTTCCAATTGATCTCAGATTTCCTGAAGCTTTGTGTTATCACTCTCAATTTTTAAGATTTTTTTTGATAGGGTCATCATAAGCTTCACCTTGTCTCATTAGGTTAGATCATTCATTTGATGAGAAATTCACTTAATCATGTTTATTATAGGTCATAAACACTTCATTAGTCTTGTCATTAGGGTCATATCCACAATAATCCACCTTTGGGTTCACTTGCATAGTCATCAAATAAAAAAAAGAGACACTAGTCTATTTTTTCACAGTTTTGTAGCGAATACAGTGCAAAATAGGCAGATTTCGCTACGAAACTACCTGACAATTTCGTAGCAAATCTGAGGATTTCTCTGCTTTTTGACTTTTTGAGCAATCAAATTCAAAGGGCAGTTTCTGGGAAAATAGAGAAGCATTATAAGAAACTGAGAGAGGTTATTGTCAAGTACATATCAAATAACATTAACCTCTTTCACTTATTTCAAAGGTGCTACAAATTGGGAGATTCAGAGATTTCTTTTGGCTCTATTTCAGAATGCATAATTTTCCTGTTTTATACATGTTTTTTGAATGCAGATTATCGATAGTTGGAGATGGTTTTTTTAAAAAAAAAAGAGAGGTTTTTCTTCATAACATTATGGTTTACAAAAACCTCCTCCTATTTTTGAAGAGTTATCAAGGATAGGGAGATAGGTGCTCATCTCTGAACCCTATGTTTTCATAAAAAACTGAGTCATTTTATTGGTAAATTAACTTGCTAAAGGTGAAAATGATGCTTTTTGAAGAGGGTAAGAGGCATTTTAAACCAATTTTGCCTTATCATATTTCATCATATCAATTTTCAGACCTAATAGTGAAATTTTGATGAAAAAGGGATAATTTTGAATTTTCTCCATAATCAAGTAGTTTCGTAGCAAGTTCCAGGCTTGAAGGCCAAAAAACGCTAAGAAATTTCTGAAGAATGTTTTTTGTCTTTAAATTCAGTTTTATGGAGAACTAAGGAGGGAATTTTTTTTTATTTAGCTCATTATCCCAAAGAAAGATCCTCCAATAGTAAAAAAGGTCAAAGGTTATGCAAAAGGTTGATTTTGGAGTTTGCTATGAAATGAGCACTATGAAATTTTCTGTACATGACTGTTTTAATAGTCAACTTCAAGTTTTATTTCTGACCAAATGAAAAAGGATTTTGTAAATATGAAAGAGGTTCTTCTTCATCACATTCCTATCTAAAAAAACCTCTCTCTGTTTCTACAAATCCATTATGTTTTGAAAATTATACATTAATATTTGAAGCCTATTTTTCAGAATTTTCACTAACCAAATTTGTGAAAAAATTGTAAAATTTGACTTGGAGGAGGTCCAGCGCAACATTCACGTGGCATAATGACACATAATCACTCTAGTACACTCAGAAAATTAGTTGGTTGTAGTTGATAATGGTTATTGAATTTATTTGTTGAACTATTAATGAAAGAAGAGTCCTTTTTGTATTCAAACTTTACAAAATAGAAATATCCCTAGGAAGTCTCCAAGTGATGGAATCATGGTTAAAATAGGTCTCTAAGGTGGAAATTCAAGGTGATAAAGGTGGAAAATCATTTGTATGAGTTATCACTCTATAAATGAGAGATTTTTAGAGTATAATGGGTTGGAGAATGCTTTTGACACAACTACTATTGTAATTTATGATATCAGTAATAGACAGATAGTGAGTTTTCTTGCTTTACCTGAGATTCTTGATGTGTTTCAATGGGTTGATGTGTCTCTTTTATATCTTTCTTCCAGTATTATTGATGCTAAATTACTCAGAATTCATATCTTATATGCTCTAACTTCCTTTTAGCATTGAGTCACTGATTATTCTCATGTGTTAGTGTTGTTCTATTATTGAAACAGAAAAAGCCTCAGCTTCCATAAGTAGGAATGCTTATCATTGATTTCCTTTTACTGACTCCATGAGCCCAATGGTAGTTGAATCTTCCTCATTTTTCACTTGCAATCACATACAATAAAACACTCACAGAATTAGCCATTTGTTTTAAGACCTAATTGAGTAAATCCTTTGATAAGTTGAGAGAGTCCTCTCTGGCTGAAGAGGCTAATCCTCAATCAAAAGTGGTCTGAAATAGTTACTCCAAGTTGACTGACCATTAGGAAACATCCCAGCCCAATAGGACACAATGTGGTGATAACACTTTTCAAGGAATGGATCAATGGTTCTCCCTTCTTCATCCTCATAGATCGCATCTTCTCCTACAAGTACATCTTCTGTTGCTCGGAAGATCCTTGATACAGCGTTGCTAAGGCATCCCACATTTTCTTGGCAGTCCATTTGCTAGCGATGTGACATACTACATGATCCCTCACTCCGTCGAGGATCAAATTCTTAGCCTTTGCCATATTCTTCTTGTAAGCTTTCAACGAATCTGCATCTACGGGGACAACTACCACATTCTCGATAAAGGCCTTGAGATCATGCTCATCTAATAGACAGGTGATCCTTGCCTGCCAGATCACATAGTTGGAGGCTCCCTCCAGCCGATCTTGATCTCTTAGCCCATTAGTTGGCATCTCTGCCAACAAAAAGTCGAACTGCTCCCTCTCTCCTCTGCGTAGCTGTTAGGCCGGCCTACGCACTCCTTGCTGGAGTTAGTAGATCTGCTCCTAACTACTGCTGCTCTGCAACTAAGAAATAGAATTCCTTGGCTCAGAATTCATTGAGGAAGAAAATTCCCTCAAAAAATGTATTCTTCCTTCCTCTGACGCTTTTATACCGACAAATCTTCTTGAGAAAAACTACATCCCGACGATGAAGGCGCTCTCGGTAGCATCTTCGCTGCGTTGGTCCCTTTGTCATTGACAAATCACGAATTAAAATTCTTACCTCTCTGTCAACTCACTCGGCGAGAGATTTTCCTCGAGAATCTTGCCCTCTTGGCCTAGGCTGACGAAAATCCTCGGGGATTCGATGCACTTCCTACATATCTATTCGATCTCCCCTATTTCTCTTCAGTAATTAGGTTCTTTCGAGTGCTGCTCTATTTCTTCACCTTTGCTACGTGCCATGTGAAAATTCCTACTCCTGGAATCCTATTGCAGCAAATTGACATTACTTCTCCTACTTGATAAATTATACAAGTTATTTATTGTGTTCTACAAGTAAACACTGTAGCAAATACACTGCAACCTTCACTGAATTAACTACGGAAAATAAATGCAGAAACAAGATCTGAGCAAGAAAATTAAACACACATGACTCCGTTATTTTTGGACTAAGTCCCTGGAAAAACCCAATATGGGAAAATCAGTGTAGCAACTAAGGGTTTGTATTATTAATGAATATTTTTTATGAATACAACTGGATGCCCAAATATGGGTATCCACAGAGAATTTGACTGACCAAGAATCAATGAGGATTACCTCACACTAACAATGGAGATCTGGCATTGACCAAAACCCGAAATGATGAGCCCCACGCTGCCTGCGTAGTTAGTGGCGCTGCGCTTGGTGGGGACTACGTCACTCGCTTTAGCTTGTCTTTTGGTGGCTAGATGTTGATCTTGCCTCTCAGTCTCACACCTTGGCACTATGTACTGAATCTGGCCCGATCCTTAGCAAAATATGGATACCTTCGAAGGAGGCTCAGCTTGCCTCACCGCATGGCTCTAACGACGCCCGGCCGCCAGCCCCTAAAGTTGCCTCTTACCGCATCCTCTTCTCTACCTCTTCTCTAATGTATTCCTGGCTCGGGAAATATTTCTAACCAAATTATCTCTACCCCAAGCGGGAGAATCAACTTCAATCGATCCTTCGGTTGATACGCATTGCTCTCTTGTCCGATCTCTAGACTCTCTCTGATGTTATTTCCAAATGCCCATTAAGTCTTCTCTTATAACCTTCTCATTGAGAAATCAACTGTCTGGATTAAAACATAATCAAGGGCTAAGATTAACTTGACTCGATCTTCGTCTTTTTCTAGAATATTCACACCTAGTTCTATTAATATACTTTAATTATTTTAATTCTCTAAGTTTAGACTTAAGCTCCTATTAAAAATGATTAATTATTTTAATAAAACCCCATCCAGGTGGAATTTCCAAACACACTTTCTAGGTATTTTGGAATACATGTGTCCAAACCTCCCTGCAAAATTTGAGACTTAAAGCACATTCGATGCAACCAAAAAAATCAAGACTCCCTCTTAGCGAGGAATGTGCTCTAGTAATGCATCCTCACGAAGCATCATCGACTTCGTAACATCTCCCTGCGAGTACTGCGATGTCGACAACACTTCCCATAAAATGCGCGGTTGCTACATCTATGTTGTTGTTGACCATGCATCTTTGTTATGGCCTGCATACGCAACGCAACTCTGTCGTTGTTGTTGCAGAGAGGAAAACATCAAAATCTTGAAATCGTGTTCAACATGATGCATCTCATCTTGAATATCTGATTGCTACTAGTCTCTACGTTGTCCCTCTAAAAATTTGTTGTCTTGTCAACGACTACGTGTTGTGCCTTCTTGCTGCTTGCTGCCAGCTCTTCTCGGTGCTTCTCGGACTGCAGTGCTCTCTAGCCATTGTACCATCACTCCGACACTCCTTTGCACCAACAGGCACTAGTTCATCTTCCTACTGCTGATTTTGGCTCTTGTAGCAAGGTATTGACCCATTAGGTGGATTCCTCAAGAAACCTGCCCAACTACATTTCTTTCGAACTACAACTCTAGATCACTCCAATTCTCCCCTGGAGATATGTGGGCAATCATGACAAACTTCTCCTCGATCCTTGCAGTTGCAGCATGCGGATCATGTTTCTCATCCTTGTCCTTCTTCTTGAGAGGACACTGTGTAGCGTAGTGACCCATCTCACCACATCGGAAACACTTGATCTTAGAGACATCTTTTTTGTTGATTTTTGGGTAGCATCGGATGTGCTCTAGCTCCGAAATTTTGTGGAGGGGCTAGAACACATGAGATCTCCAAGACCCAGAAATTGTTTGGAGAAATTCCACCTAGAGTGAAAGTTATTCAAATAATTAATATTTTTTAATAGAGCCTAAGTTAAAACTTAGGAAATTAAAATAATTAAAGTGAATTAATTTAAATGTGGGTGAGAAGCTTCTAAGTAACAAGGATCAAGTATGTTTTAATATTAGCCGTTGATTAAGGATTACATCACAGTGATTGATTTTTCAACAGGAAAAGTATAAAGGAAAGCTTGAGGGTCAATTGGAGAACACACACAGTGAGTGAATCTGGAGATCAAATTCTTCTAATGGAGCAGTGCTCGGACGAAGATAAGATCTGAGTGATTCAGCAGCAGTGAGGGGCAAAACCAGTTATTGGTTGGAGGACCAAGAGTACATAGCAGAGAGGCAGCAGAGACAACACAGGAAGCAGCGCAGTCACCAGGAGGGGTGACGCAGTCCCCTGAAGACGTAGGGCCCACGCAGGGCTCGCGCAGAGCTTCCAAGGGATAGTCCGAATTTTTTTGGAGATCGTGGTTTCTAAGCCGAGAGGGCTGAAACTCAATTTTCTAAGAGGAAGATCAGCGCAGAGAAGAGGTGACGCAGTCATCATCCATCCCCGCGTAGGCCTACGCATCTACTGTGTAGAGGCAGCACAGAGGGAGTTGGGGTTTCGCCAGTTAGGACTTGCAGTGTGAGCTAAAACTCACTATTTTATCTATCTGCCAAGGATTTTCTCTGTTGGGTGAGACGGATTTGGCACCCAAGTTGTACTCAGAATGCTACTGCTTAATAATACAAACCCTCAGATCTGCTACACTGGTTTTTCTGCATTGGGTTTTTTTGGGGACGTGAGCCCAAAAATAAGTGTTTCCTTTTGTGATTGTCTCATTTATTTTTCAGTACTTGATCTGTATATTGGTGTAGGTTGCTTAGTATTTGCATTAATATTTGTTGAATAATTCTATAAATAACTTGTTAAATGGAAAATACAAGTAGGTAATGCAAATCAGGTAACTACAGTAGGAATTTTATTTGTAAGATTCATAAGTTTTCACATGGTATCAGAGCAATTGCAGATCAAGGAGGACTGAAGCCATCAGCGAAAGAATAGAAGGAAATCTGCTGCAGGAAAGCATTTGTCCCGAGTGACAACGCAGTTCTGAACCAGAGAAGTAGAGGAAGGGTGATGCAGTGACCAGGGAAGGCTCACGCAGAGCCTGCGTCAACCTGCTAGGGTGTCGCTGTAGCTGCAGAAGGTAGCGCAGTGGCTGTTGGGCCAGAGCATAGGCTATTGAGTCTCATTTTTTCGGTTGTCGTGGCTAGAGATGCATTGCAGATTTTTATCTGAAGTTGCTGGTGGGGCGCTGATTTTGTTGGTGCAGAACAATGTCTAGTAGGGTAGAAGCAAAGTAGAGGGAATCAGTTCCTCAAAAGATTTCTTGCCAAGAAATCTAGATCCAGTGTTGAGCAGCAGCAAAGAGATATCAGAGAGGAGCGCTTCAACATTTGTTGGCAGAGGGATTTCCATAAAGGAAATCAAATTTCAGAGGGAGCTTGTTCCTTAGAGGATTTCTAGTGCTAAAGAAATCCAGACCCGATTTTTGCTGGGGTAGCAGCGGAAGAGAAAGAAAGGAACCTGTTTGACATTTAGTTGAGCAAAGATGGTCGTGAATGGACTGAGGGATCAGGACAGGTTGGATGAAGCATCCAACTTTGTCATCTGGAAAACCAAGATCCTGGCAATTCTAGATGATCATCGAATCAAGGATCATGCCTTGAACACGATTGATGTTCTGGTTGATGTTGATCCTCTCAAGAAGTACGAGGAGGCTCAAGCAAGAGCAAAACACATGATCATGGACAGAGTCAAGGATCATGTGATCCCACATATTGCTGAGAAGAACACAACAAGGGAAATGTGAGAGGTCTTGACCACATTGTACGAGGGATCTTTCGTCCAGTGGAAGATGTTGTTTGAGAATTAACTGAGATTGTTTCAGATGCAGAAGGGAGAAGAGTCTAATCCCTTCCTTATTAGATTACAAGAGATCCGAGATCAGCTAGCTTCTGTAGGGGCTACACCAGATGTTGGATTTATGGTCAGGACTGCCCTGAATGCAGTCACTGAAGACTGGGAAACCTTTGTCCAAAGCATTTTGGGCAGGGCTGCTCTTCCAAGCTAGGAGGAGATGTGGGCAGCTCTTCGATAGGAAGAGATCAGACGGTGAACCAAGGCATGAAGCAGCAGTAAAGGGATCAAAATCAAGGAAGAGGAAGATGTGGCTCTCGCATCTAAGGGACAACAAGGGAAGCAGAGAAGGAAGAAGAAGGACCTCTCGAAGGTCAGATGCTTCATGGCCAGAGAAAGTGGCAGAGGTGCCCAAACTCTTGGATCATATATGGCTACGGGGAGCCCCTAATGACAATAACGAGAATGATGGGAGCCGGTAGGTGTGAGAGATGATGGAGTGACGGTGGCAAAGCTGGGGGTACCAAAGGCGAAACAACGCAAAATAGAGGACAACGACAACATAGTAGTAGCAACACGATTACGCGTGGTGCCGCCCACGATGTATAGCAATGCTTACGTAGTGTAAAACGTGTAACATAGTAGCATCAAAGGGTTAGCGTAGATTAGCAGCATGGGAATCTTGACATTGAGGTGTAGGCGGACTAACTAGTATGTTAGGATTTGGGATGTTTTTCAGTTGCTTAACTCTCAGCAACTGAGTTGTATTGCAACAGCTGGTAGTGTTATGGGCAGCATGATGCAACATTTTGAGAGGGAGTCGCAGTACAGATGCAGCAGTGACAGTGGCAGATTCATGGGAAACAATATAGATTGCAATAGCATAGTGGATGAGGGCAGCGAGATCGAGCATCGGCGATGCGGAGGGACTTATGTCGTGGATTAGGGTGACGCTTCTAGTATTGAATATTGCTAGAGAACATTCCTCTCTAAGAGGGAGTGTTGATTTTGGGTAGCATCAAATGTTCTCTAGCTCCTAAATTTAGTGGAGGGGCTAGAACACATGAGATCTCCAAAACCCAAAATCATTTGGAGAAATTCCCACTAGAATTGAAAGTTATTCAAATAATTAATTATTTTCAATGGAGCCTAAGTTAAAACTTAGGGAATTAAAATAATTAAAGTGAATTAATTTAAATGTGGGTGAGAAGCTTCTAAGTGACGAGGATCAAGTCTGATTTAATCTTAGCCGTTGATTAAGGATTAGATCACGACCATTGATTTCTCAACAGGAAAAGTGTAAAGGAAGACTTGAGGGTCAGTTGGAGAACACACACGGTGAGTGAATCTAGAGATCGAATTCTTTTGATAGAGCAGTGCTCGGACGAAGATAAGATCTAAGTGATTCAACAACAGTGAGGGGCAGAAGCAGATGTTGGTTAGAGGACCAAGATTACATAGCAGAGAGGTAGCAAAGATGAGGAAGCGGTGCAACCACCCGGGAGAGGTAACGCCGGTGCCACGAAGAGGTGGCACAAGCCCATGCGAGGGGATTGCATAGAGCTTCCAAGGGACAGCAATGCGAATTTTGTTGGAGATTAGAGGTTTACGAGCCGGGAGGTGAAACTCGATTTTACGAGAGGCAAATCGGTGTAGATGAGGTGACGCAGGTCATCAACCATCTCCATGCAGACCTACGCATCTACGCATGCGAGCGGCGTAGATGGGCGGGGTTTCGCCCGGTTCGAATCTTGGATCGAAGGGACTTGTAGTGTGAAGTAAAACAAAATAAACAACCCAAATTAAAACATAATCAGGAGCTTATATTAACTTGACTTGATCTTCGTCTTTTTCTAGAAGATTCACACCCTGTTTTATTAACAGCCTTTAATTGTTTTAATTCCCTAAGTTTAAACTTAGGCTCCCATTAAAAAGAATTAATTATTTAAAAAAAACAAACAATCCGGGTGGAATTTCCCAAAACACTATCTGGGTTCTTTGGAATACATGTGTCTAAGACTCCATGTAAAATTTGTAAATTTGAGACTTCGACACAGCCCGATGCAACCAAAGTGCTACTTCCTCTTAGTGAGGAATGTGCTCTAGTAATGCATCTCTTAAAGTATCATCTTGATTTCATGACATCTCCCTTTGTGCTTATAATGTCTAACAACACTTTGCCCATCAACTACTATGTTTCTACATCTATGTTCTTCTTTGAAATACACTGCTGCGCCTTTTACGCATCTTGCACTACAACTTTGTTGTTGCTACGTGTTAGTTTTCATATTGTTCTATGGTGTATCAATTACTTTAGCCCAATTCTAAACGTCAATTAGCAATATTTCCAATTACAATTAGTCTTTCCATTCATCAATAGTAATTGAAGATAGAACAATAAAAGTAATGACAAAGGAGACAATGAACACATCAACAAGAGACAACATATTTGGTCAAAGACCAGGGAAAAACCCACTACGAGGAAAACCCTTTGAAAATCTTCTTCTATTATATTGTCATAAAATGTTTAGCAGAGAGTACAAAGATCCCAATACAATATGTACAATAATATAACCCAACAACTTGATGAACGTGTGCATAGAGTTCAAATATATCAGAGACAACTTGATTCAGCTTTTAGGCAACTTCAGGAACCTTCAAATGAGAGTCAACAACAATCAAACCCAGAGTCACTACCATGAGACTGTATGCCTGCGGATTTAGGATCTGAGCTGCTACCTTGTCTATAGCTAGCCCGTGGCTAGCCCATGTTTGCTAGTGTTAAGCCCGCGGCTCAACCAAAAACCCTAATTTCAGTGTGACCTTCAGACCTGTGATTTCAGACCTCTGTACGATCTCCTTCTTCGTCGATGTATCGAACCCAATCAGATAGAAGAGAAGATGTTTGATTTTGTGATGTCCAAATGAGATTCAAGGTCACTTTTATTTAGATGCTTCAAAGGGGTGCCAATGAGTGAAGCCGATCAGATCCAATATCCATGAGTGGGTGCAAAATCAAAAATCAACTTCTGCTTATCCAAATGAGGTGATATTTAGGTCAATTTTGGTCCTCTCGGAAAGAGGAACTCAATGCCAACATCATCTCCATCAAGTGAGTAGTCCAAAGTGGAATTTGACAACAGTTGCATAATTTTATACTCCCTCTCAACTAGGGAGAATTCCACCTGTAAAACTTGTCCATCAATCAATGTGTCATCCTGTCATCATGTGTACCAATATGCTCAACTCTATCTGCTGAAACATTCTTGAATATAAATAAGAAGAATCATTTGGATCAAAAGCTACCACCCTCCATCCAGCGGGCTACAACCCGGAACATCTGTCAGCGGGCTACTACCTGGAAATATCATCAGGCTACTACCTGAAAATGTCATCAGGCTACTACCTGGAAATGTCACATGGGAGAGTTACAACTCAACCCATATTGGGCAATCGGTGATGTAGGGGAGCTATTACTCAACCAATCATATCGCCTGTTGATCTTCCCTACAATAACCCATAAGGGTCATGTGGTAGAACACCTGCATCATATTCTAGCTTGGACGTAAGAATCACACGCCTCCAAGCCTCCTCAATTGTTGGCCAAACGAGGAGGGATAATCCCAACAAGCCCAATCTAAAGGGTATGATGCCAACTGCGGTATACTCTGCAAAGACCATGAAAGGGTGAGCTACTACTCCAACCCTATAGGTAACATACAGGGGAAACACCCTTATTGCCTAGAGTTCCCTCAACCCTAGGAGCCCTTTATCTCAATTCCTCACCCTGGGAGCTCAAACACGGGGGAAGAGTATGGCTCAATGTTCTCCATCAGTGGTGCCCCTTATCCGGAGGGGTCACATCCATCAGTCCAAGTTCCTCTCTGAAGACCAAGAACTTCCCTTTGAAAACCTGGTGAGAATATCTCAATCTTCTCATCCGCCGATATGTGATGGAGACGAACAACTCCTCTTCGTACCATATCGTGAATGAAGTGATATCGTATCTTCTATGTGCTTGGAATTGTCGGGAAATATGGGATTTTCTATGCATTTGGTCCCACCCTTTCTCCCTTGTTGTCGCAATATATCATTGTAGTATCTAGAACTCGTCAAATAGCTCTCTAAAGAGCTTCCTCAAACTATCTGTTGTTGATTTTTGTAGCATCAAAAGAGTGTTCCAAGTCTCGGAGCTTTGCGGGAAGCTTGGACAACAACATTCAAAAGAACCCAGAAACAATTTGTGGAAATTCCACTCAGTTCAATACTTATTAAAATAATTAATTATTTTAATGGAGACCCTAAGTCTAAACTTAGGAAAAGGAAATAATTAAAGGGCATTAATAAGTCAGAGTATAAATCTTCTAGGAAACATGGATCAAGTCAAGATTTAATCTTAGCCATTGATTAAAGTTTTAATCTGGGCCGTTGGTTCTGTTGGTGTCCCATGTTTTGATAGTTTGGCAAATCAAAAGACAAGGCAACATCAGAACCAATATTTAGAGTCCCAGGATCTAGTCCTCTCGTTCTCAGAGAGGGATCTCTTGAATGTTTGTTTGCAAAGGTGTATCTTGTGTGCTTAGAATATGGATTTTAGACTAGTTATTAAGTGCAGGTGTTTGTTTGTTTGTTTGGTTGGGTTGACATAGCAGAAAATGAAAGATCTAGGAAAGATATATAGAATGGAGAAACATCTGGTTCATTGGGCAATGGAGTCAAAAAGAGGTCATAACATACTCATCAATGGATATGGGATATCAGAGGGAAAATCTAACTTGGCCACGGGATCCTTTGGTTTTGGAATGAGATGGACATCAATGATTTGGAAAGAGAAGTTTAATTCTCAACGAAGGGAACTTGAAAACATAACTTGAACAATAAAGAAATATTTGATAGACAGGGCTAACCATAAATTCTACAAACATTCTTTAAGAAAATAATGACTTCAAGACAAATTTCAAAATGAAATCTAAGATTCGGGGAACACCCTATTTCCTCAAAGATTTTATTTTAAATGACTTAGAAAACATAAAAGATTCACTGATAATTGCAGTCATAGAAGAGGGAACACCTAATACATCTATGATTACAACTATAAAAGACCTTCAAAACAACTGTTCAAGCAATGACAAAGGGCAAGATCGAAACAGACATCTTTGACTAACTTAAAACAATGGTACTTCAAAGGGAGACTTCAATAAAAGCTTTCAAGTGATAGCAGACAAGCAGGGAGAACCATAAATCATGCTGAAATCAACTATTTGAGCTATTATAGAAATAAACAAGCATGAGAACTAAAGAGAGAGATTGAAAACTCTAAAATACCTTAGCAGAAGAAAACATAAAACAGTGAAGGATGAACAGGTCTAAGGTGCTTCCAGGAGTCATTTCTTAGCCTAAAACTTTCAACCTATTGTAATAAGAAATTATGGAACAGAATGAAAACAGGAGAAAACATTAAACAGTTCAGAATACTTCACCAATAGCCAAGCTCATGGATCCAATGATAGACCTTTCTCAGTAACAAGCATGCAACAACATCATCAGGGCTTCAAAGACTTCAATATCATCTTCAACTTCAACAGACTACGTATTATTTCAGAAAGTTTCAGTATTACAACTAGTGATCAACCAACAACCAACAATTTCTCATCTTCTACAGAGGTATTTATAGAAGAATGAGGAGGTGAGGTCTGATAAAAGATCTCCCAAGATAATTAATACAAATTAATGACTTCTCGGCCTTTGAGGGGCTCGATGAAGAATTTTACAGGTGTTCTCACTGTATTAATGGATTTACATTTAATATTAAGCTCGGTGGGAGCTTTCGTTGACCTTTGAGGCTTTGTTTTATATTAAAGTAACTCTGCTGCTATTTTGTGCATTAAATTCTCTGACAGAATTAACTCTCTGGTTGCGCTGAGGAAAATATTTTCGTTTGATCAATAACTTCGGCCTCTGCTTGTATGCTTGTGGTTACAGGTGGCACTGTGGTTGCTGGGAGGAATCAATTTGCCTCATATGTGGCGGTGGATGCCTTTTGGTCTGATCAAACACTTATGTTTTTCTTTTAACTGTGTTTTAATTTTGGGGATTAGGCTTTTGATAACCATTTTTAGCCGTGATCCCCACAAATCTGTCTTCGATCTTCTGTTCTGCTGCATTCTGTCTTCAACATTGATATTCTTTTAATTGTGATTTAATAACACAGTGTCTTGTCGATGTGCAGGCCGCGCAGGGCTCAAATGGCATCAATGTCTCATGAAACAATGACGAAACGTGGAGTAGAGCCCTGTGAATAGTTCTCTTTTATGAATTTAAGGCACGGGAATCGTCATTCCCGGCCTTCGGCCTTTATATAATGGAAAACCCATCAAACACCTACAAAATACAAAAAATATTATAAAAACATGCGTATTTGGGGAAAAAACTGCTTCAGAGGGGGTGAGGAGGAGCATAGTCGTTGGATGGAAGCTTCCAACGATGGAGATTTGCCGAGAGGTGGTAAAAAGGAGAGAAGAGGGAAGTAATAAGTTAGATCCGTCGATCTGTAGAGATCGACGATTGGGAGTGATCTGGGATGTATAATAGAGAAATAAAGAAACAGGTTAAAAAACCTTAGGCGGAGGGAAAATCAAAAAATTGAAAAGGGTTTCGGGAGGAACACGAGCCGTCAGATGAGATCGAATGGACGGTCCAGATGCAATCGGAGGCATTCAATCGGCAGGGAAAGATTTTGCACGGCGCTGAAAACTTGCGATGTGATTGAGCGCAGGCCGTTGATCTGAGGATCAGATCAACAGTGGAGAGTGAATCGGAGAGATGGCCGATCGGGAGGAACAAACAAACGCACCGATCAAAAAATGCAATGCGATTGAGTGATCGGGGAGGGTTGATGCGATGGTGCGATCGGGCCATCACAATCAGAGGTTTCAAATGAACTCAATTGGAGGAGCTTTACAAAAGTTTCCGATGCGATCGGGCCATCGCAATCGGAGGGGCGGTAATATAAATTTTGGCGCCCGTTTCACGGGGCTATGGGTTATATGAATGAAATGGAGGGGGCGGAGCTTTTATATATATATGACCCAATCGCATCAGAAAGTTTTGATGCGGGTCTTTACAATCAACCCATTTGAACCTTTCCGATGCGATAAACGCTTCGGCCTTTGCGCTTGGTTTTTACAAAGAAAACAAAGGACCAGGTTTATACATATGGGTCTTAATCGCATCGGAGTTTTTTGTAACGGCAAAAAGACTTGTGCATTTGGATGTTTGACACGATAAGCACTGAAAAGGGTTAGCGCTTGGTTCCAGCCCCAAAGCGTATGGTGGGGAAGTGGTTAGGACTTAGCCCAAGGGGGCTTAAGTCCATAGTAATAAAAACTTGTTTTTATGAAATTTTTCAGAGTTTTCAATGGATTTGGGGGTTTCGGTAAGGTTAAAAAGTGAGTTCTTAACCTTGTCAAAATGATTTTCATGAATGGAAAAAAAGAAATCATGAAAATAGAGGAGTTTTATGGAGAAAAAGGGGAGAAAAATGAAGGTTAGTTTTGAGTGGAGGAAGGGGAAAAAATGATGATTTTGCAGTAGTTTCTTCTCACGAAAATAGCAGAACTTCTGGGTATAAAAAGGGAAGAGCAATGAAGATTTTGGATAGAGGCATGAGGCCTTCAAAAGTCTTCAAGAGCCAAAACTTTTTAGTAATAAAATTTGTTCCTTGAAGGCTCCAAAAATTTTTAGCCACCTTTTGCTATAACAAATTTTATTGGTGGCTAACAGTGGCTCCACTTGGGGATGGTGCCTTCTTGAAGGCATCAAGAACTTCAGAGTTGCATTCTCTAGGAGGTTGACCTGTGCCTCATCCATTGGGCTGCCCTTCCTTTGCTGGGATGATCTTGCTCTGAAAACATATTAGCAGCCATAAAAACAATGGATCTTTCATCTACAAGCTTTCTACCTACCCAATCCTACTAATCTAACATTTTTTCTTCATCAGAGTGCACTTGGATTGGCAAACTCTTTCACAACATTTTATTCTTTTGAAAGTAGGAAGACTAATCTATTTCTACTTCTTATTTCTCCATGGACTCAGATTAAGCAATTGAGCCCATATGATTCTCAACCTAATCTACTATCAGTTGGGATTAAACTGTCCAACAGAATTTTATCCTCAAAATTCTACAACAGGAATTGAAAAGCATACAAGTCAAGATTGAATAGTCTAACTTGATGCTTATCTATGGCATAAAAAAAAGTTGCACATAGATTATTGTTTGCAGAAAATTAAATCAAAATGATGAAGGCTTTAAGACCTGAAAGTTTTTAAGAACATCCTTCTCTTTTCTTCAGCCCTGTTTTTAAGCTTGTTTGAGCTTTTTTTTCATTTGTTGTCTGGTTCAAGTTTTGAGCCTATCATAACCAATTTTACTTCTGTTTTGACTCGAAAATTTGAAATAGATTGGAGAAATTATTTTCTTTGAGAAACTAAGGTTCATATTTTGAGCATGTTTGAACCTTTTAATTTCTAACCTAATATATCTACTGATAAGCCAAGATTAGAGAGTTTGGAAAATCAAATTCACTATCCTATCAGCAGAAAATTTAAAGCTAATTAGTCAAGATTAGGTTGTTTGACTAACTAGAAGTGTGTGTTTTAGGAGTGGCATTTGAGCTTGCAAACTTTCAGAATTTGTTTATCTTTTTTGGTATGGGGCTATACCTTTATTGTTTTTACAATCTGCCCTCTTTTCTCTCTTTCATTGTTTTTGTATTTTTTATTTTTCTAACTTTGAATGCAATGGTTAGACTATGATATTTACAATGAAAAATTCTTTGAAACTCAAGATTCTTGGCAGAAGTAATGCTTTGGAATCCTGCCATTGACAGGACCTCCATACAGATCTTCTCCATTCAATTCTTTCAAGAAAAATGCATTGTGACCCCTCTCAGCATGAATAATATAGGGCCCTTTCCATAAGTTCTCAAACTTGCCATGTTTTCCCTTCTCTTCTCTTCTTGAATCCCACTTAAGAACGACATTTCCAGATTGGAAATTGTTTGCCTTGGTTCTCTTATCAAATAGTTTCTTCATATTCTCTTGAACCAACTGTGTTCTCTCATAAACTTCTTCTCTGGTCTGTTGTAGATGGATGGTTTGATTGATTCTCCTCTGCATATCATTCTCTTAAATCTGCACTTCTTGAAGGAGTTTCATGACTGGAATTCCTAATGAGGTGGGAAAAAATGCGTCCATACCATAGACTAGCTGATAGGGGGACATATTTATTGACTTCTTTGTTGTTAATCTATCAGCCCATAAGGCATGAACCAGCTTACTGTGCCATGATTTTTCATTCCGTTCCAATAGTTTTTTAATTATATTGATGAGGCTCTTGTTGGAAGATTCAGCTAATCCATTTCCTTGGGGATAGTAAGCAGTGGAATGGCCCAAGGTTATGTGGTATTTGTAACAGAAATCAACCATATTATTGGATTTAAAAGCAACAGCATTGTCTGTTATGATTTTTCTGGGACAACCAAATCTGAATAGGATATTTGTTTCAAGAAACTTGATAATGAAAGAGTCATTAGCATTCTTGGAGGGTATAGCTTCTATCCATTTGGTAAAGAAGTAAGTGGCTATGAGGATCCTCTTATGCTAAGCTGAGGAGGATGGGTGGATTTCCCCAATGAAGTCTAAACCCCATTGTTGAAAAGGTGCCTCAACTCTGATGGGATGTAAGGGTAAGGGAAGGAGTTTTCTTTTGCCATCAAATATTTGACACTTATGGCAAGACATGACCAACTTCTGAGTGTCTGGGAAAAGGGTAGGCCAATAGTAACCTGATCTAAGAATTTTGTTTGCTATGGCCTTCCAGTAGAGGTGTCCTCCACATTCTCCATCATGCAACTCATGCATGATTTTTCCTGCATCATCTTCAAGTAAACATTTAAGAAAAATTCCAACAGCATTTTTCCAATATAATACCCCATCTAAAATGCAAAAACTCAAAGCTTTTTGTTTCAAAAATCTAGCTTTGGTTTTGGACAAAGAAGGAGGGGCATTTAAATATAAAAGCACATAAATAATGTCAGCATACCAAGGAGAATTTAGAAATGTTTCTTCAATAAAAGGAGCAGTAGATTCTTCTATTTCTTCCAACACATCTACCATATTCATGTCTAGTGCTTGGAAGTTAGACTTAGCCATAAGTTTTTCTAATCCTTGCCCTTTAACTAGTTTGGTGGGCCTGATTTATAAGTCATACTCAAGAATAGTTGCAATCCATTTTCCCCTTTTACCATCAGGGTCTTGAATTAGAATGTCCTTGACAACAGTATGTGGAACAAAAGCAATTATGTGAGAGTGTAAAATATAGACCCTAAAGTCTTTTAAAGCTTTCACTAATGCTAAGGCTTGCTTCTCCATGATGTTATATTTGAGAGGAGCATCTCTCAAGGCCCTACTAAAGAAAGATATTGGTTGTTCTTGCCCCAAATCATTCTTTTGAAGTAAAACTGCAACTATTGTATGTTCAGATGCAAAGGAAAAGATATAGAAATCTTTGGTAAAATCTGGACTAATCAGGACTGGTGCTTGAGTAAGAGCTTGTTTGACCAGTTCGAATGATTGTTTAGCTGGTAAATTCCATTTTACACCTACATCTTTCTTAAGCATGTTTGTAATGTTTTTTAATAGCTCAGCAAGATTAGGAATAAACCTCCTTAGAAAATTGATCTTTCCGATGAAAGATTGCAATTCTTTGAGGCTCCTTGGATGGCTGATCTACAATATGCCATCTATCCTTGTAGGGTCTATTTTGATTCCCTCTTCTGAAATTATATGGCCAAGAAGTTTACCTTCTTGGAGACCAAAGAGTGTCTTCTTGGGATTCAATGATAAGCCAAATTTCCTACACTTCTCAAAAACTTTTCTTAGGTGAATCAAATGTTCTTCATCAGTTTTTGAGAAAACGGTTATGTCATCAAGGTAAATGATTATGAAATATCCAATGTCTTTAGAAAAGGCTATGTCCATGGCCCTTTGGAAGGTGGCCCCTGCATTCATTAATCTGAAAGGCATTTTGACATACATAAAGGTGCCCCAAGGTGTGGTAAAAGCAGTTTTGATTTGATCACTTGGGAGCACTAACACCTGGTTGTAACCTGAGAACCCATCTAAGAGGGAAATCCTTTTTGACCCAACTACCTTCTGAATTATATGGTCCATTTTGGGTAAGGGGTAGTTGTCTTTTAAGGAGGCTCTATTTAAATTTCTGAAGTCAATACAGAGCCTGATTTCCCCTATTTTCTACCGTAAAATAAGTTTATATCTACCTGAAAACTATTTTGGCACTACATCTCAGCGGATTGCGATTTTTTCACTTCTCGCTCTTAAGTAAAGGTAGTAAGAGAGGATTTATTCTCCTTATTTTTTGTTTAAAAGGATTTTGATTTTCCTTCAGGGGAATCTTGTGCTGAATCATGCTAGTATCATAAGACTTCAGATCTGTGTATGCCCAATCAAACACATCTTTAAACTCTTTGAACGGCTCTATGTATTGTGATTTTATGCGAGCTAGGAGAGTACTGGATAGTTTGATCATCTTGGGTTCTGCTAGACTGCCTATGTTATGCTCTTCTACGTTGGCTTCTATAGGCTCTAGTCTTGGTTCTTTGGACACATCGTTAAAATCGAAAAGGTGTTCTAAAGGTGTGAGACCTTTGGAATTGGATCATTTTTGCATAAACTTCCCAAGTCTTCTTGGTCCGCATTGTCATTATCTCTCGTCGGCATGATTCTCAATGATTGCATTTGCAGAATATGTCATTTCTACTCTCCGGGATTGTCCGACAGATGGCGCTTTTATGGCCTGCTTCAATATCGGTATAAAAACAATATTTTTGACTTCAGAACACCATGTCTTTTTCAGGTTCAAAACACTGCTGTGGATCTTCATTATCAGGCACAGTAGGCCTGTATTTTACCTTCACACCGAGTTGTTCATTTATTTTAGGTATTTGGAAATTGCTGGCATTGAAAGCGAGTTCATTTGCTAGATGATTTAGTGCTCTAGGGATGAAAATGAGTTCATATTTTTCAAAGGTTTTCAATAGATCAAGGGCAGCATTTCGATATTCCCTAAGCCTTGGATTTCTAGCCATAGGTCTTCTCGGATTTTTTTTATGATAAGTCTGCAACTTCCCTAGATCGGGATCGATATCTTCCGGGCTTCTTCAACGAGCTAATAATTGTAAGCCTAGGAGAAGGGTCACATACTTAGAAATTTTGTTAGTGCATGGGAAATCTAATTTATATGAGCACTTGATTCGTATTTTGAACCATAAATCCTCGCTCTGTGTTTGTTTTTCAAGATTTTTATTACAGGATCCATCAAATTTTATAATGCACAGTATGTTTGGCTCATTTTCATTTTCTTATTGTTGTTGATTTTCAATGTTTCGAATTGGATTGGAGGGAAGACTTGATTGTTCTGGTGAACTGATTGGGTCTATGTTTTCCTTATCTTGCTGAGTGATTTCATCTTCGTTACATAAGATAAAGGAATCTAAACTTGATTGAATAGAATATATTGGAGAGTTGTTTGGTTTGTCTATGTTTCTCACCATGTACTTCATGTGAGATTCCCTGTATAGTCTTCTGTTTTGGTTAAAAACAGGGATGGTGGCATAAGACATGTCCATTTGAAGGCTTCCTTGAAGTTTGGCTCCCCAAGATATTGATAAGAGCATGTCATACTTAGGGAGAATGTCAGCAACAACTATATCCATTACTAGACTCTTAGCAAGGATTTGGGCTAAATTAACACATAAATCTTTGATTAAACCCAAACATTTGACTCTGCTTGAGTCAAAGGAATACAAATATTTGTATGGTTTAGTAATCTCTAAGCCTAAGCTTTCCATTACCACCTTGGGAATTAGATTGTGTGAAGCTCCCAAATCTAACATGGCATTGTGTAAAATTTTCTCGTGTATGTTCAAGCTAACATAGAAGGGAGGGACAACCCCTTCTTGGTATTTTCCTTCAACTTCTGGACCAAACAACAACTCAGGTTTGTCATCTGTCAAGTTCAAGGTGTCAGTATCACTTCCTAGGTTCAAAGCTTTCAAAACTTGGTTTTTGTATAGCTCTTGGGTTACTAGTTCAGCTAGGGGAATGGCAATTTTTATCTTAGCAATTTCTTCCCCAAGGCTGAAAGGAATAATTGACTTGTTGATATTCACATCTACCTTTTCAATTGAATTCTTTTCAGCAACTTTGATTTGCTGAACCTTGTTTGGACCGGTAATTGGGACAATTTTGTTAGGACTACTAGCTGAAGTGCTAGGGGTACTTTGTTCAACATTTGGCTGGACACCTTTGTCTTTGTTTAAGTCTGGTTTCTTAGCCAAAATGTTGGTTTTCTCTGCTGTCTTTTTGGGCTGGTTGTCTGCGTTTTTCTTGACAACAGCGCTAGTGTTCTTATCCTTTGAATTATCTATGCTTCCCTTGCTCCTAAGATCATACTGTTTGTGTACCTCCATGATTGCATTTTCAAAACCCAATCTATAGTCATCAGAATCTTCATAGGTGTTTGTATTTTGATCATAAGAGAAGAAACCTTGTTCTTCCTTAGTGAGGAAAACATCATCCCCACTGTCTGATCCAATTAAGTTTACATGAGATTCTTCCAACCTTTCCAACTCCCTATCTTCCTCATATTGATCTACATAGTTCTGTTGGAAGGGAGGTCTAATCTATTGGTCGCTTTCCTTTTTCTTGTCTTGATTGTTTTCTCTTCTATAATTCTGATTTCTATTTCTGTTCTGATTGTTTTGAGGTTCTCTTGGTGGCAGTCTCTCATTTAAATTGATCTTTTCAAGCATCCTCTCCATCACCTTGACTAGGTTGTCAATTTTTGTGTCAGAAGCTGAGGTTGAGGGTAGCAGGTCATCATTATAAGTTACCCTCTTCTCTAATCTCAACCTATTTCTTTTCTTGATTATATTTTCTTCTACACTCAAAGCTCGTTTTTGCATGTCTTCCAGGGTTAAGTAATCTCTCCCCCTTAATTCATAAGTCATTTCAGCATCAAGGCCTTCGGGATACCTTACCAAGGCCATGCCTTGAGGAGGTTTCATTTGAGGTGGGAGAGCATTGTAAATGCTATTGAACCTAGTGGAGTAATCATGGACACTCTCCCCTTTATTTCTCTTGAGGCTACTATACTCTGCTAGTATTTGGAGAGGGTTCCTTTTGAGTTCCCATTTGTTGATAAATGTTTGATGCAAGGCAGGGAGATCATTTATGCTGTTAGGAGGTAAGTTTTTAAACCATTTATTTACATCTCCTCCTAAACTTTGGGCGAAGATACTCATCTTCACAGTTTCTTCTTCTATCTCCATGTAATCAAATGCATCTTCCATCCTATCTACATGATGTTGAGTTGTTGTAGACTCTTTTCTAGTAAAGTGAGGGATTTTGGATTGGTAATCATTTGGTAAGGGAAGTAGAGGTTGTGGTAACACTAATGGGGCATACCATGTTTCCATGGCTGGGAATAAGGGTGGATTTACAAGAGGTGGATTTACGAAAGGGAAAATTGGTTGTAATGAAGTAGTTTGGACAGTGGATGTTGGATGGACAGATGTGGATGTACCGGGGATAGATTGTTGAGCTGATCTTGGATGAGAGACACCTAAATTGAGAAGGAAATGTAAATCGGGTGGTGTGGTTTCTCTACAACCTGGCTGTTCACTTTGTTCTGGGGATGAAAGTGAAGACTCAGAGTCTATCCGAATTATATCATCAAGCGACCTAGTTCTAAAAGGATTTCTTAAGTCGACTTGTGATTGGTGTAGAGCTGCAAGACTTTCAGGGACTGAATTAGCTCTCAAGGGTGATCTGAAAACAGTTGAAAATTTAATCTTAGGAGACTCCCTAAGTATACTTTCAGGGTTGTCAACTACTTCCGGTGGGTTTGGGTCAGGGTAGGCTCTAGTATGAATCTTTCTAGGAGCCACTATGCTATGTTTTTCAGACCCAGCTAAAAGAAAATTTTAACCAAATATGACAATCTTTAAGAGGCTAACTGATATTTTCAAAAGAAGGAAACTTTAATATTAAAGCCTTCTAACTGAGTTTGTATGATGCTACAAAGACTCGGGGTCTTCCCAGTGGAGTCTTAAGGTCTGTTTTTAGGATTGTGGAGTCACCAGGTGGAAATTTTTAGCTTTTTTGGAGGTAAAAGGTTTTGTGGTCCACCACCATGTTTATTATGAAGCCAAAATGAAATGTTTTTTGGGGTTTTTCTGAGTTATTTCGGTCTTATAGGTCAAGAGAGTGTTCTAAGTCTGATTTCGCACTTAGCTAAGGTGTTCAAACAAACAGAGTTTACTCTTATGGCTTGGTAACTGGTTCCTTCAAGGTTTGATAAGGGCTAACGGGAATCCTAAGGGTTACTTAGTTTGTCGCTAACCTCGTAAGGGTCCCACCGTGATCGCCATTATGTTGGTGGCGATGAGGGGGCTAATAATCACTGGATATTCTTGAAAATAAGGGATTTCTGGAGTCCTGAAAGGTACTTATATTGTCGCTAACTCAGAAGGGTCCCACCGTGATTGCCATTATGTTGGTGTCCTGTGTTTTGATAGTTTGGAAAATCAAAAGAAAAGACAAAATTAGAACCAATCTTTAGAGTTCCAGGATCTAGTCCTCCTGTTCTCAGAGAGGGATCTCTCGAATGTTTGTTTGCAAAGGTTTATCTTGTGTGCTTAGAATATGGATTTTAGACTAGTTATTAAGTGCAGGTGTTTGTTTGTTTGGGTTGGATTGATACATCAGAACATGAAAGGTCTAGGAAAGATATATAGAATGAAGAAACATCTAGTTCATTGGGAAATGGAGTCAAAAAGAGATCATAACATACTCATCAATGGATATGGGATATCATAGGGAAAATCTAACTTGGCCATAGGATCCTTTGGTTTTGGAATGAGATGGACATCAATGATTTGGAAAGAGAAATTTGATTCTCAACGAAGGGAACTTGAAAACATAACTTGAATAATAAAGAAATATTTGATAGATAGGGCTAACCATAAATTCTACAAACATTCTTTAAGAAAATAATGACTTCAAGACAACTTTTAAAATGAAATCTAAGATTCGGGGAACACCCTATTTCCTCAAATATTTTATTTTAAATGACTTAGAAAACATAAAATATTCACTGATAATTGTAGTAATAGAAGAGGGAACACCTAATACATCTATGATCACAACTATAAAGACCTTCAAAACAACTGTTCAAGCAATGACAAAGGGCAAGATCGAAACAGGCCTCTTTGGGTAACTTAAAACAATGGTACTTCAAAGGGAGACTTCAATAACAACTTTCGAGTGATAGTAGACAAGCAGGGAGAACCATAAATCATGCTGAAACCAACTATTTGAGCTATTATAGAAATAAACAAGCATGAGGACTAAAGAGAGAGATTGAAGACTCTAAAATACCTCAGCAGAAGAAAACATAAAACAGTGAAGGATGAACAGGTCTAAGGTGCTTCCAGGAGTCATTTCTTAGCCTAAAACTTTCAACCTACTGTAGTAAGAAATTATGGAACATAATGAAAACAAGAGAAAACATTAAACAGTTCAGAATACTTCACTAACATCCAAGCTCATGGATCCAATGATAGAGCCTTCTCAGGAACAAGCATGCAACAACATCATCAAGGCCTCCAAGACTTCAATTTCTTCTTCAACTTCAACAGACTATGTATTGTTTCGGAGAGTTTCAGTATTACAACTAGTGATCAACCAACAACCAACCATTTCTCATTTTCTACAGAGGTATTTATAGAAGAATGAGGAGGTGAGATCTGATAAAATATCTCCCAAGATAATTAATACAAATTAATGAATTCTCGGCCTTTTAGGGTCTCGATGGAGACATTTACCACTGTATTAATGGATTTAAATTTAAGATTAAGCTCGGTGGGAGCTTTCGTTGACCTTTGAGGCTCTGTTTTATATTAAAGTAACTCTACTGCTATTTTGTGCATTAAATTCTCTGGTAGAATTAACTCTCTGGCTGCGCTGAGGCAAATATCTTCGTTTGATTAATAACTTCGGCCTCTGCTTGTATGTTTGTGGTTACAGGTGGCACTGTGGTAGCTAGGAGGAATAAATTTGCCTTAGATGTGGTGGTGGAGGCCTTTCTGTCTGATCAAACACTTATGTTTTTCTTTTAACTATCTTTTAATTTGGGGGATTAGGCTTTTGATAATCAATTTTAGTCGTGATCCCCGTAAATCTGTCTTCGATCTTCTGTTCTGCTACGTTCTATCTTCAACACTGATATTATTTTAATTGTGAATTAATAACACAGTGTCTTGTTGATGTGCAGGCCGCGCAGGGCACAAATGGCATCAATGCCTCATGAAACAAAGAAGAAATGGGAGTAGAGCCCTGTGAATAGTTCTCTTTTATGAATTGAAGGCACGGGAATCGTCATTCCCGGTCTTTAGCCTTTATATAATGGAAAACCCATCAAACACGTGCAAAATACAGAAAATATTATAAAATCCTGCGTATTTGGGGAAAAAACTGCTTCAGAGGGGGTGGGGAGGATCGTAGCCATTGGATGGCAGCTTCCAACGATGGAGATTTTCCGAGACGTGGTAAAAAGGAGAGCAGAGGGAATTAATAAGTTAGATCCATCGATCTGCAGAGATCAACGGTTGGGACTGATCCGGGATGTATAATAGAGAAATAAAGAAACGGGTTAAAAAACCTTAGGCAGAGGGGAAATCAAAAAATCGAAAAGGGTTTCGGGAGGAACACGAGCTGTCAGATGAGATCGAATGGACGGTCCAAATGCAATCGGAGGCATTCAATCGGTGGGGAAATATTTTTCACAGCGCTGAAAACTTGTGATGTAATTGAGTGCAGGCCGTTGATATGAGGATCTGATCAACGGTGGAGAGTGAGTCGGAGGGATGGCCGATCGGGAGGAACAAAAAAATGCATCGATCGAAAAATGCGATGCAATTGAGGGATCGGGGAGGGTCGATGCGATGGTGTGATCGGGCCATCGCAATCAGAGGTTTCAAATGAACTCAATTGGAGGAGCTTTACAAAATTTTCTGATGCGATCGAGCCATCACAATCAGAGGGGTGGTAATATAAAGTTTGGCACCCGTTTCGCAGGGCTATGGGTTATATGAATGAAATGGAGGGGGCAGAGCTTTTATATATATATGACCCAATCGCATCGGAAAGTTTTGATGCGGGTCTTTACAATCAACCCATTTGAACCTTTTCGATGCAATAAGCGCTTTGGCCTTTGTGCTTTGTTTTTACAAAGAAAACAAAGGACCAGAGTTTATACATATGGGTCTTAATCGCATCGGAGTTTTTTGTAACGGCAAAAAGACTTGTGCATTTGGATGTTTGCGACGCGATAAGCGCTGAAAAGGGTTAGCGCTTGGTTCCAACCCCAAAGCATATGGTGGGGAAGTGGTTAAGCCCAAGGGGGCTTAAGTCCATAGTAATAAAAACTTGTTTTTATGAAATTTTTCAGAGTTTTCAATGGATTTGGGGGTTTTGGTATAGTTTAAAAATGAGTTTTAAACTATGTAAAGAGGATTTTCATGAATGGAAGAAGGGGAATTATGAAAATAAAGGAGTTTATGGAGAAAAAGGGGAGCAAAATGAAGGTTATTTTTGGAAGAGGGGAAGGGGAAAAATGATGGTTTTACAGCAGTATTTCTCTTGGAATTTGGCAAAAATTTCTTAGGTTAAGGAAACAGCAGTGAAGATTTGGATAGAGGCATGAGGCCTTCAAGAGTCTTCAAGAGCCAACACTTTTTTACAATAAAATTTGTTCCTTGAAGGCTTCGAAAATGATTTTAGCCACCTTGTGGTATAACAAATTTATAGGTGGCTAACAGTGGCTCCACTTGGGGATGGTGCCTTCTTGAAGGCATCAAGAACTTCAGACTTGCATTCTCAGGGGGTTGACCTGTGCCTCATCCATTGGGCTGCCCTTCCTTTGCTGGGATGATCTTGCTCTAAAAACATATTAGCAGCCATAAAAACAATGGATCTTTCATCTACAAGCTTTTTACCTACCCAATCCTATTAATCTAACATTTTTTCTTCATCAGAGTGCACTTGGATTGGCAGACTCTTTCACAACATTTTATTCTTTTGAAAGCAGGAAGACTAATCTATTTCTACTTCTTATTTCTCCATGGACTCAGATTAAGCAGTTGAGCCCATATGATTCTCTACCTAATCTACTATCAGTTGGGATTAAACTGTCCAACAGATTTTTATCCTCAAAATTCTACAACAGGAATTGAAAAGCATACAAGTCAGGATTGAATAGTCTAACTTGATGCTGATTTATGGCATAAAAACAAGTTACACATAGATTATTATTTTCAGAAAATTAAATCAAAAAGATGAAGGCTTTAAGACCTTAAAGTTTTTAAGAACATCCTTCTCTTTTCTTCAGCCCTGTTTTTAAGCTTGTTTGAGATGTTTTTTCCTTTGTTGTCTGGTTCAAGTTTTGAGCCTATCAGAACCAGTTTTACTTCTGTTTTGACTTGAAATTTGAAATAGATTGGAGACATTCTTTTCTTTGAGAAACTAAGGTTCAGATTTTGAGCATGTTTTAACCTTTTAATTTCTAACCTAATATATCTACTGATAAGCCAAGATTAGACAGTTTGGCAAATCGAATTCACTATCCTATCAGCAGAAAATTTAAAGCTATTAGTCAAGATTAGGCTATTTGACTAACTAGAAGTGTGTGTTTTAGGAGTGGCATTTGAGCTTGCACACTTTCAGAATTTGTTTCTCTTTTTTGGTATGGGGCTATATCTTTATTGTTTTTACAATCTGCCCTCTTTTCTCTCTTTCATTGTTTTTGTATTTTTTATTTTTCTAACTTTGAATGCAATGGTTAGACTATGATATTTACAATGAAAAATGCTTTGAAACTCAAGATTCTTGGCAGAAGTAATGCTTTAGCATCCTGCCATTGACAGGACCTCCATACAGATCTTCTCCATTCAATTATTTCAAGAAAAATGCATTGTGACCCCTCTCAGCATGAATAATATAGGGCCCTTTCCATAAGTTCTCAAACTTGTCATGTTTTCCCTTCTCTTCTCTTCTTGAATCCCACTTAAGAATGACATTTCCAGATTGGAAATTGTCTGCCTTGGTTCTCTTATCAAATAGTTTCTTCATATTCTCTTGAACCAACTGTGTTCTCTCATAAACTTCTTCTCTGGTCTGCTGTAGATGGATGGTTTGATTGATTCTCCTCTGCATATCATTCTCTTCAATCTGCACTTCTTGAAGGAGTTTCATGACTGGAATTCCTAATGAGGTGGGAAAAACTGCGTCCATACCATAGACTCGCTGATAGGGGGACATATTTATTGACTTCTTTGTGGTTAATCTATCAGCCCATAAGGCATGAACCAGCTTACTGTGCCATGATTTTTTATTCTGTTCCAACAGTTTTTTAATGATATTGATGAGGCTCTTGTTGGAAGATTCAACTAATCCATTTCCTTTGGGATATTAAGCAGTGAAATGGCCCAAGGTTATGTGGTATTTGTAACAGAAATCAACCATCTTCTTGGATTTAAAAGCAACAACATTGTCTGTATGATTTTTCTGGGACAACCAAATCTGGATAGGATATTTGTTTCAAGAAACTTGATAATGACAGAGTCATTAGCATTCTTGGAGGGTATAGATTCTATCCATTTGGTAAAGAATTCAGTGGCTGTGAGGATCCACTTATGCTGAGCTGAGGAGGATGGGTGGATTTCCCCAATGAAGTCTAAACCCCATTGTTGAAAAGGTGCCTCAACTCTGATGGGATGTAAGGGTAAGGGAAGGAGTTTTCTTTTGCCATCAAAGATTTGACACTTATGGCAAGACATGACCAACTTCTGAGTGTCTGGGAAAAGGGTAGGCAAATAGTAACCTAATCTAAGAATTTTGTTTGTTGTGGCCTTCCAGTAGAGGTGTCCTCCACATTCTCCGTCATGCAACTCATGCATGATTTTCCCTGCATCATCTTCAAGTTAACATTTAATAAAAATTCCAACAGCATTTTTCCAATATAATACCCTATCCAAAATGCAAAAACTCAAAGCATTTTGTTTCAAAAATATAGCTTTAGTTTTGGATAAAGGAGGGGCATTTAAGTATAGAAGCACATAAATAATGTCGGCATACCAAGGAGAATTCAGAAATGTCTCTTCAATAAAAGGAGCAGTGGATTCTTCTATTTCTTCCAACACATCTACCATATTCATGTCTAGTGCTTGGAAGTTAGATTCAGCCATAAGTTTTGCTAATCCTTGCCCTTTAACTAGTTTGGTGGGCCTGATTTCTAAGTCATATTCAAGAATAGTTGCAATCCATTTTCCCCTTTTACCATCAGGGTCTTGACTTAGAATGTCCTTGACAACAGTATGTGGAACAAAAGAAATTATGTGAGAGTGTAAAATATAGACCCTAAAGTCTTTTAAAGCTTTCACTAATGCTAAGGCTTGCTTCTCCATGATATTATATTTGAGAGGAGCATCTCTTAAGGCCCTACTAAAGAAGGATATTGGTTGTTCTTGCCCCAAATCATTCTTTTGAAGTAAAACTGCAGCTATTGTATGCTCGGATGCAAAAGAAAAGATATAAAAGTCTTTGGTAAAATCTGGACTAATCAGGACTGGTGTTTGAGTAAGAGCTTGTTTGACCAGTTCGAATGATTGTTTAGCTGGTAAAGTCCATTTTACACCTACATATTTCTTAAGCATGTTTGTAATGTTTTTTAATAGCTCAGCAAGGTTGGGGATGAACCTCCTCAGAAAATTAATCTTTCCAATGAAAGATTGTAATTCTTTGAGGCTTCTTGGATGGTTGATCTGCAATATGCCATCTATCCTTGTAGGGTCTATTTTGATTCCTTCTTCCGAAATTATATGGCCAAGAAGTTTACCTTCTTGGAGACCAAAGAGTGTCTTCTTGGGATTCAATGACAAGCCAAATTTCCTACATTTCTCAAAAAAATTTCTTAGGTGAATCAAATGTTCTTCATCGGTTTTTGAGAAAACGGTTATGTCATCAAGGTAAATGATTATGAAATAGCCAATATCTTCAGAGAAGGCTATGTCCATGGCCCTTTGGAAAGTGGCCCCTGCATTCATTAATCCGAAAGGCATTTTGACATACATAAAGGTACCCCAAGGTGTGGTAAAAGCAGTTTTGATTTGATCACTTGGGAACACTAACACCTGATTGTAACCTGAGAACCCATCTAATAGGGATATTCTTCTTGACCCAACTACCCTTTGAAGTATATGGTCCATCTTGGGTAAGGGGTAGTTGTCTTTTAAAGAGGCTCTATTTAAATTTCTGAAGTCAATACAGAGCCTGATTTCCCCTGTTTTCTTTCTAACAGAAACTAAGTTTGATATCCATTCTGAAAATCTAATGGGTACTATGATTCCAGCAGCATGCATCTTTTCAATTTCTACCTTAACTAAAGGGAGTAAAAGAGGGTTTATTCTCCTTAGTTTTTGTTTAAAAGGCTTTTGATTTTCTTTCAAAGGAATTTTATGCTGGATGATGCTAGTGTCATATGATTTTAGGTCTTTGTATCCCCAAGCAAAAACATCTTTAAACTCTTTGAACAGCTCTATGTATCGAGATTTTATGTGAGTTGGAAGAGTGCAGGACAATTTAATCAACATGGGTTCCGTTAGGGAGCCTATGTTGTGTTCTTCTACGTTTGTTTCTACAGGCTCCATTTTTGGTTCTTTGGCTACATCGTTAAAATCAAAAAGGTGTTCTAAAGGTGCTAGACCTCTTGGAATTTTATCATTTTTGCATTGTAAAAATTCCAAGTCTTCTTGGTCTACATTGTCAGTTACCTCTGCTTCAAAACGATTTTCATAATGATTTATATCAGCAATATATGTCATTTCAACTTCTGGGATTTGTTCAATATACAAACAATTTTCTTTATGGATGGTTTTTGATATTGGTATGCTGAAATCATTTTCTGATTTCAAGAAATCATCTATGTGTTTGTCAGAATCAAACACTTGCCAGTGATCTTTGTTATCGGGAACGACAGGCCTGTGTTTTACCTTCACACTAAGTTTTTCAATTATTTCAGGTATCTGGTAATTGTTGGCATTGAAAGCGAGTTCATTTGCTAGATGATTCAATTCTGTTGGAATGAAAATAAGTTCATATTTTTCAAAGGTTTTCAAAAGATCAAGGGCAACATTTTGATATTCCCTAAGCCCTGGATTTCTAGCTGAGTATTCTCCTTTGATTTGTTTTATGATAAGTTCAGAATCTCCTAAGATTGATATCTTCTGGGCTTCTAATTGTTTAAGCAATTGTAAGCCTAGGATAAGGGCTTCATACTCAGCGATATTGTTAGTGCATGGGAAATCCAATTTGTATGAAAAACTTTGATTCATATTTTGAATCCAAAAACCTGCCCCTGCACTTGTTTTTTTATAGGATCCATCAAAGTTTATTGTCCAAAGTACATTTGCCTTATTTTCATTTTCTTGTTGCTGTTGAATGTCAATGTTTTGAATTTGATTCAAGGGAAGATTTGATTGATCTGGTGGACTGATTGGGTACATGTTTTCCTTATCTTGTTGGGTGATTTCATCTTCGTTACATAAGATATAGGAATCTAAACTCGATTTAATAGAATAGATTGGAGAGTTGTTTGGTTTGTCTATGTTGCTCACCATGTACTTCATGTCAGATTCCCTGTATAATCTTCTGTTTTGGTTAAAAACAAGGATGGTGGCATAAGACATGTCCATTTGAAGGCTTCCCTGAAGTTTGGCTCCCCATGATCTTGATAAGAGCATGCCATACTTAGGGGGAATGTCAGCTACAACTATGTCCATTACTAGACTCTTAGCAGGGATTTGAGCTAAATTAACACATAAATCTTTGATTAAACCCAAACATTTGACTCTGCTTGAGTCAAAGGAATACAAATCTTTGTATGGTTTAGTAATCTCTAAGCCTAAGATTTCCATTACCACCTTGGGCATTAGATTGTGTGAAGCTCCTGAATCTAACATGTCATTGTGTAAAATGTTCTCGTGTATGTTCAAGCTAACATAGAAGGGAGGGACAGTGTCTTCTTGGTATTTTCCTTCAACTTCTGGACCAAACAACAACTCATGTTTGTCATCTGTCAAGTTCAAGGTGTCAGTATCACTTCCTAGGTTCAAAGCTTTCAAAACTTGGTTTTGTACACCTCTTGGGTTACTAATTCAGCTAGGGGAATGGCAGTTTTTATCTTAGCAATTTCTCCCTCAAGGCTGAAAGGAATAATTGACTTGTTGATATTTACATCTGCCTTTTCAATTGAATTCTTTTCAGCAACTTTGATTTGTTGAACCTTGTTTGGACTCGTAATTGGGACAGTTTTGTTAGGACTACTAGCTGAAGTGCTAGGGGTACTTTGTTCAACATTTGGATGGACACTTTTGTCATTGTTTAAGTCTATTTTCTTGGCCAAAATGTTGGTTTTCTCTGCTGTCTTTTTGGGCTAGTTTTCTGCGTTTTTCTTGACAGCAGTGCTAGTGTTCTTATCCTTTGAATTATCTATGCTTCCCTTGCTCCTAAGATCATACTATTTTTGTACCTCCATGATTTCATTTTCAAAACCCAATCTATAGTCAATTAATCTTCATAGGTGTTTGTATTTCTTGATCATAAGAGAAGAAAACTCCTTGTTATTCCTCAAGAGGAAAATCATTCCCGATCGTCTTCCGATTCAATCAAGTTTGATGAGATTCTTCTCCACCTTCCAACTCCTTGTCTTCCTCATATTGATCTACATAGTTCTGTTGAAAGGGAGGTCTAATCTGTTGGTCACTTTCTTTTTGCTTATCTTTATTGTTGTCTCTTCTATAATTTTGATTTCTATTTCTGTTTTGATTGTTTTGAGGTTTCGTGCGCTCATTTGAAGGATCTTTCTCACATCCTCTCCATCACCTTGAGACTAGGTTGTCAATTTTCGTGTTTTAAGCCGAGGTTGGAGGGTATGGTGCTTTGTTACATGAAGTTACTCCTTTCAATCTCTAACCCATTTCTTTTCTCGATTACATTTGCTTCTACACCAAAGCTCCTTTCCACATGTCTTCCGTGTTACAATCGCCCTCAATTCATAAGTCATTTTTCAAGATCAAGGCCTTCTTGGATACTCGTTACCAAGTCCATGCCTTGGGGAGGTTTCATGCGAGGTGGGAGAGCATTGTAAATGCTATTGAACCTAGTGGAGTACTCATGGACACTCTCCCCCTTGTTTCTCTTGAGGCTACTATACTCTGCTAGTATTTGGAGAGGGTTCCTTTTGAGTTCCCATTTGTTGATAAATTTTTGATGCAAGGCAGGGAGATCATTTATGCTATTAGGAGGTAAGTTTTTAAACCATTTCTTTACATCTCCTCCTAAAATTTGGGCGAAGATCCTCATCTTCACAGTTTCTTCTTCTATCTCCATGTAATCAAATGCATCTTCCATCCTATCTACATGATGTTGAGCTGTTGTAGACTCTTTTCCAGTAAAGTGAGGGATTTTGGATTGGTAATCATTTGGTAAGGGAAGTAGAGGTTGTGGTAACACTAATGGGGCATACCATGTTGCCATGGATGGGAATAAGGGTGGATTTACAAGAGGTGGATTTACGAAAGGGAAAATTGGTTGTAATGAAGTAGTTTGGACAGTGGATGTTGGATGGACAAATGTGGATGTACCGGGGATAGATTGTTGAGCTGATCTTGGATGAGAGACACCTAAATTGAGAAGGAAATGTAAATCGGGTGGTGTGGTTTCTCTACTACCAGGTTGTTCACTTTGTTCTGGGGATTAAAGTGAAGACTCAGAGTCTATCTGAATTATATCATCAAGCGACCTGGTTCTACAAGGATTTCTTAAGTCGACTTGTGATTGGTGTAGAGCTGCAAGATTTTCAGGGACTAAATTAGCTCTCAAGGGTGATCTGAAAACAATTAAAAATTTAATCTTAGGAGACTCCCTAAGTATACTTTCAAGGTTGTCAACTACTTCTGGTGGGTTTGGTTCAGGGTAGGCTCTAGTATGAATCTTTCTAGGAGCCACTATGCTATGTTTTTCAGACCCAACTAAAAGAAAAGTTTAACCAAATATGACAATCTTTAAGAGGCTAACTGATCTTTTCAAAAGAAGGAAACTTTAATATTAAAGCCTTCTAACTGAGTTTGTATGATGCTACAAAGACTTGGGGTCTTCCCAGTGGAGTCTTAAGGTCTGTTTTTTAGGATTGTGGAGTCACTAGGTGGAAATTTTTAGCTTTTTTGGAGGTAAAAGGTTTTGTGGTCCACCACCATGTTTATTATGAAGCCAAACTGAAATTTTTTTTGGGGGTTTTCTGAGTTATTTCGGTCTTATAGGTCAAGAGAGTGTTCTAAGTCTGATTTCGCACTTAGCTAAGGTGTTCAAACAAACAGAGTTTACTCTTATGGCTTGGTAACTGGTTCCTTCAAGGTTTGATAAGGGCTAACGAGAATCCTAAGCCGCCAGGAGTCATCGCTAACTCGTAAGGGTCCCACTGTGATCGCCATTATGTTGGTGGCGATGAGGTGGCTAATAATCACTGGATATTGTTGAAAATAAGGGATTTCTGGAGTCCTGAAGGGTACTTAGATTGTCGCTAACTTAGAAGGGTCCCACCGTGATCGCCATTATGTTGGTGTCTCGTGTTTTGATAGTTTGGAAAATCAAAAGACAAGGCAAAATCAGAACCAATCTTTAGAGTCCCAGGATCTAGTCCTCCTTTTCTCAGAGAGGGATCTCTCGAATGTTTGTTTGCAAAGGTTTATCTTGTGTGCTTAGAATATGGATTTTAGACTAGTTATTAAGTGCAGGTGTTTGTTTGTTTGTTTAGTTGGATTGATATAGCAGAACATGAAAGGCCTAGGAAAGATATATAGAATGAAGGAACATCTGGTTCATCGGGAAATGGAGTCAAAAAGAGGTCATAACATACTCATCAATGGATATGGGATATCAGAGGGCAAATCTAACTTGGCCACAGGATCCTTTGGTTTTGGAATGAGATGGACATCAATGATTTGGAAAGAGAAGTCTAATTCTCAACGAAGGGAACTTGAAAACATAACTTGAACAATAAAGAAATATGTGATAGACAGGGCTAACCATAAATTCTACAAACATTCTTTAAGCAAATAATGACTTCAAGACAACTTTCAAAATGAAATCTAAGATTCGGGGAACACCCTATTTCCTCAAATATTTTATTTTAAATGACTTAGAAAACATAAAAGATCACTGATAATTGCAGTCATAGAAGAGGGAACACCTAATACATCTATGATTACAACTATAAAAGACCTTCAAAACAACTTTTCAAGCAATGACAAAGGGCAAGATCGAAACAGACGTCTTTGACTAACTTAAAACAATGGTACTTCAAAGGGAGACTTCAATAAGAGCTTTCAAGTGATAGCAAACAAGCAGGGAAAACCATAAATCATGTTGAAATCAACTATTTGAGCTATTATAGAAATAAACAAGCATGAGGACTAAAGAGAGACATTGAAGACTCTAAAATACCTCAGCAGAAGAAAACATAAAATAGTGAAGGATGAACAGGTCTAAGGTGCTTCCAGGAGTCATTTCTTAGCCTACAACTTTCAGCCTACTGTAGTAAGAAATTATGGAACAGAATGAAAACAGGAGAAAACATTAAACACTTCAAAACACTTCACCAACAGCCAAGCTCATGGATCCAATGATAGAGCCTTCTCAGTAACAAGCATGCAACAACATCATCAGGGCTTCCAAGACTTCAATATAATCTTCAACTTCAACAGACTATGTATTATTTCAGAGAGTTTCAGTATTAAAACTAGTGATCAACCAACAACCAAAAATTTCTCATCTTCTACAGAGGTATTTATAGAAGAATGAGGAGGTGAGGTCTGATAAAAGATCTCCCAAGATAATTAATACAGATTAATGACTTCTCGGCCTTTGAGGGGCTCGATGAAGAAGTTTACAGGTGTTCTCACTGTATTAATGGATTTACATTTAAGATTAAGCTCGGTGGGAGCTTTCGTTGACCTTTGAGGCTCTATTTTATATTAAAGTAACTCTTCTGCTATTTTGTGCATTAAATTCTCTGGAAGAATTAACTCTCTGGTTGCGCTGAGGCAAATATCTTCGTTTGATCAATAAATTTGGCCTCTGCTTGTATGCTTGTGGTTACAGGTGGCACTGTGGTTGTTGGGAGGAATCAATTTGCCTCAGATGTGGCGGTGAAGGCCTTTCTGTCTGATCAAACACTTATGTTTTTCTTTTAACTATGTTTTAATTTTGGGGATTAGGCTTTTGATAACCATTTTTAGCCATGATCCCCGCAAATCTGTCTTCGATATTCTATTCTGCTGCGTTCTGTCTTCAACACTGATATTCTTTTAATTGTGATTTAATAACACAGTGTCTTGTCGATGTGCAGGCCGCGCAGGGCACAAATGGCATCAATGCCTCATGAAACAAAGAAGAAATGGGAGTAGAGCCCTGTGAATAGTTCTCTTTTATGAATTGAAGGCACGGGAATCGTCATTCCCGGTCTTTAGCCTTTATATAATGGAAAACCCATCAAACACGTGCAAAATACAGAAAATATTATAAAATCCTGCGTATTTGGGGAAAAAACTGCTTCAGAGGGGGTGGGGAGGATCGTAGCCATTGGATGGCAGCTTCCAACGATGGAGATTTTCCGAGACGTGGTAAAAAGGAGAGCAGAGGGAATTAATAAGTTAGATCCATCGATCTGCAGAGATCAACGGTTGGGACTGATCCGGGATGTATAATAGAGAAATAAAGAAACGGGTTAAAAAACCTTAGGCAGAGGGGAAATCAAAAAATCGAAAAGGGTTTCGGGAGGAACACGAGCTGTCAGATGAGATCGAATGGACGGTCCAAATGCAATCGGAGGCATTCAATCGGTGGGGAAATATTTTTCACAGCGCTGAAAACTTGTGATGTAATTGAGTGCAGGCCGTTGATATGAGGATCTGATCAACGGTGGAGAGTGAGTCGGAGGGATGGCCGATCGGGAGGAACAAAAAAATGCATCGATCGAAAAATGCGATGCAATTGAGGGATCGGGGAGGGTCGATGCGATGGTGTGATCGGGCCATCGCAATCAGAGGTTTCAAATGAACTCAATTGGAGGAGCTTTACAAAATTTTCTGATGCGATCGAGCCATCACAATCAGAGGGGTGGTAATATAAAGTTTGGCACCCGTTTCGCAGGGCTATGGGTTATATGAATGAAATGGAGGGGGCAGAGCTTTTATATATATATGACCCAATCGCATCGGAAAGTTTTGATGCGGGTCTTTACAATCAACCCATTTGAACCTTTTCGATGCAATAAGCGCTTTGGCCTTTGTGCTTTGTTTTTACAAAGAAAACAAAGGACCAGAGTTTATACATATGGGTCTTAATCGCATCGGAGTTTTTTGTAACGGCAAAAAGACTTGTGCATTTGGATGTTTGCGACGCGATAAGCGCTGAAAAGGGTTAGCGCTTGGTTCCAACCCCAAAGCATATGGTGGGGAAGTGGTTAAGCCCAAGGGGGCTTAAGTCCATAGTAATAAAAACTTGTTTTTATGAAATTTTTCAGAGTTTTCAATGGATTTGGGGGTTTTGGTATAGTTTAAAAATGAGTTTTAAACTATGTAAAGAGGATTTTCATGAATGGAAGAAGGGGAATTATGAAAATAAAGGAGTTTATGGAGAAAAAGGGGAGCAAAATGAAGGTTATTTTTGGAAGAGGGGAAGGGGAAAAATGATGGTTTTACAGCAGTATTTCTCTTGGAATTTGGCAAAAATTTCTTAGGTTAAGGAAACAGCAGTGAAGATTTGGATAGAGGCATGAGGCCTTCAAGAGTCTTCAAGAGCCAACACTTTTTTACAATAAAATTTGTTCCTTGAAGGCTTCGAAAATGATTTTAGCCACCTTGTGGTATAACAAATTTATAGGTGGCTAACAGTGGCTCCACTTGGGGATGGTGCCTTCTTGAAGGCATCAAGAACTTCAGACTTGCATTCTCTGGGGGCTGACCTATGCCTCATCCATTGGGCTGCCCTCACTTTGCTGGGATGATCTTGCTCTGAAAACATATTAGTATCCATAAAAACAATGAATCTTTCATCTACAATCTTTTTACCTACCCAATCCTATTAATCTAACATTTTTTCTTCATCAGAGTGCACTTCGATTGGCAGACTCTTACACAACATTTTATTCTTTTGAAATCAGGAAGACTAATATATTTCTACTTCTTATTTCTCCATGGACTTAGATTAAGTAGTTGAGCCCATATGATTCTCTACCTAATCTACTATCAGTTGGGATTAAACTATCCAACAGATTTTTATCCTCAAAATTCTACAATAGGAATTGAAAAGCATACAAGTCAGGATTGAATAGTCTAACTTGATGCTGATCTATGGCATAAAAACAAGTTTCACATAGATTATTATTTGCAAAAAATTAAATCAAAATGATGAAGGCTTTAAGACCTAAAATTTTTTAAGAACATCCTTCTCTTTTCTTCAGCCCTGTTTTTAAGCTTGTTTGAGCTGTTTTTTCCTTTGTTGTTTGGTTCAAGTTTTGAGCCTATCAGAACCAGTTTTACTTCTGTTTTGACTCGAGATTTGAAATAGATTGGAGACATTCTTTTCTTTGAGGAAATAAGGTTTATATTTTGAGCGTGTTTGAACCTTTTAATTTCTAACCTAATCTATCTACTGATAAGCCAAGATTAGACAGTTTGGAAAATCGAATTCACTATCCTCTCAGCAGAAAATTTAAAGCTAATTAGTCAAGATTAGGCTGTTTGACTAACTAGAAGTGTGTGTTTTAGGAGTGGCATTTGAGCTTGCACACTTTCGTAATTTGTTTCTCTTTTTTGGTATGGGGCTATACCTTTATTGTTTTTACAATCTGCCCTCTTTTCTCTCTTTCATTGTTTTTGTATTTTTGATTTTTCTAACTTTGAATGCAATGGTTAGAATATGATATTTACAATGAAAAATTCTTTGAAACTCAAGATTCTTGGCAGAAGTAATGATTTAGCATCCTGCCATTGATAGGACCTCCATACAGATTTTCTCCATTCAATTCTTTCAAGAAAAATGCATTGTGACCCCTCTCAGCATGAATAATATAGGGCCCTTTCCATAAGTTCTCAAACTTGCCATGTTTTCCCTTCTCTTATCTTCTTGAATCCCACTTAAGAACGACATTTCCAGATTGGAAATTGTCTGCCTTGGTTCTCTTATCAAATAGTTTCTTCATATTCTCTTGAACCAACTGTGTTCTCTCATAAACTTCTTCTCTGGTCTGCTGTAGATGGATGGTTTGATTGATTCTCCTCTGCATATCATTCTCTTCAATCTGCACTTCTTGAAGGAGTTTCATGACTGGAATTCCTAATGAGGTGGGAAAAACTGCGTCCATACCATAGACTCGCTGATAGGGGGACATATTTATTGACTTCTTTGTGGTTAATCTATCAGCCCATAAGGCATGAACCAGCTTACTGTGCCATGATTTTTTATTCTGTTCCAACAGTTTTTTAATGATATTGATGAGGCTCTTGTTGGAAGATTCAACTAATCCATTTCCTTTGGGATATTAAGCAGTGAAATGGCCCAAGGTTATGTGGTATTTGTAACAGAAATCAACCATCTTCTTGGATTTAAAAGCAACAACATTGTCTGTATGATTTTTCTGGGACAACCAAATCTGGATAGGATATTTGTTTCAAGAAACTTGATAATGACAGAGTCATTAGCATTCTTGGAGGGTATAGATTCTATCCATTTGGTAAAGAATTCAGTGGCTGTGAGGATCCACTTATGCTGAGCTGAGGAGGATGGGTGGATTTCCCCAATGAAGTCTAAACCCCATTGTTGAAAAGGTGCCTCAACTCTGATGGGATGTAAGGGTAAGGGAAGGAGTTTTCTTTTGCCATCAAAGATTTGACACTTATGGCAAGACATGACCAAATTTTGAGTGTCTGGGAAAAGGGTAGGCTAATAGTAGCCAGATCTAAGAATTTTGTTTGTTGTGGCCTTCCAGTAGAGGTGCCCTCCACATTCTCCGTCATGCAATTCATGCATGATTTTTCCTGCATCATCCTCAAGTGAACACTTAAGCAAAATTCCAACAAAATTTTTCCAATATAATACTCCATTTAATATGAAAAAACTCAAAGCTTTTTGTTTAAAAAATATAGCTTTAGTTTTAGATAGAGGAGGGGCATTTAAATATAAAAGCACATAAACAATGTCAGCATACCAAGGAGAATTTAGAAAAGTTTCTTCAATAAAAGGAGCAGTGGATTCTTCTATTTCTTCCAACACATCTACCATATTTATGTCAAGTGCTTGGAAGTTAGACTCAACCATAAGTTTTGCTAATCCTTGCCCTTTAACTAGTTTGGTGGGCCTAATTTCTAAGTCATATTCAAGAATAGTTGCAATCCATTTTCCCCTTTTACCATCAGGGTCTTGACTTAGAATGTCCTTGACAACAGTATGTGGAACAAAAGAAATTATGTGAGAGTGTAAAATATAGACCCTAAAGTATTTTAAAGCTTTCACTAATGCTAAGGCTTGTTTCTCCATGATATTATATTTGAGAGGAGCATCTCTTAAGGCCCTAATAAAGAAACATATTGGTTGTTCCTGCCCCAAAACATTCTTTTGAAGTAAAACTGCAGCTATTGTATGTTCGGATGCAAAAGAAAAGATGTAAAAGTCTTTGGTAAAATATAGACTAATCAGGAATGGTGTTTGAGTAAGAGCTTGTTTGACCAGTTTGAATGATTGTTTAGCTGGTAAAGTCCATTTTACACCGAAATTTTTCTTAAGCATGTTTGTAATGTTTTTTAATAGCTCAGCAAGATTAGGAATAAACCTCCTAAGAAAATTAATCTTTCCGATGAAATATTGCAATTCTTTGAGGCTCCTTGGATGGCTGATCTGCAATATGCCATCTATCCTTGTAGGGTCTATTTTGATTCCCTCTTTTGAAATTATATGGCCAAGAAGTTTACCTTCTTGGAGACCAAAGAGTGTCTTCTTGGGATTCAATGATAAGCCAAATTTCCTACACTTCTCAAAAACTTTTCTTAGGTGAATCAGATGTTCTTCATCGGTTTTTGAGAAAACGGTTATGTCATCAAGGTAAATGATTATGAAATAGCCAATATCTTCAGAGAAGGCTATGTCCATGGCCCTTTGGAAAGTGGCCCCTGCATTCATTAATCCGAAAGGCATTTTGACATACATAAAGGTTCCCCAAGGAGTGGTAAAAGAAGTTTTGATTTGATCACTTGGGAGCACTAACACCTGGTTGTAACCCGAGAACCCATCTAAGAGTGATATCCTTTTTGACCCAACTACCCTCTGAAGTATATGGTCCATCTTGGGTAAGGGGTAGTTTTCTTTTAAAGAGGCTCTATTTAAATTTCTAAAGTCAATACAGAGCCTGATTTTCCCTGTTTTCTTTCTAATAGAAACTAAGTTTGATACCCACTCTGAAAATCTAATGGGTACTATGATTCCAGCATCATGTATTTTTTCAATTTCTGCCTTAACTAAAGGTAGTAAGAGAGGATTTATTCTCCTTAGTTTTTGTTTAAAAGGCTTTTGATTTTCCTTGAGGGGAATCTTGTGTTGAATGATGCTGGTATCATAAGACTTCAGATCTGTGTATGCCCAAGAAAGCACATATTTAAACTCTTTGAACAACTCTATGTATTGTGATTTTATGCGAGCTGGGAGAGTGCTAGATAGTTTGATCATCTTGGGTTCTGCTAGACTACCTATGTTATGCTCTTCTACGTTGGTTTCCACAGGCTCCATTCTCGGTTCTTTGGCTACATCGTTAAAATCGAAAAGGTGTTCTAAAGGTGTGAGACCTCTTGGAATTTGATCATTTTTGCATTGTAAAACTTCCAAGTCTTCTTGGTCTACATTGTCAGTTATCTCTGCTTCAAAAGGATTCTCATAATCATTTATATCAGCAGAATATGTCATTTCGACTTCTGGGATTTGTTCAATATACAAACCATTTTCTTTATGGCTGGTTTCTGATATCGGTATGCTGAAATCATTTTCTGACTTCAAGAAATCATCTATGTGTTTTTCAGATTCAAACACTTGCTAGTGATCTTCGTTATCAGGCACAGCGGGTCGGTTTTTTACCTTTACACGGAGTTGTTCATTTATCTCCGGTATTTGACAGTTACTGGCATTGAAAGCGAGTTCATTTGCTAGATGATTGAGTGCTCTAGGGATGAAAATGAGTTCATATTTTTCAAAGGTTTTCAATAGATCAAGGGCAACATTCTGATATTCCCTAAGCCTTGGATTTCTAGCTGAGTATTCTCCTTTGATTTGTTTTATGATAAGTTTAGAATCTCCTAGGATCGATATCTTCTGGGCTTCTAATTGTTTAAGCAATTGTAAGCCTAGGAGAAGGGCTTCATACTCAACGATATTGTTAGTGCATGGGAAATCCAATTTATATGAAAAAATTTGATTCGTATTTTGAATCCAAACACCTGCCCCTGCGCTTGTTTTATTATAAGATCCATCGATGTTTATTGTCCAAGGTATATTTGTCTCATTTTCATTTTCTTGTAGCTGTCGATTGTCAATGTTTTGAATTTGATTCGAGGGAGAAATTGATTGTTCTGGTGAAATGATTGGGTCTATGCTTTCCTTATCTTGTTGGGTGATTTCATCTTCGTTACATAAGATAAAGGAATCTAAACTCGATTGAATTGAATAGATTGAAGAGTTGTTTGGATTGTCTATGTTGCTCACCATGTACTTCATGTGAGATTCCCTATATAATCTTCTGTTTTGGTTAAAAACAGGGATGGTGGCATAAGACATGTCCATTTGAAGGCTTCCCTGAAGTTTGGCTCCCCAAGATCTTGATAAGAGCATGCCATACTTAGGGGGAATGTCAGCTACAACTATGTCCATGACTAAACTCTTAGCAGGGATTTGGGATAAGTTAACACACAAATCTTTGATTAAACCCAAACATTTGACTCTACTTGAGTCAAAGGAATACAAATATTTGTATGGTTTAGTAATTTCTAAGCCTAAGCTTTCCATCACTACCTTGGGCATTAGATTGTGTGAAGCTCCAGAATCTAACATGGCATTGTGTAAAATTTTCTCGTGTATGTTCAAGCTAACATAGAAGGGAGGGATAGCCCCTTCTTGGTATTTTCCTTCAACTTCAGGACCAAACAACAACTCAGGTTTATCATCTGTCAAGTTCAAGGTGTCAGTATCACTTCCTAAGTTCAAAGCTTTCAAAACTTGGTTTTTGTACACTTCTTGGGTTACTAGTTTAGCTAGGGGAATGGAAATTTTTATCTTAGCAATTTCTCCCTCAAGGCTGAAAGGAATAATTGACTTGTTGATATTTACATCTGTCTTTTCAATTGAATTCTTTTCAGCAACTTTGATTTGTTGAACCTTGTTTGGACTGGTAATTGGGATAGTTTTGTTAGGACTACTAGCTGAAGTGCTAGGGGTACTTTGTTCAACATTTGGATGGACCCTTTTGTATTTGTTTAAGTCTGGTTTCTTGGCCAAAATGTTGGTTTTCTCTGCTGTCTTTTTGGGTTAGTTTTCTACATTTTTCTTGATAGAAGTGCTAGTGTTCTTATCCTTTGAATTATCTATGCTTCCCTTGCTCCTAAGATCATACTGTCTGTGTACCTCCATGATTGCATTTTCAAAACCCAATCTATAGTCATCAGAATCTTCATAGGTGTTTGTATTTTGATCATAAGAGAAGAAACCTTGTTCTTCCTCAGTGAGGAAAACATCATCCCCACTGTCTGATCCAATCAAGTTTACATGAGATTCTTCCAACCTTTCCAACTCCCTATCTTCATCATATTGATCTACATAGTTCTGTTGGAAGGGAGGTCTAATCTGTTGGTCGCTTTCCTTTTGCTTGTCTTGATTGTTTTCTCTTCTATAATTCTGATTTCTATTTCTGTTTTGATTGTTTTGAGGTTCTCTTGGTGGCAGTCTCTCATTTAAATTGATCTTTTCAACCATCCTCTCCATCACCTTGACTAGGTTGTCGATTTTTGTGTCATAAGTTGAGGTTGAGGGTAGCAGGTCATCATTATAGGTTACCCTCTTCTCTAATCTCAACCTATTTCTTTTCTCGATTATATTTTCTTCTACACTCAAAGCTCCTTTCTGCATGTCTTCCAGGGTTAAGTAATCTCTGCCCCTTAATTCATAAGTCATTTCAGCATCAAGGCCTTCGGGATACCTTACCAAGGCCATGCCTTGGGGAGGTTTCATGTGAGGTGGGAGAGCATTGTAAATGCTATTGAACCTAGTGGAGTAATCATGGACACTCTCCCCTTTATTTCTCTTGAGGCTGCTATACTCTGCTAGTATTTGGAGAGGGTTCCTTTTGAGTTCCCATTTGTTGATAAATGTTTGATGCAAGGCAGGGAGATCATTTATGCTATTAGGAGGTAAGTTTTTAAACCATTTCTTTACATCTCCTCCTAAACTTTGGGCAAAGATCCTCATCTTCACAGTTTCTTCTTCTATCTCCATGTAATCAAATGCATCTTCCATCCTATCTACATGATGTTGAGCTTTTGTAGACTCTTTTCCAGTAAAGTGAGGGATTTTGGATTGGTAATCATTTGGTAAGGGAAGTAGAGGTTGTGGTAACACTAATGGGGCATACCATGTTGCCATGGTTGGGAATAAGGGTGGATTTACAAGAGGTGGATTTACGAAAGGGAAAATTGGTTGTAATGAAGTAGTTTGGACAGTGGATGTTGGATGGACAGATGTGGATGTACCAGGGATAGATTATTGAGCTAATATTGGATGAGAGACACCTAAATTGAGAAGGAAATATAAATCAGGTGTTGTGGAATCTCTACTACTAAAGCCGTTGTTGGGGTTCAAGAAATGGCCAGGTTGGCAAGAACAAAAGATGTGACAACATAGAACCACTTTCAGACCTTAGGATCTAGCCCTCCTAGGTCCAGAGAGGGATCTGATGGGTCTCTTAGGAACAAAAACCTCCTTCAGTTTTGTATGAAGTATTTTGGATTGGCCACAATCCTCTCTGAAAAATGATGACTTAAACTGGAATTTTCTGCAAAAAGTGCTTTCCAACATTGTTTAATATTTCCAAAACCATAATGGCTGTTAGAAAAGTGAGAGAGGTTTTTGTAGATGGACCTCTTAAGAACATAAACCTCCTTAAGTTTTGTAAAATTCATCTTGGATTGATCACAATAGTTTCTGTAAAACTATGACTAAAATATGCAATTTCTGCAAAAATGTTCCTTCTTGTTATGTTTTTTCATCTTTTTACTTTCTTGCTCTTTTGACTGTTTTACTTTCACTTTAGACAAAACTCACTATTGGTGAAAGTATTCTCATCTCTTTTTACCATTTTACTGCCTCTGTAATTACTTTTACTGTTTTACCTTTGACTTCTCTGTAACTTCATTTTAACTTGCACTCTGACTTTTACCTGATACACTTTAACCACTGATACTCTTTAACTGTTATGCTTTTCCTATCCCTGTAATTTCTCATTTCACTTTTACCATTCACTATGCACATTTCATCATTCTAATCTCTCTCTGACTTTGTATACAAACTGTTTGTTGAATGAAGATATTGAATTAAAATCTGAGAATTTGGAGTAAACAATTTTGTCAACTAGTATTGAAATTGTTGGTCCAAATCCATATTTTGATGGTAACCTGCTAAAATCAAACAATTTGTTAATGAAATCCAGGTCTCTATGAGGGGCGTTCAATGGGGTTACATTCAGGGCTGCCGGAGCTTCCATTTTGGTTCTTGTGTATTCAAAATGGAAGTTTCTGGGTTTTTCACAGGCCGGGCGCGATTTTGGTCTTACTGAGGGAAATTGGCAAAATTGCAGGTTCATGGGAACAATTACACAGTCTTAAAACTTCTGGGGAAGACTCAGTAATGATTTTTAATCACTTTTTCAGCGAAAAAAACAAAGGAAACTGAGTTTTACTTGCAGTCGGGGCGTAAAGGATAAATACCTGTTTTTAGAAGGAAGCTGGATCTTTAACAGGTAACAGGTAATGGCGGGACTGTTCTTCAACACGGGCGCAGCAGAATTTTGGGGCGAAATGATCAATTACAGTGGAAATTTTGAAAATCGCAGCGGGAGCACTGTCATTCTCAGAATAATGAAAATAACTGAAAAAACACGAAAAATGGCTTTATTCGCAAGTTAAAAGTATTTTTTATTTTTTCGAGGTGATGACGTCATCGACGTACGGGGTGACGTAAGCCGGCAGTAAGCGATAAGCGGTAAGTGGTATTCCCGCACCGCTTTTGGTCGAGGATGGTTTTTATCGGAGGGGCAGCGATTCCACAGGTTTCTTGCCACGTGGATGGTTTGACTATTCAAAACCACCCATCCCCCGCTGGTTAAATTGCTGACAAGGGATGGGCAGCGGGGTGAACACTGGCCGTTGATCTACGGCGGGGTGATCCGACGGCTGAAGAGATGGGGGAAGATGCGGAGGGTTCAGGTGGGCCCGTCGGGTTTTTAAAAGATTTTAAGGTGTAATTTAATCACCCCGGGAGATTTTTAATAGGCGGAAAAGGTTATTAACTAGTCCTGATGACTAGTTAATCCCATGTGCATAATGAAAGGTGTTGCGGCGGGGGTTTTCTTAAGTGGAATTCCACGTGGCCGAACCATGGTGGCACAACAATTTGTCGAAGTTTTATTCATATTTTTGCGTTTTAAACACACATATCGCATGTTTAAGGTTTTATGTATATATTTTTATTTATATGGTAAATTAATTAATACAACTATTTCACCATAGGGGCGGGATTAAGGTATAATGCTATATTTTAACCAAAGGGCATATAATGGGTTTTTATTTTAAATGCGCGGGGATATAAAATACTTTGGTTAAACTTTATAATATGGGGGTTTTTGGGTTATTTATAAAAAGGGATTTATATACTTAGGATAGGGTTTTTGACTAGGGATTTAGTAAATAAAGTTAAACATTAATATGACAAAGGGATAGGGAAACTCAAAACATTTTTGCACATCCAAGAAAGTGAAAACTTTTGAAGTAAATTGCAATATCTGATCTCCAACACTTAAACTTAGAATAGCAAGTTGTCTTGAGGGATTTTTATGGAATTTTGCATGAGTTTCCTAAGCAAAATAGGATTTTACTTAGGAAAAAATTGAAGGTGAATGATTATAATGATGAATTATCTCAAGTACTTAGGTCTTTTTGATCATTAGGCCGAGGGTCCGGTCCCTCCAGAAGTCAAGGAAATGCCTTGAGCCCCTTTGATCTCCAAATACCTTAGTACTTTGGGGGAAATTAGTAAAACTTTTAAGGGGAAAGTGATGAGGGAAGTTAATGATTTTGACTTTGCTTGCTGTGATTTTCCAGTGTATTTCCTGCTTCAGTATTTGTGATGAAAGTAAAGGATCAAAAACATTTAGTAGCATCATTCATCAGATAAAACTTTGCAACACCATCTACCTACCCTATCTACTACTACCATTTTCTTTTCTTTATTAGGGTGCATTTAGACTTGCAAACCCTTTTCAACCTTTTCTTTTTACATGATAAATCTATCTATTTCTACACTTATTACATCCAAGGGCTCAGATTAAACTATTGAGCACCTTTTAATAACTCTACCTATCTACTTATCTGCCAAGATTAAACTGTTTGGTCAGATATTTATTCTCTATTCTACAACATGAAATTGAAAAATGAACTAGCCAAGCTTAAACAGTTTGACTATTCATGAATTGTGGCATAAAATACAAGTTGCACACAATTTGTTTATTACATCCATACTGAGTTAATGTGTGATTGATTTGATGTGCGATTGCTTCTATATTATTCCGCATGTGACAATTAATTGTAGAAGAGTTATATTGTATGCGGTCGAAATTGATGTATGATCGGGTTAATCTTCATTGAATAAGTGATTTATTATTAATTTCTACATCTTGGTCAAAATGTTGGTCTTTTCTACTGTCTTTTTGGGCTGAGTTTCTGTGTTTTTCTTGATAGTAGAATTAGTGTTTTTATCCTTTGAATTATCTATGTTCCCCTTGCTCCTAAGATCATATTGTTTGTGTACCTCCATGATTGCATTTTCAAACCCCAGTCTATAGTCATCAGAATCTTCATAGGTGTTTGTATTTTGATCATAAGAGAAGAAACCTTGTTCTTCCTCAGTGAGGAAAACATCATCCCCACTGTCTGATTCAATCAAATTTACCTGAGATTCTTCCAACCTTTCCAACTCCCTATCTTCCTCATATTGATCTACATAGTTCTGTCGGAATGGAGGTCTAATCTGTTGGTCACTTTCCTTTTTCTTGTCTTGATTGTTTTCTCTTCTATAATTCTGATTTCTATTTATGTTTTGATTGTTTTGAGGTTCTCTTGGTGGCAGTCTCTCATTTAAATTGATCTTTTCAAGAATCCTCTCCATCACCTTCACTAGGTTGTCAATTTTTGTGTCAGAAGCTAAGGTTGAGGGTAGTAGGTCATCATTATAAGTTACCCTCTTCTCTAATCTCAACCTATTTATTTTCTCAATTATGTTTGCTTCCACACTCAAATCTCCTTTCTTCATGTCTTCCAAGGTTAAGTAATCTCTCCCTCTTAATTCATAAGTTACTTCAGCATCAAGGCCTTCGGGATACCTTACCAAGGCCATGCCTTGGGGAGGTTTCATGTGAGGTGGGAGAGCATTGTAAATGCTATTGAACCTAGTGGAGTAATCATGGACACTCTCCCCTTTATTTCTCTTGAGGCTACTATACTCTGCTAGTATTTGGAGAGGGTTCCTTTTGAGTTCCCATTTGTTGATAAATGTTTGATGCAAGGCAGGGAGATCATTTATGCTGTTAGGAGGTAAGTTTTTGAACCATTTCTTTACATCTCCTCCTAAAATTTGGGCGAAGATCCTCATATTCGCAATTTCTTCTTCTATATCCATGTAATCAAATGCATATTCCATCCTATCTACATGATGTTGGGTTGTTGTAGACTCTTTTCCAGTGAAGTGAGGGATTTTAGATTGGTAATCATTTGGTAAGGGAAGTAGAGGTTATGGTAACATTAATGGGGCATACCATGTTGCCATGGCTGGAAATAAGGGTGGATTTGCAAGAGGCAGATTTACAAGAGTAAAAGTGGGTTGAATAGGAGTGTTTTGAACAGTGGTAGTATGAATTGGAGTGGAATAAATACTTGGGCCAACAAACTGATTTTGAGCAAGCTTGTTATGGAAAAGACTAAAGTGATGAAGAAGCTGGGAATCAGGAGGAGTAGAAGGTGAGGCTTCTCTACTAAAGCTCTGTTGCAAATCTGCAAAGTTAATATCAGTCTCGTTTAAATCACCTTGAGATCTGGTTCTAAAGATGTTCTGTGTATGATGTAAATCAAAGTGTGAATCCTCTAGGACAAAAAGGTTTTCAGGGACGGAAATTGTTCTTAAGAGGCTCCTATTAGCAGCTGATTTTCCTGAGTCAGAAGTTTGCCATAGAATTCTCTTAGGATTGTCAATGATTAAAGGAGGATTTAGGTCTGGATGGGATCTAGTGTTGATCCTATGTGAAGCCAAGCTGCTCTTCAAAAAATGAGAGAGGTTGAGGTTTTAAAGGCTGTTTTTTGGAATTTTTACCTCTCATGATGTCTTATCTAGTAAGGGACTAGGCTCCTAAAATTATTCAAAGTTGGTTAACACAGTCCTAAAGAGACCTGAGAACCTAGATGAGTGATAGGCCTACTGGGGCTAGTGGAGTCGCCAGGTGGAAACTTTTTAGCTTTTATGAAGGTAAGATATTGGATGGTTCCACCACCATGTTTATTTGTGAAGACAAACTAAAATGTTTTTTGGGTTTTTCTGAGTTATTCTGGTTTTATAGGTTATGAGAGTGTGCTAAATATGACCTAACACTTAGCTAGGGTTTCAAATCATAAAAAGTTCACTCTTATGTCTTGGTAACTGAATCCTTCAAAGTTTGATAAGGATTTATGAGAATCCTAAGGGTTACTTAGTTTGTCACTGATTCAAAACGTCCTATCATGATTACCATTTATTGGTAGTGCTTGAGGGAGGTTACTCATGTTATACTAGACAATGAGTGTTTCGTTTTGAATATTTTACTCAAGGTCCCACCATGATCGCCATTATGTTGGTGTCCCATGTTTTGATAGTTTGGAAAATCAAAAGACAAGGCAACATCAGAACCAATCTTTAGAGTCCCAAGATCTAGTCCTCCTATTCTCAGAGAAGGATCTCTCGAATGTTTTTTTTCAAAGGTTTATCTTGTGTGCTTTGAGTATTGGTTTTAGAATAGTTATTAAGTGCAGGTGTTTGTTTGTTTGTTTGGTTGGATTGACACAACAGAACATGAAAGGCCCAGGAAAGACATATAGAATGGAGTAACATCTAGTTCATTGGGAAATGGAGTGAAAAAGAGGTTATAACATACTTATCAGGGCTATGGGATATCAGGGGGAAAATCTAACTTGGCCGCAGGATCCTTTGGTGTTTGGAATGAGATGGACATCAATGATTTGGAAAGAGAAGTTTAATTCTCGAACAAAGGGAATTTGAAAGCACAATTTTAACAATAACGAGCTTTTTGTTAGACAGGGCTAACCATGAATTCTAAAAATCACACCTTTAAGAAAAAAATGATTTCAAAACAAATTTTAAAATGAAATCTAAGATTCAGGGAACACCCTATTTCCTCAAAGATTTTATTTCAAATGACTTAGAAAACATAAAAGATTCACTGATAATTGCATTCATAGAAGAGGGAACACCTAACATCTATGATTACACCTATAAAGACTTTTGAGACAACTGTTTAAGTAAGGACAAAGGGCAATATCAGAACAGACCTCCTTGACTCACTGTAAACAGAAAACTACAAAGGGAGACTTCAATAACAGTTTTAAAGTGGCAACAGACAAGTAGGGAGAACCATAAATCATGATGAAACCAACTATTCAAACTATTAAGGAAATAAACAAGCATGAAGACTAAAGAGAGAGATTAAAGACTCTAAAATACTTCAGTAGGAGAAAACATAAAACAGTGAAGGATGAATAGGTCTAAGGTGCTTCCAGGAGTCATTTCTTAGCCTAAAACTTTCAACCTACTGTAGTAAGAAATTATGGAACATAATGAAAATAGAAGGAAAACATAAAACTGTTCAGAATACTTCACCAACAGCCAAGCTCATGGATCCGATGATAGAGCCTTCATAGTAACAAGCATGAAACAACATCATCAGGGCTTCAAGACTTCAAATTCTTCTTCAACTTCAACAGACTATATATTATTTCAGAGAGTTCCAATATTACAACTAGTGATCAACCAACCCATCATTCATCTTCTTCAGAAGTATATATAGAAAAATGAGGAGGTGAGATCTGATCAAAGATCTCAAAAAATAATTAATACAGACTTAAATGGCTTCTTGGCCTTTGGGGGCTCAATGAAGCAACTTACATAGGTTTCCTCTATATAAAATCATTTACATTAACTATTAGGTTTGCTGGAAAGAATTTGTTGACATCAAGGCTTCCCGTCATCCTTGTAATAAATTCTGCTAACAGCTACAATAAGTTCCTTTGGTTGAAATAAATGTTCAACTGTATTGATGCAAAATATCTCCTGGTCTGGTAATAACTTCAACCTTCTTTGATTGCTTTGAGGCTGTAGGTGGCTCTACAATGGCTAGAAGTTTTAATTAGCCCCTGAGGTGATAGTGGAGGTCTCTTTTCCGATAAAACAATCATGATTTTCTTTTAAATTGTGGTTTAGGCTTCTGATAATCCATTTTTAGCCGTAATCCCCATAGATTTGTCTTCAATTTTCTGTCCTAGTGCATTTTTGTCTTCGACACTGATACTCTCTGACTGTGCTTGATTTAATGTGTTTTTCGCTGGTGTGTAGGGTCACGCAGGGATGATATGGCATCAATTCCTGATGAAACACCGATGAAACATGAATTTTAGATCCTACGAAGGATTTTCTTTGTTGAATCAGAGGTGGGAGGATCGTCACCCTCTGCCTCTGAAAAAACTTCAGTCATGGCGGAAAAAACCATTAACCCTGCAAAATACGAGTAAATATTATGAACTCCTGCTTGTATGGACTAACTGCTTCAGAAGGAACGTGGAGGGAGCGTGGCCATTGGATGGCATCATCCAACGGTCAGGATCGATCAGAGGGATTCAAAGGGAAGGCAGAAAATGGAAATGAATTGGAGCCGTCGATTGCACAGAGCTCGATGGTCGGGAGCGGAGGCAAAAAGTCAAAGTGGATGAATCAGGGCAATGAATGGTGGGCCGTTGATCTGCAGATCAGATCGACGGCAGAGATATTTTAAATGTTGCACCGTAGCCTAGTTAACTGTCGAGCATCTTCACAGAGTGACTACCATCCGATGAGTGGCCTTAGATCGGACGACTCACATCAATATCACGTCGGGTCCATGTCCGATATTTAACGTGCGATGAGCGGCAGTTTTCTGAACAGTGCTCAAGACACGTGTCGGGCAGTGTATGGAATCGCTGCCGATCGGGAAAAAACCGCCCTCCGCTTGAAGGCAGTGCGATGGATACCACGTGGTTTTTGCAATGGCGAGTGGATGGCGGGGACCACTGGGGGATGGATTGCGCGCTGTTGATCTGTGGATCATATCAACGGTGGAGATCATGTTGAACTTTTGACCAGCAAAAAATTTATAATATAATAAAAGCTGATGGAGCTAATATATAACCAAGGGTTTTAAACTTTGGGCGGACATAAGTAATATTCAAAATGGCTTGGCACCCGATTGCGTGGCCTTTGGGCGCATGGATAAACATATGACTGGGGGTTAAAAAGGAGGGGCTAATCGCAATTGGGCAACGCGATAAGCGCTTGGAAGGTTGGCGCTCGGTTCCAGCACCCGGGTGCATGGAAGGGAGGGCTAAAGACTTAGCCCAAGGGGGCTTAAGTCCATAATATGAAAATCTGATGTTTAGGCATTTTTCAATGATTTTCGAAGGAGTTGGTGGGTTTCGATAAGGCTAAGAAGGGGTCTTAGACCTTATCAAAGGGGTTTTGATGAAAGGAAAAGGGGAAAAAAATGAAAATGATGGATTTTCATGGGAAATGGAGGGATAAAATGAGGTCAGTTTTGGAAGAAGGGGGAAAAGGAAAAAGGTGCTTGCAGCAATTTTTCTTCACGGAATGACAACATAATCTCTGAATTGAAAAGGGGAAAAGCAGTGACGATTATCCAAAGGATAGGATATTATCAAAAATACTTTAAGCACCAACAATTTTAGTAATGAAATTGTTTCTTGAAGGCTACCCAGAATCATTTAGCCACCAGTTGATATAACAAAATTTATAGGTGGCTAACAGAGCTAATGCATGTGGACTTCAATTAGAACTCATGTGACAGATTTTGGTGGAGATATAGAAGTAGTTGGTGGAGTTGTATTCAGTTTAACTCAGTTAGACTCAGTTGAGCTAATTGTATCTATTATAACTGATTGATACACTAGTGAGAGTGGTGTGAATTAATTAGTTAATTAATTCACTAAATAATAACTCATTAATCAATTGAACAATACATCTGTTAACTATAGTGCATGGAAGTTTCAGTGGAGACCAGTGGAGAGGTAGGTTAAAGAGAAAGTGTGACTATCAGTTATGACTATAGTGATGCATTGATTGCATCCAACACTCAGTGGAGATTCCAATGGGGATTTCGCAGTAGAGGCAGGCTAGCAGGTGGAAAAGATCGATGCATGGATTTGCAAGATCGGGCCTGATTAGTGTGTAGCAATTGTATTGTATTGAGAGCTTGAAATGTTCAAATTGGTATGTGGATTGTTACATGATCTCTATGACATATATTATATATAGATAGTTGGGGTTTTCAGCTTCAGGCTTTCCCGTTAAATCACTGTGTTAATGTGTGTGAATTTTTATTATTTCATGTGTGCATTACAATTGATTTAATTTCCGCATGTGATGATTGATGGTGGAATAGATTCTATATTGTGCATGAAGTTAAATAGTGTGTGATCAGGAGAATATTGGATATATAACACATAAGGTATATAATTTCTACATGGTATCAGAGTAGTTGATCATTGGAGTAGATTGCAATTATTGAAGCGGTTGAGTTTTGTGCTGGTGGAATTCGAATTTGCTGTAGTGTTTTCTTGGTGTCGAAGTTGAGCATTCATTGAAATGTCTTTCAACGGATTGTGATTGGAGTATGCCATTGATGGAAGATTGAATTATATTGCATGGAAGGACAGGATGGAGGCAGTGCTAGATGATAATGGGTTGAAGGAGTTCATAGATGCAAAAATTCCAAAACTTGCTTCTAGTGATGCAGCCACACTTGACGCATGGAAAAAGAAGACAACAAAGTGTTGAAGGATTCTGTTTGAAGGTGTGAAGGATCACATAGTGTCCAACCTTCATGGAAAATTTAGTCCATTCTTAATGTGGAAATATTTGATAGATTATTTCCAAAGCAGAAGCGACCAGAGGAAGTTGGCGCTTAAAGACAAGCTTAGGAAAATAAAGATGGAGAAAGGCGACAGTATACCAAAATACCTCACGAAGTTTTTCCACTGCAAGGATGAGCTGGGAAGTGTGGGGGTTACTGTTGATGAAGAATAATTGGTGAGATTGGCTCTCCTTGGGCTTCTGAAGAGTTGGCATAGCTACAAGGACTCTGTCAATGGTCGGGAGAAACTGCCGGGATGGGAGCAACTTTGATGGGATCCTGTGTAGGAGGAGATAAGGCGAGGTACTAGGGATGGATCTTCATCGAAGAATGAAGATGAATAAAATTGCACTTTGGCTGCCAAAGCAAGGAAAGGGAAGGGAAAGAAAAATCCTTCTCAATCCAGTGCAAAATGCAAGAAGCAGGACTTGTTCAAGGTGAAGTTCTTTCACTATCACCAACACGGACATTACGCCACTAATTGTCCACAGAAGAAGAAGAATAAGCAGGATGCTGGATCTGCAACTGGAGAGGCCTTTGCATCGTAGTTTGAGCTGGATTTTTGGATAATCACATGCTTGGTTTCAAGTGTGATGGGATCAGTGTGGTTTCTTAAAAATGGTGCGTCTTTCCATATGACCAGAGACAAAGATTTGTTTAGTGATCTAGATGAAAAGGATCTTGGAGTGCACATCGAGATGGGCGATGATGGTAGATACAATGCGATTGGTATCGAGACCATTTACTTTGAGAAGGAGTCTGGTAAACCTTTCATATTGAAGGATGTCATGCATGTTCCAGGATTGAAGAAGAATCTGATGTTGGAAAACAAGGGCTATGATGTTATTTTTAGTGAGGGAAAAGCCTTCCTGTGCAGTAAAACAACTGGTGAAACCCAGAGGATAGGGGTTCGAGTTAAGAACCTTTATAAATTGCATGTATATGGCTACATAACAATGGCAGGCAAAGCAGAAGGAGTGGTGAGCCGGGATGAGGGTGAATTGTGGCACAGGAGATTGGGCCATCTTCACCATGGCACTTTGAAAATCTTGCAGCAGATTTCTACTGGGCTTCCCAAGGGTACACTTGCGCAGTCAGATCAGTGCAAGGGATGTACTTTGGGAAAATTTGTGAAGACCACTTTTCATGAGAAGGATAGTTGCGCCACGATGATCCTTGAGAGAATTCACATAGACGTGTGTGGAGCTTTCTCAGTTGCTTCAATAGCAAAGCACGGGTATTATGTGATATTTGTTGATGAATTTTCTCGTAAGTGCTGGATCTTCTTCATGCAGAAGAAGAGTGAGACATACTCAAATTTTTGTGAGTTCAAGGAACTGGTTGAGAAAGAGTTGGGGAAGCAGGTGAAAGCTCTAAGGGGTGATAATGGTGGTGAATACATCTCTGGTGAATTCAAAGACTTTTGCAGCGCAGAAGGAATTCGAAGAGAACTCATAGCGCCTCATAACCCACAACAGAATGGGGTCGCAGAGAGAAAGAACAGAATGATCATGGGTACTGCATGGGCGATGTTGCATGATCAGGGCCTTCCCATACACTTGTGGGTTGAAGCATGCAACACTGTGTTTTATGTGCAAAATTGTTGTCCTCATAGAGTACTTGGCATGAGTACACCCGAAGAGGTGTTTTCTAGTAAGAATCCTGATATTTCTCATTTGAAGATTTTTGGCTCACCTGTTTACATTCATGTGATGAAGGATGTGTTGAGCCTCAAAAGCGATAATGGCAGTGAATTCATCTCTTGCGAATTCAAAGACGTTTGCGGTGCAGAAGGAATTCGAAGAGAGCTCATAACGCCTCATAACCCACAGCAGAATTGGGTCGCAGAGCAAAAGAACAGAACGATCTTGGGTGCTGCACGAGTGATGTTGCATGATCAAGGCCTTCCCATACACTTGTGGGCAAAAGCTTGCAACACTGCAGTTTATCTGCAAAACCGTTGTCCTCATAGATTACTTGGCATGAGTACACCCAAAGAGGCGTTTTCTGGTAAGAAGCCTGATATTTCTCATTTGAAGATTTTTGGCTCACCTGTTTACATTCATGTGACGAAGGATGCCAAGAAGAATCTAGAATCGACTGCAGAGGTTGGGATATTTGTGGGGTACATAGAAACATGCCACAACTATCGTGTGTATTTTCCAGACAGTCGGAAGACTGCTGTGCGACGGGATATCAAATTTCATGAGGAGAAAGCCATGAAGTGTTTGCTTGAGAGGGAGCTACACTTGCATGTAGATGAGGAGCTACTAGTTGCTAAGGATGGGCCTCAGGATGTGGATCAGCCACAAGAGAAGGTTCATGGAGTGGAAGAAACTACTCATGCAGTGCCAAACATCAGAGGGCGGAAGTGCACTACAGAAGCTGAGCGACTGAATCTTGATTCAGAGAAGATTGTAGGAGCACCTAAATCACAGTGCAGACAAAGACATTCACCTGACCGATATACTAGATACATGGCTCTGATGAGCAAGTGTATCGTGACAGAACCATCCTCTTTCTAGGAAGTTGTGGAGCACCCTACATGGGTAGATGCCATGGTGGAAGAGTACGATTCGATTTTCAGAAACAGTGCATGGGAGATTGTCCTAAGGCCGGAAGGGAAATTAGTCGTAGGTTCAAGATGGATCTACAAAGTGAAGCAAGCTACTGACAAGAGCATGGATAAGTACAAGGAAAGATTTTTTTCCTGGGGCTTCTCACAGATTGAGGGGATCGACTATGAGGAAACCTTTGCACCTATCGCAAGGTATTCTTCCATACAAAGTATCCTAGCTCTCTTAGCGTAGATGGGTTGGCACATTGCTCAGATGGATGTGAAGACTGTGTTCCTCAATGGAGTCATTGAAGAGGAGGTGTACATAGAGCAGCTTGAAGGTTTCGAGATCTTCAGCAGTGAGTCACATGTGTGCAGGCTCAAAAGAGCGTTGTATGGGCTGAAACAAGCAGCTCGTGCTTGGTACAAATAGATAGATAGTTATTTCATCGGTCTTGGATTCACCAAGAGTGAGGCAGATTCGAACTTATACCAGATTGTGGTGGAGGGTAAGTTGCTTATAATTGTAATTAATGTAGATGATCTGATACTAACAGGTGATGAATAGTTGATACTCTCATGCAAGGCTGATCTTGCAAAGGAGTTTGAGATGAAGGACTTGGGCCTCCTTCATTATTTCCTAGGATTGGAAATTTGGCAGCGCAGTGATGGATTGTTTGTGTCTCAAGGCAAGTATGCCCGGGAGATACTGGAGAAGTTCAACATGCATGGCTGCAAGCCTATCAACATTCCTCTTCCTGGTGTTGGGGGAAAGAGGATGCTACATTGGCAGAGGTAGTGGATGCCACTGTTTACCGATAGTTGGTTGGTTCGCTCATGTATCTAGTCAATACACGACCGAACATATGCGATGCTGTTAACCAGCTTTTACAAGGTATGGTTAAGCCTACCAAGCTATTTTGGAAGGCGGGGAAGCATGTATTGAGATATCTCAAAGGCACATCGGGATATGGATTATGGTACAGATAGTCAGATAAGGTGAAGCTGCATGGTTTCACAGATTCAGATTGGGAAGGGAGCCCAACGGAGAGAAAGAACACATCTGGAGGGATATTCAGTATCAGGTCTACAGCAGTTTCATGGTACAATAGGAAACAAATATCTGTGGCACTCAGTTCAGAAGAGGCCGAGTACATGGTAGCAAGTTTGGCTGCATACGAGGCTATATGGATGAAGAAGATCTTGGTCGGGTTGTTCGGTTCACACTTAGATCCTAATCTGATATATTGTGATAATCAGAGTTGCATCAAACTCTCGGTTGATCCAGTATTTCATGATAGATATAAACACATTGACATCCGTTATCATCATATCAGAGATTGTGTGTAGCGGAAGATCATGTTACTTTCTTACATTCCTACGGAGGTTCAGGATGCAGATATCTTGACGAAGGCGCTCACTAGGAGCAAATTCGAATACCATAGAGATAGGATCGGGGTGGCAAATAATCCCTATCTTGTTGAGAGGGAGTGTTGAAATTTCAACAAGATGATGAGCTTAGTGAAAAGAGTCGCCTTCACTAAGTGGGCCCGCTGGTTATTTTTGGTGCAAAGTCTATTTTTAGACTATGTATATTTTTAGACATGTCAATCATATTCTATGAGTTGCAGGATGCTATTTTTGGATGGTTGGTCAAGTTGGAAAAATGAATGAAACACTATATTTTTCTAGTCTTATGTTAGACAGAATCTATTTAGATTTTAATCAAAAAATAGATATGTCTGACTCTTGGCTATATATTTGGAACAAGCATGCTCTGTCTCTTGAGCACTTGCACAGTGCCTGTGGCCTAGGAGGCTGCTGAAGAATTACCGCTATTCCCAGGGTTAAGTGAATGTATGAATACGATTTAGAACTCATGTGACAGAGTTTGGTGGAGTTGTGTTCAGTTTAACTGAGTTAGACACAGTTGAGTTAGTTGTATCTAGTCTAACTGATTGATACACTAGTGAGAGTGGTTTGAATTAATTAATAATTAATTCAATAAATATTAACTCATTAATCAACTGAAGAATACATCAGTTAACTACAGTGCATGGACAGTTTCAGTGGAGACCAGTGGAGAGGTAGGTGAAAGAGAAGGTTGTCTATCAGTTGTGACTATAGTGATGCATTGATTGCATCCAACACAGAGTAGAGTTGCAAATGAGGATTGCGTGAGCAAGGCTGGACCAATTTGAGTTCATTCAGAGCCATTCTTCAGTAGGGATTGCGCAATAGAGGCAGGCTAGCAGGTGGCAGAGATCGATGCATGGATTTTCTAGATCAGGACCTGATTAGTGTGTAGCGATTGTATTGTACTGAGAGCTTGTGAGAAGCTTTGTATGAGGATTGTTACATGATCTCTATGACATATATATTATACATATATTTGGGGTTTTTAGCTTCAGGCTTTACCATTAAAACACGGTGTTCATATGTGTGAATTTTTATGGTTTCAATGTGTGCATGCAATTGATTTTATTTCCGCATATGATGATCAATGGTAGAAGAGATTCTGTATTGTGCATGAAGTTAAAATAGTGTGTGATTAGGAGAATCTTGGATGTATAACATATCAGTTATATAATTTCTACAAAAAACACCCTTTTATAGGGAAAAGCCTTTTTTTTTATCTCCCATTGCGACCAAACAGTAGCTCAGTTTGATGAACTGTCAACACCATTGGAAAGCTCGCACCGAGTAATATAATGGGTCTTTCTCTATTTTTGGTAATTTGACACTTCACCTTAAAGACATATTTTCCATGAAATTTCTCTTTATTACTAATTCAAAACCAAATAACTTCATATGAGCCGCTTGTAATTTGATACCACTTTTCCTTGACACTGTTGAAATTTGCAACAAGAAATAGTGGAATTGGAATCCAAAAACAACATGACAGCACACACATTAGTTTGGGACCACAGGTCATGTAGTGATGGGTCCTAGTGATACATTAGTGTGCAAGCCAATTTATTAAATAATTTGGAAATGTGTCTAATTTAATTTTCCTTTAATTAAATTGGACAATAAATTGTAATATTATCTCATAATCACTTGTAATAGTTAACTAAGTGTGATAGAGTCAGTTAGATCATGAATTTCGAGTTGAGGGTGGTTGGTGAGGCATGCAGAGTGATTCTATGTGTTTTAGACTTCAATTTGCGGTTAGTGCATTAGTTTAATGCATGAGAAATCAATTAACTCAATTAATTGAGTTAAAGTCAGTCTAAGTAGTTGTAACTGATTGTTGCACTAGTGAGAGGTCAAGTGAGTTAAATTATATTTAATTCACATGCAGTGATTTGTCAAGTGACTGATGATTTACTATTAATATTTTCATGCATTTCATTTCTGATGAGGACCCAGTTGACACAGAGGTTAAATGGAAGTTATCTATTAGTTGTATTTATAGAAAATTTCTCGGGCACAATTATATACACTACATGATTTCCCATGATACTTGCACAATCAAGGAAGGCTAAAATTCCTAAGGAATAGGGATTTAATTCCACAAGGATTGCGTGAGCAAGGCATGCTGAAGACAGGCTGAGAATTGGCTAAGTGTTAGCTCGATTTTGTCTGGATCAATGTGAGACAGTCAAGAGAGTGAAACAGATTCTTGTGAGCAAGAATACATTGTATGGTTTCATGATTTTTTGGTTCATTATACAATATAGATAGAGGGGTTTTGAGTAGAAATATTTCCCTAGGGAAAATATCTGTGTTGTGGATTGATTTTCTTCTTTCTTTTACTTGGTGTGATTGTGCGATCGTCTTTATTTTCCGCAAATTAATTATAGAAGGATTCAATATTTTTCTCTAGTATATTCCATGATTATATTGAATCCATTGGAATACAAATTGTTTGTATAATTTATACATGGTATCAGAGCGCCAAGAATCATAATAGTGGAGAAGATATTGAGTTTGTGCTAAACAATATTCAAACTTGCAGATACTTTAGTTGGTGCGACAAGCAGATCAAGATGGCTTTCAATGGATTAAGATTGGAATATGCACTCAAGGGTAGCTCTAATAATATCGCATGGAAATAAAAAATGGAGGTAGTTCTGGAGGACAATGGGTTGAAGGAATCCATTGATAATGATATTCCCAAGCCCATAGCATTAGATGTCGCTCTTCTTGATTCTTGGAAAAACAAGGTAGAAAAGGCAAGGGGCATCTTATTAGAGGGAGTTCGAGATCACATTGTCTCGAGTCTCCATGGAAAGATGACTCCATATGCAATGTGGAAGGCCTTGACAGTTCTGTTTCAGAACAACAGCGACCAAAGGAAGTTGGCGCTGGAGGACAAGCTCAGGAAAATCAAGAAGGAGGAGGGAGAGACGGTACCAACATACTTGGAAAATTTCACTCAATCTCCAGATGAGCTTGGAAGTGTTGGTGTGACCATAGCAAATGATGACTTGGTGAGCCTAAAAATTCTAGGCCTTCACAAGAGTTGGCATAGTTATTGAGACTATGTCAATGGGAGGGAGAAGTTACTAGAATGGGAGTGAATTTGGTCGGATTTGGTACAAGAATAATTCAAGCGAAATACCAGGGATGGATCCTCATCCAAGACTAATGACGAGGAAGATTGTGCCTTGGCTAGTAAGGCAAAGAAGGCCAAGGGAAATAAATCCCAAGGTGAAGTGGGCAAGAAAGAGTTATCCAAGATCAGATGCTTTCATTGTCACAAGCATGGGCACTTTGCTACAAATTTTCCATAGAAGAATGCAAGCAAGAAGGAGCCTGTAGTTGCTGCAGGTGACGCATTGGCTTCAGAGTTCGAGCTTGATTTTACTCTCATTGCATGCATGGACAACACTATAATGGGATGCATGTGGTATTTAGATAGCGGTGCCTCGTTTCATATGACGGGGAATAGATATCTCTTAAGTGACTTGGAGGAGAAGGAGCTCCAACAGAGCATAAAGTTTGGAGATGATGAGAGGTATAGTAGTACCGACATAGGTACAGTTACTTTTTAGAGGGAGAATGGCTCTCATCTCAGGCTAGCAAATGTTTTCTATGTTCCATGCCTAAGGAAGAATCTTGTCTCCATAGTGGTATTGGAAGAACATGGTTATGAAGTAATGTTTAGAAAGGAAAAGTTTTCCTTAAACCCATAGCCATGGGAAAATTGAAGCAGATCAGTGTAAGAGTCAAGAAAATTTATGCTCTCGATATTGAGGATGCATGCAAGGCTTTAAGGAGAAAAGAAGTGGTTAATGACTTGGTGGTTGAGAGGGAGCAATTATCTCTCAACATGCAGCCTTAGAAGCAGTCCCAGAAGGTTGTGGAGAAGCCACAATTGGAGAAGAAGAGAAGATACTGAGTGGAAGATTCCACTCAAGCAGCAACCTCCGAGGAGGGGGAAATTTCTGGCCAGAATGGCAGAGGGAGTACATGCAGCTATACCTCCTGGAGTGAGGTGGGGTTGTTATGGTCTCATGATTTGGAATATTGGTAAACCAAATGACAAGATAACATCAGACCATGCTTTGGAGTCCTAGGACCTAGCCTTCTTGGACTCAGAGAGGGCTCTCTCTATGAAGCGAAGGATGTGAGCTTGTTTGCTTATTATATTTGATTTTAGGCTAGTTGTTAAGTACGTTTGTTTGTTTTTGTGTTTGGAGGTGAAAACTGATTAAGTAGGCATCAATGAAAGATAAGTTATCAAATAAACATGGCTATGGGGTCAAATGAAAGCCAAGGATGCCTAGACAACAGATAAGGTGTGTGGCAGGGCCAATTTAGTATAGTCAATGGATCTTTTGGGTGGTTTGTGGAGTGTAATGAACATTATGTTTGTGAAAGACAAAGAGATATTAAGCATAAATAGTTAAATAGAAAGCATTCATGAAGTAGTGTTGACCATTAATCTCTATGAATGAAACTCAAACTAATAAATGAAAAAAATAAACAATCAGGTGATGCATAGAAGTATAAGACCCTTTAACTTTGGGAAAATCACCTTCACACTTTTGGGAAAATAAATAATATAAAAAAACAACTCAATCTATGAAGAGGAAACTCCTAAACATCATATCTTGAGCTATCGGGAACTTTGAAATAAGACTGCAAAGCATGGACAAAGGGCAAGATCGAAACAAGACCTCTTTGACTTAACTAAACAACCAATAATTTAGAGAGAGATTTCAGAAACGGAGTTTTGATTAGCTATGAGTAAGCAGGGCATACCATGAATCATACTAGACAGCATACATAATAACCATTAATGAAACTGAAAACAGGTTCTTAGGGTACCAAAGAGCAATTAAGAGTTCTTTGACATAACCAAGAAAAATGAAAACATTTAAGCTACAATGAATCATAAAATTTGAGGTGCCTCCACGGGCATATCTCAAACTTATTCTTTACTGAACTACGACAAGCAAGAAGCATGAAAACATGTATGAGAAACTAAGAAAACATAACAAATAAGAAACACAATACCATTTACCAAGCCATGGAATCCTGCACACAAAGCCTCTCCATCATCTAGACAAGTAAGCAAATCATCCACTTCATAAACAAGTTTCTTCTTCAAAGCTCATGTCCATGTATTTGTCTTCAAAATGTCAAGTTTTTCTTATAAAACCTCCAAAAATTTACAATGAGTCTTCATAAGTTATATAGGAAATGAGTAGATAAGCTCACAAGAGCATCTAGAAGCTCATTGGCCTAATACAAATATCTGATTTTGTCCTTGAGCCCTCACAAGGCCCAAGGCACAAAATATCTTCAAAAAATATCTATTTAAGCTGAAAATAGTAAGAAAATTGACTTTTAATCTCTGAAATAGAGTCAAAAATAGCTTAACGCACATTTGGATGGCCACCTTCAGAAAACTACCTTTTCAGCAAAATCCTATAGGAGCGTAGCACCAAAAGTAGGTCTATTTTTCAGAGAACTTTTGAAGGACTTCCCAATGTCAAAACGAGACTCGTGATGGCTCGTTGGAAATCCCTAGATGTCTACTTTCTGGAACTACTTGATTTTTCTCAAACTAATCCCTAGAATTCTATCAAAAAGTGGACTGAGTGAAAAAACCCAGGAGGGTCTCACCTGCTGATATGTGAGGTAGAAAGGTGAATTTTGACTGATTTTTGCCTCTTTGGGGGACCAAAACACCTTCTTTTGATATAAAATTTTGTGAGTAGATGCCCCAAAATTTAATACATCCAAAAAATTAACTTTCATGAGTTGAGGATGCTCCTAGCAAAGATGGCAGCGCCTAGAAAAATGTGCAATTAGGCCTAAAAATCACAAAAAACAAGATCATGTCAAAAATTGCTCAATTTTGGTGAGCAAACCCCTTATGGGTTCCTAGAAGCATGAAAGGAAGCTGAAGCCAAGATTCCAAGCCTATACTGGCCTTTTCCTCTTATTTCCACCGGGCGCCTCCTTTGGGCAGTTTTCTAGATCAGTTTCTAAGTCTTTAATTTGGGCTTCTCTGTTTTGCAAAAGTGACCTAAGGATTCTAGCTTCATCATCTTCAGCATCACTGTCTATTTGTGTGATGTCAAATTACTTTTCATGCTCATGGCTACTCTCCTGCTATTCAACCTTTTCTTTGCCCTTGGTTTTGATAGGCTTCTTTGCTCTTGTTCTCTACTTCCCTCAATTGAGTGAGGGTTGTCTTCATTGCTCTGTTGATTTCCACTTTTAAGTGTTCTGCTCTGACCATGCTCACTGCTTTTATGTCCTTTATATGAGCTACTTCCTTCTTGACTGTCTTCATTTTCATTTTTCATTCTTCCATCATCTTCACTATTTTCCTTAGACTCTATGTGTGGGCTGCCACCATGGCCACTACTTTGCTGGGAGGCGCTTTTTTCAATGTCCCTTTGATGGTTTCATGACTTTGTTGAGGATTGTTTTGTTCCTCATCATTACTGCTTGCTTGAGGATTGTCACTATGCTTACTGTCTCTTTGATTGCTTTCATGCTAACTGTCACTTTGTTTCTCATCACTGCTTTGAACCTCTTCCCTTTGTTCCTCATCATCACTACCCTGCTGCTCTTCAGTTTGTTCTTCATCATCACTAGTTGTGGGTGGGATGTCCCCATGCTCATTTTCACCGCTCTGCTTAGGGATGCTTTGTTCTTCATCCTCGCTACTTTTTTGAGTGCCACTGACTTCCTTATCCTTTGGTGAGCTTTCTTCACCATCACTAGTATACTCATGGTCACTATTCTGTGGTTTGTCACTTGGTTCATGCTCACTACTTTGTTGAGTATCACTATGTTCCTCATCATCACTAACTTCATGCCTTCTTTCATAAGACTTCTCTTTCTCACTATCAATCATGGGTGATGTTTGATTTTGAGGGGTAGATTGACTAGGTGAAGGGGAGACATAGTGAGTGCAGGGTGAGGAGGACATATGAGATGGGCCATGAGATGAAGAGGCAATAGTAAAATCTGGATGAGAAATGAAATTCTCCCAAGAAACTCCTTTCTTTTCAAGCTGGTGAAGGATGATGATTTTGATGAGAGAATGATGGAAAATACTAGCCTTTTGCTAAGCAGGATGTCTCTTTTGGACAAGGGAGGACATCTTGTTTATGCTTTTGCAGAGGAAGAAAGGGAGATTCAGCAGTTGATTCCGAGTGAAATGCATTAGAAGTCTGACATGGTAGGAATAAACTTGAGAATATCTCCCCTCACATGTGAAATATCTCATGATGGTTTTCATAATGGGTGCATAACTATTCAATAGATGAGAAGAAGGGAAAATAGCCTTGCATTCATTTTGGTAAGCTGGTTTCAAGAAGGGCTTGTAGTGGTCTAGGTCCAAATAGGCTTGTTTGTACCATTTCTCACCAAGATATGGAATCTTGATGGCCCTTGACATTGACCTAGGAGTGAGAAAAAAATCAAGGCTTGCTATGTGAACATGTTCTCCTTGCAGCCTCAGCGAAAATAATTGTGTCAAGGGAGGGAGATTGGTGACCTCTTGGACTTTTTTGGAAAAAAATAAGACACCCTACCTCCTGAAAATTAAAAATAACTGTAGGGGATTCATTTATTTCCTGAGTTGTAGTGGGCTCAAACCAGTTATGATACCCCCCTTTTTTGACCTTCTTTGGAGGCATAGTTGTTTAGACTTTCCTTTACTCTCTTATCAAAACAGGTCTTTCAAATGAACTGAAAATAGATCTCTTCTTTAAGTACTATATTTATTTCTTAGCTAGCAAACCAGTTCCTTTTTTAATGAAAATAAGTTTCCTTCTCAAGAATTGTGTTTTTTTTCCTTGTTACTGAGTGGAAAGACCTTCAAAATAAATTTGTATTTTTCCTTTATGAGACCGTGTCCTCTTTCACCTATTCATTTAAAACAGGTATTTAAACTGTAAATAGGCCTCCTTTCTCAACAACCACTATCTTTTTTCCTTTTAGTAAACATGGTAGTTTTGAGAACAAACTGTGTTTTCCCCTTTGATAGACTATGCCTTTTTCTTAACAAATTTGATTCTAACACCTCTTAAAATCAAAGACTTAGGTGAGGAAAACAAGAAATACCTCTTTAAAGGATGCCTCAGCTGTTTTTGGAGATAACCTTCTGTGCAAAATTCTGATTTTTTGGCAATTTGAGGGTTCATGAGGATGGCAACCACCTCCCTTTAGCATGGGCCTGGGCGGTCGAAACTCTGTTCAGAGGTGGCCCGGGGAAAAACACGTCGCGTGTTGGTGACTGAACACCGGGTGGTGGGCCATTCAGATGGCCCATGCAAAAGCATCGTGTTTCAAGCTGGGCGCCGGGCGCTTGCACAGGCGCATCGTGTGCAACGATAGGCGCATCACGTCCAATGCAAAAAGCTTCTGCACACACATACAGGCGTGTCGCGTGTTTGGAAACCTGTATGAAAACTTTCCCTGGTTTTGACAACTTGACTTGCTCTCTTTGTTGTTTGGAAATCAAGGTCGAAGATGCCCGATGAGGCCTTTATGTGCCTTTTATAGAATTTGAAAACAACTTTTCCCTCTTTGAAAGTGATTTTACATTTTTCTATTTTTAAAAGATGAAAAGTGGACTTTGCCCTTTTTTGAAGGAAGCTCTCTCTAAACCAACTGTTTTATATCTTTTAAGCTGCCCTTCTCAAAACCGTGATGTGTTTTTCTCTGCTTATTAGTGAAGGAGGTTCTTTCAAAACACTTTCTGGGAACTTTTTTGATACTTTTAGGTTTCAACTTTTATGCATCCAAGCTCTGTCTGTCAAGAAATTTTTCGTCAAAACTGTGACCTTGTCCTTATCATCTGAAAATGGCTTACATAAACACCACTATTGCAGCCTTTCGACACCATTATGTGAATCCTCTGTTTATGATGTGAAGGAGGTCTTTTCATATGTGTTTTCTCTGTTTCTTTGAATAGACCATTAGGGGGAAAATGTGATCTTTTCCGTTTGTCACCCTTGAATATCTTCAACCAAACTGTTCTTTTTTCTATGTGACATCTTATCTATAACCTATGCCTTTATTTCACCATATCATTTTGAAACTTTAGACCAAAAAAAAATGATTGGATTTATGATGAATGTTCTCTGTTTATCCTTAGGAGGAGGTAATGCAATATGCAATTTCCTAGGTTTATTAAAGCCACCGTGTAAGCCCTGTACTTCTCATGAATGGAGGTCCTTAAACAACTGTTCTTTTCCTTTACAGAAAACCTTTAAACCAACTAAGTTCCATATGCTTATTAATGAAGTCCATCATCAACCGAATCAACAGCTTCATCGAAGGCTTATGCTGAAAGATATGTAACTGCTAGGTTGATCCAGTCGATTCTTTAGATTCTGCGACTCTGACCGTTCGTATTCCGTGAGTCCCTCTTCAAGAATCTATTAGCATGGTCTCTCGATCTCGATATGGAACAACTAGAGCTGGAACCAGATCTGTAACAGGGTAAAAGGGAGCTAGGATTGGAAAAGATATTGAGCAATATGATGGCTGGGAGGAACTGATGAATTACACCTGCCTTATGCTAGGGACAAATCCTTTTTCATTGATATAGAATCTATGGTGGATAGAGGTGTTGCTAGAGTGAGTTGACTAGCTCGTTGGTGGGGCAAGGTGTGAAGAACATGACTATGTGCTGCGTGCCATGCCAAGTCCAAGAGAAGCCTTCACCCAGCCAAAAGCCAGCAAGAGAAGCCTTCACCCTCACCCTCACCCTCATGAAAATGTGAAGTTGGGAAACACTTTTTGCCCTTTTTTGACATTGAAAATTGTAATTTTCTATGTTTTTCAACTTCAACTCCACTAAACTCATATTTTATTGCAAATTATGCTTTGACGTAAAAACAAGAATTGTAGAGAATTGTCTTACCTCCATACCATATTTAAAAAAAAAAAAAAATATTGACATATAGAGGGGTAAATTTCTTGTTTACTAACTGCATATACTTGAAATTTTCAGGCAAACATAAATAGTCACTTTATGATCCCTAAATTTTTTTTAGGGAAGGTTATTCATTTTTTGGAAAAAAAACCATAGCATCATAATTTGCATATATTGCACTAGTGTACAGACTATTTTTCAGTAATTTTCAGATTAAATCACTATTTTCTATTATTTTTTGAAATGAACGAAGACAAAAAAACAGTGATGTTTCAGTACATTTTATGATCCCTAGATTTTCTTTTCAATGTGATCTTAAATAAGAAAAATGAGAGTACCCTTTTGAAGTAGATAGGGAGAGGAAATGAAATATGATTTTTTTGAATTTTTTGGTTTCGTCATTTGAAAGTTATTGAATTTTCATTCAGTGCAATTTTTCGAATAATGAAATTCCACAGTGACACAGTTTAGTAAAAAAGTAATAAAAAACTGAATTTTTTAATGAAACTCCATAAATCTCACATCATCATAAACTAGATTCAGAGATGAATCTAATGGTACTTGGTCCAACATATAACATTTTGTTTGTGTAGGTGTTCTGTCCCTCCAAAGTTGCAGGTTCTTGAAAACTACAAAATTTTCTAGGTTTTTCGTTGACCAGAAACTCTTGGTTGAGATAATGTCTCAGACGAGACATTTATAAAACTCTCGACTAAGAGTTTAACCCACCTAAAGTTACATTTAACCGCGCGGCCAAACTCTCGGCCGAAAGTTTGCGCCCGAGAGTTTTATTAAATTTTTTAATCAAAAGTTTAAAAAAATGTTTTAATCAAAAACCGATGCAATCTTTCGGTTGCGAGTTTTATATAAATACTCTCGCCCGAAAGATTAATTTCAAACATAATTCTGAACCAACGAAAATTGCAAAGGTGCGAGGGTCCGAAAATTGCGAAGGTCCGAATTCTTTTTCTGTAAAGGTGCGAATATTTTCTGTGTACAAATTTTTTTTTGGCGAAAAAAAAAAATTCAAAGTTATTTTGGGTGCGAAATATTTTTTGAAAGTTTTTGTGGGTGCAAATTTTTTTTTTGAAATTTTGTTGGGTGCATGCATGAAGTATTTTTTCATAATGTCTCTATGAAGACATGGATGCATGAAGTATTTTTGCATAATGTCTCTATGAAGACATGGATGCATGAAGTATTTTCGCATGATATCTCTATGAAGACATGGAGTATTTTTGCAATCTTGCAATCTATGAAGGCATGAAGTATTTTTGCAAAATGTCTTTATGATTTTATTTTATTTTAAATTTTCTCTCTTATTGAAAGCATGAAGTACTTAGTGTGAACTCTTTATGTTTTTTTAGGTATTTGGTCCAAATATAATTGGATTTTAGGTTTCCAATTTTGTGAACATGGGAAACCAAAGGAATTGCATATCAAGGCACGATCGAAAAAGAAAATATTTAGCGGATAAAAATGAGAGATTACAAAAAAAAAGGTGAGAGGAAAGGGAAAGATTAAGGCATGAAATAAATGTGGAGGTAGAGCATCATGAAATATATGTAGAGGTACATGACAATGACGAGGAAATGAGAAATGTTGAGGAACTTGTCAACGAGAATATTGATATCGATGTCACTGGTGAGTCAATTTAGTTTCTTCAATTTGAATTTTGTATTTTTTTTTAAAACATTGTAGTTCAAAATAGTTTTAAAATTAAAAATATGTATACAGGTCAATTTCAAATTAGAAGTTTTAATAATGTTTTTTTATGTAGGGAAAACATTAGAACCACAAGAAGATACTACCACAAATGTCCAAGAGAATATTGATATCAATGTCATTGGTGAGACAATAGTTTCTTCAATTTGAATAAATTGTATTTTTTTTTAAAAACATTGTAGTTCAAAATAGTTTTAAAATTAAAAATATGTATATGTAAGTTTCAAATTAGAAGTTTTAATATTGTTTTTTATGCAGGGACAACATTAGAACCACAAGAAGATACTACCACAAATGTCCAAGAGAATATTGATATCGATGTCATTGGTGAGACAATAGTTTCTTCAATTTGAATAAATTGTAATTTTTTTTTTAAATTCATTGTAGTTCAAAATAGTTTTAAAATTAAAAATATGTATATGTAAGTTTCAAATTAGAAGTTTTAATATTGTTTTTTATGCAGGGAAAACATCAGAACCACAAGAAGATACTACCATAAATGTCCAAGAGAATATTGATATCGATGTCACTGGTGAGTCAATAGTTTCTTCAATTTGAATTTTGTATTTTTTTTTAAAAACATTGTAGCTCAAAATAGTTTTAAAATTAAAAATATGCATATGTAAATTTCAAATTAGAAGTTTTAATATTGTTTTTTATGCAGGGAAAACATCAGAACCACAAGAAGATACTACCACACGTCGAATTTCACTGCAATTAATTGGAAGTTCCAAGAACGTTGTATACAACTACAAGTTTCTAGAAAATATGGATCCAACTAAAATTGAAGAATTGGGACCACCAATGGCTGAAAGGATAATTCAAAATAAAGTAAATTTTGGATTGAAACATACTTTTGAAGGTAAATCTATCATAGCACAAGCTCAACTGTTAGCATTAAAAGTGAAAAAGAGGTTTTAGCAAATGAAATGGTAACAAGAAATGTGACGTCAGCGCTTAGCACACTAGCCAAAGGGTGATCTGCAGTTGCAAAGAATTCTCGTAGAGAAATTTTAACAGGTGCAGTCACGAAAGGAACTTCATCAAGCCGGTTGATGTCAGCAACTTCAAAGTTTTTTAAAACATCAAGAAAAAATTTATGGAGGCATACAAAATTTAGAACTCAAATAGATGAGAATGATGAACTTGCATGTTGGGCTAATATCTGCAGGCGTCCATATCATGATAGACTTCCTGATGGTGTGAGGGATAGGATAAAAGAGTTTTGGGATTCGAATTCTTGTGTGTTTCCAAATGAAAAGGGATCAACTGTGACATCATATATCTAGGGGAGTTTATGAATTTCATTCCAAACATATAACATAGGTCAGTCAAGTAGAATTGTTTGAGAACTTTATGGAGAGTAATACTGATGTGAATATTTCCCTTAGCACATTTTTGAAGCTTAAACCATGGTATGTTAGGCCTATCACTGTTCGAGACACATTTTGTTGTCGATACCATGTAGAATTCCAATTATTGTATGAGACATTTGTAAATTTTGGCATAAAATATTGGTCAAATGACCCTCGTCCTTCAAGTGTTCATGAATTTTTATCAAAGATATTATGTCCATGAGAGAATAATGAATTATTTTATAAAAATGAATCTATTGGTGGAAGAAAATGCGACAAATGTTCTCATTTGGCACTCTACGATGAAAAGTATCCCATTGATCCTAATGATCCCAGACTGTCAAATTTAAGTCTGAATTGGAAGTGATATGAATATGTTACTTACACTCCTATTGCAGATTCAAGCACAACATCAAAAAATATCACTTTACTTGATGACGAGATTCTAGTGACATATTTTATGGAGAAGTTCAGGGTGCAAATATACAAATATATTAAGCATTGTCATATAGCACGATGGTAGGATTTACATTTCAAGCAATCACATGAGGTGTTCCTAAAAGGAACAATATTATCAGTGGTTGAGTTCATTGAGAATTAAACGTTTAGTCCACAAAAGGAGATACAAAGTGAGTATTATCATTCAGACCAAGTATCTATATCTGTGCATATTTTGTATAGACACACAGAGCTTGCTGTCGATGGTTTTGATAGCGATGAAAATAATCGTCAAGTGATTAAGGAGTACCATTTCTACATCAGTGATGATCGAACACATGACATGTGTTTTGTTCAGCATTGTTTTAATGTTATTTATAATGAATTTTTGAAATGGAGAGTCACTTTTAAAGAACATTGGGTATGGTCAGATGGTTGTGCTGGTCAATTTAAATTAGCAAGATCGTTCTTTTGGTTGTCTCATCTTCATAAGACAACCAACATTCGACATACATGGAATTTATTTGAGATAAGGCATGGAAAAGGAGAGCATGATGGTGCTGGGGCATGCATAAAAAATGCACTTAGGAGGTATCAATTGAATCACTCAGCTTCTTGACTTGCAGATTCTTTAGATGTTGTTAATTGGTGTAAGTACAATTTAAATCATGTATCGAACCCAAGGATGGCTGATGTGCATAGGTAGGAGTACACATTTAAATAACAATATATTATACATGTATAGATATATATATGTGTATACATATCTGTGCACGTATTTTGTTATCAAAAAAATATTTAATATTGTTCAAAATTTGACTCATACATATGTGTGTGTTTTTCTCAAGCAGGTACTTTTGGAATATTGCAATGGGTGATGTTGATAGATCATTTCCATTTAATTGCATTGGAATACCTAAAACATGAAGTTTACACTCAATTAGGAGTAAGAACATGAAAAATATACATTGCATTGAGAAACGAAAGTGCTCTTGCTTTTGTTATGCATATATTGATCAAACAGAGTCCATCGATGAATGTGAAAACCAAATTAAGAAATTTGTTCAACCATGGAAACACGAACAATTGACACCATTGCCCCCATTTGGAAACGTGAGTGACAAGGAAATGGACAATGATGTGGCTATGATTGACAATGATTATGATCATGTCTATGATATGGTTAGAGAAGGTGATGTCTTCGTTGTCATTGCACCAGAAAATAAGCAAGAAAAAGTGCATTATTATTTATTACGATGCACTATGTGTAAATCCACGTTGTTGCAAGAGTATAATGATCCATCAAATCATACATACCCAATCGGTTCCATGGTGTTAATGGGACATTTCTTTGAAGAAGTAAAGAAATGTAAATATCATATTATTTTTCAAGATTATCAGCTAGAGATTATTTATGCCCAATATAGTCACTTGGTCATAGCAACTCGACTGCAGTTGAAGTAAGTGAAGAGTAGAAAAAAACAACGAAAATGGAGGTTATTGATAGATGATCATGATGCCATTCTGGAAAATTTTCCACTAGCACATTTCATATGAGTGGAACACATTGTTCAAGATGAACAATGAACTTTGATTCTAGGGTTAGAACATATAATTGCTACAATGCATTGGACTTTATATAGTTTAAGACTATATTGTGGATTGCTTTCAAATAAATTGACATGTGGATGCTTAGATGTGTGTTGGTGCGAAAAATATATTATGATCTACTGGATTAGGGTGCTTTGCTAGATAATTAATATATGGTGATTCAATGTGTCCATCATGTTTACTCCTATATGATCTTAACTCACCCCTTATTTTGCACATGGATATGATGGTGATGAATGAATATTTAGTTATTTAATGTATATATATTTAGCTATAGTAATATATATTAATTATATGATTTATCATATACTAGTTAATAACATCTATAAATATTATTAATCATGTTAATTAATATATACTACCTAACAATAATATACAATGCAATAATTAATATACAATCTACATATATCTTATTGTATATGGCAAGATAACATTTTTTATCTTATTGTATTTATATCTTCTCATTACAATTGAGTGGATTATAAGGAACTAACACTGTATGTGAAGTTTTAAATAAGGCTTAGAAGTATGAGATTCCCAATGTATCAATTTAAGAAAATACTAAGTTTTCCATGAGTAGATATTAAATTTGTTTGTCGATCAAATTTTGGATAATGGAATGACCCCATTTGTATGTAGGATAGTGTAAGGGTTCACTCTGGTTCAGAGTCTGAGAGTTGTTAAGGAGACAGAGTATTGAGACAGAAGGCCATCAAATTGAAGACCTGGCCCAAAACAAGGAGCTTTTGTAAGTAATTTCGGTTGTGAATTTAAAAGGAATTGTTTCACTATGATATGGGTATTATTGAATTAACTCTGTGTAAATGAGCCCATGTGTAATTGAGAAAAATAGACTTGGTTATCAATTGAGTTGATAAAAACAAGGGGGAAATTTGTCAGAGAAGGCTAAGCGAAGAGGTTTTGCTCACTGTTTAATAAAAGTGTGAATTTGTTGATATTTGTGTGTACTTTGTATCTCTGTGCAAGAACTTAATTCCGAAATGCTTTTGAATCTCCGCGTTATGTGTGTAACCTGAAAAAGAGTCGATTCTGTATGAAATCCCTTTATTCTCCCTCTGATTATCTTTGGACTAGTCGCTTCAATGAATGAATTGAATGTATTGGTTCGATTTTGTTGAAAAGTGACTTTGTGAGAAGAGTGAAACCATATTTCAATCTTGTGTCTATTGGAGCTATAACCACGAGATAAAATTCTGGTGTCTGTTGGTTGATTTAACCGAAGCGATGAGTTTGATTAACCATGCGAAGCACGGAAGAAAAATCGAAGAAATACACCAAAATATAGTGAAATTTTGGGTCTGACACTGTTCGAATACCGACCTTGGAGAAGGCAGTTTTGGAGGAAAATACCAGTGGTATCGCGTGGCATTTGGGTCGAAGTGGTGTTATAAATAACAACATGATCCAATATAATTTTGCCACGTCGTCGTGGCAATACCACCCATATCGTGCAACTCTCAGGTGTTAAACTTCGTTCGTTGAAAAAACGTGATATTGTCGAGGAACGTTTGATCTGGAGAGTGATAGATTTGACAGCTATCGCGCAATGAGTGGAACAGAGAATAATCCAAGGTATGGCCCAATGGTTTTGTGTTGATATATGTTTATTCAATAAGATTTATGGTGGGGCCAGAGTCATAAAGTGTTTATTTTTGGTTCGATATATTGTAATTAAACTTTAGAGGTTTGGTTAAAAAGGAATGAACGGTGGTTCATTACCTTTAATCCAAGATATATTAATATGTCGCATTGGTAGGAATGATGGGGTTAATGTTATAAACCCAAGGTTTACTAGTTGAGTTAAAGGGGACAAACCTTTGTTATAGTATTAATATACTATGACTGGAGGAGTTAAGTGCCGAGTGAAGGTTTTCACTATGTTCTTCCCTTACTCCGATGCGATTGATACCTTTGTGATCGATCCGATGCAATTAATCGCAATCACATCCTTCAACAGTGCGGTGCGATGAACAAAGGGTCCCACTCAAATCAAATATATGGAACTCAAACATATATGAATCGTAGTTTATAATCCCATCGGGTCCAGGTCTTCAATCCTAATCGCAATCTTTTGATAACAAGTTCCGCTGCCAACTTTTCTCCGAAGCGATTGAGTGAGGGTCCCACCTTATGGTACTTTGCTTCTTTGTTTAAAAGGCGCTACACTTATATAAAGCGCTGCATATATATATGCTTCCGATTCTTCCTTTAGTGTAACCTCCGGCTGGGTAATGATTCTCGGAATAAGGTTTATATATATACTTTGCCGCTTGGGTTAAGATTCCCGGAATATTATGTATCCTCCTGCCTGGGTTACGATTCCCGGAATGAGGTTTATATATATACCTTGCTGCTTGGGTTAAGATTCCCGGAATTGTGTTTATGTATCCTCCGGCTGGGGTAATGATTCTTAGAATTTTATGTAGGGGTCCATAAAAAATGGCTCTGCCTCTGCTGTGATAACGGCTCTGCCTCTGCCTCTGATAACGGCTATGCCTCTATATTCACTGCCTTTTCCTCTGCCTTAGCTGTGCTTCTTTCTTTGTCTCTGCCATTGCTTCCGCTTTGCTGTTTGACTGTTACATTTTGACATTCTTCTTTCGCCTGTCTCCTTTGCTTCCTTTGTTCGCTTATTTGCTACCTCTGCTACTTCTTTGTCTCTTCCTTTCTGCTATATCTGCTGCCTTAGTTTCTTTGTGCTCCTCTCTCTGTCTCTTCCGTTGCTTTCGCTTTGTCTCTTTTGCCTTATGGATATTTTAGGTGCTGCTCTTGTATTTACCTTTTCCATCAATGACAAAATTTCCAACACATCCTACCAATCTCTATTGCAGCGTATGAAATGAAGATCAAATTTTTCACTTTGAGCTTGTCCACCCCGCTTCCTCTGAAATTTATTCTTCCTCTTCGTCTTCGACCACCTCTCCCTATCAAAGAATCTTGAGCATGATTCTTCCCTCTATGTGAAAAACATAGAGTTTCTTCAGAAGACTGAGGGATTGTCTTCTTTTAAACAACCTTCTCTCTTTCTGAAAACGTTTTCTCAAGGGAGTCAAAGGTGATATCCTTGAGCTTTCCACTTTCTTGTAATGACTCAAGATAGTGTGAGTAAGTGGGATAAAATTATTTGACATAAGATACAAGAGGTATGCCAATTTTTACACCAGTGTTTTTAATGTCATGCATGATAGATATTACTTCTGATGCTAAGGCAAGAGGATCATCAATTTTCAATTCAAAGTTGAATAGCTTAATCATTAAATGGACAAATTGAAGTACTGAATGTGAGTCATAGAGTTCTTTCAATTTTGTCAAGGCTTCATAGGCATTTGAAAAGGGTGTAATACCAAGACTCACCTCTTCATTTACTAATCTTGCAATCAAGTCATAGGCCTTGCAATTCTTGTTTTCCCAAATGGCGATCTACTTGTCTAAGGTGGGCTTTGCAAGGGCATTGTATCCTTCTCCATCACAAATTCCTTTCGACAGCTCATTAAAAATAATTGTGTGTTTAATATTCCTTGACCATTTAGGATAGTTATCTTTGTATGAGAGAATGACTACAAAAATTGATATCAATGAATGCATTAAAATATCTATACTGTAACAAAATTTGTACTTCTGTTGGCAAAAAAAAAAGTTATGGTAGCAGAACAAAATGTATTTATGGTGTAAAAAGATAATTCTGCAATTTTATTTTTTATTTTTTATTTTTTAAATGGGTTTTTATAATAGAGATAATATCTATGGGAGTTGAAAACTAGGGGAGTTTTCAACTTGGGGAAGAGTAATCTAGGGAGGGGTCAAACTGGGGAAGGTGTTATCGGGGGAGGGGTGAGTTAGGGAGGTAAGGGGTCATTGGAATGTGGAGGGGTGATTGAATGTGGAGGAGGTGGAATTTGAGGAGCTGCAAAGGAGTGCGGGCCGACAGTGATGCAGGTGCAATGGAGGGAGGGCGGGTCGATTCTGGCGTAGGGAGCCATAGGAGGTAGATGGCAGAGAGGGTGCAGGTGTGAATGGGAGGGAGGTGGGAGCCAGCGGGAGGGAGGTGGGAAGGAGCCAACGTGTGAGTGGAGGAGGCCTGTGGTAGTGAGGGATGTGGTAAGGAGATGAGGTGCAGAGGTAGGAGCCAACAAGAGGGAACAATTATGTTGAACATGTAGCATGGAAGCCTGCAGGGAGGATCAATTGTTTTGAATAGACAACGTGGAGTTAGAGCTGAGATCTAAAACACCTCGAAAACGATACATAGATATGAGAACCAATTTCATAAAAGGGAGGGCCAATGATATCATCTAATTGTTTAAAAAAATTCATATCATCTATGCCATGGCAGGAATATGGCAGAGCTACATAAATATTGCAAAAGGGAGAGAGAAAATATGGCAGGAATGACAGAGCTGCATATTGCAGAAGGGAGTTACATAACCATGGACAAAATCCTAAAAATGGAGCTAGATCTAATACCATGTCATGCCAGGAGGCAACTCCACCAAAGAATTATATGATTTGATTAAGGATGCCTATGAATATATACATGGAGGTGAATCTCTTGGGATTCATATCCTAGTGTCTCTTCAAATTCCTTATTTCCTCTTTTACATTAATGTACAATTTTTCCCAATCCCTCAGGATTAGGTGTCAACAATGTATAGTGTGAGATTTATTACATTTATGCAAGAGTTTGAGATTTCCATTTCAAAGGAAAGTCTGGAATCTATAAGAAGAAATAGTTTTAGCAAGAGAGTGCACGATCTTCATTACAGTTTTCTAGAAATCATTAATTTTCTTATGAAAACGTTTTCATTTCGATAAAAATGAGTTTCATTTAGAATTGTGTAAATAATCAAGACTTATATCACATACATTGCATATACACTTCATCAGTTTACTAGCCTTGGTTGATAGTTCATGCAAGTAATTTAAGATCAATTAAATTACCAAACATTTTGGCTTCGTTGACAGGGAAGTGTATATAGGAGTCTTTTCTTTTTATTTTACTTAAAACAAAAAAAATGACATGCATATGGAAAGATATTCTAGAGGTAGATTCATAGGTAGAGGTTTAATTTTAATCCCAACATCACCACTCACCCCACCAAGACCTCACAGTGCCACGCCATCCTCCCAAACTCATATACCATCCATTGCAGGTAGACATAGACTTCATGAGGTACCTAGGTTTGAGATCCAACCAAGAAATTCACCAACTTCATCCACTGAGGCCATAATAGAAGAAGAAGATCCTACATCCCCAATAGAAGGAGAAATGTTTCTATATTCAACTACAGAGCGACTTATAGAACATGAGCTAGAAGTCTCTAGTGAAAAAGAAGAATAAGAAACCTATTTTAATACACCATTGATAGAAGGACTAGAGGAACTAGAGAAGGAACTAAAAAATCCAATTTTGGAACCTTAAAATAGTTCTGAAGCATCTATAATAGTTGGAGAAGGGGAAGGATAAGTATATAATGGTGAAAAAACTGGGATTAGAGGTGGAAGAGGTTGAGGAAGAGGAAGAGAAGGAGATAGAAGAGAACCAAACCCCTTTGGATTTCCTATATTCGATGAAGATACCACAGTAAAAATGAAAAATATCTCACCCTCCATCCTTCCTAACTTCCTTGGATTAAGAAGTGAGGGTCCTGAAACATTTCTCTTAGAGTTCAAAGTTGAATGTATATCCTATGACTATTTTTTTGACTCTAAAAAATTGAAATTGTTTCTAGCCACTCTTAAGGATGAATCATTAAAATGGTTTATGGGCTTAGGAACAAACCCCATTAGAACATCGAAACACATGAAAAATGCATTCTTAGAGAAATACAAGGATTATTGCATGGCCCATAACCATAAGGATGAATTTTTCAAAATTATGCAAAGAGAAGATGAAAATATTGAGGATTTGATTGAAAGGCTTAGCTACAATCTTAAAAGAGCTAAAATGGAAAATCTAGACGAAGAAACTTTGAAAGTTCTCCTATTGAAATCCATTAGGGATGAATGGATAGATCTTCTCGACCTGATGGGTGTTACAAAACATTTTTTCACCGTCCATGCAATCCCCATCCCACACATTGGAGGACCATTGTAATATTCCTAATTAGCCCAAGCTAATAGGAATATTTAATTCTGTGTTAATTTTCTTAATTGATGAATAAAATGTAAAGGAGAACATAAAAACTCCTAAAAACATCCAAATAAATCAATGCCCGATGTGAACAGAGGAAAATCAGGTTTGTTTCAATAAAATACACTTTCCTGTGAACAAGGGTTGAGGAGATTGACTGGGTCAACAGGACCAAATCACAGCACTATCTAGATACAATGTACCTCATGGAGGGACAACACAGTTCTAGAAGGAGGCCCTCGTGTGAAAAGGGATAATTAATCAAGGTGGTTTAGGGTTTGCCAAAGCTCTCATATTATAAAAGGAAGGGGAAGGCTCAAGAGAAATATGTTGATGATATCATATTTTTAGAGTATATTTTCTGTTTAGACATATCTCATTCTCTTGGCTATTTAGCAGAGAATTGTGAGGATTTCCTATTTAGGAATTCTCTCTCCTTCCATTGAGTAGCTCTTGGAGGGAATTACACTTCTCTTCCACTATCAGGCATATGGCCAAGCTCCATCTCCCTTAGATAGCATAAATCCTGTTAGGGTTTACTTGTTTTAGTGAGCTGCAGCAAGTGGAGACTAGATCTGCTTAGATCTAGATTGTACTAGTGCCTCTTCTCAGTGAGTGTGTCTTTTAACCTCCTGGAAGAGAGTACTAGTTGTTAAGATTTAGATCTAGATCTTGGAATCAGGCCAAAGTGAGCTTAGAGTCTACAACATAGTCCCTTTTGCAGATCTACGTTAATTGTAGTAGCAGATTTGCAGGGTGTTTTGGCATTAGCTTGGAGGAGAGATCTCTAGTGACTGCATCCTTCCTTTCACTGTGGTGATCCATGGATTGGGCATCCAATCCATGTTTGTTTCAGATATGATCTGCTGTAAATTATATTCTTCAGAAATTTCTGAATATTACTATATATTTGTAAATTAGATCTCAGATCTACTCTTGTACTTTCATGATTTGTTGAGATCCCCAAAGTGAATGTATTGATGAGCCTTTCTTGTACACATATATGAATTAGATCTATATTTTCATGTACATATCTGATCCATATCTAATTTGTAACATAATACTGCATTAAAATATGTTTTTCAGATCCATTTCTGTAGATCTGCACTCTTATGTATTGTATCTCATGAAACCCTTGTCGGGTTGTGCTCTTTGAAGTGTAAAGGAGATGGATCTCAAATTTTCTCTATATTTTCATGTAATAAAATCCTGAACTGATGTTAATGATATATTGTGTCTAAAACCTTTAGAAAATCACGCTGCACAAGCTTCAGTTAATTTCAGTTGAGTCAAGTCATGGGGATTGGGCCTTTTCTAGCCATACCGGGAGTGGGAGACCTCTTTAACATAGATATAATGATTTTTTTTAGCTTAAATTTGATATGTGAGTCCCATATAACATATTATAAGGGATAAAACCATAATTTTCCTCTTTTTTTATGCATATCTCTGAAATTAACCATTTTAGGGCTTAAAACACTGTTTTTCCCCAACTTTTGGATCTTAAAATGAAGAAGAAGTTGCTGATGTAACATAAACTGATGTTAATGTGTTTATTGACACATTTCATGAGTGAATAGAGTGCTTCTGCTCCAATATTGTGTTTATACATTACTATAGTCCCATTATTGGGCATTTTCCAGCCATTCTAGGTGTGAGAGGCTTGTTTATCTCATGTAGTTCACTTGGTTTCTGATTTCCTCTTGGATTTGGATCTTAGATTATTAGATCTAATATATCCAAGGGCTAATATTTTTTTTGTAGCATGCATTCCTGAAAAATGATTTTTTCAGGCATGCCTTGCTAGCAATCCCAATTTTGGGATATTACAGTGGTATTAGAGCATCTTTCTTGGCTCAGTCTGTGAGTCTTAGAACAATAAGGTAAAAGAATATTAGAATGATGAAGAATATGATATTTCTCTCATCAGTTTTCAGATCTAGGAAGGACCTCCCCCAGGAGGTTAAGCAAATGAAGAGTTGCAGTGAAACTCCTAAAGGGTTTCAAGAAGAGGAAGAGCCATGCACTTACTATTCTCAAAGAGGATAAGGCAAGAGGGATAGAGGACACTTGGAATATTTGGTTCTAAGTGAATAAAAGGTAAATCTAGAGCCTCAAAGGAGACTCTATATTTACCTCAATTCATTCAGCTAGAGGAAGAGGGATCTACATCTTTGCATGATGTTGATCTGGAGAAAAAAAGTTGCACTGCATTGTGTAAAGGCAGTGATGAAGAAAAGATGGCCCATGCCTTATGGGAGCATTCACATGACAGCTTCATTCAGGAAGCAAAGGAGGAAGAAATGGTAGATAGTAGGCATCTTGAAGTGAGAAACCCTTTCTCCTTTCTGGATGACACTTTCTCAATGAGCACTCCCCAGCTCAAAGATAAAATTATACCTGCAACAGATCCAAGACCCCACTGGTTTTAGAAGACCATGCATGAGGAGGAGGTCTCATCAAGAGATCCCATGAAAGGTGCACTTCAACATTTCATGGAGTGCCAAGTTTTTCAACAGAGTGAGGAGGCTCTTTCCTTCTCACACTTGGATCTTCATGGATTCAAGGAGGAACATATAGATGATGGAGGACATCTTCGGATGGATAAAATCTCTCATGTCTGTATTAGACACTCCTTGAGCCACACACATCATGATGGGAGGTTTTTTCCTACCATCTATTTGGATCCTTATGGGATCACATTGATCCTTGAGAAGATTGCATTTCAACATCCCATGAGATGCAAGAGCAGAAATCTGATTTGGGAGAATGAATATCTTCCTTGGGAGAGTGCTAAGGAAGAACAAGATGGGAGGCACCCACATGTGGATGGATGGGTGTGGGTGATGAGCAAGAAGCTGGAAAGCTACTTGCAAATATATGACACTAGGTAGTAGGAGGCTTGGCTGCATTGGTTACTCTTGAAATAGTTTGGTCATCATCCTCTTTCCAAGGGTATGTGGTAGGATACTTGCATCATGGGGCAGCAAGGATTATGGACACATTGTGTTGACATAACATTCTTCATGTCAATCACCATGTTTTCACTACATGATTTGGATGATGGAAGTATGAGGAGGCAGAAAAATATTTTTTTGCTTGAGATGTTCTTGGGAGAGTAAGGACAGATTCGCTCTCACAATTTTTAGGATGTTGCAGGAGTAGAATGTGGCACTATCACAATGCAAAGGGGCTACTCCTTGGCCTTAGATGTTCAAGAGGTACTTTCCCCATGGGAGAGACTTCTTATATATAGCAGAATTATGGGAGATGCATTTGAAATTCTGCATGTCAAATATTGGAGCCATAAGTTGGAGGGAGCCTACTTGCATAGGCCAACAGCATTGCCACTTTGGAGCTGGGCTTTATTGATGGAGTATCCCCAGGATCACTTCACACTTGATGCACTTGATGGGAAAAGAGGAGGAAAGAAAGATGATGTAGTAGATGGGGGCATCTATTACTATGATGTACTCTTCTTGTCTTGGATTTCCAAGCATGAGGGAGAGGATTTGCAAGCAGCACTTGGTTCATTTCTCTTCATGGAAGTGTGCCAAACTACTATGGAGGATCCATGTGTATTCTTAATTCCAAAATATGGTGAGAGCTTGGTTTGTGCAACACAATATTTGCATGCTCTTACCATCTCTTGGCAGTGCATTGCTGTAGAAGTAAGTAAGCTCTTGATTTTTCTCCATGACCAATGTTGGGCCAAACCATATGATGGACACAACCATCTCTTATGTGGCCTTGGGCAGATGTTTTGTGATTACATGCATGTTTAGTTGATTCATATGATTAACCATGTATCAAGAAAAAATTTTCCATGTATTCCTCTGAAGCAGCAGTTTGAAAAACTACGCTATCACCACTTGGGAAACTGTTGGTACCTTCCAACACCTTATGAAACCATCAGTAATTCCCCTATTTTGATGCCAATCATGATCCCACTTTCTGGTGTTGTTTTTATCTTGAGGGGAGACATGATGATGAGTAAGGAACATGGTTTGAATGTGTCCTTTTGGGAAGGAGATTCCCACATTTTCTGCAGTACATGTTCTAATGGGAACATGGCAAGAGTTATGGCCACCATAGCCAAATATTTGTTTCTCTTGGAGGTGGGCCAAATGTGTGATGGGATGTCATATGATGATGCTCTCCTATCGATCACATGTGGAATATTTTGGGCCAACTGGTTTTATATCGTTGGAGGAAGGATCTTTATAGATCTAATCTTCATGTTGCCACTTGAGGGAAATATCATTGCAGCCCAAGATCACAAGAACTCTACACTTATCTTAAGTGGAGAGGAGGATAGTGTGGGGTAGGAAATTTTGTCTACTATGTTTAGTTTTTCAGCTCACCTTCCTTGCAGGGACCTAAGGTGGAAAAGAATTTTCTGGAGTTACCATGTTGGGAGGTGACTCATTCTGTATGGATGATTTCTTGGGAGAAGATGCTTTCCCCATCCATTCCAGTTCTAACCTTGCAGTTTCTTAAGGAAAAGCAACATTTTTGGAGGGGAGAACTGTAATATTCCTAATTAGCCCAAGCTAATAGGAATATTTCATTTTGTGTTAATTTTCTTAATTAATGAATAAAATGTAAAGGAGAACATAAAAACTCCTAAAAACATCCAAATAAATCAATGCCTGATGTGAACAGCCGCAAATCAGGGTTGTTTCTATAAAATACACTTGCATGCGAATAAGGGTTGAGGAGATTGACTGGGTCAACAAGACCAAATCACAGCACTATCTAGATAAAATGTACCTCATGGAGGGACAACACAGTTCTAGAAGGAGGCCCTCATGTGAAAAGGGATAATTAATCAAGGTGGTTTAGGGTTTGCCAAAGCTCTCATATTATAAAAGGAAGGGGAAGGCTCAAGAGGAGGATGTTTATGATATGATATTTTCAGAGCATATTGTCTGTTTAGACATATCTCATTCTCTTGGCTGTTTAGCAGAGAATTGTGAGGATTTCCTGTTTAGGAATTCTCTCTCCTTCCATTGAGTAGCTCTTGGAGGGAATTGCACTTCTATTCCACTACTAGGCATATGGCCAAGCTCCATCTCCCTTAGACAGCATAAATCCTATTTGGGTTTACTTGCTTCAGTGAGCTACAACAAGTGGAGACTAGATCTGCTTAGATCTAGATTGTACTAGTGCCTCTTCTCAGTGAGTGTGTTTTTTAACCTCCTGGAAGAGAGTACTAGCTGTTAAGCTTTAGATCTAGATCTTGGCATCAGGCCAAAGTGTGCTCAAAGTCTACAATGTAGTCCTTTTTCAGATCTAATTTATTTGCAGTAGCAGAGTTGCAGGGTGTTTTGGCATCAGCTTGGAGGAGAGATATCTAGTGATTGGATCCTTCCTTTCACTGTGGTGATCCATGGATTGGCCATCCAATCCAGGTTTGTTTCAGATCTGATCTGTTGTAAATTATATGCTTCAGAAATTTCTGAATATTACTGTAGATCTGTAACTTAAATCTCAGATCTACTCTTGTACTTTCATGATTTTCTGAGATCCCCAAGGGGAATGTATTGATGAGCCTTTATTGTACAAAGATATGAATTAGATCTATCTTTTCATGTAAATATTTGCTCCATATCTAAGTTGTAACATACTTCTGTAGTAAAATGCATTTTTCAGATCCATTTTTGCAGATCTGCACTCTTATGTATTGTATCTCATGAAACCCTTGCTAGGTTGTGCTCTTTGAAGTGTAAAGGAGCTGGATCTGCAATTTTATCTATATTTTTATGCAATAAACTCCAGAAATTATTTTCATGATATATTGTGTCTAAAACCTTCATAAAATCATGCTGCACAAGCTTCAGTTAATTTCAGTTGAGTCAAGTCATGGGGATTGGGCCTTTTCTAGCCATACCGGGAGTGGGATACCTATTTAACACAGCTATAATGATTTTTTTTAGCTGAAATTTGATATGTGAATCCCCTATAACATATTATAAGGGACCCAACCGTAATTTTCCTTTTTTTTTGTATGAAAATATCTAAAATTAACCATTTTAGGGATTAAAACACTGTTTTTCCCCAACTTTTGGATCTTAAAATGAATAAGAATTTGTTTATGTAACATCAAATGATGATAATGTGTTTCTTGAAAATTTTAATGAGTGAATAGAGTGCTGCTGCTCCAGTATTGTGTTTATATATTACTGCAGTCCCATTTTTGGGCATTTTCCAACCATTCTAGGTGTCAGAGGCTTGTTTATCTCACCTAGTTTGCTTGGTTTATGATTTCCTCTTGGATTTGGATCTTATATTATCAGATATAAGAGATCCAAGGGCTAATATTTTTTTATGTAGCATACATTCCTGAAAAATGCATTTTTCAGGCATGCCTTGCTAGCAATCCCAATTTTGAGATATTAAAACCATTTCTGTGACTTCTGTGTAGTGTCATGCCTTGAAAAAAGTGTCATTGCATTCCTTTCCATGAGAAGAAAATTTCCTTTGTTGACTATTCCTGGAGCAGACTATCAAAAACATATGATTTTGGGTCGGTGCTAGCATGCGGTTATGGACTCGCGCCCATAGAGAAATTAGCACTGGGCCTCGCACCCATTGGTGCTCTGCCTCAGTGGACTTCCCTGGCCAAGCTGTTTTTGGAAAGTTTTTTAAAATAGAAGCCAAGATTCCATTCCCAACCACTTAGTGAACAGAGTCAGCATGGGTTGTTCGACTGAACAACATCAAACATCTTCCTTTGGCTTCTTGTTTCCTACATTTCAGCAACCTCCTAAAGGATATGGTTTTCCTTCCACCTATGAGGGATCTAAAAATCCTCCTTCTCTCCTATAAATACATATCTCTCACATAGTTGCAGCTAGTTAAACATTGTCTCTGATAATTTAGAACGGAAGAGAGAGCCTAGGATTATTGCCTTGCCAAGTCTAATTCCTCGATGAATTCTTGAGATAAATTTTGATTGGACTCACTGAAGGAGGCTAAAAATCAAGGTTCTTTTAGTTGTAAACGCTTTCTCTCTTCTCATTAAGACATGGCTCATGTTTTGGTTCCCATTTTGCGTTTGATATGATTAATCTAGCGCAATACGTTTAGTTCTCCTTGACCAATTAAATAGTTATGAATGCAAGTATTGTTTCGTATGTTGCTATCATTATCTGATCCTTCTGTAGGAATCTGAGTACCACCACTAAAGGATCACAACATGTAACGATGAATATCAGGAGACTGCTGCCACAGCTGCAACAACTGTGTTGGAACAAAGGTAGGACATCTATCCTGACTCAGTTTCATTCATAAACTAGGAATCGACGCATTAACATGTCCTCTTGCTGCTAGACCCACCCTAGGGCTAGAGGGATTGCCTCTGTTTGCAAAGGGGATTTACTTGCACAAAAAATTGGCAACTCCACTGGGGATCAGTGTGTGTTTGTTGTCTCTAGTTGTTTGTCAAGAGTTTTTCTTGTTGAGTCGAATTTGGTCGTTTCATTGTTTTTCTACTTTTTTTGAATTGTCTCACTATTTTCAACCATCCTATTCAGTTCCAGAGTGTCAAGTCTGACCTCTTCTTAGTGGTTTTTATTTTATCCCATGGTTTTCTAGCTCGGTGCCACTTTTCTTTGAACATTCGTGCCGATTGGTGCATGTTTCTTTTCTCAGAAATGCGCCAACCCATGTTTAGCATGGATTGTAGCTAAACAGTCATGACAAATCCTGTAGGGTTGAATTTTGGCCTCTTTTCTGAGTTTTGTCAATGTTTATCATCTCTAGATTGGTTTTTCACCTTTAAATTAGTCTACTGAGATTTTTTTGACTTTGAAGTCTCAGTCTTCTCAGCTTTCTGTACATTATCTTATCAGTGGAGTTTGTTGCCATAGGGTTTCTAGGTGCCTTGTGCCATTTGTTCAGCCCTCTCCTCAGTGAGCCTTCTAATATGAATTCAAGTCACTTTGATATTTTTCGTTTCAATTCAATGACTGATTTTTTTATTCTTTCTTTCAGTTCTTCGTGTCTTTGGTTTGTTGAATGGTCACCTTTGTTTTCGTTAGGTATCCATTCATCACTTTCATCATAGATTACATCGTTCATTGAATCGGTTTGAAAGCCCTTTGTTTGCTTGGAAGAGTGCATCCTTGATTTGAGTGTGTTTTTATTTTTTATCGCATTGATCTCTTTTTTTTAGAACATTACATTCGGAGTACTCAAAACTAGTGTTTATTTTGGTTTTTAGTGTAACCGTGCATTGTTCTTCTTATTCATCTAAAAAGACAAAATTTGCATTCTTTCGCTTAAATTGAAAATGAAAATGTTCTTTTGTACTAGTAGCTATTAGCGAAGCAGGAAATAGTTTTTGTTTTTTGTTTTGGTTGTATTAGATGCATCGGTGAAATTCTTCTTATGCTTCAATTGATTGTTTCTTTGTCGTAGATTCCTATCGTTATCTTAGCAAGCATTCATTGAATGGAAATGATTTTCTTTTGCATGTATTTTGCATTAAGAATTCAAGATCACACTCGGTAAGGCCTTGAAATCGCAACATTAATTCAAGATCAACCTTAAAATGAAATCAATCAACCTAAGGAAACATTGAAACCCAACGCACATATTTTAGAGGTCTAGGCTAGTGATGTGTTCCGGCGTTATTAAACCTAGTAGCTGTCGTTCGCCATCTGGCATTAGATAGCACTAACATAGACTTGTGCTCCCTGTACCGTCGCGTATATAAAGGGAGACCATCATAGGTTGCAATCCTTTATCCATAGGAAGCTGAGTTTGCTGCCCTATAACGTTGATACACCAATCACGACATTCGGGGAGACTGCCTGCACGTATGTCAAGTCCTTAGTGATTTCTCTTTCATTTTATCACCAAGGTGTATATTGCAGTTCATGGAAACTTGGCACACCCTCTTTCTTAGATTACTTGAGTAGTCATTTTGGTCTTTTCATGACTCTCTAAAATTGAAAAGATCATTGAGCACTTGTCCTTCACGCTCATTCAATATGAAAGTGACTAGAGTCATCTTTTGACTATTTCTCGACTCTTAAAACATGAAACAACAAATTTTCATTTCAATGTCATAAAATTAATTTCCTACAATCACATGCCTGTTAAAGATATTTTATTGGCTTGTTTTTTGTAGTTCCGTAGTGTTTGATATTGAAGCCTCGAATAGGCTATCTCATTTCCTTTTTGGTTTGAAACACAGTCATGGTGGTGGAACCACTAGTTTCATCATCCTCTTCATTACCTCCTAGTGCTGATACTTCTCCTGAAGTTTCTTTGGAAGCATCTCAACCCACTAGGTCTGTCGATTTCTGGCAGTTTATCCTTCCGAGTATCTTACCTCTCGCTACCTGATCTCCTCTTAAAGAGCCATTTGATATCAATTAGAAACCTTGAGACACTTGGTCTGGCTTTGGGACTGATGAATAATTCCCTCCTCATACTTCGGAACCATCTTTATTAGCTATTGCTTTGCTTGCTGCCGCTAATCATCTTTTCGACGATCAAGTGGCTTCGTTCAACATGGATTCTTCGATTCCCATTAGTCGTGAAGAGCTATATGTTTCTACAGAAGATCATCAGCTCCCTCTAGAGAAATTTCCTAATGTGTCAAGTCAACCTTCCTCACAACCAATGTCTCTCCCATGTGGTTATCGAACTTTGGGTCAGATTATTTATGGCATTCAATCATTGTATCATAATACAATATGGTCTGATATGTCAACTCCCTCTATGAGTTCTATTGTCTCGATATCGAGGGAATCACCCTCGAATCCTATGAATTCGATGATTTTAACCTTTTTTCCTGTCTAACCCACTTTCTGTGTGGCTTCATTTGCACTAGTTGTTATTATGGCTCCGTCATCATCAGGGCCTTCTGCTGTCGGTAGGTCTATTTTTATCAATCCCACGATACCTATCAAGCCTGCAGTGAGTGGATCACAACCTCACGTTGTGGAAATCCCACCTGCTTGTAGTGCACCTATAGTTTCTACTTCCATTCCTAGTTGTTATACATTTGATGAGTATCTTTCGGCCATTCAACAACAGTATTATACCTCTCAGGGTCCTGAGCAACATAATTATACCCCTCAGGGTTCTCAACAGTTAGAAAATTCTGGCAATCCTCCGATCATTATGACACGTACGGTAATCTCGCCTATTTACCTCCGATTGATCCTAGTCAGTTCACTTACCAACAGGGACAACCCTCTGGTTCACAAGGACAACCCTTACAGGGATAACCTTCGATCCAACAGGGACAACCCTCCAGTTCGCAGGGACAACCTTATGGTCTACAAGGGTAACCCTTCTAAGGACAACCTTCGGCCCAAAAAGGACAACCCTTTAGTTCTTCTAGTCCATCTCATGTTTAACAAGGTGCATCTTATGTCCCTGGGGAGAAAATCTATGACCAACAGGGACAACCTTTTGTGCAACAGCATCTGCCTTATGTTCAGCAAGGCCAAATTTTTTTACAACAAGGAGAACCTTATGGTCTTTTGTTGGGTCAACCTGGTATTCAGGGGAAATCTGGCCTGTCCCAACCATCAGGCCAACCTTTTCCACAAGGGAAACCTGGTGGCCCTCAGTATCCAGGCCAACCTGCTCTGCAGGGACAACTTATCCAACCTCAGTATCTAGGTCAACCTACTTTGCAGGGACAACCTGTTCAGCCTCAAGGCGTCACTTATCTTCCTCCAGGTCAATCTCAGGTAGTATATACTGCACCCCAAAGCGTTTCTTACATCCCTCAAGGTCAATCCCAGATGGTATATAGTGCTCCTCAAGGCATTGCGTATATTCTGCTAGGTCAAACTCAAGTACAGTTGTATAATGCACCTCAAGGCACTGCTTTCATTCCATAGAAAAATCCATATGTTGCTTAGCAAGGACCTCAGTGGTATGCTCATAATCAATATCCTAGTCCTCAACCCACGTATGGGAAAAATTTTCAGGCTTATAACCCATATGGATATAATCCTTTGGGACAAAACACATGGGGGCATAATTTCTCTCAACTTGGGTGGAATCCAAATGCTAGTCTTTATCAACGACCTGTAATGCCTTTCAATACTCAATTGTATTTCCTTGCTACTTTGGAACTGCCGGATGTGTCAAAGTTGACAAACGATCCTATTCTTCATAATCTGTATTGGCCTCCAGTTCCAACCAAAGTTCCCGGCAATTGTTCCAAATTTGAGGGAAGGTTTGGAGAAGACCCCCAAGCGCATGTTATGAAATACCATCTTTGGTGTTCCTCTAACTCTTGGGTTGACGATTCTATTCAACTTTGTCTTTTCCAATGGACTCTTACTAGTGCCGTTCACAAGTGGTACATCAAATTATCTCGTGGTGTCTTCCAAGATTTTGACTCTTTAGCCATGGTATTTCTCACGCACTTTCAGTTACTGGTTCGGTATGAAACTAGGATGCACCTCCTCACATCCTTGAAGCAAGATCGAGCTACTCATATCTCTAATCATATTCATGAATGGAGGCGTCGTTGTCGCTTGATCAATTTTGAGATTCCTGATCAACTTCTAACTGATTGGTTCACTACCTCCTTCATTGCTCTGATTTCTGATGACATTGTTATGGGGGCATGCATTACTAAGGAACAAGCCATTTCTCATGCCTAGTACCTTGATCTCATGTACTCTCAATCTGGCATGTTGTACAAACTCTTTCTTGATGCCCCTCGACCTAGAACTTCCAAAGCACCGAAAATACCATACGTCGACAATATCATTGGTTCTGTGTCCCATAATTCTCAGAAGTCTTCTCCTCCGAATCCTTGGAAGGACAAATATACTCCTTCCAATGATACTACTTCTCATCCACCCCTGAATTCTGGTAAAACCACAAAAGTGAATGTTGTTCAGGCCAATCCGGCGAATACAAATTCTAAGGGTAAAAAAAAGGGTAAAGGTAAGGCCAAAGCCGTTACCCCGAAACAGGATTCTCAGAAATCTCGTGTTGATGATAGTTTGCAATGTAAACCAAAGTACCCTTACCTGATTTGTGACGAAGAGCACTACACTAAGGACTGTCCTCGAAGAGACGAAGTGAGTCGATTTCTCAAAGGCACCCAAGGCACTCTGGCTATTCTCAAAGAACCATTTCCATCCCAGCAAACCCAGTTGGTAGAGAAACCTCATTCCTCTGCCCCATTTGGCTCTCATGTTTTCATGATGAACGGTCCTGAATCCATCTCTATTGATACCCGATTGAAGGATTATATACAACTGCGTAGGCAAGGGGGAAAGAGATCGCTGATGATCCTCCTCCTTTACCTGCTTCTGGCCCTCTTCATATTGAAAGGCCCAGTACTGAGCCAGTTGTACGACCACCTTCTAAAGGTGTACTCCGTAAGTCTTCTTACAACCCTAATGCCTGTGCTACTCAGCATTACAATATTGTTGAGGATTTGGCTCAAGGACGATCTGCTATGTCTGCATTAGAAGTAATTCAGAGTTATTTATCCAAACATAAGGCTTTGCTATCTGCCCTCGGTGTGGTTGATCTCACTAATTCAAACCTTATTACTTTCGACTTGGAGAATTTTGTCCCGCATCTCCTTCACCAGCTTGCAATGATAATTCAAGTTGGGATTAATGGAATGAATATCCATTGAGCAGTCGTGGACAAGGGTGTGTCTACGTGCATCATGTCATATGCCTATTGGAAAGCCATCGATTCTCCAGCTCTCAATTCATCTCCAAATTCTCTCGAAGCATTTTATGGAGGGGAATCTAAACCTCTGGGCGTTCTCACCAGTTTACCGATTAATTTAGAAGGGAAAACAATTAACATTGAGGTTGAAATAGTTGACGCGAAGCTCAATTACAATATTCTCCTCGGTCGTAGTTGGACTCACGCCATGCTGTGCATTCTGTCCACTCTCTTTCGTGTTTTGTGATTTCTGCACGAAGGAAAGATTATCATTGTCGATCAATTGTATTTTTTCACTTCTTCAACTTCTGAGAGCAACATTCCATACGTAGATAAAATTCCTATGCCTTATGAGAGCGTAGGGCTGGGTATTTTCAAAGATCGAGTCCTCATCAATATTTTTCCTCTTCCTCCACCCAACATTGTTCAGGTTAATATGATCTTTAGGTCTTTCGACCCGTGGATCATCCCTTCACCCGAACAGATTGATTCCTTAGGAGGTTTTTTGTCGTTTAGTCCAATCGAGATCGATTATTGTGAAATTATTTTGGTCTCAGATCCTTCGCCTCCTGATCATGATCCTTTGAGTATGTCTATTGACACTTATTCTCAATCCCCTTAGCTCGGCGATTTGGATTCGCCTTATCCCTTAAGAGAGATAATTCCCTCCGATGAGGCCATAGTGGAAACTATGTCTCTTGAGGATCCTCCTTGGGATGATAGTCATCATCATTCCTTATTCATGCCTGGTATTGGGGCCATGTCTACTTGCCTTGAGAGGTTCGCTTCTCAGGTTCCTTCTGCTCCGCTTCAAATGCTTATCTTGACACATGAAGTCTTTGCGGAAGGTAACTTGGGCAACATCACAAAAACAATGCCTATTGACATCTCCGTTAAACCGGGGGTTGTCAAGAACATCCATATTGGGGTGACCTGTTCTCCCGATGAGATCCATGTCTATACTAGTCTCTTCCATGAGTTTTGCAACATTTTCACGTGGTATTAAGAAGAAATTCCTAACATCGGTTCAAGTATAGTGGTGCATGAGATTCCTACTTATCCTGGTGTGAAGCCTGTTCGTTGTTGTTTTCATCTTGTGCACCCTAGAAAGGTGACCACTATAAAAGGTGAAGTTGTAAAAATTCTTCGAGCTCGTTTTATCTATTTTATTCCCTTGGGTTTCCAATATTGTTCCTGTAGATAAGAAACAAGGTACTATTCGCGTCTGTGTTGATTACCGTGATATCAATCGTGCTTGCCCTGAGGATAATTACCCCACTCATTTTATTGATCAAATCATTGATGAATATGCTGGGAGTGAGATTTTTTTCCTTTATGGATGCAATTTCTGGGTAAAACTAGATTAATATTCTTCTGTGTAATGATCCTTTTTCAGGAAATTCAACAAGGTGCTTAAGAGAAACGCTGTATAAGTAAAAATGTGAAAAAATAATGCAGATCAAGACATGGTTCCTCTTATATATGTTGTACGTGACTTACATATGTAATTTCATCTAAAAAAAATCAGTTTAGATACATTAAACAGATCTCCCAAAAACTAGACTAGCTAAAAAGCACCCAAAGAGGAAGGCTGCAGCCAAATGCAAGCACTGCTTTAGGAATTGCACATTTTTAGCAGATTTCTAGTGGAGATCAGAAAGGAGGTTTATATTTCAGTAATATAGCAGCAAATAAGCATTATGATGAAGCCCTTTCATTATACAGTAGAATGTATGAGTGAATACAACAAGAAATATTCAGGAAAGAGAGCTAGAACACATGTATATTTGCAGAAATGACTCAACAATGTTATTTTGATGGAGCTTCAGCAGCCAGAAGTTGAAACTCAGATCTAGGACAGATATGTGGACAAAACATCAGATCTATTTCAGATCTGGAAGCTAGATAGTCTTCTCTTCAATATCCACTTGGAATTTTGGCAAAAGCATGCATAGATAAGAGTAGATCCGAGAAACAAGTTGTAGATCTGGAAATTCCTGCAGTAAATTTCTAAATATAACATTTCATTACAATGGATCAGATCTAAACAAAACATAGATCAACAAGCTAATCCATGGATCACCAAGTGGAAGGAAAATCCCAGCACTAGAGATCTCTGATCTAAACTATGAGCAAGACACCATGAAAACCCTCATACAGAAATAACACAGTCTACTGGTGGGAACAACGTTGTAGCTCAAATGACACAGAAAAATTCTGTAAAATTGCAGATCTGAATTACAAATAAATGAGACACTCTTGAAGGAGGTCAAAGGACCCACTCCATGGGAAAGAGGCTCCCAAAATACACTAGATCTCTGCAGATCTAGACTCCCACTTGCTGCAGCTGACAAGAAATCTCAACCCTCAAGATGAGCAGTTATGTAATGTAAGATGGAGCTTGACCTCAAACCTGATAGTGGTTCAATTTAGCAACTTTCCTCCTTGAATCCTCAAAGGAAGAGGTGAAATCCCTGCATAGGAATTCCAAATACAATCCTCCACTAAACAACAGAGAATGGTATTTTTCTAAGCAGACAAATACTCAGAAATATGATCAATCAACAACCTTCTCTTGCTTCCCTCCTCTTCCTTTTATAATATGAGAAAGATTTTGCAAACCCTAAACTATCTTGATGAGTTAGCCCTTTTCACATGAGAGGCTTCCTTCTAGAATTGCGCTGTCCTTTTTGGAGATGCAATGAACCTAGACAATGCTGTTGATTTGGTCAATGTTGACCCAGTCTTTAGTTCAAACCTCTTTCACACCTGCAAGTGATTATTTACATGGCCCTGATTTGTCTTTGTTCACATGGGCATTGATTTATTCAGACTTTTTAGGAGTTTTACATGTCCTCCTTTATTCATTTATTCATGAAACAGAAATTAAAACAAAATTGAATGTTCCTCTTAGCTAAGGCTAAGTGGGAACATTACAGTCCTCCCCTCCAAAATGTTGCTTGTCCTCAAGCAACTGATAGGGTAAAAGCTGTATTTCTTCTCCTTCTCCATTGATGGCACCATCAAGGATCAAGCTTTCATCATGGGCCAGGTGCTCATTAAGCCAATAAATCAAAAATTGCTCCTCCAAGGCTAACATGATAGGGGCATAGTCCATCCCTTCAAGAGTGTAAAACTCAACAAAAATAAACATGGGTGAGGCAATGTCACATATAAAACATGTATCATGAAGTACAAGATGAAGTTCCATCCCATGTGGTACATATACACTGCCCACTCTTTGCCCATACAAACCCATAAACAATACCAATATATCATCTATGTATGGAAGCAAAATTACATATATGAAAACTGAAATTTGCACTTGAGGAGGTGGGTCACAATCCCACATAAGATACCAACGCAATGCACTCATTGTCTTGAGTAGATCTAAGTGTGGTAAGTGGTATTCCCACCACACCTTTGCTACATGGGTCGTTTTTACATGGTTGAAAGTGATACCCTAGTTAGGTGCCTTTGGGAAGCACCCATCATGATAGAGAATCTCCCTTTGCACCTCAAGGGAGTGACCAGATTTAGAATTTTTATTGGCCTCACCAATGGCATGAGATCTACATGTAATATCACTCCTTGTAGGAGCCATGGCCTACATACATATGGTAAGAGAATATGTCAAATTAGAAAAATAAACATGCTCCATAAGATCAGATTCTTTACCATTCAAGTCTCTCACACACATGGAGTTGGGCATGGGCATTTCTCCTCTTTTAAGAGAAGGAAGAGATGGCTGGAATGACTCCTGCATAGAGTCCTTTGGTTGTCCGAACTCCTCAGAACTATTTCACTCTTGTAAGTGCTGATGTAGTTCCTCTCAATCATAGTGCTGATGTAGTTCCTCCTTCATGTCCTCCCAATCAAAACTCCTCATGATTAGGGTGTAGATATTTCTTGACTGCATATAGATGGAAAGGAACTCTTTGTGTGCTCTTTGTAGTATCTCTTGCTTAAGCTTGGAGGCTTGAGACAAGAATACTTTACCAAGATGATAGATGACCCCTTCATGGACCAAATAGCATGCCCCTTGCTTCATGCCATCTAATATCATCCCAGTGTGAAGATCTTTGGAGTACTCCACAAGGAGTTGATATCTCCAATATGGATCTACAGAGCTCAACAATGACAACACTGCTGATACATCTATGGTGGTGCTTTCCTTGTTGCTGATTGCTTCTTTGAAATTACACATGCCAAAATTGTTTGTTGGGAGGCTGATCCTCCCCTTTCCTTCCTCCCACAGTGCTGTCGCTTGCTCTCCAATCCTTGCTTGATCTATTTTTGGAGTAGCACTTTGTGAGGCTGCCCCACAAGATCAAAATCTAATGAAATTCAAAGTGGCTTTCCATGAGGTAAGAATGTCCCTTGCAGCATCCTCATAAACATGAGAGAAGGAACTGTGAGGTCCTTGCTCCCACTGTGAAAATCCATCTCTGTTGTTTATGTGGAAACATCAGGTGAAGGATAAGTGTGCATGCCTTGAATGATTTGTGGTTTCCCACTCTTCAAGTCCACCCACTCCATCTGCAAGGCCTTCCAATCAGTGGTGACCTTCCCTAAGGTAATCAACCACTGGAAACCCAAGATGATATTGGTGTCTGGTATGCCAGCTACGAAGAAGTGATCCACCAAAGTGTAGGATCCCATAGTGACAGAAAGTGATGGAACATATTGCATGCAAGTGAAACACAATCTATTTTTCCTCAACTCCCTCCAGACATCAATGTCAAGATGTTTCTTCAGTGAGCTCTCCTTGGGCGGAGTATCTTTCCCTTCTTTCCCCTTAGAAGAGGGAAGGGCTTTTCTTTGGAAAGTTGCCTTTGCTCTTGGCAAGGCATCTTTGAGATCTCTAGCCGTCTCAATGGCATCATGCAAAGTGATGGGCTTGGTAGACTTAACCAACCCATACAAAGGTTCCTCTAGGCCATCAATGAACATGTAGACTCTCCTTGCTACAGATAGATAAGGGACCATGACTGAAAATCTCAGGAACTCAGAGATATAGGTCTCTACATCTCCTGTTTGCTTCAGCTTTGCAAGGCTTATAAAAGGTGCCTCGGGATCCTTCCGGTAAAATATCTCCACCAACCTTATAGTGAAATCAGCATAGGTAGACAAATTGTTGTGTCCCAATGTAGATAGCCCATGGAACCATCAGTTGTGGGCTTCACCCTCAAAGTGTAGCGCAACAATCTTGATGGCTTCTACTTCGGGGACTTTGTTCAACTGGAAATAGATATCCAACTTTTCCACCCATGCCTTGATAGAACAAGAGGATGATCCATCAAACTTTGGCAAGAATAATCTGCCCATAGTGCAGTGTCTTCCATTAAAGAAACCACCATCTCTATACTGCTGCCATAGTCTCCTCCGGTCCTTGAGATGGCAAAAGTCTTGGAAACTCAAGTTATCCTTGAATCTTTGACTCTGAGAGTCATAGTCCACAAAGTAACCTTCAAGGGAGGTTTGATCTTGTGGTCCTTCATTCTCTAAATCCAATAAGGTAGGCATAGTAGAGCATTGTGAGGCTTGTGGAGCTTGTGGCAAGCTCACAGGTTGTCCAGTCCCATTGTGAGACATGTCAGAACTCTCTCCTTGATGAAATCTCCCAAGAGATTCCCTCATTCTATCCATCCTCATCTCTTTGATCTCCTTGGAGATATTTTTCATGGTCTCTAAAATATTTTTTTCAAACTCCTCTACTTCCTTATCCTTCTCAGTTTCAGGAGCTTTCCCCTTGTCTTGACCTTTGTCAAGATCATCAGTGGTGTAGTCATAATTTCTATGACTTCTATTTTGGTACCTCCTCTCCCTCTCAGTGGGAGGATCATATTCTTCAGAATTCAGCATGACTGGTGCTCCAAGGAAAGCATAGGCTGTGCTAAGAGTGGAGCTTTGATACCACTATAATGATCTTTTTCCAGGAAATTCAACAAGGTGCTCAAGAGAAATGTTGTATAAGTAAAAATGTGAAAAACTAACACCGATAAGGACATTTTTCCTATTATTTATGATATATGTGACTTATATATTAAATTTCACCTAAAAAGAATCAGTTTAGATACATTAAACATATCTCCCAAAAACTAGACTAGCTAAAATGCACCCAAAGAGGAAGGTTGTAGCCAAATGAAAGCACTACTTTAGGAATTGCGCATTTTTAGCAGATGTCCAGTGGAGATCAATAAGGAGGTTTATATTTCATTAATAAAGCAAGAAATAAGAATTATGATGAAGCCCTTTCATTATACAGTAGAATGTATGAATCAATACAGTAAGAAATCTTCAGGAAAGAGAGCTAGAAAACGATTCATATAGTAAGAAATCTTCGGGAAAGAGAGCTAGAACACATGAATATTTGTAGAAATGACTCAATAGAGTTATTTTTATGGAGCTTCATTAGCTGGAAGTTACAACTGAGATCTAGGACATATCTATGGACAAGACATCAGATCTATTTCAGATCTGGAAGCTAGATAGTCTTCTCTTCAAGATCCACTTGGAATTTTGGCAAAAGCATGCATAGATAAGAGTAGATCTGAGAAAAAATTTGCAGATCTGGAAATTCCTGTAGTAAATTTATGAATATCAAATTTCATTACAATGGATCATATCTGAACAAATCATAGATCAGCAAGCTAATTCATGGATCACCAAGTGGAAGGAAAAGCCGAGCACTAGAGATCTCTGATCTAAACTATGAGAAAGACACCATGAAAACCCTCATATAGAAATAACACAGTCTACTCATGGGAACAATGTTGTAGCTCATATGACATAGAAAAATAGTGTAAAATTGTAGATCTGAAGGACAAATAAATGAGACACTCTTCCAGGAGGTCAAAGGACCCACTCCATGGGAAAGAGGCTCCCAAAATACACTAGATCTCTGTAGATCCAGACTCCCACTTGCTACAGCTCACAAGATAGCTCAACCCTCAATATGAGCAATGTTGTAATGTAATATGGAGCTTGGCCTCAAGCCTGATAGTGGTTCAATTCAACAACTTTTCTCCTTGAATCCTCAAAGGAAGAGATGAAATCCCCGCATAGGAATTCCAAATAAAATCCTCCACTAAACATCAGAGAATGGTATTTGTCTAAGCAGACAAATACTCAGAAATATGATCAATCAACAACCTTCTCTTGCTGCCCTCCTCTTCCTTTTATAAGATGAGAAAGCTTTTTCAAACCCTAAACCATCTTGATGAGTTAGCCCTTTTCAAATGAGACGCTTCCTTCTAGAACTGTGTTGTCCCTTTCGGAGATGCAATGAACCTAGATAGCGTTGTTGATTTGGTCAATGTTGACCCAGTCTTTAGCTCAAACCTCTTTCACACCTGCAAGTGATTATTTACATGGCTCTGATTTGTCTTTGTTCACACAGGCACTGATTTATTCAGACTTTTTAGGAGTTTTACATGTCCTCCTTTATTCATTTATTCATGAAACAAAAATTAAAACAAAATTGAACGTTCCTCTTAACGAAGGCTAAGTGGGAAAATTACATTCTGGCTGATCAACACAAGGCCGCCTTTATCTGTTCTTGGTGTACTTTCTCCTATAAAAATCTCCCTTTCGGTCTTAAAAATGTTGGGGCTACCTTTTAGCGAGTAATATCAAATGATTTCCATGATATCAAGAACATTTTTCAGCCTTATTTGGATGACCTTCTAGCTCATTCAGCTAAGCATAAAGACCATCCTGATCATCTCCGTCTGATTTTTCTTCGCTATTGACACTATAACATTCGGCTCAATCCGCATAAGTGCTTCTTCTGTGTTGACTTTGATAGACTCTTAGGGTTTATCATTTCTAAGGACGAAATTCATCTTGATACCCTCAAAGTTAAAGCTATCATTAATCTCCCCACCCCTTCCTCCTTACATCAACTGTAGAGTCTACAGGGGAAAGTTAACTTCTTGCACCATTTTATACCTAACTATGCTGAAGTGGCCAAAGGATTTACGCGATTACTGAAAGAAGGCATCCCGTTCCTCTGGGATGAGATCACCCAAAAGTATTTTGATTCACTGAAGGCATTTATAATCAATGCTCATCTGTTGCATCCTCCAAACTATCATCGTGATTACTCCCTCTATTTGGCTGCCACATTTAGTACGATTGCCATGGTTTTGGTACAAGACAATGCTGATGGTGATGAACACATCATTTACTATCTAAGTCACAATCTTCGTGATACCAAAATGCATTATTCACATGTTGAGAAGTTGGCGTTGGTTTCTATTCAAGTTTTTCAATGTTTCCATAACTATATTCTGTTGCACACAGTGATCGTGATTTTTTATTGTAACCCTATGACTTACATATTGACTCGTCAATTGCTGGGGGGAAACTGCACGAACTGGATTTTTATCCTCCAAGATTTTGATTTGGAGTTCACTACTACCAAATCGAAGAAGTCATTGGTCTTCGCCAATTTTATTTTCTCTCTCCCTTTTGATTCAGCTCCATCTGGTTCCGAGGAACACATTCCGGATGACATGATTTTTCTTATTAACACCCTTGATCCTTGGTATGGTGATATCATTTTATATCTTCAGACTTCCACTTTCCGATCTGAGTTGATGAAGGATGCTCGCCGACGCATCCGTCATCATTCTCAACCCTATCACATAGTCGGAGATACGCTCTACCGCATCGGAGTTGATTCCATTCTCCACTGGTGTTTGAATCTCGAGGAGGCTGAAAAGGTTTTGAATGATTGCCATAGTGGCACCTGTGGTTGTTACATGTTTGGATATGCTCTTGCACAGAATATTCTTCATGCTAGTTATTTTTGGCCCACCATATTTAAAGACTGCATTATTGTTGTCTGTAAGTTCCATGATTTCCAGATCTATCAACGCAAGACGCGTGCGCCACCTTCACATCTTCACCATGTCATTACCGTTGGTCCCTTTATGAAGTGGGGCATCGATTTTATGACATGTAACCCTCACTCGGCTGGGGGGAATTATTATATTATCATAGCCATAGAATACTTCACAAAATGGGCTGAAGCAATGCCTACACTTATGACTGACGATAAGACATCAGCACAATTTATATTCAATCACATCATTACTAGGTTTGGCGTCCCTCAAGCCATTGTTACCAATCATGGTTCCCATTTCTGTCATTACATAGTGGTTGAGTTTACTTCCAAGTTGGTTTTGCGTCATGACAACTCAACGCCATACTACTCTCAGGCCAATGGCTAGGTTGAAGCTGTGAAAAAATTTCTCGTCACTATGCTTCAATGTACGATTGGGATGCACAAATCAAACTAGCATCCCATGGTGTTTTCAACTCTATGGGCTTACCAAAACTTAGTGAATGATGCTATCAGATTCAATCTATTCCATCTTGTCTATGGTCTGGAAGCTACCCTTCCGATTGACATGAAATCCCTTCTCTCAAACTAGTTGTTGAATTTTTGCCTAATACCTCGCCAGAAGAAGAGTGTCTTCTATATTTATAGAGGCTTGATGAAACTCACTTCTTTGCTGCTCTTGTCATTGAAGCACAAGAAAAGAGGGTCAAAGCTCATTTTGACTAGTCAAAGCTCTACCCCCATAGATCTACAAAATGGTTTGCAGGAAAACAAAATTGTATTAAAATGCAGGGAAGGACATAAGTTGTTACTTGGAAAAGATGATTTCATGATTATCCTTTTGGATTGTCCATTTTCAGCTCCTCAAAATCACAGTGAAAAAGGGTAAAAATGCTCACAAGAGGTGAAAGTGAAAAGTAATTTATTTTTTTACCGTTTTTGGTATTTTATAAACTTTTCAATATCCTAATTAGGTTTTAAAGCATATTTTTTGATTATTTTTCTATATTATTTCAAAAAATGGGTTTTACATCTGTCTCTTGTGCATCAACAAGTTCTCAATGTTGTGACGATGAAGTGACGAGTTGTATTTTATACGTTTTTCGGACTCGGTAAAAACACGAAAAAGTCACTCCTAGAGTCATCTTTTAGCTCTTTTCTGACTCTTGAAAATTGAAAAGATTACCGAGACTCTTGTCGTTTTGAACTCGTTAAAAGGATGCAAAATTATATCTACCCAGTATATGTTTACCCCTTTTTCAGGTTGGCATAGATTATTACAAAAAAGGAATACCTTAGCATATCACGACAAAGAGGTTTTCTCAAACATAGTTTTCTACCTTTTTGGATCTGTGAGACTACCTATGAAAAGGGACCTACTGGAATTTTCTTTTTCGCTTATTTTCAAGATGCCAAGTTCTTCCTTTTTCAGTTTTGTTAAAACCTAAATGACATTGGAAACCATCACCATGACGTAATCGAGTTCCTCCCTTCTAGGGCTTGTAAAATGTACTAGGATGGATTTTTCCGAAGGACAAATTTACATGACAAGAATATGTTATCCCCTTCAATATTGTTTTCCAAAAATAGTTGGGGTACTCGCCAACAATGGTGGGGGAAAATGGAACCAGTTCTCAATTGTGTAGGCAATATGTCACTCTTGAACATGACACTCATCTAGATTTTTGTCAGGTTGGGGAAATCTCGAATTGTCCTTTTTACCTCCGTGGGTTTGGGTAATCTATTTTTACCTCTCATCTACTCTTTTCCATGTCATCATGACCTTAGATCCCTTGATGTCTAATACTTCCAAATCCTGGAGTCGTGTCACCGATATGTTCAAGAGAAGTTTCATTTTTTCAGTTTTCAACCTCTGATCGTCTTTTATGTCCCGATTCACTATCATCTTATTCCTCTATCTCATGTATATGATGTGGGAAACATTATGGCCCTCCTTCGACTAGGTCACTTCCTGTTGACTTCAGCTCATTATCTGAGAAGCTGATCTAGAGGCTCCCTTCCGGTACCTTGGAGCTTACATGCCTCAATGGAAATTTCTTCACATTCGACGATAGGTCCTCATCATTGGCCTACGATGGAGTGATTCTGTGGTTGTTCGTCACTAGATGTCTATTCACATTCCATGGATTGTACTTGTTGTACCTTAAGAGCCATTGTAATTATTAGTGGTGTCTCCTGTGCCTTTTAACAAATTTCATCATTGGCTGGTAATTAGGTGACTTTCTTGCATGTTTGACTTCATCTCACATATTCACATGCTTGAATTTGTGCTTGTTTGGATCAAGATGGAGCACAAGACCCTGGGTTTTGTCTGATAAAATCTAGGCTGTGGGATATTTTTGTTTATCATGAATATATGCATGACTTGTTTGATTAGATGGTTGCAACCATACCTGAGTCTAGTTATTGATCCTTATTTTCTAGATGGTTGTGTCCATACCTTGGATCTCAATTTTATATGTACTATATTATGGATGGCTGCGTCCATGCCACAAGATCATGTATTAGAGATATCAGTTGTACTTGTACTTGCAGGTCTTCCAACAATGGTGTTTGGTTTGAATGTGTTCTCGTAAAGCATTTCAATCCTCCCTCTCTCTCGGACCTCATGCTTTAGGGGGCATCTGTTACACAATTTTTTTCACCGTCCTTGCAATCCCCATCCTGCACATTGGAGGACCATTTTTGTGACTTCTGTGTAGTGTCATGCCTTGCAAAATCTGTCATTGCATTCCTTTCCATGAGAAGAGCATTTCCTCTGTTGACTATTCCTGGAGAAAAATATCAAAAACATATGATTTTGGGTCAGCACTGGCAGGTAGTTATGGACTTGTGCCCATAAAGAAATTAGCACTAGGCCTCACACCCATTGGCACTCTATCTCAGTGGAATGCCCATGCCAAGTTGTTTTTGGAAAATTTTTTAAAATAAAAGCGAAGCTTCCATTCCCACCCACTTATTAAGCGAAGTCAGCATGGGTTGTTCGACTGAATAACATTTAACATCTTCCTTTGGCTTGTTTTTTCCTACATTTGAGAAAACTCCCAAAGGATAAGGCCTCCCTTCCACCATATGAGGGATCCCAACCTCCTCCTACTCTCCTATAAATACATCTCTCTCACGTAGTTGCAGCTAGCTAAACATTTTCTACAATAGATGGAATGGTTGAATAACTGAAAATTCTGATATAGTTGGTGTGATATAGAGTAGAGAGAGACCCATTGTTGAGAGAGAGTCTAGGATTATTGCCTCGCCAAGTCTAATTCCCTGACGAATACTTGAGACGCGTTTTGACTGGACCCTTTAAAGGAGGCTACAACGTCAAGGCTATTTTGGTTGTAATCTCTTTGTCTCTTCTCATTAATACATGAATGATGTTTTGGTTCCTGTTTTTCATTTGATATGATTAATCTAGTGCAATACGTTTAGTTCTCCTTGACCAATTAAATAGTTATGAATGAAAGTAATGTTTCTTATGTTTCTATCATTCTCTAATCCTTGTGCAGGCACCTGAGTACCATAGCTCAAGGACTGTGACGTGTAATGATGAATATCAGGAAACTGCTGCGACAGCTATGACAACTCCGTTTGAATAAAGGTAAGACATCTATCCCGACTCAGTTTCATTCATAAACTAGGAATCGATGCATTAGCATGTCCTCTTGCTGCTAGACCCACCCTAGGGATACAGAGATCACCTCTGTCCACAGAGGGGATTTACCTGCACAACAATGGTAAAGGGGATATTTCTCAGTTATCATTACATTATATTTCTGAGTTATGCATACACATTTCAAGAGGAAAGACAAAGACTGGAAAAAGCCTAAGAGATCCTTTTAATTCTAGGATTAATAAATCTACAACTAGAACAATACATAGGTTTGAAATAGGAAAATTTCTTGATAATTTGAAGGAAAACATTTTAGGGAGTCTTAGTGAACAAATAGACACCCTTAAAATGCGAAACAAGCAAAAAGTTGAAAATGCTACTTTATCCATTTTTTGTCCAAAGTGTAGAAAGAAACATGCATTGAGAGAATGCCCTCTTGATTTGAAAAGCATAGAACTTGTGTCATATGTAAAGAAAACCATGATACCAAAGAATTTTTTTCAATACCAAGCCTTAAAGTTGTTTACCCAAAGGAATAAGTACCAAATCAGGTAGACCCTCTTTGTTGTATGGCTAAGGGACCATGGAAAAATCAATGATTTAACACTCAAACATATGCACAACCAACACAAAAGAACTAGACTGCACCCATGCCTTGGAAACCTTGGCCTCAAACTTGGGCACAAGGATGGAAAAATCATTATGGAATATACCCTCAGTAGCATTAATATCCTCAATCTTACCCTACTTTTCCACCACAATATTCCCCCCAGCCTAGTCAACCACCTCAGGCTCAATGTCAAAATCCAAACCCATAACTTTCATTTCCATTTCCACAAAGACCAAATTAACTACCTATTCAATGACTTGCAAACCCAAAAAATAAAATATCACAACCTGATTACAACATAGAAGGGGAAAATTTCCAAAATTATATGATAAATCCATTAGATCTAAAAAATGACCAACTTCGATCTGGTAAAATATTGGAAAAGAAGCCACTATCTGCTGTTATTTAGGAAAGTGAAAAGGATGATCACTTTGAGGAAGAGACATCTCTTCATCCAAATAAAATTTCTCAAAAACAAACCACCCCTGTACATACCAATGATATTCCAATAAAATAACTCCCATTATAGAAAAACCTTCAGCTTCTTTACAAAACTGACCTTTTCCGGAAAGATTGAAAAAATTGATAAAGGGGTAGAGAAGAAGATTATGATACCTGATTATGATATGATGGTTGAATTAGAGAATGTTTGTATGAAAATCCCTTTGCTACAAGCTATCAAGGAAATACCAATATTTTCAAAGAAAATTAGCTTGGATTTAAGCATTAAAAGACCTAGAAGAAAATGAAAAGAATTCAAAATAATTCAATTGGCTGGAAAAATTGTAGATATCATGATGGGAAAAACACCAGTTTATAAATATATAGTTCCAATAAGTCCCATTGTGAAAACACTCATCAATGGTGTCGATATACCAAATACATTGATTTAGTTGCAACCATAAACATCATGAGTGAACAAACTATTGATCAATAAGAACTTCCTAATCTTCAATATACACCCACATTATTACAATTAACAGATAGATGTTATAAAACCTGATAGTGTGTTAGAATATTTGTTTGTATCCTTAGATTCTTGGGAATACCCTGTTGATTTTATAATTTTAACACCAAAGAATAATCTAGGAGGGAATGCATTGATTGTAAGTAGGCCACGGTTAGCTATAGTTGATGCTTTTATAAGTTGTAGATCCAGTCACATGTTTATCTCCGATGGAAGTTCAACAAAGAATTTCACATTATATCATCCAACAAAAACAATGATAGAAGTAGAAAGTGAGGAATGGATAGAAGATGATATTGATATACGATCAATTTTTTCTACTTCACAAATGGATGAAGATGATAAAATTTTAAAATGAAATGAAAAATAATGAATATTCTTCATATTGTGAATCTAGTCAATATTTTAAATAGAAATATGATATTGAATACATATCATCTCATCAATTGTCTTTACATTCTACAGAAAAATTTGGAAATTCTTTAATAGTATTCCTTCCAGGAAAAACTTTGGAAGTTAATGATAACCTAGAAGAGTCTCAAAAGAAAAAATTAGTAAAAGTGCTACAAGAGCATTCCTCTGATTATGCATGGGAATACATTGATATGAAAGGAATTAAACCTAAAACTTGTATGCATCATATCTATATTGAAGAAAATTCCAGACCAATTAGACAACCGCAAAGGAGGATGAATCCAAACTTAAGGGAAATTGTTAAGGAATAATCACAAAAAATGTTGAATGTGAATTTCATTTATCCTATATCCAATAGTCAATGAGTCTCACCACTAATAATTGTTCCAAAAAAGAATGGAAAATGGAGAGTATGCATTGATTACAGAACTGAATAAAGCTACCTTAAAATATAATTTTCCACTCCCTTTTATAGATAAAGTTCTTGACACGTTGATAGGAAAGAAGTATTTTTCATTTTTGGATGGCTTTAGTGGATACAACCAAATTAAAGTAGCTCCAAAAGATCAAGAAAAAACAACTTTTACCTATCCATGGGGAGCGTATGCTTATCAAGTACTTCCTTTTGGATTATGTAATGCACCTGCAAAATTTCAAAGGGAAATTCTAGGAATTTTCTTTGATCTAATTCATGATTGTGTGGAAGTATACATGGAAAATTTTACTGTCTATGGGAAATATTTTTAAGAAGCTCTTAAGAATTTAGAAAAAATTCTTATTATAAGTAAAAAAGAAAATATCTCGCTAATCTGTGAAAAATGTTTTATGATGTTTACTAAGGGGATTTTTTTAGGCCACCATATTTCAGGTAATGGAATTAAGGTGGATGCATCTAAGGTAGAAGTAATTTCTAAATTTTCAGTTCCTACTTGTAAAAAAATATTTTAGAAGTTTTCTTGGTTTTACTGGTTACTATATATGATTCATAGAAAACTTTACCAAGATTGCCTCTCCAATTTTCAAACTACTTACAAAATATTGTTAGTTCACATGGAATTATGATTGCCAGAAATATTTTAAAACATTGAAAGGAAAAGTTTCCGAAGCACCAATTTTGAGAGGACCAAATTGGAAATTACCTTTTCATATCTCAACCGATGCCTCAGACACATCTTTGGGAGCCATGTTAGGACTAAATACTTGAACCCTTATTCAATTTACTATACAAGTACAAATTTGACTCCTACAAAGTTAAATTATATTGTCACTGAAAATGAGTTTTTATTAGTTGTACATGCCATCAACAAGTTTAGACATTATATCACTGGTTATGAAACCTTTATTCACACAGATCACTTTGCAATTAGATATTTGATGAATAAATGAATTACAAATGGAAGAATCACAAGGTGATTACTTTTGTTACAAGATTTTAATATTATTATTTTTGATAGAGGTGGAACGCAAATAGAGTTGTTGATTTCTTATCTAGAATCCAGAATAATAATAATAATAATACACTTGTAGAATATGATTTTCCCGATGAATACCTTTTTGCGGTATCTATTAAATCTCCTTGGTTTGAAGATATTGCTAATTATTTTCCTACAGGGAATTTACCATCATATTTATCCCCTCATGAAAAGAGAAAGGTAATTTAAACTAGTGCATCATACTCATGGATAAATTAATAATTGTATAAAATAGTACCATACCTAATCATTTGAAGATGTCTTAGAGAGGATGAACTACCAGAAATACTGAAAGCTTGTCATGATGAACCATGTGGAGGGAATTTTGCTGATAAAAGAACTGCTTACAAACTCCATCTCTTAGGATATTTTTGGCCTTCTCTTTTTAAATATTCCAAAGAATATGTTAAGAGATGTGATAGATGTCAAAGAATTGGGAAACATGTTCCCTTGGATGAAATTCACCTACAACCTCAAGTACTCATTGAACCTTTTGAGAAATGGGCTCTAGATTTTGTTGGTCTTATTAATCCACCATCAAGACAAAAAAGGTACATTATTGTTTGCACTAATTATGTTACAAAATTGGTAGAAGCTAAAGAACTTCCTTTTGCTATTGAAAATGATGTAGTCCGATTTCTTTTTTAGGATATTTTTACTCATTTTGGTTTTCCAAGGGAAATTGTGATAGATTAAGGTACTCAATTTACATCTAGGTTGGTACAAAAGATAATGGAGGAATATAAAATCAAACATCAGAATTCCACTCCATATCATACATACACAAATGGATAGGTGGAATCCACCAATAAAGTAATTGAAGCAATTCTTACCAATATTGTGCATCAACATAAACGAGATTGTGTAAAATATTTATGGGCATATCATACCACATGGAGAAACACTACAGGACATACTCCCTATGAACTTGTTTATGGGAAGAAAGTCTTGTTCCGTATTGAGATCCAAATGAGTAATTTCAAGACAACAGTCAAATTATGTGTTTATCTATTTGAATCACAAAAAAAGGATGGAGCCATTAAATGAAATTGATGAGATAAGACATGTGTTATTCAAAGAACTATTATAGTTCAACAAAAAATATCTGAATGGCATGAGATATTCATAAAATAAAGGAAATTTTAGGTACGAGATTGGGAATTACATTTTGATTCAAAGTTTAAAGATTTTCAAGGAAATTTTCAAACTCATTGGCTTGGGCCTTATGAGATTGAAACTATCTTTGACAATGGAGCAACCAAAATTAGAACTATTGATGAAGAAAAAGTTACATTCCTTGTAAATGGTCATCGATTAAGAATTTACCACCAACCATTGACAAAGAAAGAGTTTATTAAAAATCTTCAAGAAAATATTGATTTTAAGGTGGTTATGAATGATTCTCCTTCCTCCCCAACTTAACTCGCAAAAAATCCTTTTATTTTCAAAAAGAGAGAGAGAGAGAAAATGAATTGTACAAACATGAAAACCAACATTGTTGGCATGTTCATACATAAAATATAGGATGAAAACCAAGCATTATTGGCCCCCTAGATTTTCTTTTTAATTCCTATTCTAGTCCCACTTCTCTTATGACCCTCTTTTTATTTTGAAAATAATCAACTACAGAATTGTTTAAAATTCGTAGCCTTAACAAAATTCTGCAACTAACTTGACTTGACAGGATTCAATGAGGACATGGATGATTCAAGCACCAAGGGAATAATGATCAAGCTTATAGCTAAGGACATATAAAGACAACCTGGAAGGGAGCAATTAAAACATTAGAATCAAGAATTTGAACATATGTAAATGTTAAATTAGATAATAAAGGAAACAAAACATTAGATTATGAAATGAAGTAGATGTTTCTACCAACATTCAAAATGATCATTACTATTTTTTGACTTCAGACTTAACCATAAATACTATATCTTATCGATGAAGTTAGAATAAGTCCATCATAATTCAAAATTAACTGTCCATCATCATGCAACCACTTCACTTCATAAACCCTACTCCATTTGTAATTTCTCCCTCGTCCATAATTTTTTTTTTTTCTTCCGAACCCCTACTCATTCCATAAACCCTGATTATTCTGCCTCATTTATACTACCATTCTCACTTGATAAACCTATCAAAGGAAGAAATTAAGGTTGAATACTTTTTCAACATCGGGGTTATTGTAAGAACAAATCCAGATGGAAAGAAATTTATGGAAGGTTACGCTCAAGTTAGGAAAATGTTGTAGCAATCACAATGGTTGGAGTTCATAGAAAATTTAATGGCCATTATAAAGAAGTGATCAAGTATTTTTCCCGAGAATTCAATGGATTCAACGTGGAAATCGAGGATGTAAAGATGGTATTAATAGAATATTTTATAGCAGAAGTGACTGGACTACCCAAAGTTGGTGAAAAATGGTTCAAAACCAGAGGAATTGAAGAAAGTGGATGGAAAAAATCTCTCAAAAACCCAGGTACGGACATTTTAGTCTTTAAGAAAGGCATTCCAGTTTCAACTCTTAAAAGTAAGTGGAGAAATTTGTTGTTGATCATTCAAAAATTTATTACTTGTGAGGGAAGATTTTGAAATGTGTTTTTCTATCATGTGCATTTGATGATGCATTTCCTTGAGGGTAATGAAATCAATTTTCCTTATTTATTATTCCATAGTCTCAAGAAAATGGGAAATAACACTCAATGGAAAATAAAGTTTATTGAAAATGCCATATATCATCATGTTTTAATAAGGATGTTAATTGAAGGTCACCATAAAACCATAGGGGATGACTGGGAAAGTTTCTTAGTAAAAAATAACTTTCAGGAGGGAGAACAAGAATAACCCAACAACAAAATCAAGAGAAGTAGGAGGAAACTACATACAAACCCTAGTAATGAATTACCTTTAAAAACATAACATCCTTCAGAATATGCCATAACTCTTATGGTTGTATTAGAAAATATTAAAGGAAAATATGTTAGAAGAAAGAAAGACAATGAAAAGGAATGAAGCACGCCCAAAAAGAAATCAAAGGAAGAAGACCAAAATAAGGAAGAGCATGAGAAGATTTAAAAGGAAGTTCCTACTAGTAAATCATTCTCTAAAACTCCAACCACTTTAAGAAGGAGAAAAATACCTAATATAATTATACATGAATAGTTAAGGTAGTCCCCATAATTGGTCATTTTATAGGTGAAAGAAATGGAATTCAATATTCCATCCCCAAAAGTTCCATCACCTACAACTGTGTCATCAATCTCAAGTCCAGAAAGAAGAATGCTTGAAATAGACCCAGTTCAAAAGAAATATATGAATATATAGAATCCTTGGAAAGGAAACCCTCAAATAAAGCTACTGCATCTATTCCAAACTAGGGGGAAGGAGTTCATTTTGATACTCCACCTGAATCTTCAATTGTCAAAACCCTCAAGGAAGACATTTATGAGTTGGAGACATTAAATAGGAATTTGAAGAAAGAAAATGATGCAATTAGAGTAAAAAATGAAATTAAAAATACCACAAGTGATAATCTCGTATTGCACCTTGGACTATAGTATGAAAAGACCAAAACATTTAAGGCCAAAAACAAATCCTTCTAAAGGAAATTCATAATTCTACAACACAAAAATTTGATGAAAAAACCAAGGATGTAAATTATTATAAGAAAGGAAAGAAAAACTAATATGGATTTCCTTTCTTAGGTATCATAGGATATTCAGTGATAATATAAGGGTAAAAATTTTGAATTTTTGGCATGAGGTCATGCAATGGTATCTGCTTGGGGGAATGTTGAACTCCATAATTTCTTCTTTTTGACACCATCCTTTACTTCATATTTTTCTTTTTGACCTCCATAACAACACATTTGGAATATAGTTACATGGTTTATGACATGGAAGGTACACAATTGTCTCTTATTTCATAAAGTGACAATGTCCTTTAGTATTAAGTTTAACGTTTACTCTCGCTACTGAATTCTAATGATTCTATATCTAATTCACGATTCCGCTACCAAGTCCATGATTTGACGGGTTCCAAAATTCCAGTTGGAGAGATAAATATATGGATGTGTGGAAATGAATACACATAAAAATTTCCTCTTATTACCATGAGCCAAACTGATGGAAAAAGATACTAGTTATACGGTTAAAGTCAAGATCAACCACCAAAGTTGAAAACAGGCGAGTGAGAACGAGATTCCTGCCTCGTAATTTTCTTTGCTAATAGAAAATCATGAGAAAATCATATGATGTTATCTTTTCTAGCTAAATATATTTTCAGTTGACTAGGCTTAGGCATAAAGCTTTGAACATTAATTTCCATGAGCTCTATAAGTAATGCCTCTCAGCATAAATGAAAGACAACATCAGTAAGATTGAAACTCTTATATTGAAACTTTGTTTTAAAGAAGATATTTTGTTTCTAGTGCGCATCAATAATATAATCATGGTTTCCTTCTTCTCGTGGAGGGTCCCCTCGAGGAGGTAGGCATTTTTATTTTGTTTTCATTGTTAATTAGTTAACTCTCTAACTGTGTTTTCAATTTATATTAGTTAATTTTCTAACTTTGTTGTCAATTTATCTTCAGTTAATCTATTTGTTTAGTCTTTTAAATTCTTCATTTCTTTCATTTATAGATAATGCATATGGATAGATATGATTTTCATGAAAACATAATTCTTTACAAGAGTGAAGAGTGATTTTCATTAAGTGCAATTCCATTCATGCAACTGTGTGGTTTTCTTTAAGTATCGATATTTCTTAAGTGAGAGTAATTTCCTTTTCTTCAAATGAATGTGGATTTTGTAACATAAAATCAAGCTACTTCTCAATAATTTACCAAAGATAAATTTTAAACGATAAAATTTCTTTAATGATATAGTTCTTCCTAAAACATGGTCAATGGTTCTTATCCCATTATTTTTGTGAAAAAATACTAATGGAATTCATATTCCACTCATAATCAAAGTACCATATATATTTTTTATATGATGGTTTGATGCCTCATCCATGACCCTTGATCATTGTTAGCTTCATTTAAAACTTATGACCCTCACCTTTTCCTCTCAACCATGGTCAAGGACTTGAGAACTATTCATTGTGCACAGTTACTCCTAATGGTGTCTATATCCCATTTGAAGGCCAAATATTTAACATATATGGTTAATGTGGTGGTTTGCGGTCTCATATATGGTGCTTGAGCTTTAGGATGTCCATTTAGGGCCTAAATATTAATTGCATATGAATTCATACAATATGGGTGTAGTGAAAGGTAAATGTAACACATGACTTCATGCATTATGGGTGTACATTTTAGATAGGGCCCATTTTTGTTTTGTTAAAATTTAATATGCCTTATACTCACTTGTTTGACTAAGATGGATCTCATAGATTCAACATAGATACATAATATAAAAAATATTAATGCACTATAGATTATAGTGATATGATTATACAAAGGCTTATTTGATAAGAATAAGGCCTTAATAGAGATGGATATCTCAATGCACATTGAAGTTGAAACTAGGAAAAATAATCTCTCGACATAGATGATAAACAACTAGAATAATTTTCTCCCTTAAAGAATTTGGTTGGTTGATTTTGGAGTTTTACATGAATATACTATGGTATATGAACTATGTGCTTCTCTTACATTATTAGTCTACAAATCTTAGAGGGAAAATACTATCGTAATCCATTGAACCAAAATAAATTTTTTGTTGCATGGTACTTGTACTCACCTCATGATAGTTTCCACACTAGTGTTTTTTATCTAGTCTTATGACTAATGATGAAGCAATATATGTGTGCTTTGCTTAGTGGACTAGTTCATAAATTTTGATATGTGAGCATTAAAATGGGACCTAAGAAAATTATATGTTCTCTCATTGACCAAAGCAAGGTATTGATTTCCATGTGTGGTGCACACATCCTTTTGATGGCATTGAAATACATCTCGGAGGCTAAATATCTCTTATATAGGATTTACGTGGTGGTTCTTTCAAGTTACCTCAACTTGAGAAATTTTTGTATGGAATAAGACCCTTGTTTCCCCCCTTGACGATGTTATAGGACCTAATACCCATCATATTTGGTATGTTTGTTAAATGGATTAAAATTTCATTATATTATAATAAATGTGGAATAATAATAATATGAATATAAGGTGAAATTAGGGTGATAATTTCCTAAACATAAGAATGGGGTATTAACTTACGAATAATATTTTAAAACCCTTCCTACAAAAGTTTTTTCTAATATTATTTGATGATAACTTGATCTATATAAAGCATGGGAATCATTGACAAATCATGTTGATACGTGCTTGCAACTCTTGAGAATCAACCATTTATTCATTAAGCACTCCAAATGTGTGTTTGGGTCTCTTAAAGTTGAATATTTGGGTCCCATCGTAGGTTAGGATGGAGAAAGAGTTTATACCAAGAAAGTGGAGGCTATGTATGATGGGCCATGTAACAAAACATTGAAAAAATTGAAGGGATTCTTCAGAATTACATGATACTATAAGAGATTTGTGAAAAATTATGGCAAAATTCCAACTCCCCTAACTTCATTCCTTAAAATGAATGCCTTTATATGGAGTGAGGAATATATAAATATAGGTTTTAACCCTATACATTTAATTTATATAAACAAATTCTTAATAAAAACATAATATATGCAATGGCACAAGCAGACACACTAACATAAAGAATTTTACCTTGGAAATCCAAAGTAAGAAAACCATAAGGATTTTTTTAGGATACTCTTCTTTATAAAATCACGATACAATTTGTATATCCCATGGCATCCATACACCATTGAATTATTTACCCTATACTAGAATGCCTCCACAATTCCTTAACCAAAATTACAAAAACCATGGGATAAACCACCATGTGCTACAAAACAACTAAAAGTGAAAAGAATGTGGTTAAACCAGCAAAAAAATATGTAATAAATGAACTAATTTTTTTTTAGGGAACTATCCTCAAATTTCCATTCAAGGGGGACTTTTCCTCATTATGAAGCCCCAAAGTAGGGGGGATTAACCCTCTTGTGATCCCCCAAATGGGTGTTGGGGGGGGGGGGGCGGGGGCAGGGGTGCTACCACCATCCCAGTGACCCATCCATTGGACTTGGCACAACATACAACACATGGGAGTAATCATGCAAACAATATAACCTGTACCTCACAACATATCTATTCATTTCTTTAAAGGAATCCATCTGCATTATTCCAATATTATTAGTGCCTAACTTTAATAATAGTTTTGTCTTGGAATGTGATCCCTTGGGAAGAGTTCTAGCTTATGGTATTAATATAAGAAGGATTCCCATCGATATTCGACAATACAAAATAACATGATTGCAATTTTGGAAAATACATAAAATAGAAGGAAATTATGGTGTCATTCATGAAATGAAGACTCCATAACCATAGCTCATTTGGAGTTGTCTTACATCAATTCTTACCATCATAGTCTAAAACACTTCTGTGAAAAATGATTTCCTTCACTAGAGAAACATAAATGGGTTACAAAAATATTGAGATATGATTATGGGATCATATATAAGAGGGGCGAGGTAAATGTTGTGGTTGATTCCTTATCTAGACAATTTGAAGAGGATGTATCACTCCTTGATTTATCCTTACCAAGTCCAAGTTGGCTTGAGGGATATCATAAGGAATGGATAGAAACAAATACTTTAAGGAAACCCATCCAACAACTTTGGACAAATATCAATCCTCCTAATAATTATAGCAATAAGATACATTGTGGTATAAAGGGCACATTTTTTTGGCCAACGATTTAAACCTAAAAAAATGAGTTTCCTAGGAGTTCCAATCACCACCAAAAATGCGTCAAACCCATGAAAGAACTAAGTGACCATTCATTTAAGAATGCCTAAAAATAAATATCCAATATTTGCAGTATCATATGATTCTTTGCAAAGAAACAAGGGATACATAGTAAAGTTATTAGGATAATTGCAACCTCCACCAATCCCAACACATATTTGGACAGACACTTCAATGGATTTTGTTGTGGGACTTCCAAAAATAGGAAAAAAATAATGATTATGGTAGTGGTATATAATCTTTCAAAATCGAATAATTTTTTTTCCATAGCTCATCCTTTATATCATCCCTTGGTTTGCTAGGCCTTCATGGATCAGATCTTTAAGCTACATGTAACATCAACTTCCATCAAATAAATACCTCACATTCACTAGAAAATTTCAACAATATCTATTTAAAATTCTAGGTAAATAGCTAAATATGAGCATTTCATATCATCCTAAAATGGATGGTCAAATAGAAGTGATAAAAAAGTGTTTGGAAACCTATTTAAGATGGTTTTCTTCTAAAAATCAACACTAGTGGTCACAATGGCTTCTCCTTTATAAATAGTGGTATAATACCACTTATCATGGAGCTACCAAATGACACCATATGGAGTAGTTTATAGAAAAGAACCCTTTTCCATGGAATTTTTTGTACCACATCACATTAAAAATTCATGTAGTAAATAGAACGATTCACACTAGAGAAGTTGTTATACATATCCTCAAGCACCACATGGTTATTATGAAAAATTAAATGAAACAACAAGGTAAATTTGAATATCATTTTGCTAAAGGGGATCAAGTGTTCCATTGCCTACATCCTTAAAAAAAAACATTAATTAAAGATAAAGATCCCTAGAAGCTAGCTCGTAAGATTCTTGAGCTTTATTATATCTCAGAATGAATTGGTTAGGTTTCTTACAAAGTGACTCTTATAGCCCATTCAAAGATTCATCGAGTCTTTCATGTGTGTTGTTTGAAGAATTTTTTGGGATAAAATTGCAAGGTATATACTAACCTACTATAACTTCATGAATAAGTTTCCATTTGGCTACATATAGAAGTAGTATTGGATACCATAGAGTGCAATGTGCTCTAACCCATTATTAAGGAAGTGCTAATCAAATGGAAAGACATGCAACTAGAAGTTTCCACTTGGGAAAAATCAATGATTCTTTAAAAATTTCCTTACCTTTAGATTTGAGGATAACATGTATTTTAAAAGGGTCAAGAATGTTAGGGTCCTAACCTAACTCCCATACTTAGATACAAACTACAAAAAAAAATTTCATTAGTGAGGGTCATGCCTATGACATACCTTTAAGATCCATCACCAATATCACATATGGTGATTGTCCTTAAAAACACGTTGTTTTAAGTGTATATAGTGATGGTACTTTAAGGTTTGTCACCAAAGCCATTTTCAATGACACTTTTGGTGAGGGTCTTTAAATTCCCATCACTAATTCTCTCTTTGGTGACACTTCTAGTGATGATATTTAATTAACCCTCACCATTGCTCCTTTTGGTTACTTTTGGTGATGGTAAAAAATGGTAAAAAATGTTCATCATCATTGATGATTCCAATGAGTTTTTGATGATGTTATGTTCCAGTTACTATATTTTTTTGTCAAAAGATATCGATTTAAGACCATTTATTGTGGAGTATTTTTCATTATGTGTCCAAGGCATAGTCGTTAGAGTCAATCAATTTGTTAAGAACTAATTAGTGTGTATCATTTCCCTCTAAGTAATGAGAATAGTTTTTTCCTATGACTTAGCACATGATTCATCTCTATTAGGTTTATTTTCTATAAAATTTCCTTTAGATAAAGTTCCACTAGTGTGTGTAGGAAATATATTATTTAATAAATAATCAAGCTCTGTCAATTCTATTAATGAGAGAGGCCTAATTCTCCTAAAAAATCCTAACAAACCTTAAAATTATTTGGCACATACTAACACTTCTTATCACCTCCCATGTCTTGGATCATATTTGTACCTAGAACATCTTGTCATGACTAGGATGCCATATCACAACATAGTACTCTCCTAGCATGTGTTGGCATGCATTGACATACATTAGCACTTGGAAAAAATTGTCACTTGGCATGTATTGGAACCTATTATTTGTGTGTCTAGCATGCCCCTTTTGAAAAAGATAAAGAACCAAATTATTAACCCTCTGATGTGTTCATTTCATTTCATTTTAGTTGGGTTCTTCCTTTTGTTACGTTGATACTCCTTGACACATATTGACATACCCTAGCATCCTGCACATCCTAGGATGCCTAAGGACCATGACTTGGCATACCTTGGCACTATTTGGCACATGTTAGCACACCATGTAACTTCCTAGCACATTGTAGAACTTCTTGAGATGACTTGATATTCCCTAGCATGCCTTACCGATGTATAACATACCTTGTCACTTCCTCGTTGGCATGATAGTTAGCACTCATTGACACTCCTTGGAAGACCCTCATATTCATTCAATTCCATGAATTTTGACATAGTGTCCCCTTGTGTTTTCCTAGTATTCCCTAACACTCTTCAACATGCATTGGAACTCTATAGCACACCTTAGCACTCTTTGACATGCCCTTCCACTTCATAACATGCATAACACTCCCTAACACATAATGACACTTGGAACATGTTGGAGCTTGGAAAGTCTTAGCATGTATGGAATGCTTTGAGATACCCTGGTATGATTTGGCATGGTTTAATATTAAATTTATTTGAGATAAATTATTGGAAAGTAGATGAGAAGCAACATGGGAATATTTAGCACTTAGAATGCACTAAGACTTGGAACTTGGAACCTATTTTTATCTAGTGTTGGTGTTCCTAGCATGCCCCTCTTGGAAACGCTAAATTGATGAATTATTAACCCTTGTATTTGTTCATTTCATTTTATTTTAACTTGTTTCTCCCTTTTATCGCCTTGAAAATCCTTGGCACACATTGCCACACCCTTGCACATCTTGGAAAACCTTAGCACTTGGCACATATTAACGTGTTTGACATTCCTTCACACTATTTGGGACATGTTATCATTCCATAGCATGCCTTGGCACTTATTCCCTCACAAATAGCCTTACATTTTTTCAAGACTTGGGAACCCAATCAAGTCCTCAACTATTGCATTTCATGTGACATTAGCCTGCTTCAAGTGCAGCAAATTGACCAATTTCACCTAATACAATTAAAATATTATTTGTTCACATAATAACTACCTATATCTCATCTTAGGCCACTCATGTCCAAGCTCAAATTTTACCACTTAAATAGTTACCAATACAAGGATCACATCTAATCATGGGCATACAAAAACTAAGCAACATAGCTTACATAGGAAATATTTCACATGAATGTTCAGTTCATATAAACGGTAGAGCATCAAATGAGAGTTTGAAATAACCACAAGATGCATAAGAGACACAAGATATAAGCCAACACAAGACGAGTTCACCAAAAACTATACACAACAATGTACAATATGCAATTATTTAGAATAGTTTAAAATATGAGCATGCAACCAAAGTGTGCCACATCTCATATAAAAATAATAGCTAAAGGAAAAAAAGTCTTGTGCCTAGCACAAAGTATCCCTTTATCTAAAGATTTTATGTCAAGTGCCTTATCACAACCGTAGGATTGCCTCCTGTAAATCCTATTCTAAACTTATCCTAACACAATTCATCCTTGGAAAACTTGAATTCACTGACACTCCCTCACACACACTCTTATTCCTTCCTTTCCATGCATTTTGACCTAGTTATCCCTTGTGATGCCCTGACACTCCCCAAAACTCCTCAACATGGATTGACATTTTCCAACATGTGTTAGCATGCCTTTTCATTCCTTAGCATGCTCTCATACTCACAAGCTATCATTCCCTCACAATTACCCTTACTTAATTTTCAACTTGGGAACCCAACCAAGTCCTTGCTTGACTACAAGAGCTTGAACAAGTGATGGTTACTATAACTAGACTATATTGTCGAATTATGTAGCTTGGGAGGTACTCCACAAGCCTAGTGAGATGGGGTTGTGTGAGTTTGGTCACAAAAGGATTTGTGGGAAAATAACCCAAGCGAAGGGGTTTTAGACCCAATATGGGGTTTAAAATATAAAAGAAAATTAAAAAGGAAAAATAATATTTCCTAAAGTATAAGTGGATAAAACCTGTAAGTTCTAGAGGGTTCCTAGGAGGTCTAGGAAAAAATATTTAAGGAGGCCTTAGGATGAAGGCAAGAACATCAAGTGAGATGTAGCTCATTTGATCAAAAAATCCAAGAGATTTGTAGTCCTAAAATAGGTCGAGTTAGAGGGCTGAGTAAGGGTTGGTAAAGGGAGGACATGATCATCCACCAATAGAAATACCATCATGTGAGGGTTCACAAGAATTCCACGTACCGTAATGGGTTTGAGTAAGGAATTAGGATGGCATATTGTTGGTTCTTTTCTGGCATATCAAGTTTAAGAGAGGTTCCTCATGAGAATATGGGCATGTGATTTTAGGGGTGTCTCTGTGTGAAGGCTACATCAAATTATGAAATAATAGAGAGGGTTGAGACCAGCTTGTCTTATAGTGGTTAGTACATCAAAAGGTTTGTGATAAAGACAAAAATAAATCGAGGAGGGCATGCACTAGAATTTAGGGCTAGATTGGAAGTATATACATGTGTGATATTGACTGAGGTAACCCTAGTTTGAGGGTTATAGAGATCTGAAGTTCATGTCAATATTTAGTCAAAGAAATTCCTAGAATCTATGGATCCATATGAGCTAGGTCAATTCTCTTATGGAAGCAAGAGATTTTGTTTTTTTATGGGTGGATAGGTTTTTTTACAAAAATCAATTAGAACATAAGTACAATTCCCTAATTAAGACAATTTTCTAGCATTTTTATTCCATAAGGTATTCCATTAAGAATGTGAAAAATTTGCGTAGAAGAATAGGGTTTGTGACCCTTAGAGCGAGGTTTATCTTCTACAAATTTTTAGAAGGATGATAAGAGGAGTAGTTCATATATGTTCATATATTGGACAACAATGAAATTGGTACACAAGAACAATGATTTTGAGAGGACTCAAATAATTTTTAGGTGGAATATTTGAAGAGCCATAGATGAGGGAAATATTATGGGCTCTAGATCAGTAAAATAATTGACTTTGGTTGGGAAGATTGATGGTATTCCAAGTATAGTTGGAGGGTTGTTAGGTGACTATCAAAGAAGATACCTAAGCGTTATACTTGTGAAGGACAAAAAGGCTGGTAAAAGGGAAGGTGTATAGGGCCTCCAGATGTGCAGAATTAGAAGGACTAAAGTAGCAGCCGAGTGGGAAATCTAACTAACCCTAGTTCATTGTATTTCTTATGATTGATTCAGTGAGATAAAGGGAAACCTACATAGCCCTATACTTGTCATCTTGGAGCCGTGGATTGGAAAAAGTGGGTAGAAAAAAGTTTTTTTTACAAATGGAGTGGTGAATATCTGATCAAAGACCCTAAGTGTTGAAAACCTTGAAGAACAAAGGACGTACCTAGAGGGTAAAGTTTTTTGACCCGATTTTAGTAACATAAAGGAGTTGAGCTCATTCATATAGGAAAATTGAGGAGTTTTAGAATGGGAGGAAAGAGTACCTACTGTATATGTTTAGGACACATGGAATGAAAGGGTTGTTTGTGGCCACCATTAACAGGTAGGTCAAGTGTTTTCGTGTTCAAGATAGATTGGTTTTCAAAGGAATAAAACCAAGCCCTAGTTGGATTCCTTATATCAGTGTGATTGTAAATGGCCATGATCCCTGGTACGAGAGCTCTATCATGTTGTATTATAGTTATTAATATAATGAAGAAGGATTTGAAAAATTCAAAAATTATAATGTGCACTAGTTGATTCCTTGATTTGTGTAGATTTCATTGTGCATTGTAGTAGATGCATTGTGGCATTTGAGTTTGTTTACATCAAATATTCTAAGACCAAAACCAAATTCTCATGTGTTGTGGATATTCAACATATGCATTGTTCCAAGAAGAACTACCTATAACTCATCTTAGGCTACTCATGTTCAATCTCAAATCATTCCACTTAAAAAGCTACCAAGACAAGGCTCACATCCAACCATTGCAGCAAAACAAATAAGCAACACAATTTACATATTGACATGTCATATCACCTGGCACGTTTTAGAATGCCTTGGAATTATTTGGAACATGTTAGCATCCTCTTCATTCCTTGGCATGCTTTGGTACTCCCTAGCACACACTACCACTCCCTGCCATTCCCTAGCACTCTAGCATGCCTTAACACTTCCTATCATATAACCTTGTCACTCCCTCCTTAGCACACCTGAAAATCACTAACACTCCCTACCACACACTCTTATTTGTTCATTTCCATGCATTCTGAACTAGTTATCCCTTGTGTTTCCATGGCACTCTGTAACATGGAAACATTTCCAAACCCCAACACTTGGAACATCTTGGCATGTTTCCATAGCACTCTAGCATTCCTTAGCACTACCTATCATACCTTGTCACTCCCTCCTTAACACACCTAGAACTCATTGGCACTCCTTGTCACATATTATTATTCATTCATTTCCATGCATTTTAGACTATTACTCCACTGTTTTTCCATGGAAATCCTAAACACTCCCTGGAATGTATAAGTATGCCCTGGAACCTCACACATATTGGCATGTTTCCATTTCCTCTAGCAGGCCTTAAGACTGACCATCATATATTTTCAATCTCTCCTTAGCACATCCGAAGCTTCGTGACACTTCTTGTCACAAAATCTTATTCATTCACTTCCATGCATTAATTTTACCTAGTTCTTACTTGTGTTTCCCTGGCACTCCCTAACAATTCCTAACAAGTGTTGGCACACCCCAGTACCCGGCACATCTTGGCTGCATGCTGCCATGACACTCTAACATTCATTAGCACTACCTAACATACCATGTCACTTCCTCCTTAACAAACCTAGAACTATTTGACACTCCATGTCACACACTCTTATTCATTCATTTCCATGAATTTTTACCTAGTGCTCCCTTGAGTTTCTGTATCACTCATTAAAATTCATTTGCATGCATTGGCACACCTTGGCACTTGGTACATACTGGTATGCTTCCATGGCACTCTATCATGCCTTGTCACTACCTAACATACCTTGTCACTCCCTCCTTATAAAATTAGAAGTCACTAATTGTAATATTCCAAAATTTTGTGGAATATTAATTTTTGACATTTTCACTTAGGAGGTGAATAAAATGGGTAGGAGACCCATTAATTTTATCTATAGGGAATAAAAATACTCTCAGCATGAAGGGGAATCACTTTTTGAGCTTGATTTCACACCTCCATGTGTGAAAAGGGGCTTTTGCAGGATGACTAGGTCAGGTTTGGCCAAGTCAAACAACGTAGTAGCATGAGGTGGAGAGCATATTATGGGACAGCGCAGACCAAGAGGAGGGAAGATTACTTGAGAAGGAAAACCATAATGAGTGGGGCCCATGGAGAGGGAGCTTACAATTGTATAAGAGGAGGGCAATGCAACCATTGTTGCTCATGTTATGAATTATAGATTTCCATGTCTGTTTAGACTTGGAGCATCTTCTTGTTGTTTAGCAAGAGTTGCTGAGGGAATTCCTGTTTAGTATTTCCTCTCCTTCTCGAGATACCTCTTGAGGGATTGTACTTAATTCTCCCCATATCTAGGCTTGAGGCCAAAGAATTTCATTTAGCTACATCACAGTCTCCATTGGTGGCTAGGTTGTGTTGTTGGGTGTTGCTGGGGAGAGTTCCACAACATCACTCCGGAGATTGATTTTCAGAGGAGGAGATCTCTATTTCATTGGGAGATCATTGAGGAGTGTCCTTGGGTAGATTTTAAGATCTTGGCATCAGGCCAACGTTTTCCAGTTCACCTACAACGTAGTATCACTCCTGGACTGCGTTATGCTCATGGTCTATTTGCAGTGGGGGATTGCAAGATTGATTAGAGGGGAAATATTGAGTGAAAGGATCAACCTTTCACTTTAGAGTCCCATTGGAGGAGGTTATTTCAGATTGCATATCATATTAAGCCTATTTTTTTTATGAGTTGCTGTTGCTACCCAGCAACTCCAGCATTATTTCATTTTCCCATTCTGTACATGTATTGTAGCCAATCCTTGTAAGGGTTGATGTATTGTATTTTCAGGGGTTGAGATCATTCTCCCCCCTCTTTATTTGAGCTCATATTGACATATATATGTATCATTATCATTTTGCAGCAGTTCTCCTTCAAGGATTGGGCAGTCATAGCCTAGGGCTTTATTCATGTAGCAGAATTCTTCATATTCTCATATACATTTCCCTTGAGGTTTGTAGCACCTTGTTGAGTGACTATTTCCTCATGGATTTGTTTATCTTATGCTGCTATAATATGATATGATGGATATTTGATTCTCCCGACATTTTATGTGTTCATGTATTCATTGCTGCTATATAGGAGGTGTTTTACATATTGTTGTAGCTTCACTTTGGAATATCTTAAGATATTCCCAAAGGTGTAGATTTTCCCTCTTTTGGGATATTACAGTGGTGTCAGAGCAATATCTTTGGCTCAGCCTGTGGCTTCAGCCAAAGTGATAAATCCCTAAAGGAGGAGTATTTCAAGCTCTATAGACAGAGTCTGCAAATGGCCAGGTAGCCTCTGGGTCTCTTTTTTTTTTCAAAGGTGACATATCTAGTAAATGCCCATGTAGTCAATCTCTGGAATAGAATTTTGATATTCCTGAAAAGGGGGCATTACAACAAGCTATCAGAGGAGCAAAGAGGAAAAGGAGAGATAAAAATTATGGAGAGGATGAGCTTACTCTCATCCATTTTCAGATCCAAGAAGAAAGAAGAAGAGAAATGCATTGAAACTCTAAAAAGGTTTCAAGAGGCAGAAAAAGATGCATGCCCTTCCTGTTCTCATAGTGGAGGTGAAAAGCAAGGAGACCACTTAGAGCATCAAATCCTGAGTGGGTATTTGGCAGAATACAAGTGCCAACCTAGGGCTTTCAAAAACACCTTAGATTTTCCTTAGTTTATTTAACTGAGAGAAGAGACATGACCCTACAACAAAAGGGAGATTAAAGGCAATAGATTTTTATTGTCAGAATTTGATGGGTCCACTACAGCCAAGGCTTGGGCAAGGAAGCTTGAGGATTTTTTCCTACTTCATCCAATGGTAGAGTGGGAGGCAGCAGAGGTTGCAGCGCTACACCTAGAGGGTGAAGGCAATGCTTGGTGGTGCAGTCATTTGAACCACACAAGAGTGACTTCTAATTCTAAATTCACTCAAGAGCTGATCAGAACCTTTGATGGGAAGGTCAGAGCCCACACCACCATGGGAGGAGGCAAGTACCAACACTGTAATAACCTTGAGAGAGCAGCCACCCACAGCAGCAGTTGGATCAGCCAACACATTGATGAAAGGGACTCTTGCAGCCATTCAAGGTATTCCAAAGGCTCATAAATATATGCATAAATTTCCATGTCTTAAAACTTCAAAAACATTTATGAAAAGGTTTGGAGATTTGTTTGCATATGGCCCAATATAAAATAGTACTGCTGAGATAGAGTAGCAGGATTGCACTGCGTTGTGCAAGCTTGGAGTATTCAAGGGAGATTTGAACCATCAACCTCATGCATCTCTGATGAGTTACACACAAACCTTGAGGTTGAAGTGTGAGTTATTGGAGGATGGAGTGAACCTTGCTCCAAACAAATTCATGCAGAACCAAATGTTCATCCGGGAGTTGAGGCATGAGATAGCCAAAACACCCTGGAGGAGGGTTACAACACTGCCAAGAGGTCGCAGCAAGGAGGATTTTCTTTCTTTCCCTTTAGATCCTTATGGGTTCAAGGTGATCATTGGTGAGATATCTTCTCGAGGAGGTCTCTAGGGAGTTTCATCTCAGCATCCCAGTGAATGCAAGGAGAAAAATATGATATGGGAGGATGGTAATATTTTTTTGGAGGAATACCAAGATGGAGGAGGATAGAAGGCATTCATCGGTGGAAAAATGGATGTGGATAGAGAGCAAGAAGCTAGAGAGTTACTTGAAACTCGATGATACTAGGAAGCAGGAAGCAAAACTGCGTTTGCTACTCTTGAGAGAGTTTGGCCATCATGAGACGTATTCTGTTTCCAAGGGTATGTGGGAGGAGAGTACTTGGCAGGGCACTTGCATCATATGGAAAGGAGTGTGGAAGCATTATGATGAGGTGATATTCCCACCACATGGGTTATATGATAGAGGAATGTTGGGACAAAAAAGACATTTGCTGCTTTGGAGGGTTCAGAGAGAGCAAGGACAGAGTTTCTCTCACATTTTTCATGATGTTGCAATGGGAGGGAATGGAAACATTATGAGAGGAGTCTTTGACATTGAACATGTCATAGATTGGATTTATGAGTTGGAATGAGCCTATTTTCATAGGCCAACAACGTTGTCACCTTAGAGCATGAGCTTGTTGATGGGGTGTTCCCAGGATCACTTCATATCTGATGCACTTGGTGGGCATAGAGGAGGTGAGATTGGTAGAGTGATGAATGGATTCATTGGTTATTATGGTATGTTCTCCTTGACTTAGATTTCCAAGCATGAGAAGGAGGATTTTTATGTAGCATGTGTTTCATTCCTCTTCGGATGGGTATGCCATACCACTATGGAGGGTTCATTTATGGAAATTGTCACCATTTTTCTTCCATCACATGGTAAGAATTATTTTCATGTAATTTTTTATTGTTCAATGCAATATTTTCATGCTCTTACCTTTTCATTACAGTGCATTTCTCTACAAAGGGACAAGTTTTTCTTTAGGCTCCATGGTCTATTTTTGGCCAGCTATCTTAAGGGAGACAACCATCTACTGTATGATCAGGGGCAAGTCTGTGGTTACTACTTGTGTGCTCAATTGACATATTCATCCATCTACTATTCACTAGTGGGTGTGATGACTTATGCAGCAAGCCAATTGTCAAGAGACAACTTGCGTACCATTTTCTGAAGCTGCAGTGGGGAAGACTACATCGTGACCACTTGGGAGACTGTTGGTACCTTCCAGCACTACATAAAACTCTCAACATTTATTTCATTATGATGTTGATCATGATCATATTTTCTGATATCATTCTTGCCTATATGAGGAGCATTATTGGAGGTGGGACACATGGAGTGGATGTGTTCTATAGGGAGGAGGATTCCCTCACTTTCTGCATTACATGTTCTAAGGGGAGCATGGGGAGAGACATGGCCTCTACAGCCAAGTATTTTTTTGTGTATGAGGAGGGCCATGAGATGGATGAGATGCTTTATGATGATGATTTATTTTCCATCATGTATAATATGGTTTGGGCTAGCTTGATGCACAGCCCTGGGAGAGGGAACTTTAGAGGTCTAGCTTCCTTCTTTCCATTTGAGGGCAACATGATGGCAACCAAAGATCAAAAAAACCTTTACACTTGTCTCAAGTGGAGAGGAGAGTAGTGTGGGGTAGGCTACTATGTCTACCATGATTAGAATTCCAGCCCACCTACTCTGCCGGAGGTTCAGGTGGAGGATGATTTGCATGAATTACCATTCTGAAGGGTGGCTTATTTTGCTTGGTTGATAGCTTGGGGAGGAGAGAATCGAATGAGGATTATGAGTCCCAATATATATCAGCCCTCATGCTTCAAGAGCACCTAAAAATAGCCCATTGTTTCTTCCTTGGATGTTTCATTTTCACACAACGTTATCTATTTGGGATGCTTCCCAGAAGATGGCTTGCACACTTTGAAGGGGTAATTTGGAGATATATTGATGATGCAGCACCTTAATCCTTGGAGTATTTCATCTTATAAGGTTTTTTTAGGGGAGAATAGGGTGCTCTTCAGTCCTATCCTTGCAGTTTCTTGAGGACAAGCAACATTTGGGAGGTGAGGACTGTAATATTCCAAAATTTTGTGGAATATTAAATTTTGACATTTTCACTTAGGAGGTGAATAAAATGGGTAGGATACCCATTCATTTTATCTATAGGGAATAAAAATCCTCTCAGCATGAAGGGGAATACCTTTTGGAGCTTGATTTCACACCTCCATGTGTGAAAAGGGGCTTTTGCAAGATGACTAGGTCAGGTTTGACCAAGTCAAACAACGCAGTAGCATGAGGTGGAGAGCACATTGTGGGACAGCGTAGAGCAAGAGGAGGGAGTATTCCTTGAGAAGAAAAACCCTAATTAGTGGGGCCCATGGAGAGGGAGCTCACAATTGTATAAGAGGAGGGCAAGGCAACCATTTTTGCTCATGTTATGAATTATAGATTTCCATGTCTGTTTAGACTTGGAGCATCTTCTTGTTGTTTAGCAAGAGTTGTTGAGGGAATTCTTGTTTAGGATTTCCTCTCCTTCTCGAGATACCTCTTGAGGGATTGTACTTAATTATCCCCATATCTAGGATTGGGGCCAAAGCATTTAATTTAGCTACATCCACTACTACATTTGGAGGAAATTCTGACACTTGGTTCCGACGCTTTTGACAAAATGTCGGAAATTTCCCCAAATTTTTTCCATCCTGCCCGAAACCATCGCTATACTGAAGTTTATAGAAAAGTGTCGCAATACCGAAACTTAGACAAAGTGTCACAATTGCGACGTTTGGAGGAAGACGTCGCAATTGCGACACTATGGCCCAAAGCGTCGCTATTGCGACAGCTGCCTCCAAACGTCGCAAGTGCGACACAATGTCTAAGTGTCGCAATTGTGATGTTTGGAGGAACCCATCGCAATAGCGACACCTTGTCTACCGATGGTATAACGACACTTATATGCGTGCTACATAAAAATACGAAAATTATATGCACGCTACATAAAAATGATTTTATTGTTTCGTATCCATCGCAATAGCTACATTAACGTCTGATATCACGCGCGCATTCGCCCTCCGCTCTTGTAGAACAACATTTTCCCTCATCATTCACCCTCAGATCTTACAGAACAACATTTTCCCTCAGCATTCAGCCTCAGCGTTTGCCCTCAGTTCTTTCAGAACAATATTCGCCCTCAGCTCTTGCAAAATGGTAAGTTCTTACTACAGGCCCTTCCTCCTATAGTAGGGTTGACTCTATTTGGGTTTTTTTGGTCAATTTCATTGGATTGTGTTAGGCTGTAGGGTTCTCTCTAGATGTCAAGAATCAAGATTCAATACCCTCTATTATCTTCATCACCCAATACAAGATTTAAATTTTTTCCAAAGAAATGCTTATTAATTTGGCAGCCATTATTTCTCCCTGCTTTAAAAACCCTACATTTAAATGAAAACAAGCATTGCATTTCAACTACAAAAATCTATTAGTGTTCAAATGTACATGTGTGCTACATTAATGTCTAATATCACACACACATTCACCCTCTGCTCTTGCAGAACAACATTCGCCCTCAACATTCACCCTCAGCTCTTGCAGAACAGCATTCGGCCTCAGCATTCGCCCTGAGCTCTTGCAGAATAGCATTCGCCCTTAGCATTCACCCTGAGCTCTTGCAGAACAGCATTTGCCCTGAATTTTCCCTCAGCTCTTGCAGAACAACATTCGCCCTATATTCGCCCTCAGCTCTTGCAGAACAACATTCGCCCTCAGCTCTTGCAGAATAGCATTCGCCCTTAGCTCTTGCAAAATGGTAAGTTCTTACTGCAGGCCCTTCCTCCTATAGTAGGGTTGACTCTATTTGGGTTTTTTTGGTCAATTCCATTGGATTGTGTTAGGCTATAGGGTTCTCTCTATATGTCAAGAATCAAGATTCAATACCCTCTATTATCTTCATCACCCAATACAAGATTTAAATTTTTCCCAAAGAAACGCTTATTAATTTGGCAGCCATTATTTCTCCCTGCTTTAAAAATCCTACATTTAAATGAAAATAAGCATTGCATTTCAACTACAAAAATATATTAGTGTTCAAATGTACATGTGTGCATCACTTGTGTAGGGTATTCCTTTTCCACTTTCACATTATCCAAGAATGTGTGTAGTATAGTTCATATTTTTTGTGATTTAGATTATCTTGAAAAAGGAAAGGTAAATTATTTCCCATGGAAAAGAAGGTTTTCCCTTTTTACTACTGGAAATGGTACAACAAAGTTCCATTTCTACCCGAAACTCCTATGAAACAGGAACCAAATAAAGGCCATGTCCTCAATGGACATCATTTGGCTTTGAAAATGGCCATTTCACCGTGTTGTTTCTTATATTACATCACGATAGTTTCTTAGGTAATTTCTTGTTTCTTGAGATGAAAAACAACCAAAGAAATTGTGAAGATCCTTTCAAGAAATAAATGACCATTTCTCAATCATATCTCAACTATTTTTATTTTATTCAGTGGTTGCTTACTTTGAGAGAAATTTGACACTTTTATAAGGAATATAACATAAAAACACAAAATGGGAAGGAATTTATGAGGTATATGACCTTTAGTTGTTGTCAATTAAGAATTGATAATACACGATGCATGTTCTTTACTACAAACTAGATTCCTTCCTGGAGTTAGGACACAGAGTATTGAATCAAAGTTGTAGTTTCTAACTTCTTGTATTGGTTCATCAATCTTGAAATTCAGACATTGCATGTCTTCATTGCTTCATGTTTGAATAATTTGCATCGTATCGTACAATAGGAAATTAGGAATTATGATTATTATTACTTTATGGATCTATTAAGTTACTTTTAAGTTTGCATGGTTTAGTGTGAAATTATTCTAGTGTGCCCCTAGGCCCAGGTGAAGGAATGCCAAGGACTGAGAACCCTAGGTTTTAAATGGTATTGTTTCTTATACCCAAAAACCCCTCAACATCACTTCTTATTAGTTCTTAACAATAGTGTTGTAAACAATTTGAGAATTGATATAGCAAATCTCGCACTTCTCAAGATAAAGTCCTAAAGCTAAAGTGTGATACCATGTGTAATTCAATAGCCCCATTGTCACCTCACCAACCTCTTTTCACTTCGGGCTAGCTCTCCTCCAACTCAAGGGGTGTTCTCCCTAGTAGATGTTAGGGATCTAATGGCCCAACCAAACCAAGTCAAGAGCCCCCTAACTCTCTATGTTTACTACTATCAATCAAAATATTGAACAATAGGGTTAGACATGCATCTTGAAGATAAAATTGCCAGGGTATTTTTGGGTAATTTCAAAGGGAAAGTCCCCAAACACATATAATCAAGGAATTATAACATGATTTCAAACATTAAATATCAACAAAATCGTTTAAAAGATATTGAAAGGAAAAAGGTGATGGAAGATAGAAAGTGCCTTACTTAAATGCTCTAAGGATTTTTCAATAGTTGCTCCAAAAGCTTCACTTCAAGGCCCTTCAAGATCGTCTCCAACAATGCTATACCATCGGCTTCAACAATGTTGCTCCAAAAATGTCCTCAAGGTCTTCACAACAAGTTTACTAGAAGTTGCTCCAACAATATATTCAATAAGGTCTTCATTGTCAACTCGTCTCTTGTTTGGGTTCCTTAATGTGCAATGACATGTTTCCAGGACTGAATTCAATGCAAGGCATATTTGAAACTCTAACTCTGTCTTCCGGTGTCTTATTAGAAATTATTTTAGTTTTCATTTTGTGTTTTCAAGTTAGATATTTTTTTCAAGTTTTTACATTTATAATTTTATTGCAATGTGGCAGACTGATCAGAGCAGTGCAGGAACAACCCCGAGACGGGATGATCGCGGAAAGAGGCCAGCGGAAGAACATGTAAAGTGCCAGCATTGCTCTATCTTCAGGTATTTTAGTTGTTTACATAATTGAAATAATATTAATTTTGTTCAAATATGCAGACACCTAGCCATGGTACGCCTGATGATTCCCTCTTTGAGGAAGAGCTTTCTTCATCCCTATCTCCAGTGTTCTTGTTGTGAAAAAAGGCACGAGATCCAAGGTCATAATTTAATACTTTGATAGACGCGCCTCAAACACCTGAAACAGAAGAGAGGATAAAACAACTTATGATCCAGCTAGAAACATATCAGGCAATAATGAAAAGTCAAAAGGATATTTTTTTTGTTCTGCATGAGATGAATTGTGATAGTTTGATTTTTAATTTTTACATTGACTAAAATAACAAAAAGTTCTTTTGTATGTAGCGTTTTCTGGCACTTGCTGAACCCGATGTTGGTGGTAGTGGGACACAAGGGAAAAAGATTTCCCAAAAACCCTCTCGTACACCTTCTACTCTTTTAGTTTCCAGCCAAGAAACACACCCTGCCCAAGCAGACACCTAGCCAACCGCTGAACGTGTTGGCAATGATGAGGTTGATATGGCCAACTACATTATTGCGTTTCCTGGAGCTACACGTGTCAGCTCCAAGGGACCATTAATGGCACGTTGTTGGTGAACGATGAAGGTGTCCCTATAAAGCATGTACAACTCCCAGGTAAATTTTATTATTTTAACTATTTCATGTACTTTATCTAAAACATATTTATCATGATTTTTATTTTTAAATTAATGATAATATCTTTTTTTTTCTGTGTAGGAAACAATGAGTTCTACAGGTTTTTGGAGAGCCATGCGTTGGTAATTTTTGGCCCAACCATACACACAGGGTGGAATTCCTAGAATTCCAACCTGAAAAAAGAACTTCTAGATTATCTAGAAGCCCTTTTTGGGGTCGGCACATTTGACAGAACAACGGTGGCTCGGGTAGCCAACAAATATTTGAAATATACCAGGGACACCTATAGGACGCAATTGCAATTTAACCCTATATATGAACGTCCTCTCACAGTTCCAGAGAGTGAGTGGAGAGCACTCATCCATGATGGAAAAGAGAAAAGGGCTAATAAATAAGGAAAAATGCCAACTGGACCCGCAAGGTAAATTACAACTTTAATTCAATAGCTTTAATTTTCTCTATGTCTAAAATAAAAGTGTGCTACGTCATATCTGACTTTAATCTTTTGATGCTAGGTTGCCTGACACCTCAAAGGAAACCAAAGCTAGGATTGAAAAAAAGGACCATCACAAGCTAGGCCAGGGCGGCTACTTGAAATTAGCTGCAAGAATTGTAATTAAGTAGCTAAACATCTTATAATTAATTGTATCGCCTTCCAACGTTTTTGTAATCCTATAAAATATGATTAAAAATACAAAATCATATGTAATGTAGGGTGATGACTTCGGAACAAAAACTACAGAGAAAGATAAAATATCGCTTTCCATTTCGGCTATCAAGCTGTAGTTAAACGTCGCAGAAGCTTGGGGTAGGTCCCAAGATCCAGAATTCCTGATAAGGTAAAACATTAACCTTTCAATATGTTTGTTTTCGTCCATAAATTTAATGTCTAACAACTTTGTTTAAATCAGGGGAGCAGCATTACCAACGAGGCAAATAACCTAGTTTTAGAGCTACATGTAGATGATCCTCACGTGCAACCTGATCATTGTAGTGGGGACCAGGGTGACAATGCTACTATCAGTGAGGGCCGTGACGGTAATTAATTTCCACTTATAATTTTTTCTAATTATACCTTGATGGTTGTCCTTATAACGTTTTTTGTTTAAATGACAGAGAATGTTTCCCTTGAGGATATTACCACCAGAGAGGAAGACAGGGCAATAGTCCCAACGGCGACAACTGGTGCACCAGGTAAATAATCTCATTGCAATTTTTTTTATTAATATTACCGAACTAGTTCAATGATATTTAAAAACTGACAATTAAAATTTAATATTATTTGTTTTTGTATGCGATGCCCCATCACTGGATGAGACCGGACATCGTGACTATGCAACTAGGTCAGGGACGACAACTGGTGCACCAGGTAAATAATCTCATTGCAATTTTTTTTATTAATATTACCGAACTAGTTCAATGATATTTAAAAACTGACAATTAAAATTTAATATTATCTGTTTTTGTAGGCGATGCCCCGTCACTGGATGAGACCAGACATCGTGACAACGCAACTAGGTCAGGGCGACAACTGGTGCACCAGGTAAATAATCTCATTGCAATTTTTTTTATTAATATTACCGAACTAGTTCAATGATATTTAAAAACTGACAATTAAAATTTAATATTATCTGCTTTTGTAGGCGATGCCCCGTCACTGGATGAGCCCCAGACATCATGAATACGCAACTAGGTCAGCAGTGCGGGTTGAAAGGCACGAAACAGGAGCAGAGCACGATGATATTGATGATGTAATTAGGAGCTTTAAAAATAGGAAGAAGAAAAAGAAAATTTGACAATGTAAAATATTGTATTATTATAAGACAAACGTTACCATACTTGGAAAATTTTTTTGCGTTATATAAAAAACTCATTTATCATACTATTTTTATGTCAAGCATTAATTGCAATGTTTCCTTGCGTACTTTTTGTTGAATTGTTTTTTATTAGTTATTGAATTTTTTTTTTTATGCTCATGAAAGTAAAAAATGAAATATAGATTGGGTATTGGGGAATTGAGAGTGATGTGAGGGGGGAGGGGCCATAAGAGCTTCCACCTTCACGTGGTTGGCCCTGTTTAGTAGAGAATAATTTATTGGAGTGATTTAATCTTGGAGCAAACCTCCCTCGATCCAATGTAGCAACAAAAAAGTCACTGTTGACTTAGTTGCTACTCTTTCAGATCGTGGGATGCTTGTTCCAAGTTCATGCGACTCCAATAAATTGTTCTTAAAACGAAGAGGAGCTTATTCAGGCACGTTTTGACATTTTCAACATATGTTATAACATTATCATAAGAATGCATCTTAGAGTAAAAAATACTACATCAATTACTTGTATTTATTGTATAGATAATGATGGATTTTGATTGACTTGGCAGTGCAGGTACAAATCCTCTTGCATCATGAGCAACACAACTTGTCAACCAGGGTCATGTCCAGGATATTTTTGCTTGTGTGCTTGACCAGGTTCGTAATGTCACATTTTGTAAGTTCCTTTACAGTTCATAATTCAATATTAAGCTTGTTCATGATTATTATCTAGGTTTTTTGTATGTGTTTTCTCATCTATTTGATTGTAAGCAACTCTGTATGTTTCCTGTTGTTCACTATGATTTCTCCCATTACCACTCCCAGGATGAATCCAACTTTATTGTTACATAGGTTACTTTATTGTTACTATGATTTCTCCATTTACGATTTCATAGGTTACATCATGTAAAGTTGTCAAGCTCAGGTTGGTGATGAGCTTTAGTTCTCCAGATTTGTGGCTTTTTTGATATTTTCTCCCTCATGTCATTCCTGCATCACCTCGTTGTTTGAGCATGCCAATTGTCTACCACTTGTACCAATTGGCACATGTCAATCTCTGAGTGGTGCCACATTTCACCTATTTTCAGCGAGAGTTTAGGGTTTCTCTAACATAGCTTCAGAAATCCGATTCAGTGCCTGCTTGAATATTGTCACATAATACTCATGGTTTGGATTGATGAGCATGTTATGAATGGTTGGTTGATTCATAAGAACCACCCATATAGTCATCTTGAGATATTTTAGAAGTTTTCTCGGGTTTCCTTTTTCACCGTTTCTAGTGGGTGGGATGGTGTGGGGTGATCCATCAATACTGGTGCTCTTGTAGTAGGGAATTTGTTTTTGGGGATATAAAGGAGCATTTAATGTAGATATCCCATTGGATGCATTCATAGATGGGCACGAGAGGTCAAGAATTTAAATTAAAAATATGCAACCTCTAGCATGGCAACCTGAAGGCCGCGAGAGACACTGGTTAAAGATTGTTTTGTGCTAGCCTTAATATATTCGTGATTTATTTCTATTATCTTAATGCAAATATATAGTTTGGTCTCATTAAAATGAGGATTGTGGTTGTATTTCTCTTTGGTTGTTTCTCTCTTAATGCTCCAGAAGTTGCCAAAAGTTGCGATAATTGTTTAGTTTGCCTGTTACAACTTAAAAGTGGTTTTTAGCAATGGGAGTCATGTTTTTTAAGGTTCATACTAATATGAAGATCTTATAATTCTATATTCAGGATAAGAGAAGATGGCCTCTGCTTTGGGCAGTATGACAACAATTGCCACATCTACCTCATTGGGTAACAATGGAAAGGGGAAGAAGTTGGGTGCAATGTTTGATAATTATGGCAGACAATTGTCTTCTCTTTCAAATTTTTCACCCATTTCCTTTAATCGCTCAAGCAGAAGAGGGACTCTGAGATTACGCGACAGAGAGAAGGTAGTTAATACAAGAGCTATGGAAAAGGATTTGTACTTCAACAAGGATGGCTCAGTGACAAAAAAATTGCAGGTCAGAGAAAAAATTATGTTTAAAGGAAGGTCACCTGCACGTGAAACTTCACTGCGGTGGATATTTCCTTGTCCACTTATATTCGATTTTAATGTGTTATTTTAATTTTTCATGGAGGGTTGTTTTGGCATATGGTCTTGCATTCAATTGCACACTTACTGAAAGCATTGTCAATTTGTCTTGCAGGCGGTGTGAACAAACTTGTTGATCTTGTTGGAGTCACCCTTGGGGCGAGGGGCAAAATTTTGTCTTGGAGAGCAAGCATGGTTCTCCGAAAATAGTTAATGATGGTGTGACAGTAGCTAAGGAGGTAATTTGTAGATGTGTGCTCTGGTTTTATTTTTAACATTGTATTAGCTCCCCCTCTTAAATGTCTTAGATTTGGTAGGCATAATTTGAAAACTCAAAGGTGAAAGGAAACATATTTGTTACCCAGTGGTCTACTTGGCCTATGGACTAGCAACATTAGAGTAATGCATAAAGCTTTTCAAAAAAATAAAAGGAAAGGGTTATGGTTGAGTCAAATTTTATTGTTATTGACAATGTAATGAAATGTATCTCAATGCTATGGTTTTGGCCTTTTTATTGGTTGAATTAGAGGACCCAGTTGAAAATATTGGGGCCAAGTTGGTAAGGAAAGCTGCGACAAAGACAAATGATTTAGCTGGGGATGGAACCACAAAATCTGTTGTTCTTGCACATGTTGGAATATTGAAAAATTCTAGAACAATGAATGGAGAATAAATCTCCCTTCTTTTAACATAGAGAAAATAAAAATCTCTTTGACAGGAGACAGAGTTTCAATACTTTGAAAACAAAATTCTATTCCCTTCAATAACTCAAAAAAAAACTATTACACTTCTTCCTCACTGAGAGGGATTACAAAATTATGATTGCTACAAAACGCAGTGCATATAACCAACTCACTGTCTGTTCAAAACAAACATACTCTGTCTCTAAAACACTCTGCCATGTTTTTCACTTTCGCACTGCTGTGCATACACACTTAAAAATTTACACTTGGTCTTTCACTTTTTACACACTGCTGTGTAATAAAAAATTTATGTACTATCTATAAAAAAAACTACCAAGCTTTTTTGTCCTTTTTATTTTTATATGCCGTAACATATAAAACATATTATAATAAACCCTCTTTTCAAAAAAATAAAATTAAAACTAAATTCTATGGCCCACCTTTCATTTCGCATATGATATATATATAACATATGTTTAAAACATATGTATATATTAAAGCATACATAAAATTAAATTATCAAAACATTAAAGAACCCTTTCCGTCGGACTTCAAAAGTTTGAATAGATTGAATTTCAAACCAAATTCGTGTTCCAAAATGGGATGTTGACGTCTGCCTAATTTGTAACGCGAATTCTCAATCCAATGTGCCTTATAAAAAATTCGGGTCCAGTTTTCAGGTTTTCAGATTCCCTTCAATTTCATGCGATCCAATATTAATGCTCCACGTGTCCTCCTTTTGAATTTACAAAACTGGGGGGTAAATTTCTGTTTGTTTAATTTTTGGTTGGTGAATTGTGTTAATGCTGGTTGTTGTGTTTAAATACAATCCTGTACAGAAATATGGCTGCGGCCGTCTACAAAAAAAACTTGCAGGAATTTTAAATGCTGAATTAAATTTCTGGATGGCATGCAAGCAACCTCCAAAAAAAATGTTGCTGCTGCATCCATCCTTCTGCTGCAGCAGTTGAAGTTAAAATTCAACAGCACAAGGTTTAATAAGTGAGGGTGTAAAGGTAACTTTTTGTCGATGGTACTGGATTAAGATCATCTATTCATTTTTGTAGGGTCTTATGGTGTTTGGTTTTTTAGTTTTGGGTTGGGTTTATTGAGTCTAAGATAGTTTTTGAGTGAAACAATTGCTATCAGGTATTAAAAAAATTTGGTTCTTTTGTCAAAATTTATGAGCTTGTTAGGAAATACAAAACTGACAATGGTTGTATCTTAAATTTTTGGAAAATAATTTGAAATGAAACCTTTTTGTTTAGGTTTTTGCAGCAGGTGCAAACCCCGTTCAAATTACTAGGGGCATTAACAAGACAATAAAGGCCCTTGTTTCAGAACTCAAAATTTTGTCAAAGGAGGTAAACGCTTGCCTTTTGAGTAGGCTTGTTTTCCTTTTTGCTGATGGTTTGGTGTATCTAATTGAATTAGTTGCCTAAGGTATTTTTGGTTGCAAACTCCTTTTCATTTTTCATACAATATTGGCCTTGTGGAATACATTTGATTGTGTGGTCTTGTTAGATCTACAACATTTTTAGTTGTTTAGTCTTATGGCCGAGGTGCACTTTTATTATGGAAATATTTGATGCAATATTGTCATTTAATCCTTACTGCAGGGTAGCATGTTGAGAAGTTTCTTATGAAACATTTGGTATTCAAAATGACACTTGATCCTATACAACATCATGCACTTGACTTCAAAATTAATATTCAAAGTGTGCCAGACAATTCTTGCAAAATTTGAAATATTTATGTTGTTTTAAACCATTATCTTTTTCATGTATTGGATGCTGAAAATGAGAAAAAGACTTTGGTATGAAACCAACTGGTGAATAATTTCCAGCAAAGCAACCACTTCCAAGACATGATTTAGAAGTAGAACATATGTACTTATGAAGCATAGAAAGATATCCTTGATGCATTGGCAATGTTTGGCTAGGGTTATTTTTTGAGAAAATAACTCCTTATTCCTAGAATAGTGATCTTCAATACAAGTTAATGCCAGAGAAGAGAGATCATCGTGTGACATAAACCTATTAACAAAAGTGAACAGGGAATGATTATTAATTATGGCATACTAAGTTGTCAGTGATTTTTACTATTTGTCTTTAACATGTAAAAATGTTAAATTCCAAACTTACATCATCATGGTTTGGCATCATGAGCTTGACTAATTGTCCACCATGCTCATAATTTCATTGCTGTCTTCATATCTATAAACAACGTTTCAAATAATAATAAAAAAGTTCTATAAGAAAAATCCAGACCTCCATGTTGCTACTCCTTGTGAGACAAAGTCAAAATTGCATTACACAATCTGACACAAAAGAATCTCCTATATCCCGGTGGTATGTATCCAATTTCTTATAATAGTGTCTTCAAGACTTATGTTGACATTTCCAATGAGATATTTAAGCAATGAAAGATGGAGCCTTCTTCATTGTTGTATATGTAACAGTATTTTATTAATATAAAGATTGATGGTTTTGTCTTTCTGAAAATGAAATGTAAAAATAATTTATTGTGGTCAATTGAAAAGATTTTTTTTTAAAGCTTTTCATTATGGAAGGGCAACATAGATATATGCCCTTCTAATTGAAATTTGGACCTGCCCTTCAAATTTGATCACTATGTGGGACCTTAACAAACAACAAAACTATTCCGCCATGCGTTATATAAAACATATAACAAAACCTTTGTCAAAACTTCAAACGAACCCCTTTAGCCGTGGGTATTTCATCACGAATTGATCATTTTACCATGTACCTTCTTCTAGAGGAATATTCTTCCACTTGATTAGGTACTTCATTAGGGGAATTTTGAGGTCTAAAATGGGCCTCCTAAGGAAACAATAAAATAATAGCTAAACCAATAAATAATATTTGTGAACTTGCAATTCACTTTTTGCACCACAACCCATGTAACCGTAGTTAAATTCAATTCAAAAGTTGTACCAAAATAAAGTTAATAAAAAAACTGTATTGATGTGACTATAAATAAGAATGATCTCTTCAAGAAAAAATCATTATCATTGAACAACTAATGCATTTGTCTTTTGTACTTAAATAACTTAAAATAAAATATAAATATAATTTTATAAATTCTTAATTATATTATATGCTATTAATTAAAATTTATATTATTTAAATTGTATAATAACATGTAATTAATATACTATATCAAAATAATATAATACAATATAATATAATAAATGTATAGGGATATGCATTGTTTCTTTCAAGAAATATGAAATGAAAATAATATATTTTTATTCAAAAAGTGTGAAATGACATTTGTTTTGAGCACTTTACTTTGAATTTAAAAGTACTTAGAGCACTACCATGGTTAACCATGAGTTTTTATCCACCATTGAGAATGTGACAAGGAAATACCTTTGACTCAAACAATGCCACCTCAACCATTATGGATGATGTCATCCCCTAAAATGTGATTGGTTCTAATAAAGTGAATTTTGATTGTACATTTTCCTTAGGAGGCCCATTTTAGACCTCAAAATTCCCCTAATGCATAATGGTTATATGTCAAAGAGATACAGAATGTTTATCTATAACTTTTTGTGGTTCAAGAATCAACTTTCATTCTTCATCTAATTTTGGAAGTTCTATTTACATTGGCATATTTTTTCCCAAAACCCTTTTTAGGCAAGATACATGAAAAAACTTATGAATGCAAGAAGAAGGAAAATATAACTTCTATACCACTTGTGAAATCCTATGAATAATTATTTAGGGCCATAACATTTTTGAGCTAATTCTTTATTCTTCTTTTTCTTGAATGAAGATTGCTTATAATGCTATAATCTAAAAATACCCAATTACCCTCCTCAAATTATCTTTCACTTCAATGTTGTTCCCCTTGTTGTTTTATCATGTTTCATGTCATTTGAAGGTTTTCCATAATAATTTTCAAAGTTTCTTTAGTATTTTCCATATGTGACTCTGTTTCCTATACTTTGGACTTATCTTGCAAAAAGTATGAGATACTAGGAGTTGGATATCCATAAGGGCCTTAAATGGGGAAATTTTAGTAGATGTGTGATAGGTAGTATCATATTACCATTCTTCCTTGACGAACCCACTTCATCCATTAAGATTGATTTTCTAAAGAGTAACATTGTAGATAACCTTAAAAACATTTGTTAAGTATTTTTGTTTGACCATTTGATTGTGTTTGATATGTAGAACTCATGGCAACTAGTGTTTCTCCACTCATATTAAATAATTATTTCCAAAATTTTCTTGTTACTATTACTTTAGAAAAACCATGAAGACTATGAATTTCTTTCACGGACACTTCTGCCACTTGGCTTGTTGTTTATGTACTTTGAGCTCTACAAAAAAAATCTACAAAATTTGTCTATATAAATGACCACAAAAATGTAATACTTACCTTTATATTTCAGTAACCCTGTGATAAAGTCTATTGATATATCTTCTAGTCTTTGAATATGTATGTGGAATGGTTAAGTAACCCTAGAGATTTTACTATCTCTCTTTTATTTATTATGCAAACCTGACCTTCTCTTACAAAATTTTGAATATATTTCTTCATTCCTTCCAAAAATATATTTTTTGATCCTTTGAGATGTTTTAAGGAACCCTACGTCCTACCATCAGAGAGACATGGGACTCCCTTAATATTTGTTTATTCAAATATGCTTGCGTACATAAAAATATTCTACATTTGCACCAAAGTATATCTCTCTTTCACTCCCAATGCTCCATAGAGTTCATCCCATCCTTTATAAATTTTAGTTTTTGTTTAGTACTATTGTAATTTTTCCATTATGGCAAGCTTCTTCTAGCCACCTAGGAATAGAAAATGTAATTGGATATAAATTTGAGGCCTCTTCTATTTTAGAAAGAGCATCATGTACTAAATTTTCCTTACCCTTTTTGTAGATTATCTCAAAATTAAAACTTTGCATTTTTCTCCTCATTTTTGTTAATCTTCCAATGAAATCCATAGCTTCAAAAAATACTTTATGCTATCATGGTATATCTTGACTTTAAAGTACCTCCCAATGATATACTATCCCCATTTTTTATTGCATGTAATATTGCTTCCATTTATTTTTCATACGTAGATTTCACCAAATATTTTCTTTGAATTCCTTGATTTTAAAAGCCAATGATATCCCTTATTTTGTTAATGTTACGTAAATTCCTTGTCCTAGTGCCTCACACTCTACTATGAATGTTTTACCAAAAGTAGGTGCAACCGATGTTGGTGTAGAAGACATGGCATCCATTAAAAGAGAGAATGCCAAAGTAGCCTCATCATTCCATATAAATGATATTTTTTTCAAGAGATATGTGAGTGGACTTGAAATGCATGCATAATTCTTAACAAATGATCAATAATATCATGTAAGTCTAAAAAATCTTCTAAGAACCTTGATTTTCTTAGGAATGGGTCATTTTGTAATAGCTTGCATCTTTTGAGGCTCCAACTTCACTCCTTCCTTTAAAACAATATGAACCAAATACTCGAATTCTTATTTCCCAAAATCACATTTGGATATTTTTACATAAAAATGATTGTTCTCAATAATTATTTATATAACTTTTCCACATGTTTAGTGTGGTATTCCCATGATTTATTATAAATATGTGTATTATCAAAGAAAACCAACACAAATTTTATAAGATGGGATCAAACAAAATTGTTCTTAAGTCGAGTCTGCCAGACTTCAAATGGTGATAAACCATAATTCAAACCAAATTCGCGTTCCAAAATAGCCTGCTGACGTCGACCAATTTTGTGACGTGAAAACCAAATGAATTCCGCCCTAATATTTTTCGGGTCCGAAGTTGGGCTCAAGTACGAAGGGAGAGTTGTGACGCGAATTTCTTATCAAATTTGCCCTAATTTTTTTTCGGGTCTAGATTTCCACTGTGCGAGTAGCCCAAACAAAGATCCGCTCCAATCAATTTCTGCCACGTGTCCTCAATCAAAACTTACCCTTCTCCCAGCTACGGGTGCACTCGATGGCGTTTAAGGCGATGGGACACGGATGTGGCGATTTCATATCATTCGCATTAAGTTTTAACGTTGTTCAATTAAGTTCCAATGTTTTCACATCAAATCCGCATTAATTAAGTTTTAACACTGATCAAGATCAAACCTCCACTCCTGTTAGCGATTCCGAATGCTCCAATATGATCCGGCCTTCGGCTCTCATTAATGATCAGAGATTAATTATGACGGGCGTCCTTCGATTGCATTGCAGTCGGGTCGATAAAATGGCGTTTCGCTATGGTTTTTTAGACGAGCCAGTTGTTGGGTTACACTATCTGCTCACTGTGACGAGAAGGAGAAGTGGCCAGCTGAACTGCTGCTTAGACCTTGCTGCAATTCTAAATTTCTCTCAGTCTCGTCTGTGTCTGTCTTCCTCTGTTTCTTGGAATTCTGCTTCTCTGTCTCCTCTTGTGCCCACTGCTAGTGAGACTCCACCCATGCCTCGCCTGCATCAAAGGATGCGTTTCCGCAGTGGGAGCACTATAGGTCAACCCCTGCGCGCTCCCTCCAACCCCTCAATCGAGTCATCTTCTGGCCAGTCTAGTGATTATTACGCAGGTCGCTATCCAAATACTAGGAGTGGGCGGGGTCGGGTTGTAGGATCTAGCCACCGTATGGATTCCCCTGCTCCTCGTTTCCCCACCGCTAGTTCACCTTCTCCCATGACGCGCACTGCGCAATTTTCCTTTAATTTCTCTCTCAACTGCCGACGAATCACAACTTCAGTCACTGTGGTTTTCCGCGAGGAGGCCCAAATGGAGGAAGAATTCACCCGTCTGGCAGGTCTGAGCTCGGAAAAAGCCTGCCAACATTTGGGCCTTCAGGAGGGGAGCTGTGGCATGAATGTGGAGGTAGCACCTAGCGATCCTGGACCTTCTGAAGGATGGTGCCAAATCGTCGAGGAGCTGGAGGAGTAGTTTGGTTAATTTGTTTTTCTTGCTTCGCGGCCCACTTAATTGGGCTACTTTTAGATTATTTTACTATTCTAGACCTTTGCAATATTTTTGAATTCTGTAAATTAAACGTTCAAGACTGGTTTCCCCGTATGAGGGAATTCTTCTTAATTTTTTGATTTTTTGATGACAAATTTTCCATGAGTCTAGGCAATGATTTTGACTTCGGTGTAATTTTATTCCCACTGTTAATAGATTAAATTTACTTAGAAAAAAAAATGTTGCCCTGTTTCTATTTTAAACCTGTTTTTTGAAATACAGAGCCATGTTTATATGGTCTACGTATTATACTCTTTCTCTGTATATATACAGGAACCTTTTTGCTATGAACATGGTGGATGTTGTAGCAGGCTACTAATGGAAACAAGAGAGCCTGAACCTTACATCTTGGATGCAACAGATGGTTACCAATTTTGGAATCAAGCGAGCTTGATCTTACAAGCGAGCCTGGGTTTCTGCAGATGGTTTTTATTTCCGGGAACAAGCGAGCTAGAACATACAATCGACCCTGGGTTTATACATATTTTTGCTCTATCATGGATGCTTTTTGTGTGAGGCGTATATCAACAGTACATGTCTCTGCACATTTCCTGTATCCGCTTTATGATACTATTTTATGTGTTGACAGGTTATCACTCTGCCTTCAAAACTAGCGATGATGGTTTATTGATATGGTCTGATGGTCTTTTTATATTTTGGACATATCACACTCCTCACATGATTAGCGTTTTTCTCTGTTCAAGGATTTTGGGTACTTTAATTTGTATTTGGAACAATGGACGTCGGTGCTCTATCTGTTGCTTTACTATTCTACATACTGCTATTTCACTTTCTTATAGATGCCTCGGGCATATTTGGATGCTTTCTCAGATTGTCGATAATCTCCATGTGGACCGTTACTGGGTTTTATATCATGTCCCTATATGTGACATGGGGTATTTTTCTATCATTGTTTGGGGTGGGACTTCCACTTTTCTGGACGGATATTTGGGTTCCAATATTCAGATGTGAAAATGTAATGACTTCATGGACTGTTTTACTTCATATAATATATTCAAAACAACGTTTTTTCTCTTGTGAAAAAAAAATGATTAATGTTTATCACTCTGCCTTCAAAAGTAGCGATGATGGTTTATTGATATGGTCTGATGGTCTTTTTATATTTTTGACATATCACACTCCTCACATGATTAGCGTTTTTCTCTGTTCAAGGATTTTTGGTACTTTTATTTGTATTTGGAACAATGGACGTCGGTACTCTATCTGTTGCTTTACTATTCTACATACTGCTATTTCACTTTCTTATAGATGCCTCGAGCATATTTGGATGCTTTCTCAAATTGTCGATAATATCCATGTGGACCGTTATTGGGTTTTATATCATGTCCGTGTATGTGACATGGGGTATTTTTCTATCGTTGTCTGGGGTGGGAATTCCACTTTTCTAGATGGATATTTGGGTTCCAATCTTCAGATGTGAAAATGTAATGACTTCATGGACTGTTTTACTTCATATAATATATTCAAAACAAAGTTTTTCCTCTTTTAAAGTTTCATTTTTTTTTAAAAAATTGAACTCGCCGTCGGTATACCGATGCCTTGTAAGTGTCGGAATTGCGACAACTTAAAAACATCAGAAGAGCGACAGTATAAAAACGTTGGATGAGTGACGTTCAAAATGTCAGACCAAATTTCGTCAGAATTGCGACAGTTTACAAACTTCGGAAGAGCGACGTTCAAAACGTCGGACCACATTTCGTCGGAATTGCGATAGTTTACAAATGTCGGAAGAGAGACGTCCAAAACATTGGACCACATTGCGTTAGAATTGCGACCGTTTACAAACGTCGGAAGAGCGACGTTCAAAATGTCGGACCACATTTTGTCGGAAGTGCGACAGTTTACAAATGTCGGAAGCACGACGGTTCGGGAAACTTCGGAAGAGCGACACTTGTTTGGAAGCGACGGAAAAAGTGTCGATAGTGCGACACTTTTAAGTGCGTCGGAACTGCGATGGTATGGAAAACCACATTTTTCCCACCCTCGAATTGTCGCTCTTGTGACGACTATGTGTCGGAATAGCGACGAATTTGCCGTCGGAAATTCCGCCAAATTTTCTAGTGATCACAGTCTCCATTGGTGGCTAGGTTGTGTTGTTGGGTGTTGTTGGGGAGAGTTCCACAACATCACTCTGGAGATTTATTTTTAGAGGAGGAGATCTTTATTTCATTGGGAGATCATTTATGAGTGTTCTTGGGTAGATTTGCAAATCTTGGCATCAGGCCAACATTTTCCAGTTCACCTACAGCGTGGTATCACTCCTAGACTGCGTTATTCTCATGGTGTATTTGTAGTGGGGGACGACAAGATTGATTGGAGGGGAAATATTGAGTGAAAGGACCAACCTTTCACTTTAGAGTCCCATTGGAGGAGGCTATTTCAGATTTCAAATCATATTAAGCCTATTTTTTTTATGAGTTTCTGTTGCTACCCAACAACTCCGACATTATTGCATTTTCCCATTCTGTACATGTATTGTAGCCAATCCTTCTAAGGGTTGATGTATTGTATTTTCAGGGGTTGAGATCATTCTCCCCAATCTTTATTTGAGCTCATATTGACATATTTGTGTATCATTATCATTTTGCAGCAGTTCCCCTTCAAGAATTCCGCAGTCATAGCCTAGGGCTTTATTCATGTAGCAGAATTCTTCATATTCTCATGTACATTTCCCTTGAGGTTTGCAGCACATTTTTGAGTGACTATTTCCTCATGGATTTTTTTATCTTATGCTGATATAATATGATATGATGGCTATTTGATTCTCCTGAAATTCTTTGTGTTCAAGTATTCATTTCTGCTCCATAGCAGGTGTTTTAGATATTGTTGTAGCTTCACTTTGAAATATCTTAAGATATTCCCAAAGGTGTAGATTTTCCCTCTTTTTGGATATTACACTAACACTCCCTATCAAACACTCTTATTCATTCATTTCCATGAAATTGAAACTAGTTCTCCCTTGTGTTTCCTTGGAATTCCTGGACACTCTGTAACATGCGTTGGCACCACACCCTGACACTTGACACATCTTGGCATGCCTTAGCAATTGGAATGTCTTGGCATTCCTGACATTCCTTGGAACCATCTATCATGTGTTATCACTTCTTGGAATTCCCTGGCACATGTTGGAACTCCATAGTTGTCATGCCCTTATAGATAGCCTTACATTTTTTGCGACTTGGGAACCTAACCAAGTCATTGAAAAAATAGTGTTGTGCCTAGCCCAAATTTTCCCTTTTTTTGAAACTTCTTTGTCCCACCCCTTCTAAAAATTGTAGGCTTGCCTCCTGCAGTTCCTAAGTTTAAAATTCTCTTAACAAACTTCATCCTTAGGACACCTAGAATTCATTAACGCTCCCTACCACACACTCTTATTCATTCATTTCTATGCATTTTTATTTAGTTCTCCCTTTTTATTCCCAAACACTCCCCAACACTCCTCGGCATGCATTGACACTTTCTGACATTTTTTAGCACACATTTTCATTCCTAGGCATGCCCTGGAACTCCTAAGCTACCATGCCCTCATAACTACCCTTACATTTTTTGAAAATTGGGAACCCAACCAAAATATGCCTCGACTACAAAAACTTGACCAAGTTACAGTTACTACAACTATATTATTCCTTTTTCACCTAAGAACTTCCTGTAGATAATCTTAGGATATTCATGTCAAATCTCAAATCATACAATTTAACAAGTTACGAAGACAATGTTCGCATCCATATATTGTCATAAAACAACTAAGCAACATAGTTTACAACTTTATATTCCATAACACTTCGCACATCTAACAATCCCTTGCCACTATGTGGCATGTGTTAGCATCCCCTCCATTCCTTGACATGCTTTTACACTCCCTGACACATCCTAGAACTCACTGACACCTAATATCACACCAAGAACTTGTTGATACTCCCCATCACACTATTATTCATTCATATGCATGAATTTGAAACTAGTTATCCCTTGTGTTTCCCTGGAAATATGCCCTAACACACCCTAAAATGTGTTGGCGCCACACCTTGGTGCCTGTCATGTCTTAGTATGCCTTAACACTTGACATGTATTATCATGCATAACTTGACTTGGAACTGTCTAACATGTGTTAGTACTTCTTGTCATTCCATAGAACACCTTGGCACTCCCTAGCTATCATGCCCTCATAGATAGCCTTATTTTTTTTGCGACTTTGGGAACTGAACCAAATCATTGGAAAAACAATGTTGTGCCCAACCCAAAGTCTCCCTTTCTGTGAAACTTATTTTTCCACTTCTTATGAAGACCATAGGCTTGCCTCCTGAAAGTCCTATTTTGAAATTCTCCTAAAACACATCATCCTTAGGGCACCTAGAATTCACTAACAATCCTTAGCACACACTCTTATTCATTCATTTCCAAAAATATTGACATATTTCTCCCTTATTTTCCCACGACATTCCCTAAAACTCATCAACATGCATTGACACTATCTAGCATGTGTTATCACACCTTTTCATTCCTAATTAGCATGCACTGGAACTCCTTATCTATTGTTCCATCACAACTACCCTTACTTTTTTTTAGACTTGGGAACCCAACCAAGTCTTGCCTCAACTACAATAGCTTGACCAAGTTATAGTTACTACAACTAGACTATGCCTTGTTCACCTAAGAAATCCCTATAACTCATCGTGTACAATCTCAAATCATCCCACTTAAAAATTTACCAAGTGAAGGCACACGTACAATCGTGGCCATAAAAGAGTTAAACAACATAGTTTACATCTTAACATGCCATAACACCTGGAACTTCTAACAATCCCTTGGCACTATGTGGCATGTGTTAGCATCCCTTCATTCCTTGTAATTCTTTGGCACTCCCTAGAGCACCCTAACACTCCCTGACATGCCCTGGAACTCTAGAATTCATTTTAACTGCCTAACATATAACATTTTCACTCCCTCGTTAGCGCACCCGAAACTCATTGACGCTCCCTATAACACACTCATATTTGTTCATATCCTTGCATTTTCAACTATTTCTCCCTTGTGTTTCTATGGCACTCCCTAAATTTCCCTGGCACATATTGACATACCCTGGCACTTGGCACATCTTGGCATGCCTCCTTGGCACTCTAGCATTCCCTGGCACAACCTAGAACACCTTGTCACTCCCTCCCTAGTATACCTAGAACTCACTAACAATCCATGTCACACACTCTTATTCATTCATTTCCATGCATTTGAAACTAGTGCTCTCTTATGTTTCTCTGAGACTCCCTAACACTCTCTGGCATGCTTTGGCACACCTTGGGACTAGGCACATCTTGGCATGTTTCCCTTACCTCTAACATGTATTAACACTTCCTATCATACCTTAACACTCCCTCAGAACACCTAGAACTCACTGACACTTCATATCACAAATTCTTATTCATTCATTCATTTCCATGCATTAATTTAACCTAGTGCTTCCTTCTGTTTCCCTGGTACTCCCTAACACTTCCTAGCATGCGTTGGAAAACCTTAGCACCTGGAACATGTTGGTTACATGCTACCCTAGAACTCTAGCATGATTTAGTGCATCCTAACATACCATATCAGACCATCCTTAACACACCTATAACTTGTTGACACCCCCATCACACACTCTTATTCATTCATTTCCATGCATTTTGACCTAGTGCTCCCTTATGTCTCTCTAGCACTCCCTAACACTCCTTATCAAGCATTGACACACCTTGGAACTTCTCACATCTTCCTATGCTTCCCTATCACTCTATCATGCCTTGGCACTACCTAGCATACCTTGTCACTCCATTCTTAGTACACCTGGAACTCGCTGACACTTCATTTCAATGCATTTGGAAATAGTGCTCCCTTGTGTTTCCCTGACACTTGACCCTCACTCTCCCTAGCATTTTCTCACACCACACCCTGGTACCTGGCACATCTTGGCATGACTTATCACTTGACTTGTGTTGGAATGCCTATGATTCCTTGGAAATCTCTAGCATGTGTTAATACTTCATGGAATTCCTTGACACTCCCTAGTTGTCATGACCTCATAGATAGCCTTACTTTTTTTTGCAACTTGGAAACCCAACCAAGTCATTCAACGAATAATGTTGTGACTAACCTAAAGTATGAATTTATCTAAAATTGTTTTTTCTAGCCCCTTATTATAAGCATAGGATTTCCTCCTACAACTCCTATTTTGACCTTCTCCTAACACACTTTATCCTTGAGACACTTGGAATTCATTGACACTCCTTGGCATCATAGTTATCAAAAACATACTAGTCATTGAATCGGTAAACCCCCCAGTCCGAGAACTAGTTAGAACCGTACCTAAACCAGTCAACCATAAACACATAAATATTCAAATTTTAAAGAAAAACATATATATTCATGTTCATCCTTATGAATCCAAAACATTTATACAAAAATAAGAAAAATTTATCATTTATATAACATGTAAGGGTGCAGATAACCAAAATATGATCTATATATTTCAACATGCCATCAAGTGATGTTCTATAGTTGATTGGTATTTCTTTATGTTCCTAGTTTAAATAAGAACATTCTTGCAATTTCATCCACAATAAAACTTAGGAAAATTAAAAGGAAAATGTTACAAATCAATTTTTTTTACCACTGGTGAAAATTTGAAAAAGTAAAATGTTGGAAATAACAACTCTAGATGCATTACTGGTTTATTTCCTTCCATTAGGACTTATTTTTCACCATCAGGAGCCATCAATGCCATCCAAGATTACTCCTTAGGGACCTATCCGTACAAACCACTCTCTAGAGGACATTATTAGTTAGGAACTCAATGTTTACATCTATACTATTGACTTAGATGATTACCAATGCCAACTCCCTCCCTTATCTTATGTGGAAGCTACATCTCAATCCACGCTATGTTTCTTGACATGATCTTCTTCATTTTATAGGTTTTTGTTTCTTGGAATATAAACTGCTAGCATGTAGGAAATGTTATGTCAATTCATTTCCTGTTATTCTTGTAGTTAATTTTCCTTTACTTTTCACTCATTTTAGTGGGGTGTCTATTTCAATCCCGTCTTTTGTTGGGCTATTTTTTCTGGTTGTATGCACTAGTTCCTATGATCTATTTTTCTCTTGAGAAGGAATTAATACAATTTTCAACTTTCCAAATTTTAATGAAAAACATTTCAAGAAAATGGACAATAAAAGGAATGAAAAATTTCAAGTTTGGTTCCTTCTTGTAGTACATGTTAGAGCCAACACCCGGACCCTAGTATTGGTACCACTTTAAAAAATGGTGTTGGTATCATGTTCACTTTTATACACATATAAAATTATTGTTGTATTAATGCCTTTACTGCATTAAAAAGACTGGATGTTGTTTCTCCTTTGATCATTTTAAATCCAAAATATTACTTCTTTGAAACATAATTTTCATTCTAAGGCTATGATAAAAATAGTTACCATATTTCTATTAAGCTTTTAGACATATCAAGATGAAGAATTTTAGTATCGAACATTTTTAAGCCAATTAATAAGTTTACGTTGTTGTTGAATACTTGTTCAACTATGTTATCAGGTTGTGTAGGTTTCGTTTAATACTTGGTACATTTGATTCACTCAAATATAATTGAAGTTTCACTCTCCATGAATTTAATAAGGACTTAGGTAGATTTCAAGAGTAATAGGTAAAAATAAAAATGAATTTTATAAATGATAACACCTACCTAATTACTAGTCTAGGATCTATATATTTCAACATGCCATCAACTGGTGTTCTATAATTGATTGGTATTTTTTTATGTTCCTATTTTAAATAAGATCCTTCTTTCAAATTAATCCAAAATAAAACTTAGGCGTGTGATTGAATCTTATGATACAGACCTGAATATTATGATAAGAAAGGGATCATAAAATACTACATCTAGAAGAAGTTTTAGCCAAAGGTGTGCATGAAGGTGGTTTGTATATGTTGATTGTAAATCCAACAAAAAATGTTCTTTAGTGCATGATGATGACAATATGATCATGTTCACTTTTATATCCATATAAACACATTATTGTATTGATGCCTTTAATGCATAAACAAGACTAGATGTTGCTTCTCCTTTGATCATTTTAAATCCAAAATATTGCTTATTTGAAACAAAATTTTCATTCTAAGCTTGTGATTAAAATAGTTCCCATATTTATGTTCAAATTTTAGACATATCAAGATGATGAAGTTGAGTATCAGAAATTCTTAAGCCAATTACTGAGAATGCATTTTTTTTTAATGTCTGTTCAACTAAGTTATCAGGTTGTGTAGGTTAATTTTAATACTTGGTACATTTTATGCACTCAAATGTAATTTAAGTTTCACTCTCCATGCATTTAATAAGGATGTAAGTAGACTTCAAGAGTGATAGGTAAAATTAAAAATGAATTTTGGAAATGATAACACCTACCCAATTACTAGCCTAGGATCTATCTATTTCAATATGGCATCAAGTGATGTTCTATAACTTATTGGTATTTTTTTACGTTCCTAGTTTAAATAATATCCTTCTTTCAATTTCATCCACAATAAAACTTAGGTGTGTGCCCGAGTCTTATGATAATAAAGGGATAATAAATTATTGCATCTAGAATAATTTTTAGCCAAAGGTGTGCATGAAGGTGGTTTGCATATGTTTCTTGTAGACCCAATAAAAAAAATTTCTTTAGTGCATGATAATGACAAGATGATGGCATGTTCACTTTTATACCCATATAAAATCAATGTTGTATTGATGCCTTTAATCCATTAACAATACTAGATGCTATTTCTCCTTTTATCATTTTGAATCCAAAATATTGCTTCTTTGAAACAAAATTTGTATTGTAAGCTTGTGATTAAAATAGATCCCATATTTTTATTCAAATTTTAGACATATCAAGATCATGAAGTTGAGTAGCAAACATTATTAAGCCAATTACTGAGTTTACAATGTTGTTGAATGTTTGTTCAACTAAGTTATAAGGTTGTGTAGGTTTGGTTTAATACTTGGTACATTTGATGCACTCTAATGTATTTTAAGTTTCACTCTCCATTAATTTAAAAGGAATTAAGTAGACTACAAGAGTAATAAGTCAAAATAAAAATGAAGTTTTGGAAGGATAACACCTACCCAATTAATGGTCTAGGGTCTATCTATTTCCACCTGCCATCGAGTGATATTCTATAATTGATAGGTATATTTTATGTTCCTAGTATAAATAAGATCCTCCTTGCAATTTCATCCACAATAAAACTTAGGCGTGTGCCTGAATCTTATCATAAGAAAGGGATCATAAAATAATACATCTAGAAGAATTTTTAGACAAAGGTGTGCATGAATGTGGTTTGTATATGTTTCTTGCAGATCCAATCAAAAAATGTGCTTTAATGCATGATAATGACAAGATGATCATTTTCACTTTTATAGCCATATAAACTCACTATATTATTGATGCATTTAATGCATTAACAAGACTAGATTTTTTTTATCATTTGATCATTTTAAATCCAAAATATTGGTTCTTTGAAACCAAATTTTCATTCTAAGACTGTGATAAAAATAGTTCCCATATTTGTGTTAATCTTTTAGACATATCAAGATGATTAAGTTGAGTATTAGATATTGTTAAGCCCATTATTGAGTTTACATTGTTGTTTAACTTCTATTCAACTAAATTATTCAGTTGTGTAGGTTTTTTTTAATACTTGGTACATTTTATACACTCAAATGTAATTGAAGTTTCACTCTCCATGTATGAGAATTTTATTTTTTAAACTAGGAAAAATCCCTTTTGGAATAAACTGTAAAACTCTAAAACTAGAAAAGTACATACCTAGAAGTCTAGGGTGTGTTTTCTCACATATGAAACTTAAACTTATGCTTGATAAGGTAAAATTTGGTTCCATATTTGTATTTTATTACTGGGGATTAAATTTCTATCTAGTGTGCTATTTTGTCTGCTTTTCTCATGAAGTTGACCATTTCTGTTCACAATTTATTCATGCAAGGTATACTGTTTTGTTTTGTTTTTCTGCCACATTTTTATTTGTTATCATTTTCACTATTTATCATAGGCTTTAGACGTCCAAGGCTGCATTTCACACAGTCTTATTTCTCACAAATATGTCTACCGTGTCTCTAAGGCGCAATTATCGTTTTTATGCTGCTTAGGTTTTTGAAGAGAACAAAGTCCCTTCTCAACCTAAATACTCCAGAAGACTTGGAATATAAAAATATCCACGAGGATACAAATATTATATTAGATGTAAGATGAATGAGATGATTGATAATTAAAAATTAGGCCTTATTATATACCTAGACAAGTGCCTCTTCACGAAAGGTCATGTCTTATCAGACATGCCCTTTCAACCTAATTACTAATTAAGTAATTAATCATTATTTACATTATTGTATTCATTACATTTCCTTCCTCCTCAAAAATATTTGTCCGTAAAGCTTGTTGATGAAAGGCCTTGATTTCATTTTCTGCTACACATGTCCTCTCTTCTCGAGGCAATCATCCTTGTCGATACAAGTCGATATGATCCTCTGAGTGGAAAACACAACTGTCACACTGAAAATTACTTTTGAAATCTCTTGTATGTCTTCAGGCGTCACGAAATTTGGCTTCAAGTTAACGTCCTGTAGCATTATTCTCTTCTTTTTGTAGGAGAATGTCAAAAACTTCTTTTTCCTATTAAGGATGAATGAACCTAGGGTTCCCATCCATGGTGAACCCAACACAATATCACTATTATCCAAAATTAAGGTTTTCACGGTAATTTGAGAGATAAAAGTATAATCCCCAATATTTAGTTTTTTCTTGTAAAACAAGTCTAATTTTTCAATTATATTTGACTCAGGAATCACCAATTGGTTGGCAATTTTAGGGTTTATATAATTTTTTTCTTCGATAGGTGATATAGCAATATTGACATCTTTTTCCATGCGAGTTCCTTTAATTTTAAATTGCACTTTAGCGTCTATGGGTATGGTTTCTAAAAACCTCTTCTATTTCATTTCTGACTTAGATTCCATTTTTCTTCTTTGTTTAAGATAACTTAAGTTTTTAAAGATAAAGTAATAATTATTTTATATAATTTATTTATTTATTTTTTAAATCACCCTCTTTTAATGATAACTCATTTTAAATATTTCAAATCTTTTCCTTTCCTAATTTTTATTATTATTATAAAATATTCCTTTTTTCTAAGTAACCTTACAATAATATATATATTTTTTTCTCAAAAGAAAGTACTCTTTACTTTCTTCACACTTTTCATACATATGTTTCCACCAATTCTAATTAGAATTTCTATAATAAGACTTCAATACTTCACTTTTCCTTTCTCTACACACAGATTTTTATCTTAATATATTTTTCTTTATAGAATTAGGAATAAAATAAAGAAGTGGCCCCTTATAACCTTGTATTGGGACTTGCACTTTTTCAATAACACTGTTTTTTTTGGGACTAAATAGATAAGTGGCCCCCTTTCCAATGTATTCCTTGTATAAGGGTAAATCAATATTAAGAAAAGTCATTTAGCTCGAGCTTTATGCCTTTTCGGAGTTCATGGATGCTTAATAAATTTCAATAATTTACTCCAAGATATTTATCAACTGCTTCCTTATTTTCTAATGATAAAAAATGGTGGCAGAAATTTTAAATTTGTTATTTATTTATTTATTTATTGTGTTGATGAAGGGCGGAATAACCATGCACAGTGCGAGGGTCCAGCGTTGACAGCTACAGACAACGTCAAAGGTATCAACTGCTGCTACAAGTGACGTGCATTATGGTCGATGATGGTGGCAACAACGGGTCTTGCAGTTGGATAAGGAGACATCGGTAAGGATGGGGTATGTGTTGTGTTCACCGAGCGGTAAAGGTAAAGATAGTAGTGTGCGGAGCGGTGTGTAATCCGTCTGTCAATTTCATATGCGGCTCACTGTGTCAGCGGCTAACAAAAAGTCCGTCCATGTGGAGGCGGAAGTGGCTCTACGATGGTGTCGATGGCTGTGGTGATAGTCACTGGTTTGAGTGCAGCCTCCTCGGGTCTAGACTACGAATTCAAGAAAAAAAATTGATTTAATTTTTTCGCTCGTTTCTATCTATCTATATATATATAGACTACGAATTCAAGAAAAAAAATTGATTTAATTTTTTCGCTCTTTTCTATCTATCTATCTATATATATATATATAATCCTTCTGTTTTTTTTTTAATATTTCTTTATTTTTTATATTTTTTATTATACATAACTCTTTTTTTAATCTCTCTTTTTTTAATTATATTACCTTTATGATCTTTTTTAATATTATTTGTTTTTTTTTTAATATATATTGCTTTTGATTTTTTTTTTTTAATCATGTCCCCTTTTTTTATGATAGTTTTTTTGTTTTGAATTTTTCGATTTTTTTTTTTCAACGTTCCCTTTTTTTTTAACTTATTTCTTCTTCTTTACAAAAAAAAAATATGACCAAGGCCTATGATGAACTCAGTAGCAGCAGAGAAACTCCCAAGGTTTAGCGAAACACTTCGACGACAACAATGTTGACAAATTTCAATGGCCAAGGGCCTTGATTGAGGAGCGTAGCTTTGTGTAGTGATGAGCGGTGAGAAGATCAAACCGCTCTGATACCAAATGAAGCGAAAAAAGTCCCTTCTCAAGCTAAACACTCCAGAAGACTTGGAATATAAAAATATCCATGAGGATACAAATATTATATTAGATGCAAGATGAATGAGATGATTGATAATTACAACTGAGGCCTGCCTATATACCTAGATAGGTGCCTCTTCACGAAAAGTCACGTCTTATCAGACATGCCCTTTCAACCTAATTACTAATTAACTAATTAATCATTATTTACATTATTTTATTCATTATAGTTTTTGTGTACTGTATGATATGCTTCACATCTATTCTTATGCTCTAATCTACTTAATGGATTTTGGAATAACTATTGTCGAGATTCAATTCTTGTTTCCTCCCTATGGTATACCCATTATGAGTTCTTATGCATCTCTGGTTTGTTGTGTTGTTGTTTCATGATTGATATGATATTTCACATGCTTTTGTAATTCTCTTGTTTTTGGGTTTCTTGCATATACGCTCTTTGAACTTAATTTGGTCCAAGGTCTTGTTGTTTTTCTTATTTTCTTTCAATAAATGCTACAACCTTTCTAAAAAAGAGAATTTTGAAAAATTTGAAAATGTATTTTGATTTATTTAAATCAAATTGGGTGAATTTGCATGAATTTATTCATGGTCCAAGCTCTCCCTTCTTAATATTTAGCAATCATAGGCATTTTCGCCAAAAGTTGTCTCTATTCTTCATAGGTCACAAAACACTTCTTGGAATTCAAAATTTAATGAAAAACATAACTATCACCTTCAATTTGGAAAGTTTTTTTGTTTCTTATCCCTGAAATTTTCTTTGTTAGGGAAGTTGTAAAACATGGTAAAAAAAACAACCAAAAGGGTAAAATGTCTTACCTCCAATCCGCCCAAACTTCGTGGAAATTCAAGGAGACCACTTTAGGGAAACTCTTTTAGCTAATAGCGAGATCGAAAAATACTCTTTTTTACAACAATAATAACAACAATATGGAAGTAGTAAAATAAACCTATTTTTTTCTTTAATTAGATCTAAAATCACTTAATACTTTTACTTTTACTTGTGTCAAATAAGCGATACATATGTGGCTGTAAATTAGAATGCGTAAATGACATATATGACTAAAAACCAAATCTAGAAATTGCACAAGTTAATTTGTTCAGCTGGAAAGTTCATTAATATGCTCAATATGGTGTACATGTACATACCATATCCTTTTGTCGAGGCTAGTACAAATCGTTCTATCTATCTAAACACTAACTAGAGAAAATCACATTGAAGTCCAAAACGTTGGGTAAAAGAAAAAATTTCACAGGCTTTTCCACTCTTCTACAAAAAATGCTCACCTATATGGATTCGTTATTTTAAAAAAAAACCAAGAAGATTCATCAGAAAAGAAACTCTCCAACACATCCTCTAGGGTGAGGCGTTCTCTCCTCTTCCTTACAGTTTCATCTTGGGGTTTAATTTAAAATGTGTGATCTATTTCAATTAAGAAATCAACAAGTTTTCTTGTTTTGGTGAAATGAGAGTTCTATTATGCTGGAAAATTACATCATACATGGCTTTGAACATATCAGATTGGAGATACCTCAAGGACTATGCTGCATGCCATGAATTTTTATGGGTAGGAGTAAGAGAATTTTGCTTCAATTTACACCGCTCCATAAACCGATTCAATCATAACATAATTTCAGTCATTTTTTTCTCCAGAATATGGTTATGAATTAGCTCAAGCATCCAACGATTCTGAATTTCTTAGATTTGAGTTTTCCTTTCTCATACTTACAGAGGCAGTACCAATGCAGGCTCTCGTGTCGGTGGGATTATTCTTATAACCAATGACACATTATTTGAGGAGAATTCCATACTTTTGGAAGTTTTTTTTCTCATTGGAGGAATAACTCACATTAGAGAGGACGCCCCATAATAAGGTGAATGTCAAAGGAACACAACCCTTTGAAGACCCTAATAAGATAACTCCCAGATTTTAGGAAGAATTTTAGTGGTTAAAACCCCTTAAATCTCACCTAATACACTAGCAGATGCTCTAAAACCTATACAGGAAGCCCTCAAATTTCGCTTCAAAATTGACTAACCCTGTTACCTATACAAAGTTTTCCACTGGAATCATATTCTAAAATATACAAAGGCACTCTATATAAAAAACGCAGCAAAGGCACTACACCGTCAAGTTGTGTCAATGACACTTACAAAGGTATGGGCACTCACTCCATTTATATTAAAAAAAGTAGGCATCTCGGATGGTCTGACAAGAAAAAACCACTACTCTACAACAATTCCAACCAAATTAAAATGAAATATCTCAATATAAGTGAAGTTATTGTTTTTTTTTTAACTTACAAATTGGAAATTCCCCTGTCTACGTGGCAAAGAATCAAGCCTCAGCTAGGACTTTGGGCAATGTTTTGGCCACTTGTGTTGAACTTGCAGCTCTGTAACAAGGTAAGAGATTCAGAGTGCACAAAGCCAAAATTCTCTTAGTATGTGGCTTTTCCATGTGTTGTTTGAAGTTAATAATAATGGTGGTCTAATCTAGAAGTTCTAAAGTAAAAACAATCATTATTTATTTGCAGGTCATAAGCTCATGGATTTAAATAATATAATAGAGAAATATGGTTTTGTAAAACATTGATCACATCATTGCATCTTTCCTTTTCCATTTTTGGCTTACAATTAAATAATAGATGCCCAAAAATGCTTGGGAAAAAAGATTACATGAAATACTAAGAGGAAATTTTGGAATAAAACTAATGAACTAAATCATTTTCAAGGAAATTTGAAACTTACCCCTGTTTTTAAATGAAAATATCTATCATTAGTAAAGTGTAGGCTGGAGAATTTATATGGTTTCACAATTGTTTAAGACTTAATTGAAAAGTTTTTTGGATATTATCATAAATCACACAAATCTTTCAACCTATACACAACATTTACAAAGCATGATAAGGCAATATTTGTCCAACGTGATAAGACTGTATATACAACCTACAAACAATAGCCAAACATTAGCAAGAACATTGCAGTACATCTCATGTAAAAGAACATATACTTATAGAAGGATAACAATAATCATGTATCCATGAACATCTTAGTCATGATATTAATCACAAGTAATATATCACATTCTTCATTCAACATCCTCAAATGGTTGGGATAGTAATTTCCCAAGTCATTTATCTCAATCATTGATCAATTCAATGGCACTAATCTTCCAACATACAAAATTGTTTTAAGTGAGTCTACTAAATACTCACATCGATTACTTCGACATTTAAGATTAATTTTGTAATCAGGATCAACTAGGATTGATAGTGGTCACACAAAATTATATCCTTCTCCTAATTATTCTTCATTGGGCATGAAAAATTTTGGCTCAATGTTTTTTATGTAACACTTTGCAACCTTCACTTGACCAGTGAAATATGTACGTAAGCATATTTTTCCCTTCAATCTTGTATTTGAAGATAGTAATTGCATTTGACCCTGAAAATAAACAAATTCTTGTGAGATTCCATTCAATAAGAATATAATATTAAACAAGAAAATAAACAAGTATAAAACTTACCTATTTTATTGAGTCACCAATTAGGTCATTAATCCCTTCAATCTTTTATTTGAAGATAGTAATTGCATTTGACCCTGAAAATAAACAAATTCTTGTGAGATTCCATTGAATAAGAATATAACATTAAACAAGAAAATAAACAAGTATAAAACTTACCTATTTTATTGAGTCACCAATTAGGTCATTAATATGGGTCACGAATATGTTCTAATGAAGTCAATGGAGTTCTTTTTGGCGAATCCTCACTAGGATTTAAGGAAATCTGCTAAAAAATAAATATTTTTTATGAGATACCATGAAATCAGAAGATGAAGGGTTAAGATAAAAAAACAATGTTTCATTAATTACGCATCCTACAACAATATAATCATGCTCATATTGGAATTTTTCTTTTAAAATCCCAATCTTCAAAGATGGCATACACAAAAAATTAAATATTCTACACATGTAATTATTACATTGTTTGTTGGTTCTGGATAAATTCAACCATTTTATTTTCCCGCCTTTGTGGCAAATTTCCATTCCATTAATTCTTAAACATATGCCTTCAATATTCCAAGTTCCTTGTATTTTTCTCTCATTTTTTCTTTTGTATTATGTAATTGCTTCTTGTAAGCACACTATTTTCCAAACAATTCAGTTGGAGTAACCCCAAATCCAACCCCATGCACATGACCCCTCCTCTTAGGCCCCACAATGAAATCTTCCTTTGTTTCATATGCATGAGACACTGAATAATTTTGCATTGATTCAATTTTTTTCTAGAAATGACAGCATTTCAACAAATACATTTAAGAAACATCATTAATATTTAAAAAAAATAGATACAAGAATAGGTTGGGAACTTACTATTCTCTCTACACTAAATGATGACATTTGAGTGCCATCCTTCTTTGTATGGCATTTATTCCACATATCAACCCTAGTTATGGGTGTATCATTTTGATTGCAATTTTGATTCTAGTCATAAAAACTACAACAATCTAGATAAGTTTATTTGCAATTGGTAATTATGAATAAAAAATAGATTTGGTTACAACTTACAAGGTCATGTTCAGCTCTATAGTAACCTCTATGGAAAAAGGTGTGGGTCTCTTGTTCTAATGCCATATTTTCCTTATTTACTTTTTCCTTCTCTTGCAACTCAATAAAAAATGAATGGTTAGATTGAAGTTTATTGTATGTAGGGATTCAAAGTCAAATATCATTTAATGATAACAAGTAGATTTGTTTTTCATTTTTACCTTGAATTTATGGTCGTATCATATTATACCGAATTCAATCCAATTGGTTTCATTTACTTCGATAAGAACATTTTCCATCCTCTCCTCATTTGTTTTGTATTTAAAATAATATTTTTATACAAATTATATATGTAAGTTCTCAAGCGCTGATATATTTCTTTATAACGCCATTTCTCTGCTGAAAAATCTATTCGGTAAGTACTCTACAATCGATAAACAATGCATTATTATATACGAATTCTTATTTGAGGCAACATAGAGGCTTTTTTAGTGTTTCCAAAGAGGCTTTTGCTGGTCTTCTACCCTTCCTTTTCATATTTATTGTAATATGGGATTGGGTAGTTCCATAGGTTCCTTCCAAACAATGCTCTTATTGAACTTAATTTAATAAGGAATGAAACATAATACAAATATAATCACAAATATAAATATGCAACAGAAATAATATTTCATTTCATTAATATCAAATACTAAAAAACTTACATACAAAATTGAAAGAAACTAGCTTTGGCAATGGTAGCTTATCTCTGAGAAGAATTTGGCGGATAGATGCCTCTGAAATTTGTTACAATTAGGCTCAAGGGCCTTTTATTATAGAATAATAATAATATAAAACCATAAACAACCAAAACCATAACCCGAGGAGATGTAACACCAAGAGTTTATGGGCCCTATTGGTGTTAGTTGGGAAGCCAACTTTGCGGGGTCGTAACTTGGTCATATTAAATTTATTTGTTGCGTATGATCCCAAAGTGTACCCACACTCGTTCAAAGAAGAGTTTAGCAGTGTCTTCTATTGTGATATTCTTCTTGTAGGTTTCCATAATGGCCATCTTCGAGAAAATATTGAAGACCAAAAAAACACAGTCATTGCCATGCTTAGTAGAAGAAGGCCCTTCATGTAGTCTATGGAGATGGATTCATAGGGTTGAATAGGGGTAGAAAGTGGAGTATAGTGGCCCTGCTTCTTGATGGTAAATTTGGAAATAACACATGGAGTGCAAGATCTGATGTACTTCCAGGCATCCTGTCGAAGGATAGGCCAATAGAAATAATTCTATAGTACTGCCACTATTTTATCGACCCCAAAATGCCCAGTGACTCGATTGTAGTGTACTTCGAAAAACATCTTGGCTCGCTCACATGAAGGAACAAAAAGGTGTGCTTGGTGACATAGTAGTCTATCCTGGAGGTGAAAATTTGGTACTTGCTTACCCTCCAAGAGCATCTTCTATGTGTGGTCGAATTCGGGATAGCTTATGTAGAGAAGTGACCAGTCAAAAGTTTCGTGCCCACAAGAGTTGAGCATGGTGATTAGCACCACGATCAGTGGTGGGCTGAGACAGTTTGCAACATTATTGGTGTTGTCCTTCTTGTACTTGATGTTCAAATGAAACTATTGTAGGTATGTGGACCATGTTAGTGTCAGTATTTTCATACTTCCACCAGGGATCAAAACACATTTTCATGTGCATCTTAGGTGTCCCATTTTGAATAAATTTTTCATCATTCCATTAGGTCATAACATACAATTCTTCCATTGGTGGTTTTCTTTGTCAAATAAGCTTTTTTTCCCCAGAATATCATATTGGCTGATTAATTTTCATGATTCCTTGATCATGATAACACCTATGGAGATGCTTTGTTCATTTGGATATCTTTAAATTCAAAATCTCCTTCAAAGGTCAGGTTAAAAAACAATCCCAATAGGTCGTTATGGTTTTTCATTTCTCAAGGTCACTCCTTCATTCAGATAAGGTCAACACATATATGAGAGGGATTGAAAAAGGTCATAATGATGTATTTATTATACTTTCAAAGTTGTATTTTTAGTTTAATGACTTTTATATCAAAATTTCATTTTGATAAAAAAGTCAAATTTGTAATTTATTTCAATTTTTCCAAATGTAATTTTATGTTATTATATGTAATAAATGCAATCCCAAAGTTGTCAAAGTGCAGTCATGTTTAGCCTAAGTGAGGAAGGAAAGCCAAGCTCCGTCACTTGATCAAGCCTGCAATGCCAAAAGGTCAAAAAGCAAAAAGTGTCAATGTCAAAAAAGAAAAAGATGAACATTAGAAAAGTGGGAAATTTGATTTAAATTTAAAATTCAAAAAAGCTATAAATCCCACCAAGCACTTCAAAACAAGTCACTGTTTCCATTCAACTATTCAGAGTCTTCAGCAAAGGAGAAAATCTGAGTCTGTGAAAAATTTGGGTGAAAATCTCTTGGTGATGTGCTGATAGCCTAGGCGCTGCGCTAATATCCAATCGTTGCGCTAATAGCCAAGGAACACAACATATTTAACACAGGTGTGGCGCTAATAGCCAGAGGCATTGTGCTAATGTTTGAAATGCTGCGCTAATACCTAGTTTGGTCTTTGAGCTTCAAGACTCGGTCAAGGTGCCTCCAAAACCTCAACAAATTTTATCTAAAGCCTTTTTACAAGTAAGTATCAATAAATTTTTTCCCCTTGCTGTCATTAAAAGGATTTTCATGGTGATTTTGTTCTCATTGTGAAATTTATAGGTTGGATAGGCCATAAAACCCTAGTTTCAGTCTTCATTCCTATTGCTCCTAAATTTTCCACTCATAAGCCTCACATTTTCTTCCTCCACCATATCCATATTCCCTAGACCCTACTCCTTCACTCCAGCATCATTTCCCTATTCCCTAAAGCCTATTTTACTCCCTATCCCCATCTACCTCATCCCTAGGGTTTCAAAACTTTCAAACTCAAAATGTTATAAGAAGACAGAGATAACAGTAAGGAACAATCACTAAAGAAAAGTGATCACAAAGGAGTGAAAATTAATAGATTTGAACCAATAACTACAAGGGAACTCATGGCCTCTCCTCTCACCGTGTCTTGTTTCAAGCACGTTGGTTGTTTTGAGTTTTGTTAGAGGGTGCAACAGATTCAATATCACTCTGATTTAACAAGATTGTTCATCACAAATCTTTATGATGGGCATGTCACTCTTGCTGGGGTCACATTTACCATGTCCACTAGTGCTATTTCAGCTGCTACTGGGATCCCTAATGTGGGAGAGAAATGGTTTAAAAAGGTAAACCTTGATTTTAGCTATTATGAGCCATACCTCAAACCTAGATACAAGGATGCTAAGAAAAATGTTTTCCCTTTCTCTCATATCCTTGACCAGAATGTCCCCGGGATGAAAATAATCATGAATTATTTCACTTGTGAGGGAAGATTTTCTCGACTCTATTCATACCATATCAAACTCCTCATGCACTTCACTAGAGTTAGAATGCTTCATATACCTTACTATTTATCCCAAATGATTGACAAGATGGCATACATTGTACAAAGGAGGCATTATAATCATAAAATGCAAAGAATTTTTCAATATTCACTCATTAATATGGTAGTCATGCATCAACTTCAGCAAAAGAACATTTTATGGGACACATTCATTACAAATGAAGTTTTCACTACCCCACCTAGTCATCATGAGCAGATCATCCCTTCATCATCTCATCTTCCCATATCCACTTCTCCATCTCAGCCTGCTACTCATACATCATCACCTAGTCATATGCCTTCACTTCATGTTGACCCTACTTCTTCACCTTTCCGCAATCCTTCACCATCACCCCATGATGATACTAGAGCATCAAGCAGTGAAAGGGACATTGAGGCAACTTGGGCTAATGTGACTGATATTGATTCATTTCCCAAGACATATCAAAGAGGCCACATGCATGTGTTTTCTTCACTTGGAGTGAAAGGGGCCATACCTTCTTCATCAAAAAAATAGGTAGACAAGGGCAAAGAGTCGATCATTGAGGAGTAGGAGGACTAGCATGAAATAGAGCAAGAGTTTCAGTTGATTGACCTTAATGAGGAGGATGAGGATAGAATCACCAATGCATTAATCAGAAGCAAAGAGGCAAATATTACTGAAATTCAAGCTAATATTAACAAAGCACATTATGTGATTGGTTTTCTTGAGCAAGAGAATCAATAAATAAAAACCAGGAAAATCATTGATGAGGTCAAGACCATCAAAGAAAAGAAAGAGGCAAAGCTAAAGCCTTGTTGGAGGAGACCTTGGACAGATTTGGTGAGATTGATGATGAGAAGGATCAACCTCCTAGATAGATACCAAATACAATAGGGCTTAAGATAGCTCTAACTTGTGAGAGACAGAAAGAAGTTGAGTTGGTAGAGCAACTCACTCCAAGTGATTTGCTTGCCCTTGAGATTATTAGAGATAGAGAATCATGGCTTGATAGAGCCAAATAAAATTTGGAGAGATTGTAAGAGAAGGCAAAGAAGGACAATGATATTTAGAGGAACATGGCCAAACACTATGCTAGAAGAAACAAAATTGCAAGGACCAAGCTCAAACGAGCCCATGCAAAGATTCAAGTTTTGACCAAGCCAAAGGAGAAGGAGAAGTTAGACATACTTTCTAAGGTGTATCTTCATGCCTCTAACACTTGATCGGAAATTTAACTCACAATTTTGACCAATTTTGGCACATTTGGCACTGTGGTGCATTTTTTGGATTTTTGGGCAATTTTGGCACATAGTCACACTGCCAAAAACACAGCGCCCTTCGCGCTGCGATTTTTCTTGGAGCATCCAATGGAAAAATGGTAACCACCATGATGTTTATAATGATGAGGAAATCAACTCCAGCAAATTTTAGAAGAGTAGAACTGGTCCCTCGAAAAGCCAAAAAACCACCAAAAAAACATGTTACTGCCCTTGTTTTTGCCTAGGCACTGTGCTAATACCAGTCTTGGGAGAAATGAATTTTGACAAGGAAGATTGACACCATTTTGGAAGATGAAGGCATATTTGGAAACGAAACTCAATGAGATTTCCAATGAGCTATCATGGAGCTGATTTGGACACCGGGAAGGCTTCCAAAAGTGGCTTGAAATAGAGGCTATTTTTTCTATCATGGTGTTGCGCTTTTGCCAGGAAATTGCCATTTTCACCATCTTAAGAATTTCTTGACTTTTTTATTTTTTACTTGGGAAAATGAAGAAAATAACTGATGTAAATGGTCATTGTGAATGTAAATGTCATTTTTTTACTTCCATCTAAGGTAGGTACATTAAATAAGTCCTCTAGAGGTCAAATGAATCAGTTTCCTCTCTTTTAGAGGCAAATTGTTGGGTATTCCTAGTCTTTAGATTCTTGTTTGGGAGTAGGTGAAACTAATACATATCTCATGGATTCGACTCCCTAAGGCTAGGAATAGTTGTTTTGAGGTATATTTAATGCATTTTCTTAGTCATTGTAATGGTTTGACTCACTTGGAGCTTTGGCATCTCAAGAGACATTTGTATCAGCTTGGCTTGGACAATAATGAGAAATTTGCAGTTATTTCTTTGGGATCCATGTGGTATGCAGTGTTTGACATAGTTTCTTCTTTGTTATAATTTTTTGTGAATGTATTGTAGCTCATAAACCATTTTAATGTCTATGATATGCTTAATTTCAAGTTCAAAGGAAGAATTCATGTTTCATGCTCTATTTTGGGGAATTTAGCATAGTTTGTTTATATTCTTTAGTTTAGGGAGAATTCATTTCAGATGCTCTTCTTAACTCCTCAACAGTATATTCACCTCACCATAATCATATTTTAATGTCAAACCTTCTACCTACCTTGCCCCTTAGAACCCCTGCAAATGTTGACCTAGTTTCCTTGCCCTAGCAGTTTGACTCCTCCCGATCTAAAAAACCCTACACAAAAATCAAAATCAAAACCCTGAGCTACTATACCTAGCCTAATATCTTCTTTCCTCAGTCATTTTGGTTGTGATCTATACAGAGAGAGCCATCTCCTGGCCTAGTAGGGATAGCTACTTGGATAAGCATGGTTTGAGGTTACGTCGGAATTGCCTTTCTCAGCCTGAGGTTCAATCTGAGTGATAACAAACCACTTCTGATGGTGATCATTATGTAACTTCCATTTTATCTGTATGAACTACAGGTGTTAGTGGTCTGTGTGGATGACCATTTCCTTCCCCAAAATCTAATGCTTACATACATATATTTTTCATAAGTAGGATACTTCTAGACTGTTTTAGAAAGCGTCTCAATGTGATATTCCACTGGATGCCACTGTTGAGTAAGAACTACCCCAATAGAATACTATGAGGCATATTTCTCGATCTCAAATGGTTGTTTCAAGTCTAGTAATGTAAGCACTGGTGCAGAGCAGAGAAAATGTTTCAACTCTACGAACACCTTATGTTGAGATTCAGACCAAAATATTTTTGATTTCGCTCCTCCCTTAGTGACTTGTCTTAAGAACCAAGTGATATGAGAGAATCCCAACATGAGCCTGCGGTAGAAATTGGCAAGACCCAGAAAGCTGCAAAGCTCTGTTAGAGTGGTTGGGGCTAGTCAATCCTGAATAAATTGGGCCTTGGTTGGATTCACATGCACCCCTCGATCATCAATAAAGTATCCCAGATACTGAACCTGGGTCATGCCAAAATTTCACTTATCCAAATTGGCACACAACTTGTGTTGTCACAGTTCTTGAAGGACCTGTCGGATGTGGTGGAGGTGCTCTTCCCAAGTCTGGATGAAGATAAGGATGTCATCTTGATCAAATTCTCCTTCTTCACTATTTGATAGACCATCACTATCTTCATGAGTATAATAGCTTTTTCTATTGATAAACCATTTCTTGTTTCCTATACCCACTTCCTTTCCCTTTTCATGACTATATGTATGGGGACATTTAGCAGCATAATTACCAACTCTTCCACAAGAAAAACATTTAAAGGGAAGTTTACCTATGTACCTTCTAGTGCCAAGTTGTAGCTTCTTTACAAAATTTATCTCATATTCTTCTGAAACATACCTTGATCCTTCTTGTTCTTCTAGCTCCTCTCCTTTTGTAGCAGCTCTGAAGACAACTTCTTTGACTTCAGATGGACCTCCTTTTCTCATTTCACAAGCAATCAGAATCCCATGAAGTTGAACAATAGTAAGAGTTTGTAGATCCTGCTTCTCTTCAATAGCAGATACTTTTGACTCAAATTTGGGAGTTAGAGATCCTAAAACCCTTTCTACCAGAGTAGTGTCAGATATAGTTTCACCCAGATTCCTCATACAATTTAGAATATCATCTAGACATCAAACAAAAATGGGAATGCTTTCTTCATTGTGCATTCTAAGTTTTTCATATTGAATTCTGAGAGTTTAGAGTTTAGCACTTTTTACCTTGGCATCACCTTCGTAGCTTAGAATGATTTTGTCCCATATCTCCTTTGTTGTATTCAACTACATGAATTTGACAAATTCTGATTCATTCAAACTTCCAAATAATGCGTTGACCACCTTTTCATTGGTGTCATAGTTCTTTCTTACTGCTGCATCTAATGGAATGGAAGTTGGATATTGATAACCTCCTGCAACTATAGCCCATACATCTTCTCCAAGGAACTGAAGATATGATCTTGTCCTTTTATTCCATAATATTAAGGTGTTTCCGTTGAAGAGAGGAGGCCTGATAGATGTTGTCCCATCTTGATTGCTCATCTTGGCAAATATTCCTTCTAGCGATTAAGCTTCTTCAGAAGGTCCTGCTTTGATACTAATTATTGGGAAAAATAATTAGAGGGGGGGGGGGGTGCGGTGAATCAGTATTTAGAGCTTACTGATAATTTAAAATTTTTCTTTACCAAATTCCATACGCGGCTTTGATGAACCCAACTTTCATATACACGCGCATATGCCAAAAGAAACTTGTGTATACTGATATAATTTTATTGTTAGAAAAAATTTTCAGAAACAATATTTAACTCAAATTATCAGTCATGCATCTGTTAGTTAAGTAGTACATATGTGCAGTAACAACATAATAAATCGTCACATAAGAGAAACACACATGAATACTGATATTTAAGTTGGAAACAAAATTCGGGAGAAAACCACTGCTGCTATCATCTCTATCTTCAATATTTGGAATATGGAAAACTTATTATAATATTTTACTGATGCAGACTCATATCAGTACGCAGGCATCTACTTGCATAAGGCTGTAACCTTCTCTTGTTTTCTAGTTGCATCTGGAAGTGAGCTACAACCCCCTGATCTCGTTTACCAGTCACTACTGGAAGGGAGGGGCCCCTGATCAGAACACCAGCTTCTACTGGCAGGAAGCTTCTACTTCCTTCAGAATCAATGCAAACCATGTTTCATCAATTTTCATACTGGATCACACAGATTCAACACAACCCTTCATAAAGATCAACAATAATAAACTTCACCCAATACATCAAACTGAACAGTGAGATCACTGTAATAACCAGATTTCAGAATCAGTATACAAAATCCAATTCAACCTTGAACATTCATTGTGTCAAAAAGCATACGCTACTTTGCTTCACTGAACCCATGTGTATACGCACTTTTCTGAACACCAACCTGCATATAGATCTGTGAATATTGTTTTTCAGAATATGATCAGTCTCAGATCCAGTTCTAAGGCTTTCAGTCAGATATATTTACAAAATTGCAGAACCCTTGATTAGTCAGTCATCATAACACATATTTACTCACTCATTGATCATATTTGTACATCATCAACATCGCAGCATATACAACAATCAAGAAACAAATATCTACATGAAGACTTCATTGACAAATAACATAAAAATAACAATAATAACAGAAAACCTTTGCAAAAAGCTTCAGAAATCCGTAACTTCCATTCACGCCTTTTCTGAAGCAAAGGCACATATATATGCACTTTTACAGAGACGAACTAGTGTATAGATTTGTAAATATTAATTTTGTAGAATCTTTCAAATCTATAGAACTTACCCAAATATCTTCACTCCACTTCAACAAACATGCGCCAGGTCTCAGATCTAATCATCTCTTCAATGGATCATGCAAGAACATAGTCATTTCATTTCTAGAGATCTTGATCCATTAATCTATCCAAGGGTGCATCATAAATTCAGATTTATTAATAAAACTGAGTTCATCCCATGTAGATATACTTCAGAGAGAAATATTTAGTGATAGCGCTTACACCTGCACACCTTTGCACTATGATCTTGTTCTCCTTATATATATTTAGCCTTTATCAATACCATGATTCAAAACCACACAGCTGTCGATGGTATTCTTGGAATAAATCAAATATATGACATGGCACTCAATTATGTGGGATAATACCATGGTAATTCCCCATGGTATTATCTTTTTGGAGTGCAAAAAGGCATACGTGACTTGGCCTGAACAAACCCGTGTATAGAATCTTCAAGATGAATATTACCAAATCTTGTGTTGGACATTACACATTTCCTCTGATGGACTCCTGAGCTTCTACAGAAGACATATACCCCATATTTTACTAGAGATTTTCCATCAAGGACAACATATTAAGACATAGGAATCATATTGCAAACAATCTCCCCCCTTGGACTTGATGGCAACTATGATGGTGTTTGATCACCACAACAGATAGATACATTAAACATAACCATTATTCAAATACTTAAAACACATAAAATTCTCTCCCCCTTTGACATTAAGAGAAAAGGGCACTATTTTGACCATGCTCCCCCTGAGCGTATGCTGGATCTTTAGATATTTTCAATGAAGTGCATGACTCTATAACTCAACCAAGTATGACCTTTCCTATCACCAAGGACTCATACTTACATCAATGATCCAACTAAGAGGAAATACATATTTGACTCAACTACCAAACCAAGTGAGTTTACAGAATTGAACAAGTCCTTACATGACTGAATAGAACAATTTACATCAGGAGTATCAACATCCACTTTTCATCAAATTACAGAAATGATCTATCATTAACATGACCAAAATATCTCAAGAGAGAGATCATGTATCAGAAACCAAACATAATGCCAACAATACATCCTTTTTAGCAAGATAGGTGCTCCCCCTAAGCTGATACGTCCTGAACACCTTCAACGGCCAATTCATTAAAGCATATTCATCAAAGAATGATATAGAAATATGAATACTGGAACAAGAACATAGATTACCTAATAGCACCACAACTTTTTTGAGCGTTGACCCAGAGAATTTCTGTCAACAAAACCCATAGACGGTTTTATGCACAAAAACTCGCGTATATACGATATTTGTCTTTATGAACCCAAAGTATCAATTTTACACTTCTGAAATTAAGCATATTTAATGAGAGAGACAGAGACAAATCCCATCTTCTATCTGAGATATTCAAATGCTTCCCTGGGAAGAGGTTTAGTAAATATATCAGCAACTTGTTCTTTGGAGGGAACATATTTTAAATGAAGTACATGTCTCTATAACTCAACCAAGTATGACATTTTATATCACCAAGGACTCATACTTACCTCAATGATCCAACCAAGAGGAAATACATATTTGACTCAACTACCCAACCAAGTGATTTTACAAAATAGAACAACTCCTTACATGACTGAATAGAATAATTTACATCAAGAGTGTCAACATCCCCTTTGCATAAAATTACAGAAATGATATGTCATTAACAGGTCCAAAATATCTCAAGAGAGAGATCATATATAAGAAACCAAATAGAATGTCAACAATGCATCCTTTTTAGCAAGATAGGTGTGACCCCTAAGCTGATGCATCTTGAACACCCTCAACAACCAATTCATCAAAGCATCTTCATCAGATAATGATATAGAAATATGAATACTGGAACAACAATGGAGATTACCCAATAGCACCACAACTTTTCTGAGCGCTGACCTTGAGAATTTATGTTAGCAAAAGCCATATGTCGTTTTATGCACAGAAACTCATGTATATACGTGATTCGTCTTTATGAAACCAACGTGTCAAATTTAAACTTCTGAAATTAAGAATATTTGATCAGAGAGGCAGAGACAAATCCCAACTTATGTATGAAATATTCGAATGCTTCCCCGGGAAGAGTTTTAGTAAATATATCAGCACTTGTTCTTTGGAGGGAACATACTCCAATTTAACCTTTTTTTCAAGAAATTGTTCACGTAGGAAGTGATACTTGACAGGAATGTGCTTAGTCTTGGAATACATAACATGATTATTTGAGATACTAATAACACTTGTATTATCACATAAAATGGATGTGGGAGGTGAACATTTTGATTTGAATGTCTTGTAGATTCTGCATCATCCAAATAAGTTGTGTGCAACAAGATGCATCAGCCACATATTCTGATTATGTTGTAGATAAGGAAATATAACTTTGTTTCTTGCTGAACCAAGATACTAATCGGGGCCCCATATAGAATGCTCCTTAACTAGTGCTTTTTTTATCATCAACATTTCCGACCCAATCTACATCTGTGTAAGCATGAAGAGTGAGATCAGCATTCTTTGGATACCATAAACCAAAGCCTTGAGTCCCTTGTAGATATTTGAATATTCTTTTTACAGCCTGAAGATGTAACTCTTGTAGAAAATTTGAATAATTGATATATTATTCACCGAGATTCTCCTGATCACACACTATTTTAGCTTCATGCACAATACATAATCTCTTCTACCATTGATCATCACATGCGGAAATAAAATCAATTGCATGCATACATTAAAACCAGAAACAATCACACATATGAACACAATATTTAATGGGAAAGCTTAAAGCTGAAAACCCCAACTATCTATATATTATATGTCATGGAGATAATGTAACAATCATAGTACAAAAGCTCCTCACAAGCTCTCATGCACACCCTAAATTGCTACACACTATCAAGCTAGATCTAGCAAAACACATGCTCCAATCTTTTGCCACTTGATAGCCAGCCTCTATTGCGCAATCCCTGCTAAAGAATGCCTCTTGACGAGTTCTAATTACCCCATCCTTGCTCACATAGTATTTATAGGCATCTCTACTGAGTGTTGGATGCAAACCATGCATCACTTATAGTCACAACTAATAGTCATACTTGCCCTTTCACCTATCTCTGCACTGGTCTCCACTGAAACTGTCCATGCACTGAAGTTAACTGATGTATTATTTAGTTTATTAATGAGTTTATAATTAGTGAATTAATTAATAATTAATTCACACCACTCTCACTAATTGTATCAATCGGTTAAACTAGATACAAATAGCTCAACTATGTTTAGATTAGTTAAACTGAACACAACTCCATTAACTTCCTCAATCAACTCCACCAAATTCTGTCACATGAGTTCTAACTGAAGTATCCATGCAATAGCTCTATTTAACCCTCAGGAATAGCATAATTCCTTCTGTCAGCTCCCGTGTCACATGTTTGCACTTAACTGAAGTGCTCCAAGAGAATAAGATAATGTTTATAGTCCAAATATTATTAAGAGCTAATAATATTCGACATATCTATTTTTAGACTGGCAATCTAAAAATAGATTCTGCCCAATATGTATAAAAATAGAAATCCATATATTTTTCCAACTTGACCAACCATCCACAAATAGCATCCTGCAACTCATAGAATATGATCAACATGTCTAAAAATAGACATAGTCTAAAAATAGACTTTGCGACAAAAATCACCTATGTGGGCCCCACCTAGTTTTGGTGATCACTTTCCAACTAGGATCAGGAATGATGTTTCAGGATGCCTCCTTCACTATTTATTGTTGCAATATTCAACACTCCCTCTCAACAAGAAAGGACTATCTTTGCATGCGACGTGCAACTCCATGCATTCGCACTGCAACCTTCTGAAACTGAATAGGCTCGAAACAACTCAATCAATCTGATGCATCTATCATCAAATTATTTGACTTCTGCTGGTACCAACTGCACATGTCATCAGGAACCACTGCACTGTTGAACTCTTGCACCCATGCACTCTTGCACTTGATGTCAACTCTAATCCACGCTCCAGTATTTGACACTGTCACTTTGATCTGCCTGCATCAATCCAACTGATCATGCTACTACTGCTCTGTGGGCTCCTTGTAGCCAAGTTCAATTCATGAGATCCACACCATCTCAATGAATCCTACCCATAAATCTCCTCTTGGGATTATTCATGCATGTCGCCCCACCTCTCACCTAGTGGTATAGCTGCATGCACTCCCTCTGCCCATCTGGCATGAAATTTCTCTGCATGAGTGGTTGCTCCCACTCCATGATCCTCATCTTATGGCTGCTCCACATCTCGAGGTTCATTATTACCTGCATGCAAATCTAGTTCCCTCTCAAGCATCAATTGCATGGCTTTCTTACACTTCCCAACATTAGGAAGTTCCATAGAAATCCCATCTACATCAAATCTATAGAGATTCTTCTGCATCTCCAGTTGTGGCTGCTCCACAACCTTCTGAGACTGCTTCTCACGCTGCATGTTGAGAGGCTCCCTCTCAACCACCAAGTCACTAACCTCTACTTTTCTCCTCAAAGCTTTGCATGCATCTTGTTCCTCAGTGCATGTAGATTCTTGGCTTGCGCACATTGCAATTGTCCCACTGTCGCAAAATTTTCTAACAAAAGAGCTCATTTTAAATCGATGATATCTCCCTCATCCGAGCTCCGATTCGACCGATTTTTTTTTTCAATTTGGGTATTGTTTCGCAAGGAATTCAAATATGCTATTTGTTTCTGAAAATATTTCACCAATTTTTTCATATATTCTCTGCAAACTCGCGCACCCAAAAATTGTGGGCCCCACCTAGTTTTGGTGATCACTTTCCAACTAGGATCAGGAATGATGTTTCAGGATGCCTCCTTCACTGTTTCTTGTTGCAATATTCAACAAATATTTTGGATTAGCTTGGAATCTTCCAAAAATCCCAACTGCATGCATGATATTTGGTCTTGTCCCAATTAGATAAAGAAGACTTCCAATCATGGATTATATTCTGGTTGATTCACCATGGGAGAATCATCATGAGAACTGAGGTTACATCCAGTTACCATTGGCGTACTCACAGGTTTGCATTCTTCCATCCCATACTTCTTCGAATTTTCTTAAGATATTTTTCTTGTGATAAAAATATGTCATTTGTTACTTGTTGCACTTGTAAGCTGACAAAGAATGTTAGTTCCCCAAGTAAATACATTTCAAATTCTTGCTGCATAACAAAAGAATATTTCTAACTCATGGAATCTTCATTACTTCCAAAAATCATGTCATCAACATATATAACTACAATCAACAGTTTATAATTCTCTATTTCTGTGTATAAGTTATTATCAGCAGATCCCTTTGTAAAACCTTTTTGATGAAGATATTTGTCAAGACGATAATACCATGTCCGTGGAGCTTTTTTGAGACCATATAAAGCCCTTTTAAGTTTGTAAATGAGTTTTGCATCATTTCCCAAAATGAACCCTTTTGGTTGTTCTATATAAAATTCTTCTTCTAGATCACCATTGAGAAAGACAAATTTAACATCCATTTACTAAACTTTGATTTGTTGAAAACTTGAAAAAGCCAAAAATATTCTTATGGCTTCATGTATAGCTACAGGAGCAAATGCTTCTTCAAAGTCTATACCTTCTTGTTGAGCATACCCTTTACAAACAATTATAGCTTTATTTCTAATAACATCTCCATTTTCATTTAACTTGTTTTGGAATATCCATTTTCTTCCAATCAAATTTTTATCATGAGGTCTTGGAACCAATCCCAAGTATGATTCTTGTTAATTTGATCAAGTTCTTCATTCATGGCTTGAATCCAACATTCATATTTTCTAGCTTGACTGACATTTTTTGGTTCAATAGTGGATTGAAATTCCAGATAGCTAGGAGATCCTACAAGAGTTCTTCTTGTTTGGACACCTGATCCCTTTTCTCCCAAAATTTGAGATTCTGGACGATTCTTTTGAACATACCTAGATGGAGCCTTTTCAGATAGATCTTCTTCTGGTGCTTCATTGGGTTCATCTTCTATATTGTTGTTATTTGATGCAGGAAGATATACATTATCATCATCTTCATTTGTTATTGATATTTCCCTTTTTGGAGCTGAGAGAGACTCATCAATTACAATATCAACACATTCAACAATCGTCCGAAGTATTTTATTGTAACATTTATATGCTTTACTTCTAGAAGAGTAACCAATAAATATTCCTTCATCTGCTCTAGGTCGAAACTTTCCAAGTTTTTCATCATTGTTCTTGATAAAAAAAATTCTTCGAAAAACTCTAAAATGCTTTACGGTGGGAAGACTACCATATGATAGTTCATAAGGAGCTTTATCACTATTCACCCGAACATGAGGTTTGTTCAGTATATTTACCATAGTATGTACTTCTTCTCCCCAAAAGGTATCGGGAGTTCTAGATTGATCAAGCATGGCCCGATCTATTTGTTGAACTGTTCTATTCATCCTTTCTGCCACGCCATTTCGTTGTGGTGTTCCAGATAAAAAAAATTGTATTTTTATGCCATGATGTTCACACAAATCAAAGAATTCATCTTATATATATTATCCTCCTCGCTTAGATCTAAGACATTTGATTTTTCAAATGATTCATTTTTATGTTTCAGTAAATTGATCCAACACATTCTAGAGAAGTCATCAATAAATAAAATATAGTATTGTTCTCCACAAGGTGACTTTTTCCTTATAGGAACACATAGATCAGTATTGATAAGCTCAAGGAGCTTACTTGCTGATCCTTCTTTAGAATTGAATTGCACCCTGGTTTGCTTAACAAATTGGCATGATTTGCGTATGGTACTTTCAGGTAGAGTGATGTTGGGAAGATCATGAAGAACTTTGAGTCTACTAGATTTGTTTATTTGAGAGAAGCTCAAATGTCCCAACCTTCTGTGCCATAACCAATTTTCTGAAGATTTACCCAAGTAGCATTGTTCTTGGCCACCTTTCAATACATACAGATTTCTTGGTGTTCTAGTTCTTTTTTTACCGTTTTTTCCTGTGTCAAGTTCACATGCTACACATTCTTTTGAACTAAATACAAATTCATTTCCTTGATCATACATTTGACTCACACTTAATAGGTTGTGCTTTAATCCATCCAAATAGATAACATTGTTATATTTCACCTTTTCTTTAAAAAAAAAAAATATTTTCCTTTAATGACAGCATGTGAGTCATTTCCAAAAGTAACATTCTTTTATTTCTCTAGAGAATTGTATGAAAGAAGTTTATTTCTATCACTTGTCATGCATTTTGAGCATCCACTATCAATGTACCATTGATTCTCTTCCCCTTCTGCAAATAAAGCTATGCCACAACTTTCAACCTGTAGTCCTTCTTTCTCCAAATCTTGGAATTTGAAGGTATATGCTCTTTTGGCTATAGTTTTCTCCTTCATTCAGTTTCTTCATGACTAAATTTATTGCGATAAGCACATTCAATTTCATTTTGAAGAGGAGAAAAGTTGTTATAAGTATTCTTCTTTATTCTAGTATCATTTCTTTGCTTTCTTGCTTCTCTCATCATGATGGTTTTGTACGCAACACATTGAGCAGCCTTATGACCAAAATTATGACATGAGAAACATTTTCCATTAAAGAAGAAATTTCTGCGATCATGAAACCTTTTATTTATTTTTACCTATTGAACTTCTATTAAAGTGATCCTGTGTAGTTTCTTTGTTCTTTTGCTAAGAGACAGAATGTTGCATGCTAGTATTAGCTGCATTTGGATAGCTTGGTGCTGAAGATTGAGATGGTTCTCCAATATATCCAAGACCTCCCTTTATAAGAGGAGAGCATTGTACCTTGATAATTTCATCTAAGGTTTTAGATCCTTTAGCAAATCTAAGATTTAAATTTTTCACTTTCTCAATTTCCTTTCTTAGACTTACTATTTCACATTCTAATTTCTCATTGTGCTTCTCCTTTTATATAAGCTAATTTTTTAGAGTATCTATGGCAATTTTTTTTTCTTCCAAACATATTTTGAGATGATTTATTTCTTCAAGAATGTCATTTTCTTCTAATGCATCCATAAAAGTATCACTATGGTCCTTTTCAAAAGCCATGAGTAGTCTAATACCTTGATCATATTCTCCTTCTTCACTATTTGATAGATCGTCACTATCTTCAAGAGTATAATATCATTTTCTATTCATAAATCGTTTCTTATTTCCTTTAGCCACTTCCTTTCCCTTTTCATGACTATCTTTATGGGGACATTTAGCAGCATAATGACCAACTATTCCACAAGAAAAACATTTAAAGGGAAGCTTACCTATGAACCTTCCAATGCCAAGTTGTAGCTTCTTTACAAAATTTATCTGATCTTCTTTTGAAACATACCCTGATCCTCCTTAATCTTCTAGCTCCTTTCCTTTTGCAGCAGCTCTGAAGACAACTTCTTTGAGTTTAGATGGACCTCCTTTTGTCATTTCACAAGCAGTCAGAATCCCATGAAGTTTAACAAGAGTAAGAGCTTGTAGATCTTTCTTCTCTTCAATAGTAGATACTTTTAACTCAAATTTGGGAGTTAGAGATCTTAAAACCCTTTCTACCAAAGTAGTTTCAGATATAGTTTCACACAGATTCCTCATACGGTCTACAATATCATCTAGATATAAAAATAAAATGGCAATGCTTTCTTCATTATGCATTATGAGTTTTTCATTTTGAATTCTGAGACTTTGGAGTTTAGCGCTTTTTACCTTGGCATCACCTTCATAGCTTAGAATGATTTTGTCCCATATCTCATTTTTTAGTATTCAACTACATGAATTTGACAAATTATGATTCAGTCAAGCTTCCCAATAATGCATTTACCGCCTTTGCATTGGTTTCATAGTTATTTATTACTGTTGCATCTGTTGGAACGGAAGTTGGATATTGATAACCTGCTTCAACTATAGCCTATACATCTACTCCGAGATACTGAAGGTAGGACTCATTCTTGTCTTACATAAGATTAAGTTGTTTTTGTTGAAGAGAGGAGGCCCAATAGATGTTGTCCCATCTTGATTGCTCATCTTGGCTGATATTCCTTCTAGCGATTAAGCTTCTTCAGAATGTCCTGCTCTGATACCAATTGTTGGGAAAAATACTGAGAGGGGGGGGGGGTGAATCAGTATTTAGAATTTACTGAGAATTTTAAATTTTTCTTTAGTAAATTCCATACACGGCTTTCATGAACCCAACTTGCGTATACATGCACATATGCCAAAAGAAACTTGAGTATACTAATATAATTTTATTGTTAGAAAAACGTTTCAGAAACAATATTTAACTCAACTTATGAGTCATGCATATGTTATTTAAGCAATAAATATGTGCAGTAACAGTAGAATAAATCATCACACAAGAGAAACACACATGAACACCAAGATTTAAGGTGGAAACCCAATTCGGGAGAAAACCACCGATGTTGTCGTCTCTGCCTTCAATATTTATTATATGGAAAACTTATTATAATATTGTACTGATGCAGACTCATCAGTACACAGAAATCTACCTGTAGAAGGCTGCAACCTTCTCTCATTTTCCAGCTACAACTGGAAGGGAGCTATAACCAACTTATCTCGTTTACCAGTCACTACTGGAACAGAGCTTCAACCCCCTGATGAGAACACTAACTTCTACTGACAGGAACCTTCTACTTTCTTCAGAATCATTGCAAACCACGTTTCATCAGTTTTCATACTCGATCACACAGCTTCAACACAACCCTTCATAAAGATCAACAATAATAAACTTCACCCAATAAATCAAACCGAACAGTGAGATCACTGTAATCAGAACACTATAATAACTAGATTTCAGAATCAGTATACAAAATCCAATTCAACCGTGAACATTCATTGTCTCAAAAAGCATACGCTACTTTGCTTCATTGAACCTGTATGTATACGTGCTTTTATTAACACCAACCTGCGTATAGATCTGTGAATATTTTTTTTTAGAATATGATCAGTCTCAGATCCAGTTCTAAGGCTTTCAGTCAGATATATTTTCAAAATTATAGAACCCTTGATCAGTCAGCCATCATAACACATATTTACTCACTCATTGATCAGATTTGTACATAATCAACTTAGCAACGTATACAACAACCAAGAAACCCAGATCTACATGAATATTTCATTGAAAAACAACAAAAAAATAACAACAATAACATAAAACCTTTGCAAAAAGGTTCAGAAAACCCTAACTTCCATACGTGCCTTTTCTGAAGAAAAGCCGCATATATACGTGCTTTTACTGAAATGAACTAGCTTATATATCTATAAATATTAATTTTTCAGAATCTTTCAAATCTATAGAACTTACTGAGATTTATTCACTCCACTTTAGCAAACATGCGCCATGTATCACATCTAATCATCTCTTCAATGGATCATGCAAGAACATAGTCATTTCAGGTCTGAAGATCTTGATCCATCAATCTATCCAAGGGTGCATCATAAATTCAGATTTATCAATAAAAATGAGTTCATCCTATGCAAATATACTTCAAAGAGAAGTATTTAGTGATAGCCCTTACACATGCACACCTTTGCACATGATCTTCTTATCCTTATATAGATTTAGCCTTTACCAATACCATGAGTCAAAACCACACATATTTCGTTGGTATTCTTGGACTAAATCAAATAGATGACATGGCGCTCAATCCTGTGGGATAATACCATGGTAATGCCCCCTAGTATTATCTTTTTGGAGCGCAAAAGGCATACGCGACTTGGATCGTTCTTATCCGCGTGTATACATGACTTGGCCTGAACAAACCCACATATAGAATATTCAATATGAATATTACCAAATCTTCTTCTGGACATTAGACATTTCTTCTGATGGACTCATGAGCTTCTACAGAAGAAATATACTCCATATTTTACCAGAGAGTTTCCATCAAGGACAACATATTAATACATAATCATACTCCCAACAATCTCCCCCTTTGGACTTGATGGCAACCATGATGGTGTTTGATCACTACAACAGATAGATACATTAAACATAAACATTATTCAAATACTTAAAACACCCAAAATTATCTCCCCCTTTGACATCAAGAGAAAAGGGAACTATTTTGACCATGCTCCCCCTAAGTGTATGCTGAATCTTCAGATATTTTCAATGAAGTACATGACTCTATAACTCAAAAAAGTATGGAATTTCCTATCACCAAGGACTCATACTTACATCAATGATCCAACCAAGTGGAAATACATATTTGACTCAACTACCCAACCAAGTGAGTTTACAAAATAGAACAAGTCCTTACATGACTGAATAGAAAAATTTACATCAGGAGTATCAACATCCCCTTTTCATCAAATTACAGAAATGATATGTGATTAACAGGACCAAAGATCTCAAGGGCGAGATCATGTATCAAAAACCAAACAGAATGCCAACAATGCATCCTTTTTAGCAAGACAAGTGCTCCCCCTAAGCTGATGTGTCCTGAACACCTTGAACAACCAATTCATCAAAGCATCTTCATCAGAGAATGATATATAAATATGAATACTGGAACAACAACAGAGATTACCCAACAATACCACAACTGTTGTGAGCACTGACCTAGAGAATTTATGTTAGCAAAACCCATACACGGTTTTATGCACAGAAACTCGCATATATACGCTATTTGGATTTATGAACGCAGCGTATCAAATTTAAACTTTTGAAATTAAGCATATTTAATGAGAGAGACAGAGACAAATCCTAGCTTCTGTCTGAGATATTCGAATGCTTCCCTGTGAAGATTTTTAGTAAATATATCAATAACTTGTTCTTTGGAGGGAACATACTCCAATTTAACCTTTTGCTCAAGCACTTGTTCACATAGGAAGTGATACTTGAGTGGAATGTGCTTAGTATTGGAATGCATAACACAATTCTTTGAGATACTAATAGATACAAAATTTGATTTGAATGTCTTGTAGAGTCTGCATCATCAAAAAAATTTGTGTGCAACAAGATGCAGCAGCCACATATTTTTCTTCTATTGTAGATAAGGAAATATAAATTTGTTTCTTTCTGATCCAAGATACTAATACCCGCCCCATATAGAATGCACCTCCACTAGTGCTTTTTCGATCATCAACATTTCCAGCACAATTTTCATTTGTGTAAGCATGAAGAGTTAGATCGGAATTCTTTGGATACCATAAACGAAAGTCTTTAGTCCCTTGTAGATATTTGAATATTATTTTTACAGCCTGAAGATGAGACTCTTTTGGATTAGCTTGGAATCGTCCAAATATCCCAACTGCATGCATGATATCTGGTCTTGTCCCAGTTAGATAAAGCAGACTTCCAATCATGGATCTATATTCTGGTTGAATCACCATGGGAGAACAATCATGAGAACTAAGGTTACATTCTATTACCATTAGCGTTCTCATAGGTTTGTGGTCTTCCATCCCATACTTCTTTAGAATTTTCTTAAGATATTTTTCTTGTGATAAAAATATGCCATCTGTTTCTTATTGCACTTGTAAGCTGAGAAAGAATGTTAGTTCCCCAAGTAAATAATTTTCAAATTCTTGCTACATAAGAGAAGCAAATTTCTGACTCACGGACTCTTCATTACTTCCAAAAATGATGTCATCAACATATACAACTACAATCAACAATTTATCATTCTCTATTTTTGTGTAAAAGTTATTATCATCAGATCCCTTAGTAAAACCTTGTTGTTGAAGATATTTGTTAAGACAATAATACCATGCTCGTGGAGCTTTTTTGAGACCATATAAAGCCTTTTTAAGTTTGCAAACAATTTTTGCATCATTTTCTAGAATGAATTCTTCTGGTTGTTCTACATAAACTTATTCTTCTAAATCACCATTGAGAAAGGCAGATCTAACATACATTTGATAAACTTTGATTTCTTGAAAACTTGAAAAAGTGAGAAACATTCTTATGGCTTCAAGTCTAGCTATAGGAGAAAATGTTTCTTCAAAGTCTATACCTTCTTGTTGATCATACCCTTTACAAACAAGTCTAGCTTTATTTCTAATAACATCTCCATTTTCATTTAACTTGTTTTTGAATATCCATTTCATTCAAATCACATTTTTATCAAGAGGTCTTGGAACCAATTCCCAAGTATGATTCTCTTCAATCTAATCAAGTTCTTCATTCATGGCTTGAATCCAAAATTTATCTTTGCTAGCTTGATTGACATTTTGTGGTTCAATAGTGGATAGAAATGCCAGATATCTAGGAGATCCTACAAGAGTTCTTCTTGTTTGGACACATGATCCATTTTCTCCCAAAATTTGAGATTCTGGATGATTCTTTTGAACATACATAGATGGAGCCTTTTCAGATAGATCTTCTTCTAGTGCTTCATTGGGTTCATCTTATATAATGTTGCTATTTGATGCAGGAAGATATAAATCATCATCATCTTCATTTGTTATTGATATTTCCCTTTTTGGAGCCAAGAGAGACTCATCAATTACAACATCAATAAATTCAACAATCTTCCGAAGTCTTTATTGTAACATTTATATGCTTTACTTCTAGAAGAGTAATCAAGAAATATTCCTTCATCTGCTATAGGTTAAAACTTACCAACTTTTTCATCATTGTTCTTGATAAAAAATTTGCTTCCAAAAACTCTAAAATTCTTTATTGTGGGAAGACTGCCATACCAGAGTTCATAAGGAGTTTTATCACTATTCACCCAAACATGAGATTTTTTCACAATATTTATTGCAGTATGTGCTGCTTCTCCCCAAAAGGTATTGGGAGTTCTAGATTCATCAAGCATAGTCTGAGGCATTTGTTGAACTGTTCTATTCATCCTTTCTTCCACGCCATTTTGTTGTGGGGTTCCAGCTACAGAAAACTATTTTTTATACCATGATGTTTACATAAATCAAAGAATTCATTTGATATATATTCTCCTCCTCAGTCAGATCTAAGACATTTGATTTTTAGATCTAATTCATTTTCAACCAAATATTTGAAGATATTAAAATTTTCAAATGCTTCTTCTTTATGTTTTAGTAAACCGATCCAACACATTCTAGAGAAGTCATCAATAAATAAAATATAGTATTGTTCTCCATGAGGTGACTTTTTCCTTATAGGACCGCATAGATCACTATGTATAAGTTCAATAGGCTTACTTGCCAATCTTGCTTTAGCATTGAATTTCACTCTGGTTTGCTTACTAAATTGGCATTATTTGCATATGGTACAGGTAGAGTGATGCTGGGAAGATCACAAATAGCTTTGAGTCTGCTGGATTTTCTTATTTGAGAGAAGCTCAAATGTCCCAACCTTTTGTGCCATAACCAATTTTCTAAAGATTTACCGAAGTAGCATTTTTCTTGGCCACCTTTCAATACATAAAAATTGCTTGGTGTTCTAGTTCCTTTTATTCTCGTTTTTACTCTGCCAAGTTCATGTACTACAAATTATTTTGAACTAAAGACAACTTCATTTCCTTGATCACACATTTGACTCACACTTAATAGGTTATGCTTTAATGCATCCAAACTCATAAAATTTTTAGCTTTCACCTTTTCTTTTAGAAAAAATGAACATTTTCCTTTAATGACAGTAGGTGAGTCATTTCCAAAAGTAACATTCTTTTCTTTCTCTAGAGAATTGTATGAAAGAATTTTATTTCTATCACTTGCCATGTGTTTTGAGCATCCACTATCAATGTACCATTGATTCTCTTCCCCTTCTACAAATAAAGCTATGCCACAACTTTCAACCTGTAAGTCCTTCTTTCTCCAAATCTTGGAAATTAAATTTATATGCTCTTTTGGCTGTAGTTTGCTCCTGCTTTCAGATTCTTCATGACCAAAGTTATTGCAATAAGCACTTTCAATTTCATTTTGAGGAGGAGAAAAGTTATTATAAGCATTCTTCTTTAATATAGTCTCATTTATTTTCTTTCTCGCTTCTCTCGTCATGATGGTTTTGTACGCAACACATTGAGCAACCTTATGACCAAAATTATGACTTGAGAAACATTGTCCGTTAAAGAAGAAATTTATGTGATCATGAAACCTTTTATTTATGTTTACCTGCTGATTTATATTTTTGTTATTGTTATTCCTTGTATTAAAGTGATCCTGCTTTAACTGTGTAGTTTCTTTGTTCTTTTGCTTAGAGACAGAGTGTTGCAGGCTTGTTTTAACTGCATTTAGATAGCTTGGTGTTGAATACTAAGATGATTTTCCAATATATCCAGGACCTGTCTTTATAAGAGGAGAGCGTTGTACCTTGATAATTTCATCTAAGGTTTCAGATCCTTTAGAAAATCTGAGATTTAAAGTTTTCATTTTCTCAATTTCCTTTCTTATACTTACTATTTCACATTCTAATTTCTCATTGTGCTTCTCCTTTTCTATAAGCTGATTTTTGGGAGTATCTATGGCAATTTTTTTTTCTTCCAAACATATTTTGAGATGATTTATTTCTTCAAGAAAGTAATTTTCTTCTAATGCATCCATAAAAGTATCACTAGAGTCCTTTTCAAAAGCCATGAGTAGTCTAATATCTTCATCAGAATCTCCTTCTTCACTATTTGATAGACCATAACTATCTTCATGAGTATAATAGCTTTTTCTATTGATAAACCGTTTCTTATTTCCTTTAGCCACCTACTTTCCATTTTCATGACTATCTTTATGGGGAAATTTTGCAGCATATTTACCAACTCTTCCACAAGAAAAATATTTAAAGGGAAGCTTACCTATGAACCTTCCAGTGCCAAGTTGTAGCTTCTTTAAAAAATTTATCTTATCTTCTTCTGAAAAATACCCTGATCCTTCTTGTTCTTCTAGCTCCTTTCCTTTTGCAGTAGCTCTGAAGACAACTTCTTTGACTTCAGATGGACCTCCTTTTTTCATTTCAGAAGAAGTCAGAATCCCATGAAATTGAAAAACAATAAGATTTTGTAGATCCTTCTTCTCTTCAATAGCAGATACTTTTGACTCAAATTTGGGAGTTAGAGATCTTAAAAACTTTTCTAAAAGAGTAGTGTCAGATATAGTTTCACCCAGATTCCTCATACGATTTACAATATCATTTAGACGTAAAAAGAAACTGGCAATGTTTTCTTCATTGTGCATTCTGAGTTTTTCATATTGAATTCTGACAGTTTGGAGTTTAGCACTTTTTACCTTGGCATCACCTTCATAGCTTAAAATGAATTTTTCCCATATCTCCTTTTTTGTATTCAACTGCATTAATTTGACAAATTATGATTAATTCAAACTTCCCAATAATGCATTGAATGCCTTTGCATTGGTTTCATATTTCTTTCTTACTACTGCATCTGTTGAAACGGAAGTTGGATATTGATAACCTCTTTCAACTATTGTCCATACATATGCTCCAAGAGACAGAAGATAAGATCTTGTCCTTGTCTTCCAGAAGATTAAGTTGTTTCTGTTGAAGAGAGGATGCCTGATAGATGTTGTCTCATCTTGATTGCTCATCTTGGTTGATCTTCCTTCTAGCGATTAAGCTTCTTCAAAAGGACCTGCTCTGATACCAATTGTTGGGAAAAATATTCAGAGGGGAGGAGGGGGGGGGGGGGGTGAATCAGTATTTAGAGCTTACTGATAATTTTAAATTCTTCTTTACTGAATTCCATACGCGGCTTTGATGCACCCAAATTGCGTATACGCACGCATATACCAAAAGAAACTTGCGCATACCGATATAATTTTATTGTTAGAATTTTTTTTCAGAAACAACCTTTAACTCATCTTATCTTTCATGCATCTATTATTTAAGCAGTAAATATGTGCAGTAATAGCAAAATAAATCATCACACAAGAGCAACACACATGAACACCAAGATTTAAGGTGGAAACACAATTCGGGAGAAAACCAACATTGATGTCGTCTCTCTCTTCAATATTTATTATATGGAAATTTTTTTACAATATTGTAATGATGCATACTCATATCAGTACTCAGGAATCTACCTGCAGAAGGCTGCAACCTTCTTTCATTTTCTAGCTGCAACTAGAAGGGAGCTACAACCCCCTGATTTTGTTTACCAGTCACTGCTGGAAGGGAGCTTCAACCCCCTGATGAGAACACCAGCTTATACTGGCAAGAATATTCTACTTCCTTCAGAATCACTGCTAAACACATTTCATCAATTTTCATACTGGATCACACAGCTTCAACACAACCCTTCATAAATATCAATAATAATAAACTCCACCCAATACATCAAACCAAATAGTGAGATCACTGTAATCAGAACACTGTAGTAACCAGATTTCAGAATCAAATTCTACCCTGAACATTCATTGTCTCAAAAAGCATATGCTACTTTACTTCACTGAACCCATGTGTATACAAGCTTTTCTTAACACCAACCTGTGTATAGATCTGTGAATATTTTTTTGCAGAATATGATCAGTCTCAGATCCAGTTATGAGGCTTTCAGTTAGATATATTTTCAGAATTGCAGAACCCTTGATCAGTTAGTCATCATAACACATATTTACTCATTCATTGATCATATTTGTACATAATCAACTTAGTAGCATATACAACAATCAAACAACCCAGATCTACACGAAGACTTCATTGATAGATAGCAAAAAAATAGCATCAATAATATAAAACCTCTACAATAAGCTTCAGAAAACCCTAAATTCCATACACGCCTTTTCTGAATCAAATGCGCGTATATACGCGCTTTTACTAAGATGAACTAGCGTATAGATCTGTAAATATTAATTCTGCAGAATGTTTCAGATCTATAGAAATTACCCAGATTTATTCACTCCACTTCAGAAAACATGTGCTAGGTCTCAGATCTAATCATCTCTTTAATGGATCATGCAAGAACATAGTCATTTCAGGTCTAGAGATCTCGATCCATCAATCTATCCAAGGGTGCATCATAAATTTAAATTTATCAATAAAATAGAGTTCATCCTATGCGGATATAATTCAGAGAGAAGTATTTAGTGATAGCCCTTACACATGCACACCTTTGCACTATGATCTTCTTCTCCTTATATAGATTTAGCCTTTCCCAATACCATGAGTCAAAACCAAACAACTGCTAATGGCATTCTTGGACTAAATCAAATAGACAACATGGCGCTCAATATTGTGGACTAATACCATGGTAATGCCCCCTGGTATTATCTTTTTGAAGTGCAAAAGGAATACACGACTTTTGGATTGTTATTATCTGCGTGTATACATGACTTGGCTTGAACAAACCCACGTATAGAATCTTCAATATTAATATTACCAAATATTCTGCTGGACATTACACATTTCTTCTGATGGACTCCTGAGCTTCCACAGAATACATATACTCCATATTTTACCAGAGAGTTTCCATCATGGACAACATATTAAGACATAGGAATCATATTGCCAACATATGCTAGTAATATAGGGACCTAACACTAATGTAGTTAATAATTATTTCACTTATAAAAATTAATGCTTCTAGTTGAAGTAGAGGTCATAGCTCATATTATAGGAAGAGAAAGGAAATACTATAATATTTTTATTCGAAAAAAACATCCCATCACATTTGAATGTCTCAAATCTAGACATATGGATTGTAGTTATTAATTATTTCACTTATAAAACTCAATTCATCTAGTTGAAGTAGAGTTCATAACTCATATTCTAGGGAAGAGAAAGGGAATCCTACCATATTTTTCTTTGAAAATATATGCCATTGGATTTGAATGTCTTAAATCTAGACATATTCCATGGAAGAGAAATGAAATCCTATAAAAAAATTCTTGCTAAAAAATATTCGATCACATTTGAATGTCTTAAATATGAAGACGTGTATTCCAAAAATATAACTTTATTTCTACATAAATGGGTAGTTAATGTTTTTGGTGTAAATGAAGGAACGGTCATGAGTTATTGGGACATTATATTCACACCATTGGACTTATAAATATGGCCTTGTACACATAGAATTTGCATGATATTCTACTTTGAGATTAATCCAAAATAAGCCCAAGAATTTTGCTGAATTTTCTTACTAAAAATGACCGATAAAATTGGAAACTACGTTGTAGCCCATATAGCAAAGCCACTAATATTTTAAATCCATGGTTATTTTTGTTGTATATGTATAAAATAAAATGCCATATAATTTTATTGGGGCTATAATGGTGAATATACTATGCCTTGGTTAGAAAATTGTGCATTGATTTAAACCTACACTATTTTTACATGTTTCATATTTCCATTTTGAGATTGCATTTTTCAGAATAACCAATACCATGTAAAATGGGAATGAATCATAAAAAAAATTGGGAACAAATGAAAAGGATATTAAATGTTGAAAATTTTGGAAAATGATGTATATTAATCACTTTCGAAATTGAATAATATAGAGATAATTATGAAAAAATGAATTGAATAAATCAATATTCCATGTCTGAAATGTAGATAAAATTGGAATAATTATTCTACCATCCATCATCCCATTAATTTTCTTTATGAGGTGATGTGTTTCTAAGAGTAAAGTGGCATAATCATTTAGAACGACTCGAAGACTTAGGGATCAAAGATGGACTATATGGATTGTTGTATAAAAAACTAGAGATTGGATGTTCTCAACTTTTTCCCTAGATATTATTTATTTATTTTAAACCAAAGAAACGACTGAATTTAATTAAAAAACAAAACAAAAGCATTTACATTTACATCTTACTGTCCCCCCAATGTCCATAGTTCAACAAATAAGTATATCAAATAATGAACCAGAGAAGCAAAAGTTCCATCTCATTCAAAGATGTTGAAACCAACCGAAGGCCCACATTGAATCCAATCAAATAGCTGAAAAATAAATTCTACACTAAAATTTCTTACTAGACAAAAATATAAAATATAAAATCACTAAAACATAGTGGCATAATCAAGATAGACTTGTACCTAAAGTGAACCAAAAAATTTAATTAATATCCAGAACTTGCAAGTGTAACTAGAAAAAACTTGCACCTCCTCTGGAATGTGAAAGACCTAAATTTGCTTACAATGACGATTACATGAATTTTATAATGTATAAATCTACGCTGAAAAGAACAACTAGTTTTGGATAGGTGGTCAACTACTATGTTTTGTACTCGATAAATGAGTGGCGGACTTGGGGAACAAGGTAATACGATATGAATTTTTGTATAAAACACAAGAGACATAAGTGAATGATTTTGTTGTTTGGTGAGGGATCCATGTGCGAGTCCCAAAGAAAATTTTAAGGAAGGAATTTTATCTTAAAGTTTAGAAACCTTAGTGAATCTTACTAGTCCCTAATATACAAATTGTAAAATGTTGGCAATATTTTTGTAAAAATATTTATATTTCTAATGATTTTATATTAGCCTATATAATTTTTTGGTGATTTTTAAGGTAAGATAATTTTATACTATAAAATGTGGTTGAATCATTTTTAGAAAAAAAACATGGAAAATTAGCACACCTGTGAATATTAGCCCCTAAAAATTTCCCTCTTAAATTTGATTGAATAAGTTGTTGGTTTTCTCTACTAATGCATAGATAATAAGTATTAGACATTTTTACCTTTTCCCAAGTTTTATTTTGTTTTTTAAACGAGAAAAGAAAATGACGTTCATAAAAAAAAACAAAAACAGTTTCATTCACATCTTACTGTTTTCCCCGATTTCCATAATTCAACAAAAATTATATCGGATAATGAACTGGATTAGAAAAAGTGCCATATTAGTCAAAGATGTTGAAACTAAGAGAAGTACCACATTGAATCCAATAAAATAGATGAAAACTAAATTCTACACTAAAATTTCTTAATAAAAATACATTTAAAATCTAAAAAACACAAAAACATAGTGGCTCAGTTAGGATATACTTGTACTGAGAATAGACGAAAAAAAAACTGAAGAAAAATTTAGAACTTGCAAATGTAACTAGAAAAAAATTGCACCTCCTTTAGAACATGAAAGCCATAGAATTGCTTATAGTGTCGATGAAAAGAATTTTATAATGAATAAATCCAAGATGAATAGATTAACTTCTTTTGGATAGGAGCTTAGTTGGCATGTCTTATTCTTGTTAAATATGGGAAAATGAAATGTGCTTGAAGGATATTGGCAGAGAAAAACTTAACTGTATACAATGGAATAAAGAAGGTGTCCCAAAAATGGTTCAATCTTAGCCCATTCAATGACTTGTTTGGAGTCACCTACAATATTGACATCCTCGATCTAGAACTTGCAAATGTAACTAGCAAAAAAAATGCACCTCCTTTAGAACGTGAAAGCCATAGAATTGCTTATAGTGTCGATGAAAAGAATTTTATAATGAATAAATCCAGGATGAATAGATTAACTTCTTTTGGATAGGAGCTCAGTTGGCATGTATTATTCTCGTTAAATATGGGAAAATGAAATGTGCTTGAAGGATATTGGCAGAGAAAAACTTAACTGTATACAATGGAATAAAGAAGGTGTCCCAAAAATGGTTCACTCTTAGCCCATTCAATGACATGTTTGGAGTCACCTAAAATATTGATATCCTCGATGGAAAACCAGGATGCAAACCATAAGACTCTCCATAGAGCCACCATTTATGCTATCTTATTGGTTCTAGCTCACTGAACCAAAAGAAATGATAGGACTAGCTATGATTCATCATAATAGAAGCCCCATACCCACATTCCCCTCCCAAGGATGCCTTTTCAAGGTATCCCATCATTGAAGACAACCTGATATCCTTAAGGAGGCTTATTCTTCTTTGTGGCTTAGGCCGCCATGGTCCAATCTCTTGAAAGAATGCCAAGATCTTCATGCAAGTGAGCCTCACATCAGGTACAATTTATTGGAACATTTTGGTATTTATACTCCTCTAAATTCCCCAAAATATATATAATGGGAGTGATCTATAGTCCTTTTGAACCTCTTTCCATCTTGTGAGACACAAACCAATCAAGGAGATATCCACAACTACATTTATTTTGAAATAATATGACACCTCATTCTAAATGTTAAAAACAAAGGAACAAGCCAAGAAAAGGTGCAACACCTCTTCATTTTCTAGTCTACACATAGGAAAAATACTCGACCCCTGGAATCTCCATCTAGATAGATTCTCCCATGTGATAATTTGATTATGATGAACTAGCAACATAAATCATTTCAGTTTTAGTGGAGCTTCCCATCACCACATATTTTTAAACCAAGGATCGCAGATAATAGGCCTATACCCCTAATAATTATAAGAATATGTCTCTTTAACCAAAATATTACCTTCAAACTCATTTCCACCCCATGTTAGCCGATATTCCTTCTTAGAAAACATGCTACCCACATGGTAAATATTATATCTATACCACTCTCACTTGGCCTCAAAAGTCACAGGGAGCTAAATATCTCTAAAATGTGGACATGTTGGAGATGATAATAGATATTTGTGATGACAACCAATGTGTCACAGAGAATCTTGGTCAGAATCATCGAAATATTGTAATATGGGCACTGAGAGGAGATGATCTCCTACCAAATATTTAATGGCATCCAGATCAATGACAATCTTGTCAACCCTAACTACCTCTTATCTTAATTTTTTCCTAGGAATGTTGCAATATAATTTTTGGCAAGATAGTTTAAGTTAGTTGAAAATCCTAATTGAAAGAGGCTTATCCACATCTATGAGTGTTGAATGTTATTCTTTGTATTATCCTTTAGCTATAAGTAATAATAATCATGAAACAACTTCATCATTATCTTGCAATAATTTTATCATTTCCCTACTTCCATTTTCCTTTTTTCCATTAAATACCACTTTATTCTCATAAAAAAAAAATGTAAAGACAACATTTTACTTAATAAATACCTTACTAACTAATTTCGCTTCCACAACTGACTTTGTAACCTAACACTTTGCATCACATGGATATCTCTTCATGTCATTAATTTGTCATTATTACATGAAAGCTTTGACTTATAGAAGACATAATCATTGCCTTAACGATATGCATGGGATTCTTTTCTTCGAATTACACTGACAATGTTTAGGATGTTGAATCACCCGAGAATGTATGATTTAAAGAATAGAAGTCTGGTGGATTATATATATATATATATATATATATATATATATATATATATATATATATTTATTTATTAAAATTTAATATTTTTATATGATTAAATTTTTTAATTAAAATGTAAATTAATTAATAATTTAAAAAATACACACACATTATTTAGTTAAAAATTTTAATCACATAAATATATTAAATTTTAATAAAAAATATTTTTTTTAAATTATATCATAATTTTCAAAAGAGACCGTTAACTAGAGAAGTATGTAAATATGTCTAACTATACAAATTTTAACCCAAGTGCAATAATCATACAATGGAAGTATATGAATTTTAACCTAAATGCAATAAGTATAAAAATAAGAATTTATCAATTTGTATAATTTGGATTTATTTTGAACCATTGCCATAATGAAATTGTGTTTGTATGTTTTAGTTTTTTTTCTTAAATTTTTTATAATTCTTTGTTTATATATATATATATATATATATATATGTTTTATTTAGAATATATGTTGTGAATATTTTGGTTAGTAGTCAAGATGAATAATTTAAGTTTAAACTTTTATTATTGTATGAAAGATAAAAACATTAATTATATATATATATATATATATATATATATATATATATATATATATATATATAATGTTTCAATATAATAATAATTTAATATTGTATTGTATATAATAAAATTTAGCTTAGTATTTAATTTATGTTTTATTTTTTATCTTTATGTTTAAATATTTAAAATTTAAAACTCTTTTAATAATGATATTTTTCTATTTTAATTGAAAGGTTTAGAATAAAAAAAAGCACTTTTATATTGGTTTAAAAAATACTCCAGACTTGAAAAGTTAGGGAAAAGTACATGGACTATTACCATCAATATTATGTAAGGACTAAATTTCATAACAAGAATCTCTTGAATGAAAAACATATCTAATATTTCAACAATATAATTCAAGCCTTTTTCTCCTAGTAATCCGAAAAAATCATCTTTTTTTAGTTTTCTATCTTTTAGATTGTTGGCATCCTGGAAATGAAAAAATACCTTCTTTGAAGGTATCATTGGACACAACCCTTGCCATTTTTCCTTCTTTTGAATAACATTATCTTGAAATATACATTTTGTATCCAATTTATGACATTCGTAGAACTAGTTTTCCATGGGGACACATCCCCAAGAGTTCGGGCCATTCCCCCCATGTTTCTCATGCTTCAAGGGAAAGGGGAATTTGGGGAAATATTTCCCCATTTCCCCCTTTGGAGAAACTCAGGGACTACCTTAGCAAGCTTATTACTCAAGAGAGGTAAATTGGCTCTTTAAAAAATATCAAAATATTTCTAATAGATATTTTATCTCATCTCATATTCATTGATGATATCCCTTTTATTTAGCTCTAGCCCCTCTCAAGATCATCATTATTTCAAAAAGATCCTCTTATTTTATGGATTTGCTACAAGTATTGTTATTAATGCTTAGAAGCCATGTCTTATATATAATAGTTTGGATCCTGATATTTTGATCAAAGACATGACTCTCTTTCCTTTTGCATTCAAATGTTGTGTATGCATTATATTCTTTGTAGGAGTATACCACACGCTATAAAATGTGTAATGTGTAATAAGGGGGTAGTAGTTCGCCCTTATTTGAGGTTTTTGGGGTAGCACCCCCGCAAAATATTTTTTGGGAAATTGTTTGCATCTGTTTTTTATAATTTTTGATACACAATTTTTGTAGAAATTGGTTTTGATTGCATGGTGGTTTTTCCCATGGTTTTGTATGTCCAATCAAGGAACTGTCATTGTATTATAATGCTGAGTAAATGGATTGGTGGTTCATGGATTCCATAGGATATATATTGTATTGTAATATTGTATAGAAGAGTGTATACATTAAAAAATACTATTCATTTTCCCAATTTTAGTTTTATGGGATAGTATCTATGTTTATGTGTGTGTTTTCAGTTGCATATTTTTCGTTTGATTAAGAATCTATTTGCGGTAATTAATTGTACAAGTTTAAAACATAAATTTAGTATCAGGGCAATGTCTCTATGGCTAAGAGTTTGGATAAAACATGTGTTATAACCTATTACAATGGAAGAAATATGGAAGTGATTATTATGGTGAAAAGGAAATGGTGAGAAATTCAAAGATAAAGAACGATAAATTCAATAGAAGAGCTTTGATTTATAGAAGATAAAAAAGGAAGATTCGTTGGTGGAAACATATAGGTGGATCACTATGGATTTAAGTATTTCTCTAACATGTATGTCGAGAAAATACTGGACTTGGTTGGATTGAAGGAAAAAGAGAAAAATATGTTTGTGTCTCTTAGATTCAGTATTACTAATGTTTCAAGGGAAGCTACAAAAAACTATTTGTGGGTTAAGTTTTGTTATTTGTATTAGTGTAAGTCCCTGATGAACAAATTGTTCTTGTGAATAATTTTTATAACCTGACGATGAATTATAAAGATCCAGTGACAAGGTATCTGAATGTATTCAATATTGTGGTAAGTTAACTATTATCTTTTGATGTTAAAATTTTAGATGATGATAAGTGAAATGTTTTTTTATTTTCTGTCCAAACTCACAGGATAGTCTCAGTTGTTTCCATAGGTAGTAATGAAACTACTTTAAAGTTTTATGAAATAGTCTCATCCTTGTTGTTAGAAGATATGAGACAAAAAAACATGGAAAGATTAAATGGATATGCCTTTTTTATAAGAGGATTCTCCAAAAATATATATATATATATATAAATAAGTCCTCAAGTGGGAGATCTAAATCTAGAGGAAGATCTAGATATCTAAGTACAAAACGCTATGGTATAAATGTGGAAAACAAGAGCATTGCAAGAAATATTGTAGATCCAAAATTCCTAACAATGGTAAGGTATTTGAGGATGCTCCCTTTGTGGAAGCAAAAGAATCCTCATATAAATGAAGGGATGCGTACTTGGATTCTTAAAGTACACATTCAGATCATGAGGCATGGCTCTTTAACTCAGGAACATCCTTTCATATGAATCCTCACATGGTGTGGTTTTGCAAATATAAAAGATTTGATGGTGGTGTTGTTTTGTTAGGAGATGACTCAACAACAAGAATCATTTGACAAAGAAAATTGTAGTTTAATCTCATGCGTGGAAGGATTAGAAAATTTCGTGGCGTTATTCATTTTAATTTAATGATGCAACAATTCCATTGTTCTTAAGAGTGAAACAAAATAATGAAAAATTTCTGCAACTTATGGAGAAATGACTGTGTTATGGCATCAAAGACTAGGACATATCTGGCATAAGGGCCTTCAAGTACTATAAATTAATGACATCGTAGAAGGTATGTCTAACTACTCCCTTGATTTTGAATTCTATGAAGATTTTTTATTTGGGAAGTAAGATTGGGCAAGATTGTCCTCTAGTTATACAAGGGCATAGGGAATATTACAATTGGTGCACAGTGATGTGTTTAGACCCATGTTGGTTCCATCAATGGGTAAATATTAGTACAACGTCAAATTTATAGACAATGTCTCAAGTAATACGTGGATTTATTTCATCATGAAGAAATCTAAAGTCCTTGAAAACTTCAAATAGTTTAAGGTTCTTGTGAAAAATCAAACACGGAGGAAAATTAAGGTGTTGATGAAATAATGGTATAAAATTTCATGGGAATGAATTTGAATATTTCATTAAGAAGTAGATTTAGTAAGGAAGAATAATAATCCATACACACCTTAGCATAATGGACTCGCAGAAAGGATGAATAGGAGGTTAATGGAGAAATCAAGGAGCATGCATAGTGGTGTTGAGTTAGGACATGAATGTGAGGAAAGGAAGTGGAAACTACATGTTATCTGATAGCTATATTAATCTCAACATAATCAGATGAATTCACTCCAAATGAGGTATGATTTTGTAATAAACCTTCTCTTAAACATCTTAGGGTATTAGGTTGTGATGCGTATGTACATGTTCCAAAGGAGAATATGAGTAAATTGGATAAGAAAATTGAAAATTGTATCTTTATTAGATATAAAGATGGTCTGAAAGGCTATAAGATTTGGAACCTAGAAACTACGAAGGTTGTGTATGTTACAAATGTGGTATTTTTAAAAGTAAAATAGTAAGTCTTACTAAGTGAGAAATAAATAGAAAAGATAGGCATTAAATTGAAGGATGAAGAATTATACTCTATATGGGAATAGGAACCAAAAGAAGAGAAAACATAGAGTCCAACACTAATCAGATTGGCCGAGGAAAGAATGCAATGAGAAAGGTATACTCCATCCATTTCCATTAAAAAATTATTTTTTATTAGTAATGATGACCCTATAACTATTAAGGAGGAAGATATTGCAAAGGATGGAAAACTATAGAAAAAGGTCATGGTTGAATAAATGGAATCCTTTGACAAGAATGAGGCTTATAATCTAGTTGATTTTACAACTAGAATAAATCCCATTGGTATAAATTGGTGTTTAATAAGAAGTTGAATACAAAAGGTAAAGTGGAGAAATACTATGTCTGATTATTAGAAAAGGGTTTATTCCTAGGGGAATTTGCTTTGGTGATATTTTTTCTCCTATTTCCAAGTTAACTTATATTACATTTATTTTCTCTATCCTTGCTTCTTTTAACCTTGAATTAGAACAAATGGATATCATGACAACATTCCTACATAGGGGTCTTGAAGAAGAAATCTACATGAAATCGTGATAAGGGTTTATTGTGAAATGGAAGAAAGAGCTAGTATGTAGGCTGGAAAATCCCCCATATAGGTTAAATAAATAACTAAAGATGTGGTATCAAAATTTTGATAATTATATAAAAGGAATTTTATTCACAAGGAGCAAAGAAAATCATTATGTATATTTGAATTTAGTTGGCTATCATGTCATTTATTTGGTCTTGTATGTGGATGATATATTGTTGATTGAAAATGATTGTGTAAAGAAAACAAATGGGAGAATGTTGTGTATGTGTTATATTATTTTTCTACTATCCTCGTGCACTTTAACATATGTGATCTGTAGAGGGGGGTTCATAGGGTTGGAGAAAACACCCATAGGGAAAAAATTTGGGTAGACTTTTGCATTCACTTTTGGCATTTCAATACACATATTTTTGCTAAAAATGGTTTTGTTGTATATGTAGTGGATATATATATATATATATATATATATATATATATATATATATATATATATATATATATATATATATATATATATATATATATATATATATATATATATATATATATATATATATATATATATATGGCAAGTTTTCTCGGTTTGGGTTTTGAAGATAAAATATGTGTTTATCTGTGTGTTTACAAATGAAACTTTTATGTTTTATTGAAAATATGTTTGAGAAATTAATTGTATAGCGTTAAAACCTACATCAAAATCCTAGGTGATTGGTTTAAATACCTTAGGTTTCCTTTAAAACCAAATATGTATAGGTATGAGGATTGATATTTTTTGTATAAGAATATTGATTCTCTTATTTCACTATGGGCCAATAGATTCTTGTGGGAATCCTCATTAAATCAATGTTGGAAAGCATCCTTACTAAATTCTTGTTATTTTTGTTCCAAAAATAATTCTTTCAAAAATATGGAAAAAAAATCATTATCAATGGTTAGCAAAGCATAATCAAGGTGGAATTCCCTCAGTTAAGTGATCGACCCTAGCAATGCTTAAATATATATGTGGATGGGGAAATAAATATATCTATTTTTTTAGCAAGGTGCTTGCTTCCAAAAACTTATGAAGACTCATGCACAATGTTTCTTTATGGAAAAAAGTTATGTGATTAAGATATTTGGTTGGAAGATATTTGGAGGAGTAGTGAAAATATGCTAGGAAATATGAAAAAAATGGATCTATTTTTTGGAAGGATTTTATAATTGACTTCCCTATTATCAATCAATGGGAAATGTGGAAAATTGGAGACGTGATAAAAGTACAAATTGGAGAGAATCCATGGTCTGGTGCATCAAGTGGTTTTAAAATTTTAAATGATCTCCTTTTATCTCTTCATAATGTAGGAATCCATGTTCCAACCCATGCTAAGGCACAATAACCTTAGTTATGGGGAAGGAAAAGCTAGAAGTATCTAGATTATATTAGTCTAGATGAATAGGTTGTTATAGAATGGTGCTCCTATGTAGAATTTTTATAGTCTAGTTTTGATTGATTATGTGAAAATAATAAAGATTATATATGCTAGTCTATAAACTAAAAAACTAGGGAATACATAACCATTTTTAGTTATGGGTCAATAGAAAATTCTCTTTTCATAGGAGAGAACAAATAATGGTTGAAATTGTTGGAAATGTTGTCATTGATGGCAAAGGAATTGGCAAAGAAGGAGAATCTGAAACAGTAACCATGAAAAGAGAAAAGAAAAGTAGCAGCATAATTTCATGTGTGAACATATGTATGCACGCTGATGGAATCCATGATAAGTAAGAAACCCTGTGAGGGGATTAATGGTGCTCTGTATGTTGTTCAAGGAACCGATGTTAATATGGTCGACAGTGTATCCAAACTGGTAGACAGTGGAGTTATATATTCGTTGAATATATGATATGAAAAAATTTATGGTTTTAAGCTCCACATGGAAGGGTCTACGCTATTAGTAAAGAGCTGACTGGCTTTCATGGAGAAAGGAACAAGGAGCGAGAGAAAATCAGTTATAACACAGAAGAACTAAAACAGAGTATTTGGCATTGAACTTTCGGTGGAACACGGACTAACCCTTTGGAATCATGAACGAAACTTAGAGGTGGAACATAACAAAAGGAAGCGCGACCGAACCCTGCGTGGAAGAGAAAAACCGTGACCGAGTGAATAGTGAAGGTGGTTTCCGGGTTTCATTGCACCACCCTTCGGTGATAGGCATTATTTCCTGGTTGGGGAGTGATTCCATAGAAACGTTGACATGTAGCAAATGTGGACCCACAAAAACTGCTATCAAAGCACGCCATCGCACGTTAATGTTCAACCAGAGAAGCCGAGCGATATTATTGAACGTCGTTGATCTAGGAAGGGGTCATCGGACGGTGTTCATTTTCTATAGATGCGCGAAGGTTACCCAAGGTATGACACGCCATCGCATGTTATCATACGTGCATCATCAACGAACATTATCCGTTGGATCATCTGAAGACCAAGCGATGTGCTCTTCATCGTCGGATGGAAACGATCGTTAGCGATGGGCCCCAGTTTTAAATTATATTGATTGTGCCGTCGATTATGTATGTTGGGCCAGAACCAAAGTTCTATTTAAAATCCATTTGATAAAAGCGCTGGTTATTAATATAAAGTTCTATTATATATTTAATTACCAAAGGTTGTGAATAATATTTATTTATCAAATTCCATGAATTTGATAAACAAAATTCCAATAAAAGAAAGAAAACCATCAGTGGCATGTTAATTTTTCTTAACCTTGGCTATAGTATTATTTGGCGGAGATAAAGATTACCTTTGGGACGATTCGTGTATGGAAGAGCGAAGATTGGGATTTCAATTTGGATTGGTTCAACTTTTAATATGAATACCATTAGTGGTTTAGTGGTTTTCTACTCATGGTATTGATAAAGGCTAAACTATATAAGGAGAAGAGGATTATACTACAGGGTGTGCATGTGGAAGGGTTATTAATAAATAAATCTCTTTAAGAGATATCTGCATATATGATGCACCTATGGATATGATCTAGAAATGATGAATCTCTACGATGATGAGCAAAAGAAATGATGAAGACCTGACGAAAGTCATCTGAGGGTTGAAGCCTTCTGTATGATAGAGGAAGTATCCTACCAGTAGAAGCTGGTGTTAAAATTAGGGGGTGGAGCTCCCTTCTAGTAGTGGTTGGAGAACGAGAAAAGGTTGTAGCCTTTCTGCAGGTGTGTGCCTGCGTGATGGTATAAGTCTGCGCCAATACAAAATTGTAAGATGTTTTATTTATAATAAATATTAAAGACAGAGACGATAGCAACGATGGTTTTCTCCCGAATTGGGTTTCCACCTTAAATATTGGTATTATGTGTATTGATTGTGTGTGATGGTTGATTCTGTTACTACTTCTCATGCTTACTGCTTACCAAACATCTGATGAATGAATGATGCAATAATCTAAGTAAAGAATTAAACATATAATAATATCTTTGGACATATGCAATTTTTCTTAAGGATATCCACATTTATATGCAAGTTGGGTTCAGTAAAGTAACGTATGGTTTAAGAGAAACAAAAAGTGAAATTTTTTTTCGGTCAGCTCTAAATACTGATTCACCCCCCCTCTCAATATTTTTCCCAACAATTGGTATCAGAGCAAGTCCTTCTGAAAAAGCTTAGCCGCTAGAAGGAAGATCAATCAAGATGAGCAATCAATATGGAACAACATCTATCAGGCCTCCGCTTTTCAACGGAAACAATTTAATCTTCTGGAAAACAAGGATGAGATCCTATCTTCAGTCTCTGGGAGCAGATGTATGGGCTATTGTTGAAGGAGGATATCAATATCCAGTCGCAGTACCAACAGATCCAACGGAAAGAAAGAATTACGAAACAAATGCAAAAGCATTCAATGCTCTATTGGGAAGTCTAACTGAATCATAATTTGTCAAAGTCATGCAGCTAAATACAGCCAAGGCCATATGGGACAAAATAATTCTAAGTTATGAAGGTGATGCACAAGTAAAAAGTGCTAAACTCCAAACTCTCAGAATTCAATATGAGAATCTAAAAATGCATAGTGAGGAGAGCATTGCCCATTTCTTTTTACGTTTTGATGATATTGTAAATCGTATGAGAAATCTGGGAGAAACAATAACCGAATCTACTTTCGTTGAGAAAGTTTTAAGATCAATAACGAAAAAATTTGAGTCAAAAGATTCTGCTCTTGAAGAAAAACAGGATCTTAAAAATCTTACTGTGGTGCAACTTCATGGCATACTAACTGCATATGAAATGAGAAGAGGAGGACCATCTAAAGTCAAAGAAGTCGTCTTTAGAGCTTCTAAAAAATGGAAAGAAGTACAAGAAATAGAAGGATCAGGGTATATCTCAGAAGAAGATGAGGTAAATTTTGTAAAGAAACTCCAACTTGGTACAGGACGATTTAGAGGTAAGCTTCCTTTCAAATGCTTTTCTTGTAGAAGAGTTGGTCATTATGCTGCTAAGTTTCCTCACAAAGAAACACATGAAAAAGGAAAGGAAGTAGCAAGAAAGAATAAGAACCGGTTTAGCACTAGAAAAAGTTACTATACTCATGAAGACAGTGATGGGTTATCTGACAGTGAGGAAGAATGTGAACAAGATCTTAGACTTCTCATGGCATTTGAAAAGGAATCTAGAGAAGCAAAAGACACTTTTATGGATTCTTTAGAGGACAATGATTTTCTTGATGAATTCAATCAACTCAAAAGATGCTTAGAAGAAAGTAAAATATCCATAGAAACTCTAAAAAATCAGCTTCAAGAAAAGGAGAAACACAATGAGAAATTAGAATGTGAAATAGTAAGTCTAAGAAAAGAAATTGAGAAATTAAAGACTTTGAATCTTAGATTTGCTAAAGGATCTGAAACCTTAGATGATATTATCAAGGTACAACGTTCTCCTTTTATAAAGACATGTCTTGGATATATCGGAGAATCTTTTCAGACTTCAGCACCAAACTATCTAAAAGTAGCTACAGCCAGTATACAACGTTCTGCCACTCAGCAAGGGAATAAAGAATCTTCACAGGTAAAGCATGACCAGCTCAATTCAAAGAACACTAACATGAATACCTTTCAAAGAAACACCAACCAACAGGTAAATTCTAGTAGAAGATTTCATGATCGCAGAAATTTCTTCTTCAATGGAAAATGTTTCTCATGTCACAATTTTGGTCATAAAGTTGTTCAATGTGTTGCATACAAAACCATTATGACAAGAGAAGAAAGAGAGAAAAGAAGAGATATTGGAACAAAGAAGAATACCTATAACAACTTCTCTCCTCTTCAAAATGAATTTGAATGTGCTTATTGCAATAACTTTGGCCATGAAGAATCTGAATGCAGGAGCAAAATCCAGCCAAAAGAGCAATTTACTTCAAGCTCCAAAGTGTGGAAAAAGAAGGAATTACATGTTCAAAATTGTGGCATAGCTTTATTTGCAGAAGGTGAAGAAAATCAATGGTACATTGATAGTGGATGCTCTAAACACATGACAGGTGACAAAAAAAAATTTCTTGCATATAGTGCTCTAGAAAAGGAGAAGAATGTTACATTTGGAAATGATACTCCTATTGTTATTAAGGGAAAATGGTATGTTTTTCTAAAAGAAAAGGTGAAAGCTAATAATGTCATGTATGTAGATGGATTAAAGCATAACCTGTTAAGTGTAAGTCAAATGTGTGATCAAGGAACTGAAGTTGTCTTTAGTTCAAAAGAATGTGTGGTACGTGATCTTGATACAGGTAAAACAATTATAAAAGGAAATAGAACTCCAAGCAACCTGTATGTATTAAAGAACTGCAAAGAACAATGTTACTTGAGTAAATCTTCAGAAAACTGGCTATGGCATAGAAGGTTGGGGCATCTGAGCTTCTCTCAAATCAACAAATCAAGCAGACTTAAAGTTTTTCGTGATCTTCCCAATATTACTCTACCTGAAAATATCATATGCAAATCTTGCCAATTCGGTAAGCAAACTAGAGTACAATTTAATGCCAAGGAAGGATCATCAAGTAAGCCTCTTGAACTCATTCATACTGACATATGTGGACCTATGAGGAAAAATTCACCACGTGGTGAATAATACTATATCTTATTCATTGATGATTTCTCTAGAATGTGTTGGATTGGGCTGCTTAAACACAAAGATGAAGCATTTGAGAAATTTCAGATCTTCAAAGCATTAGTTGAGAATGAATTAGATCTAAAAATCAAGTGTCTCAGATCTGATCGAGGAGGAGAATATACATCAGATGAATTCCTTGAATTTTGTGAACAACATGGCATAAAAAGACAGTTTTCTGTAGCTGGCACTCCACAACAAAATGGTGTTGCAGAAAGAATGAATAGAATAGTTCAACAAATGGCTAGAGCAATGCTTGATGATTCCGGAACACCTGACACATTTTGGGGAGAAGCAGCACATACAACAGTAAACATTCTCAACAAGGCACATGTTCGTGTAAATAGTGATAAAACTCCATATGAACTCTAGTATGGTAATCCTCCCACTGTAAAGCATTTTAGAATTTTTGGAAGCAAATGCTTTATCAAAAATAATGATGAAAAACTTGGAAAGTTTGAACCCAGAGTAGATGAAGGAATACTTCTTGGTTACTCCTCTAGGAGTAGAGCATATAAATGTTACAATAAAAGACTTCGGAAGATTGTTGAATGTATTGATGTTGTTATTGATGAGTCTCCTGCAGCTCCAAAAGAAGAAAAACAAACAACAAATGAAGACGATGATGACATATATCCTTCTACATCTAATAGGAATGATATAGACAATGAACCCAATGAAGAACCCAAAGATGATTTATCTGAAAAAGCTCCATCCAGATATGTTCAAAATAATAATCCAGAATCTCAAATTTTGGGAGAAAAGGGATCAGGTGTACAAACAATAAGGACTCTTGTGGGATCTTATAGAAATCTGGCATTTCTGTCCACTATTGAACCACACAATGTTAGTCAAGCTAGCAAAGATGAATGTTGGATTCAAGCCATGAATGAAGATCTTGATCAAATTGAAAATAATCACACTTGGGAATTAGTACCAAGACCTCATGACAAAAATGTCATTGGAACTAAATGGATATTCAAAAACAAGTTAAATGAGAATGGGGACGTTATAAGAAATAAAGCTAGACTTGTTTGCAAGGGGTATGCTCAACAAGAAGGTATATACTTTGAAGAAAATTTTGCTCCTGTAGCCAGACTTGAAGCCATAAGAATGTTTCTTTCTTTTTCAAGCTTCCAACAAATCAAAGTTTATCAAATGGATGTTAAATCTGCTTTTCTCAATGGTGATCTAGAAGAAGAAGTTTATATAGAACAACCAGAAGGATTCATTTTTGGAAATGATGAAAAACTTGTTTGTAGACTTAAAAAGGCTCTATATGGTCTCAAACAAGCTCCAAGGGCATAGTACTATCGTCTTGACAAATATCTTCATCAACAAGGATTTTCAAAAGGGTCTGTTGATAGCAACTTATACACAAAAACTGAAAATGACAAACTATTGATTGTGGTTGTATATGTTGATGATATCATTTTTGGAAGTAATGAAGAGTCTATGAGTCAGAAATTTGCTTTTGATATGCAGCAAGAATTTGAAATGTCTTTACTTGGGGAACTAACATTCTTTCTTGGCTTGCAAGTGCAACAAGCAACAGATGACATATTTTTATCACAAGAAAAATATCTTAAGCAAATCTTGAAGAAGTATGGCATGGAAGATTGCAAACCTGTAAGTACACCAATGATAACTAGATGTAATCTCAGTTCTAATGATGATTCCCCCACTATGAATCAACCAGAATACAGATCTATGATAGGAAGTCTACTTTATCTCACTGGGACAAGACCAGACATTATGCATGCAGTTGGGATTGTTAGAAGATTCCAAGCTAATACAAAAGAGTCTCACCTTCAGGTTGTGAAAATAATATTCAAATATCTACAAGGAACTCAAGACTTTGGACTATTGTATCCAAAGATGCTGATCTTACTCTTCATGCATACACTGATGCAGATTGGGCTGGAAATGTTGATGATCGGAAAAGCATTAGTGGTGGTGCATTCTATATGGGGCCCTGGTTAGTATCTTGGTTCAGCAAGAAGAAAAGCTCTATTGCCTTATCTACAGCAGAAGCATAATATGTGGCTGCCGCATCATGTTGCACTCAACTTCTCTGGATGATGCAAACCTTACAAGACTTTTAAATCAAATGTTCACCTCCTATATCCATTATGTGTGATAACAAAAGTGCCATCAGTATCTCAAATAATCTTGTTATGCATTCCAAGACCAAACACATTCCCATCAAGTATCACTTCTTACGTGAACAAGTGCTTGAACAAAAGGTGAAGTTGGAATATGTGCCCTCCAAAGAACAAGTTGCTGATATATTTACCAAACCTTTACCCAGGGAAGCGCTCGAATATCTCAGACAGAAGTTGGGAGTAGTCTTTGTCATGCAGAAGATCAGATATACTTAAATACAAAAGATTAATTGAATACGCGGTTTTATTAAAGGACAAAAAACTGTGTATGGGTAGTTGCTGACAAATTTTTGCTGGGTCAGCAATCTTCAGCACAACTGCGGTGCTATTGGGTATCTCTGGATGCACAGGTTAAGGGGGAGCATTGGTCTTGTGGAAAGAATGCATTTTTGGCATTCTAATTATGTTAGAAGATGCAACATGATCTCAGGGGAAGCATGGTATTATTAGTACATAGGATCTTGGTATTATTGGCCCCACAATATGTATGGCACCGGACCTCAAAAGGAACTTGATTTATTAAATTAGATTCACGGTACTGCGGAGGAACTCCTCAGTAAAGAATGATCGTCGAGCTTGTTCTACCGCAGTTAATGACAGTCGTCGATCTGTGGTCAACGCCCGATGAGCAGGTCAACTGCGGAGGTAACTCTTGGGTTAATAATTGGACTGTTTGTGCCCCCGCAGTACCATTGATCCCAGATCAACGTTAACCACACAGCTTTTAACGTGAACTCTGATTAGATCTAATCAACCGTTTGCCCTTGTGTCAAAGGGGGAGGAAAAGAAAATAAAGGGGCTTCTATAAGACAAACAGAGGCAGAGTGTTGCCATCAATGCCAAAGGGGGATGTTGTTGGAAATGTTTTCATTGATGGCAAAGGAATTGGCAAAGAACGAGCATCTGAAACAGTAACCATGAAAAGAGAAAAGCAAAGTAGCAACAGAATTTCATGTGTGAACATATGTATGCACCCTGATAGAATCCGTGATAAGTAAGAAACCCTGTGAGAGGATTAATGGTGCTCTGTATGTTGTTCGAGGAACCGATGTTAATACGGTCGACAGTGTATCCAAACTGGTAGAGAGTGGAGTTATATATTCGTTGAATATATGATATGAAAAAAGTTATGATTTTAAGCTCCACATGGAAGGGTCTACGCTATTAGTAAGGAGCTGACTGGCTTTCATGGAGAAAGGAACAAGGAGCGAGAGCAAATCAATTATAACGCGGAAGAACTAAAACAGAGTATTTGGCATTGAAATTTCGGTGGAACACAGACTAACCCTTTGGAATCATGAACGGAACTTAGAGGTGGAGCATAACAAAAGGAAGTGCGACGGAACCCTGCGTGCAGCGGAACTGTGACCGAGTGAATAGTGAAGGCGGTTTCCGGGTTTCATCGCACCACCCTTCAGTGATAGGCAGTATTTCTTGGTTGGGGAGCGATTCCATAGAAACGTTGACACGTAGCAAAGGTGGACCCACGAAAACCGCTATCAAAGCGCGCCATCGCACGTTAATGTTCGACCAAAGAAGCTGAGCGATATTATTGAACGTCGTTGATCTAGGAAGGGGTCATTGGACGGTGTTCATTTTCTATAGATGCAAGAAGGTTACCCAAGGTACGATGCACCATCGCGCGTTATCATACGTGCATCATCAACGAACGTTATCTTTCGGATCATCTGAAGACCGAGCGATGTGCTCTTCGCCGTCAAAAGGAAACGATCGTTAGCGATGGGCTCCAGTTTTAAATTATATTGATTGAGCCGTCAATTATGTATGTGGGGCCGGAACCAAAGGTCTATTTAAAATCCATTTGATAAAAGCACTGGTTATTAATATAAAGCTATATTATATATTTAATTGTCAAAGGTTGTGAATAATATTTATTTATCAAATTCCACAAATTTGATAAATAAAATTCCAATAAAAGAAATAAAACCATCAGCGGCACGTTAATGTTTCTTAACCTTGGCTATAGTATTATTTGGCGGAGATAAAGATTACCTTTGGGACGATTCGTGTATGGAAGAACGAAGATTGGGATTTCAATTTGGATTGGTTCGACTTTTAATATGAATACCATTAGTGGTTGAGTGGTTTTCTACTCATGGTATTGATAAAGGCTAAACTATATAAGGAGAAGAGGATTATACTACAGGGTGTGCATGTGGAAGGGTTGTTAATAAATAAATCTCTTTAAGAGATATATGCATATATGATGCACCTATGGATATGATCTAGAAATGATGAATCTCTACAATGATCAGCAAAAGAAATGATGAAGACCTGATGGAAGTTTGATGAAGAAATTGAAGAAATCTGGTGTATCTGAGGGTTGAAGCCTTCTGTATGAAAGAGGAATTATCCTGCTAGTAGAAGCTGGTGTTAAAATCAGGGGGTTGGAGCTCCCTTCGAGTAGTGGCTGGAGAACGAGAAAAGGTTTTAGCCTTTCTGTAGGTGGGTGCCTACGTGCTGGTATAAGTATGCGTCAGTACAAAATTGCAAGATGTTGTCTTTATAATAAATATTAAAGACAAAGACGACAACAGCGGTGGTTTTCTCCCGAATTGGGTTTCCACCTTAAATATTGGTATAATGTGTATTGATTGTATGTGATGGTTGATTCTGTTACTACTGCTCATGCTTACTGCTTTCCAAACATCTGATGAATGAATGATGAAATAATCTAAGTAAAGAATTAAACATATAATAAGATCTCTGGACATATTCAAGTTTTCTTAAGGATATCCACATTTATATGCGAGTTGGGTTCAGTAAAGTAACGTATGGGTTAAGAGAAACAAAAAGTGAAAATTTTTTCAGTCAGCTCTAAATACTGATTCACCCCCCCTCTCAGTATTTTTCCCAACAGAAATATGTTTGGAAACATCACAAGCATATCAAATATAAGCTTGCACTCTCACTAGGCTTAGATAAAAAATATCTTAACCTAGGTTAATGGTTTCAAAAGAAGATGGTCTACCCCTGGTAGGATTTTTCGATTAAAATATGATGTTGAATCTATCTCACATTTATTCATAACTTTTCATTATGTACCTAAGTTTTGGGTGATGGTGACACAACTTCTTCATCCAACCTATTAGTGTCAAACTTTGCAACACTCGTAAAAGCAAGGACAAAGGAAAACATGCAACATACTACATTGAAGGGTGATCACATGGTTGTTCCTAGATAATAGTGACTATCGGCTACACTGCACCTAAGACTTGGACACCTGACACCTGCAAATGTGTCACAACTAATAGGATCAATCGAAAGAGGGGGCGATGGAAGAATTTGTACACCACCTAGATCCAACGAAAAAGGCATCCGTAGATTCAACAACACATCAAACCCCATATGACTGAGTTTCCCGTGCCATAACGCACAGAGTTCATGCACAGAAGGCTATGTGTTGGCACCAAAGGCCTCTCACACGCCTCCTGAACCTTCAAATTCCATCACATAATTTCTACAAAACACTACCACATGTCTTTGTCCATGTCACCCATGGCCCACCACTATGCCATATCACCTCTTCATCACCATCCGCCTCCACGATAGCCTCCTTGTGGGTGCTTTTTAAAATTTATCTCCACATTCACCTCATCGACCACATCATCCCACATTAGCAGCCACGTCTACACTCTACTCCCTTACCACCTCCTATGTGTCTTGATCCCCACCATGTTGACACATCACCCTCACATCAAAGATGCATTGGCACATATAATCTAATGGTAGGGATATAACCCATTTGATGGTTACATCAAGCTTCACACCATTGAGTTGCATGATAGTTAGCCGAGTTAGGGGTTTCAGAGAGAGACACATGTCGTCTCCTCGTTACCTCTGCACCACCTCAATCGCTTCCATGGAAAAGCTTATTTTCTAGGCTATATTCCATTTAATACGGTGTGGCATGTAGTGCTCACTGTTATATTTAAATCTGTTTAAATCTAAAGGTGGGCAGTATATGCCACAACACATTAAATGGCTAATAACTAGGAAAGAAGGCTTTCCCCCTTCCATAGTCAGTAGCTCGACTATGCGAGAGCATGCCATCGATCTTCCAAGGCCAATTAATTATTCAACGTGTCCCACACCAACTACGCCCGCACACCTAACCGACAATAATATGACATCATCAACCTATATTTCCCAATATGGTCTGTACACGTGGTATGTCAACTATAAAATCACATTAAAGGAAATGAGTGACTCATTTAGAGAGTAATTTTGCAGGTCCTGAACCTCTAAATCTACAAAGTCCATCATAATTTGAGAGTAAACTCTATAAATCTAGGTTATGGCTCAAATGTGTTGGTAATTATTTTCTCTAAGGACTTTGCATTGTTGTCCAAAGGATATAATGGGTGATGTGTGGTAAAAATAGAAACTTTCTTCTACCCCATTAGTGACACAATATTTTTCAACATATTGACAAATTAGAAAAAAATATTATATATATATATATATATATATATATATATATATATATATATATATATATATATATATATATATATATATCCTCGTATATAGTAGTCAGCAGACTCAATATATTTTCATGATAGGGTAACCAATATAAGTGGAAATTTCAATAAAAACCTAGGCAGTATCACAATTCAAATTATATGGGTTACCCTATCATGGAAATATTTTGAGTCAACCCACTATGTGTAATAAAGAAATCGTAAAAACTAAACATTGAAATCTGGGTGCCGGAACCAATTGCTAGTTTCATCAATGTGTTTGTCCACTAAATAAGGTATTGAGGAACATTATTCCACCTAGCCATGGGGCTCAATTATTTTTCCACCCCTAATAAAAATAATGATACCACTAGCGTGAAGGAAGTGACTATAGGGCTCTAATTTCACTTAGCCCAACCCATTTCTCTCATGAAAAAACCTAACTACTCACTACAAATCTCTTTAAGATCTTATAAAACCATCAAACCAATCCTGTCACTCTCTTCCACTAACCTTAAACAACATAAGGAAATATAATATTTCTCTGCTCAACAGTCCCTAAAAGTATTTTTTTCTTCTAATGTTGTTTAATGTGTGTAAAAAGAGCCTAATGTATTGTCTACCTTCTAGTAAGATAGTTAATGTGTAAAAATAACATGGTTGAAAGTCTAAATTTTTTTGCCTCAGCTACACTAGAAATTATGGCCAGGTTTATTTATCTTGGTTAGCGTTCAAAACAAGTTGCGAAAATATAGAGACGCATTTGACCAAAGGAGATAATGGGTGATGTGTGGAAAAAATAGAAATTTTCTTCTACCCCATTAGTGAAACAATAATTTTATAAATTTCAGGAGGAGAGATGTATAATGGATTTAAAATCCATTACATATTTATAGCAAAGATCTTGGGCAAGAAGAACATTAAAACCATTTTCAAGCCCCATAAAACCCTGAAGCAATTATTCCAGTTGGCCAAAGACAAATCAAACCTGATGCAAGGATAAGGGGTCTATAAAATTCCTTGTTCATGTGGGAATTCCTATACTTTCCAAATGGTCGTCCTTTGAAATCTAGGCTAAAAGAGAACATAGTGGATACAAATCACAATCGTCTAACAAAATCAATCATCATTGAGCACTCTTTTAACTCCAAACATCTGATTATGTTTGATCGTTCGAAAATACTAGCCTCAATTACTTTTTATAACTCTCGGGTTATCTAAAAAGCCTTGTAAATCGAGAAGAACCCCAATAATTTTAATAAAGAGGATGGATATAGACTTAGCCAATAATGGAAGCTCATCATCCACCATATTTCCTAGTGATAATTTGAACTCGACTTCCTATTATCAATTTGTAAATAGAACCCTTAATAGTTGTTGAAACATTCATTATTATTGCATCAATCTATTCATTTAACTTGTGTGTGTGTGTGTGTTTATTTACTTATTTCAATTCTCTCCCTTTTGGTCAACTTACAAAAAGTATTTATTCTAATTTAAAAAAAAAAAAAAACAAACTTTATTTCAATTTATAGTTTAATAAAATTTATTCATTTTCTTCTTTGATCATATAATTTGAAATTTGAATATCTAATTTAATTTTTTAATTTTAAATTAAATTTAAATTATATCAAATTTCACCATTTTAAATTAATTTAAATTATTAATTTAAAAAATATAACCAACCTTTTTGGTTTGACTATTGATTGTTGAATACTTATAATTATTGTTTTTCAAATAATTGTTAATTGTTAATTCTTATTTTTTTCAAATATTATTAATATCTCAATCCTTAATTAATTATTTAATAATTTCATATATTAATTTTCCAACTATTTCTTATTTCACATATTTTATTCTTCAATAGATTTGATCAAAATTTAATTATTATTTTTTATTTAATTTATTTAAATTTGACCTTTTCCCAACTAATAATGGTTCCTTTCTCCTATAAAATTGGCCTTCCAGCACTCGTTCCCTTGTGAATATATATATATATATATATATATATATATATATATATATATATCGTCAAAATGACACTAGTTATTGATTCCACCCATATTTTAGTGTTTGGTTCTTACAATGTCTTTATTACACACAGTGGGTTGAGTCGAAATATTTCCATGATAGGGTAACCAATATAAGTGGAAATTTGAATAAAAAAGCTTGAGATGATCATACTATACTCCTTAAATTAAAGATTCTTCTATATTGGGAATTCAAGGAGGCCCTCTTTTCATTTCACAATAATCAATTACTTGCAATCATCCATCTTGCTCTAACTTCTAGGCTCCCTTCCTCTCTTCCCTTTGCTATGGTTAGTTTTATCGCTATCCTTCCACCTTGTAGATCATATAGTAGTGTAAGTGATATTTTCATCTTTACTCTTTAAATCTTGGTTATTCATGTTAGGGTTCCACTCTATATCCTAAACTTCCCTTTCTAATGTGAAACAAAATTAGTGGAAACAATTTATTTCCATTATAATAGAGGTGTAGCTAAGGGGGGGAGGAAATGGTCTAGGGAAAGGAGAGAAGATAATACGTAGGTGGAGGAGGTTGAAGACTATTGCATGGGAGAAGGCCTTAAAGGTTTTAGAGGGACCAAGGAAAGGGGAATGTGGGACGTTGTAAATTGGGACAATCATATAGGGGAGAAGGGAAGTGATTTCCTTTTATAGTGGAGAGGAAGCATGCACGTCAAGGGTTCCATGAGGATGGAGAAGCCCCGCCTTAAAATATACCCATTTCTAATCACTCTTATTCTCCAAAGGAGTTCTAAATGTAAAGAGAGAAATGCTCATGAGTTATGGTTAGTGGATTTTTCTAGTCCTTGTATGTGGATTATATTTCCTTCTCCTAGGCTGGTGATATTTATTTCTTATAATAAATAAACTATAATAAAGAAAAAAAAATCAGCAACAATAAAGGATATTTAAATACCATATAAATCATAACACATAATTTACCTTGGAAAACCCAAACTAAGGGAAAAATAGATTACAATAGATCTATTACAAAACCAAAAGACACCTTACAATGGAGGTTTCCTAGCTTATTTATAGGCTTCATTACACACAATACCATGGTTGAATACCATGGGTAACTAATAACATGTGCTTGAAAGCCACGTATTCTATACCTAACAAATTTGATTCTATGATGGAGCCAAGTTTACCTAATATATCTAAGGGCTAAGCGGATAATGCAGGAATCCATAAAAATGAGAATAGCCTATGAAGTAATGTCTCTTTAGAGTTTAATTACTTGTAACTTACAATGGATTCTAATTATTTATTGGTTGATTCTTAAATTCCCACATCAATTAGGCCCCTAAACAACCCCAACCGCACTACCTCCCACTTTCCACCTTTGCATTATCCTTCAAATCTCCTTTGAAGAATAAAATTCTTTTTACTATGAAAAATATATTTATATTACATATGGATAATATACATGTTTTAGTAAGTCTTAAGGAGCCTCTCAAGCTCATCTTGTCACTTATTAGAATTGAATCTGGATGGGGATGATAAAAATCATTCTTCCTAACCACCCAAGGTAAATTTAATTAACACCATTGAAGAAGAACATATGATAGCATTTTTTAGTATTCCATTGTAAAAATTATTCCTCTCTTAATCTCAAATTCCATTTTTCAATTCTTGATATTTTGACCATTACTTGCTTAGTTTGTCTCTAAGAAAGATCTAGAATTTTTTAAATCGAAAGTGTTTCCTATGCGTTATATATATACGTGTATGGGCCCTATCCCTCTACTCATAACTTTCATATTAGAAACCTAGAGGTTACTCTACCATATATATTGGATTGATTTTCTTAACACTAAAAATATGCTTATTATGAGTGAACCAAATCTACCATGTTATGTACTTAGCTAGGGAGACCCACTGACACGGTAGAAAAGGAAGGTTTTCATAGGTGCTACATAGAGTCCCCTCTAGCACATGAATAATTAATTCATTATGCTACGAGATTTATGTCATTCTATAAATAAACAATAGAAAATTTCAAAATGTGTTTTATCGTGTTGCATTCTAGGAAAAGATGGGGCAAGATTTCCTATGCATTGTTTCACACTATATGTCATTTGCATGGGCCTCCTATTAATTTTCCCATTACATTATGTGTTGTAGGGAACTTACATGAGCTAGAAAATGATTTTTTTTTTCTATTGTTCATGTTTTTTATTCTTTTATTTATATTTTCTACACATAATAGCCATGCCAATTTGAGAATCTGCACACTAAAACTTCTTGTGAGAGAATATCGAATCATCACTTTGGTTGTGCAACTCAAATGCATGATTTTGTAATATCACTTTTCTAAGAACGGAATATATAAAATAATTAATCTAATTATTTAATGTCATTTTAAAGGTGATAGTGAGTAATTAAATTAATAGTGAGAGTATTAATTGATTTTGATTTAATTAAGAAATAGAACTCATAAAGTCACTTTATTATTAAAAGAGACCTATGGTATTTTAGTTAACCTTTGTATTTTGATGGGGAAAATTTTAAAAATAAAAATGAGTTTTCATTTGGGATATGAATGTGTATTGTTATTTTTTTTATTGTATCGAGAGCTCTAGTAGCTTACAGTCAGAGGGGGAAATCCTCATTGTATTTCCTAGTTTCAATATTGAAATACACACCCTACTTGGTGGAAGTTGGTTCCAGTGGTTGTAAAACCACCCTAGCTAACCATTAGTCATCCAAGGAGTTAGAATTTTTCCAACGAAGATTTAATTCATCCATTAAGAGAGTGGGCTGAGATATTATACTTAAGAGGGTCGAGTTACTATTTTTCAAAAGGTCCTAATTGGTGGGTTGAATTTTTGAAGATCAAATAAGAAAGAAAGGAAGAAATTTTAATGTTTACTTCCCCATATAATTCTTTTATTCAACCATTTTCATGTGAAGCTTCATAATAAATGCACCCAACTTATCAACAAATCCCTCGCTGAATAAATTATCCCAAGAGCAAGATGTCATAATATATTCATAACTTTCCCTGTTGTCTTTAAAGGCCTCACATTCCAAAATGAAATTCTTTTTTGTTTCCACTTTTCTGGAAGAGAAAAAAATACATACTCTTCCATCCCACACTTATTTTTTCCTTTTCCACCACCCTATTCATAATGGATAATACGATAACTAGTCCTTAACTTTGCAATAATAATTTTACCTCTCCAAGAAATATTGGTCCCTATGTACACTTTTTGTTGATGATTATAAGTGGGATTAAACTCTTCAATAAAGTATTTTTTCTTTCTCCCTTTCTCCTTATCCCAAGTACTCCAGTGGAACTCATCCATAAGAAAAAAAATTGTCTCTTTATTGTTTATGGGACACATGTTTAAGAAAATATGCCATTTACTAAACCATTTGTTATTTCCCACATCCAATACTTCTTTATTTTGCACAATATGTCATCAAAGACAACCTTAGGCCATATTCCCTCTTCAATTTTCTCAATTCTTTTTAAATACCTTATGACTCGCATCATAGAAATTGATTTAATAGGAGCAACCTCTGTTTCACTTAACAAAATGGCATAAGGAACTACACTTTTAATTTGGAATTTGTTTGTAATCAAATACTTTTGAATTTTCTCAATTTGTTTCCATTGTAAGTTGTATGTACTGTTGGCCCACAATATACAACCGTAGAGAAGCACTAGAATCATCAAAAGCCAAAAAGGAGTTTGATTGGTTTCCCAGTCTCATAACTCTGCCTCTCTACACCTGTTTTGAAAAGAATAAAATCCTTTCCTACCCCAAAAAAATATTTTATTTCTACAACCATCCAAGCTTAGATTTATGTTGAAGTCAATTCTAAGGTACTTGTCATTCATAACTTCTTCGAAAGTGTTGCCTTCAAAGAATAACTTATGACTGTTATTTTTTACTTTGTTAGAGAAAACCACTATTTTCGTTTTTCTAATATTGACTTGCATCCCCACCTTCCTACAAAAATGTTCAAGGGAGTGTAAATACTCTTGAAAACCAAGAGAATATTTAGAAATCAGCATAAGGTCATCTGAATACAAAAGAAGCCTTCTAAAAAACTTTCCTGTAATGTCCAAAACGAGATATTTTTCTAAATATGTAGAAATTTAAGTCCTCCAAAATTTCACCATTAAATTATCATTTATTTATAGAAGATTTCCATGTAAAATAAAAAGGATTTATTTGGAAATAACACGGTTGGAAGTTTTTGTGATGGTATCCCTATTCATGTGAAGGGGATTTTTGTCCAAGCAGGGATTAACGAGGACTTCCACTGTCAAGGGCAATGGCCAGATGGTTTGGGGGGTAGACAGGGGGTTTTTTGGCTCCTCTATTTCAACCGGAAGGGGAAAACCCCTCTCAAGGGGGAAAGGGATTTTCTTCGGGAGGCTCAAAATAGAAGGAGGCCTCGGGAGTGTGCACTAAATCCTCTAAATTCTTTGTAAAAACATATGGATAGTCGAGGTTAAAGAGAAACAAGGTTAAGGTTATTAAGGAAAGTCAGGAGTGACCAAACCTAGTTTTTAGAGTTGATTTACACTTTGACCAGGTGATGGCTACATTTGAGTCAATCTTGGTTGGTAGAGCCAGAGAAATTTTCTTCCGAGTAGAATATATCATGGAATGGATAAACCGTAGTTGGGTGGAGGTGCCTAATAGAGATGTTGAGGTAATCACTTTATCTAAAGGTTCGTTTATGTTCAGTTTTAATAATGACACGACCCTAGACTGGGTTCTTGCAAGAAAATGGGGCTTTGGCATTGCTCCCATCTTATTTGAGAAATGGACCCCTCTTTTTGATGCTAACAGAGAAAGGGTGGATGAAATCCCTGATTGGGTTCTACTTCCAGCACTACCACCCTACTTCTAGACTATGGAGGTGTTTAGAGCCATCGAGGATATTCTCAGGTCTTTTCCGGAGGAAAATATGTCTTTCCTGGAGACATGGTCCAGGAATACAACACACATTCTGGTTAGGCCGACTCCGAGAGATAGATTGATCCCAAAAATCATCCTCAATACCAAAGGACATGTTATTGAGCAGCTGATTGACTATGAAAATTTACCTTTCAGATGTCACCATTGCCACAAGTTAGGTCATTTGGCGCGGTATTGTCCCTTCGGGTTCTCAAATAGCGGGAAACATAAGAATGGGGCCAATCATGGCCCTAAGATCAGATTTGAAGCCCCCACAAATGTAGAGGAGATAGATGTAAAGATGGATATGGATGTCAGGGGTAATAACACTCTGTAGGAGGAGGCATCGCAAAAGTAGGAAGGGTTAGAAGCTGAAGTGTTGGCCATGCAGTTATCGGCTCTGGTCTAGCTCGAGGAGCAAACAGAGATGACCACTGCTGATCTAGCATCTGATTTGGTGGGTACTTCCCATTTCCCCTCATCTCCTGCATTAAAATCATTTGATATTTTTTTAATTGTATGAGTATGTCTGGTCCCTCTAGGTGTGATCTGTCCATTTCCATTTGTGTTAGCAACGTGTCATTGGCCATGGCAAGCATTATTACTACTATCCTCAAAATTTCTATTGATTATGTTCCTTACATTCTGTGGCCCCATGACAAGAAAATATTGGAGAAAGAAGTACATGGTGGTTTAGGAGGCTTCCCTATCACAAATAGAGTTGAATGCTTAAGAGGGAGTAAATTGAACATATCGAAAGCCAAAATCAAAGCCATCCTTGATATTTTGGATGGTAGAGAATTCTCCCTAAAAGGGGCGCTTAGAGAATCGGGGTCCCAGTCCTTGGTTACAATTTTTTTTTTTATCTTTGAATTGTAGGGGTCTGGCTAGTGCACCCAAAAAAATACCTTTCAAAAATATATGTACCCAATACAAACCCAACGTCTTTTTTCTCCAGGAAACTCTAGGAACGGGGGACCTAGTGTCCACTATTTGGTTCTTTCTTCTCTCTGGGTGGAATTTTATCACTTCGGATGTGAAGGGACACTAGAGAGGTATCACCACAGGCCTAAGGAATAATTATGTAAAGTTAATAGTTGGACCTTAGACCCGCTGATTCGGGTGGAGGTGCCCTCTTTGGGTATGGCCTCCTACCTCACCCTTGTTAACACTTATGGCCTCTGTATTGACACGAACAGATTTTGGAACTCACTATTTAATAAATACTTCATGGAAGTCCCTCATATGATTATCGGGGCCGACTTAAACTTCTCTTTAGGGCGATCAGAGGCTTGGGTCAAAAATACAAGGACAGATCCCTTGGCAAAAAAATTTCTCAAGAAAATTTGGGATGAAAAGCTTTTCGACTCTAATATGATCAATATGGCCCCGACCTGGAGGAAAAATAGAGTGGGTGAAGCTTTGGTTTCTAAAATACTGGATCGCTTCCTGCTCAGTAATGACTCTGCATCTAGGAATGCAAATTTTTGTTAGTGGATCTGTTCAGGGGGAGAGTCAGATCATTCCCTGATCATCATTGAGTTGAAAGGGCCGTAAAAAAAACAAGCATCCCCTTCCAAATTCAACTTAACCTGGCTAAAGGAGGGGGATTTTAAAAATTTGATGGTTGACACTTGGAGACCGGTGTCTAAAGGAGATGGATCTTTTTCTCAGGCCCTGGAAAATAATTTAATAAACATAAAAAATTCCACCATATCGTGGGCTAAAGAAAAGGAGAAGAAGGATTCCAAAGATATTTATGAAATCACGGAGGCCTTGGAGAAATTGTATGGTGACAGAGACATAGGATTTGTCGACGATGCTTCCTAGGATAGTTTAAGAGAGCTAGAAAATAGAATAAGGGTGCCACTAAATGACAAGGAGGCTAGTTGGAGATTGAAGAGTCAGGCCATATGGCTTCAGGCAGGTGATGAAAATACTAAATTTTTCCACAACTATGCGAAGGGCATATAGAATTCAAACACCATATGGGAACTCGCGACTTCGGAGGGTGACAATGCAAAATCCTTTAAAGACCTATCCCGTTTAGGGAAGAACTATTTGAAGAATCTCTATAACGATCAGGGGGGGACCATGATATGGTAAATCATTCAGGTGGGACAAATTTTTCCTAGGTATGTGGATGAGGAGGGAAATGACTTTCTTCTGGCCCTAATGGAGAAGAAAGAAGTGGAACATATAATCAAGTCCATGCAAAAAGATAAAAGCCCTAGCCCATATGGATGGAAGGTTGAATTTTTTTAGCACTTTTTCGATCTAATGGGGGACACTATCACAAATGTGGTGGAAGAATCAAGATCCAGTCGGTTTTCCCATGATGTGATGAAAAAAATGTTCTTGGATCTCATCCCTAAAAAGGAATCTCCCTCCACTTTTAATGATTTCAGACCAATTTTGCTATGCAATTGTATATACAAAGTTATTTCCAAAACTATTGCTAATAGGCTTAAGCCCATTTTATATAAATCTATATCTAAAGAAAAATTTGGTTTCCTGGATGGCAAGAAGATTCATGAAGCTATTAAGGTGGCATAGGAAATTCCCCACAGTGTGAAACTCTTAAAGAAAAAATATATGATCTTTAAGATTAAACTAGGATAAATTATAATAAATGCCATTTGAATCTCATGAATCACAAATGTGTATTTTTTCCTACTGATAAATGGAGCGACTTCCTCCTTTTTCCTCAAAAAACGTAGATTAAGACAAGGATGTCCTCTCCCCCCCTTATTTTTCTCCTGGCAGGAAGGCCTAAGTCAATTTATTCACCAGGCCAACAAGGATGGGGATTTAAAAGGGGTCGAGGTGGCTAAAAACATGTCTATTACTCACCTCATGTTCGTTGATGATATTCTTATTTTTTGTAACGGGAATAGGTGGGAGATCCGAAGTTTAAAGCTATCTCTGGACCTCTTTATTAAATCCATTGGTATGACCATAAATTTCAGAAAACCTACCCACAAATTTTTCCCTGGGTTTTATTTATTTATTTTAAACCAAATAAAAAAATGAATTTCATTGAAAACCAAAACAAAAACATTTACATTTACATCTTACTGTTACCCCCAATGTCCATAGTTCAACAAACAAGTATATCAAATAATGAACCAGAGAAGAAAAAGTTCCATCTCATTCAAAGATGTTGAAACCAACCGAAGCCCCACATTGAATCCAATCAAATAGATGAAAAATAAATTCTACACTAAAATTTCTTACTAGACAAAAATATAAAATCTAAAATCACTAAAACATAGTGGCATAATCAAGATAGACTTGTACCTAAAGTGGACCAAAAAATTTAATTAATATCCAGAACCTGAAGTGTAAATAGAAAAAACTTGCACCTCCTCTAGAATGTGAAAGTCCTAAATCTGCTTACAATGACGATGACATGAATTTTATAATGTATAAATCTAGGCTGAAAAGAACAACCAATTTTGGATAGACGGTCAACTACTATCTTTTGTACTCGGTAAATGAGTGGCAGACTTGGGGATCAAGGTAATACGATATGAATTTTTGTATAAAACACAAGAGACATAAGTGAATGATTTTTTTGTTTGGCAAGGGATCCATGTGCGAGTCCCAAGGAAACTGTTAAGGAAGGAAGTTTGTCTTAAAGTTTAGAAACCTTAGTGAATCTTACTAGTCCCTAATATATAAATTGTAAAATGTTTGGAAATATTTTTGTAAAAATATTTATATTTCTAATGATTTTATATTAGTCTATATAATGTTTTGGTGATTTTTAAAGTAAGATAATTTTATACTATAAAATGTGGTTGAATCATTTTTAGAAAAAAACATGGAAAATTAGTCGACCTACGAATATTAGCCCCTAAAAATTTCCCTCTTAAATTTGATTGAATACATTGTTGGTTTTCTCTACTAATGCGTAGATAATAAGTATTAGATGTTTTTACCTTTTCTCAAGTTTTATTTTATTTTTTAAACGAAAAAAGAAAATGTTGTTCATAAAAAAAAAACAAAAACAGTTTCATTTACATCTTACTGTTTTCCCCGATTTCCATAATTCAACAAAGTGCCATATTAGTCAAAGATGTTGAAACTAAGATAATTACCACATTGAATCCAATAAAATAGATGAAAACTAAATTCTATACTAAAATTTCTTACCAAAAAAACATTTAAAATCTAAAAAACACTAAAACCTAGTGGCTCAGTTAGGATATTCTTGTACTGAGAATAGACCAAAAAACTGAAGAAAAATCTAGAACCTGCAAATGTAACTAGCAAAAAGTTGCACTTCCTTTAGAACGTGAAAGCCATAGAATTGCTTATAGTGTCGATGACAAGAATTTTATAATGAATAAATCCAGGATGAATAGACTAACTTCTTTTGGAGAGGAGGTCAGTTGCCATTTCTTATTCTCATTAAATATGGGAAAATGAAATGTGCTTGAAGGATATTGGTAGAGAAAAAATTAACTGTATACAATGGAATAAAGAAGGTGTCCCAAAAATGGTTCACTCTTAGCCCATTCAATAACCTGTTTGGAGTCACCTACAATATTGATATCCTCGATGGACAACCGGGATGCGAACCACAAGACTCCCCATAGAGCCACCATTTATGCTATGTTATTGGTTCTAGCTTACTGAACCAAAAGAAATGATAGGACTGGCTATGATTTATCATAATAGAAGCCCCATACTCACATTCCCCTCCCAAGAATGTTTTTTCAAGGTATCCCATCATTGAAGACAACCCTATATCCATAAGGAGGCTTATTCTTCTTTGTGGCTTAGGCTACCATGGTCCAATCTCTTGAAAGAATGCCAAGATCTTCATGCAAGTGAGCCTCACATTAGGTACAATTTATTGGAACATTTTGGTATTTCTACTCCTCCAAATGCCCCAAAATATATATAATGGGAGCGATCTATAGTCCTTTTGAACCTCTTTCCAACTTGTGACACACGAAGCAATCAAGGATATATCCACAACTACATTTATTTTGAAATAATATGACACCTCATTCTAAATGTTAAATACAAAGGAACAAGACAAGAAAAGGTGTAGCACCTCTTCATTTGCCAGTCTACACATAGGAAAAATTCCTGACCCCTGGAATCTCCATCCATAAAGATTCTCCCATGTGATAATTTGATTATGATGAACTAGCCACATAAATCATTTTAGTTTTAGTGGAGCTTCCCATCACCACATATTTTTCAACCAAGGATCGTAGATAATAGGCCTATACCCCTAATAATTATAAGAATATGTCTCTTTAACCAAAATATTACCTTCAAACTCATTTCCACCCCATGTTAGCCGATATTCCTTCTCAGAAAACATGCTACCCACATGGTAAATATTATATCTATACCACTCCCACTTGGCCTCAAAAGTCACAGGGAGCTAAATATCACTAGAATGTGGACATGTTGGAGATGATAATAGATATTTGTGATGACAACCAATGTGTCACAGAGAATCTTGGTCAGAATCATCGAAATATTGTAATATGGGCACCGAGAGGAGATGATCTCCTACCAAATATTTAATGGCATCTAGGTCGATGACAATATTGTCAACCCTAACTACCTCTTATCTTAATTTTTTCCTAGGAATATTGCAATATAATTTTTAGCAAGATAATGAGTTTTTGAAAATCCTAATTGAAAGAGGCTTATCCACATCTATGAGTGCTCAATGTTATTCTTTGTATTATCCTTTAGCTATAAGTATCAATCATCATGTAGTAACCTCATCATTATCTTGCAGTAGTTTTATCATTGCCAAAATTATATATATATATATAATTTAATATTTTAATATGATTAAAATTTTTATTTAAAATGTAAATTAATTAATAATTTAAAAAAGACACACACATTATTTAATTAAAATTTGTAATCACATAAAAATATTAAATTTTAATAAAAAATATGTTTTTTTTAAATTATATCATAATTTTCAAAAGAGACCGTTAACTAGAGAAGTACGTAAAAAAGCCTAACTATACAAATTTTAATCCAAGTGCAATAATCATACGAGGGAAGTATATGAATTTTAACCTAAATGCAATAAGTATAAAAATAATAATTTCTCAATTTGTATAATTTGGATTTATAGTGTGTATGTATGTTTTATTTTATTTTTTTAATTTGCTATAATTATTTGTTTATATATATATGTTGTGAATATTTGGTGAATAATTTAAGTTTAAACTCTTATTACTGTATGGAAGATAATATATATATATATATATATATATATATATATATATATATATATATATATATATATATATATATAATGTTTTAATATAATAATAATTTAATATTGTATTGTATATAATAAAATTTAGCTTAGTATTTAATTTATGTTTTATTTTTTATTTTTATGTTTAAATATTTAAATTTTAAAACTCTTTTAATAATGATATTTTTATATTTGAATTGAAAGGTTTAGAATAAAAACAAGCACTTTTATATTGGTTTACAAAATACTCTAGAATTCAAAAGTTAAGGAAAAGTACATGGACTATTACCATCAATATTATGTAAGGACTATATTTCATAACAAGAATCTCTTGAATGAAAAACCTGTCTAATATTCCAACAATATAATTCAAGCCTTTTCTCCTAGTAATCCAAAAAAATCGTCTTTTTTTAGTTTACTATCTTCCAGATTGTTGGCATCCTGGAAAGGAAAAAATATCTTCTTTGAAGATATCATTGAACCCAACCCTTGCCATTTTTCCTTATTTTGAATAACATTATCTTGAAATATACATTTTGTATCCAATTTATGACATTCGTAAAGCTAATTTTCCACGGGGATACATCCCCAAGAGTCGGGGCCATTCCCCCCATGTTTCTCATGCTTCGAGGGAAAGGGGAATTTGGGGAAATATTTCCCCATTTCCCCCTTTGGAGAAACTCAGGGACTGCCTTGGCAAGCTTATTACTCAAGAGGGGTAAATTGGCTCTTTAAAAAATATCAAAATATTTCTAACAGAGATTTTATTATTCATCGATGATGTCCTTTTTTTTTGGCTCTAGTCCCTCTCAAGATCATCATTATTTCAAAAGGATCCTCTTATGTTATGGAGTTGCTATAAGTCTTGTTATTAATGTTTAGAAGCCATGTATTATATATAATAGTTTGGATCTTGATATTTTGATCAAAGACATGACTCTCTTTCTGTTTGAATTCAAATGTTGGGTATGTATTATATTCTTTGTAGGAGTATACCACACGTTGTAAAATGTGTAATGTGTAGTAAGGGGGTGGTAGTTCCCCCTTATTTGAGGTTTTTGGGGTAGCACCCCCGCAAAATATTTTTTGGGAAATCATTTGCATCTGTTTTTTATAATTCTTGATACACAATTTTTGTAGAAATTGGTTTTGAGTGCATGGTGGTTTTTCCCATGGTTTTGTACGTCCAATCAAGGAACTGTCATTGTATTATAATGCTGAGTAAATGGATTGATGGTTCATAGATTCCATAGGATATATATTGTATTGTACTATTGTATAGAAGAGTGTATATATTAAAAAATACTATTCATTTTCCCAATTTTAGGTTTATGGGATAAAATCTATGTTTATGTGTGTGTTTTCAGTTACATCTTTTTTGTTTTATTAATAATGTATTTGCGGTAATTAATTGTACAAGTTTAAAACATAAATTTAGTATCAGCGCAATGTCTCTATGGCTAAGAGTTTGGATAAAACATGTGTTATACCCTATTACATTTTGAGAAATATGGAAGTGATTATTATGGTGAAAAGGAAATGGTGAGAAATTCAAAGATAAAGAACGATAAATTCAATGGAAGAGCTTTGAGTTATAGAAGATAAGAAAGGAATATTCGTTAGTGGAAACAGATAGGTGGATAACTATGGATATAAGTATTGCACTAACATGTATGTCAAGAAAATATTGAACCAGGTTGGATTGAAAGGAAAAGAGAAAATTTTGTTTGGGTCTCTTAGATTCAGTATTACTAATGTTTCAAGGGAAGCTACAAAATACTATTTGTGGGGTAATTTGTGTTATTCGTATTCGTGTAAGTCCCTGATGAACAAAATTTTCTTGTGAATAAGTTTTATAACCTGAGGATGAATGATAAATATTTAGTGGCAAGGTATCTGAATGTCTTCAATATTGTGGTCAGTTAACTATTATCTTTTGATGTTAAAATTTTAGATGATGATAAGTGCAATGTTTTGTTATTTTCTGTCCAAACTCATGGGATAGTCTCAGTTGTTTCCATAGGTAGTAATGAAACTACTTTAAAGTCTTATGAAATATTCTCATCCTTGTTGTCAGCAGAGATGAGACAAAAAAACATGGAAAGATGAAATGGAGATGCCTTGTTTATAAGAGGATTCTCCAAAAAGAAAAATAGAAATAAGTCCTCAAGTGGAAGATCTAAATCTAGAGAAAGATCTAGATATCTAAGTACAAAACGCTATGGTATAAATGTGGAAAACAAGAGCATTGCAAGAAACATTGTAGATCCAAAATTCCTAACAATGGTAAGGTATTTGAGGATGCTCCCTTTGTGGAAGCAAAAGAATCCTCATATAAATGAGGAGATGCGTAGTTGGATTATTCAAGTACATATGTAGATCATGAGGCATGGCTCTTCAACTTAGGCACATCTTTTCATATGAATCCTCACATGGTGTGGTTTTGAAAATATGAAAGATTTGATGGTGGTGTTGTTTTGTTAGGAGACGACTCAATAACAAGAATCACTGGACAAAGAAAATTGTAGTTGAATCTCATGCGTGGAAGGATTAGAAAATTTCATGGTGTTATTTGTTTTAATTTAATGATGCAACAATTCCATTGTTCTTAAGAGTGTAGCAAAATAATGAAAAATTTCTGCAACTTATGGAGAAATTATTGTATTATGGCATCAAAGACTAGGACATATCTGGCATAAGGGCCTTCAATTACTATAAATTAATGACATGGTAGAAGGTATGTCTAATTACACTCTTGATTTTGAATTCTATGAATACTTTTTATTTGGGAAGTAAAATTGGGTAAGATTGTCCTCTAGTTATACAAGGTCATAGGGAATATTACAATTGGTGCACAGTGATGTGTTTAGACCCATGTTGGTTCCATCAATGGGTAAATATTTGTATAATGTCTAATTTATAGACAACGTCTCAACTAATGCATGGATTTATTTCATCATGAAGAAATCTAAAGTTCTTGAAAACTTCAAATAGTTTGAGGCTCTTGTGCAAAATCAAACATGGAGGAAAATTAAGGTGTTGATAACATATAATGGTATAAAATTTTATGGGAATGAATTTGAATATTTCATTAAGAAGTAGATTTAGTAAGGAATAATAATCCAGACACATCTTAGCATAATGGAGTTGCAGAAAGGATGAATAGGAGGTTAATGGAGAAAGCAAGGAGCATGCACAGTGGTGTTGAGTTAGGAAATTAATGTGAGGAAAGGAAGTGGAAACTACATGTTATCTGGTAGCTATATTACCCTCAACATAATCAAATGAATTTACTCCACATGAGGTATGATTGTGTTATAAACTCTCTTAAACATCTTAGGGTATTAGGTTGTGATGCGTGTACATGTTCCAAAGGAGAATACGAGTAAGTTGGATAAGAAAATTGAAAATTGTTTTTTTATGAGATATAAAGATGGTCTAAAAGATTATAAGATTTGGAACCTAGAAAATACGAAGGTTGTGTATATTATAGACATGGTATTTATAAAATTAAAATAGGAAGTCTTACTAAGCAAGAAAGAAATAGAAAAGATAAGAATTAAATTGAAGGATGAAGAATTATACACTATATGGGAATAGGAACCAAAAGAAGAGAAAACATAGACTCCAACACTAATCAGATTGGCTCAGAAAAGAATGCAATGAGAAAGGTATACTCCATCCATTTCCATTAAAAATTTATTTTTATTACTAATGATGACCCTATAACTATTAAGGAGGAAGATATTGCAAAGGATGGAAAACTGTAGAAAAAGGTCATGGTTGAAGAAATGGAAGCCTTTGACAAGAATGAGGCTTGGAATCTAGTGGAGTTTACAACTAGAAGAAATCCCATTGGTGTAAAATTGGTGTTTAATAAGAAGTTGAATACAAAAGGTAAAGTGGAGAAATACTAAGTCTAATTATTAGAAAAGGGTTTATTCCTAATGATATTTACTTTGGTGATATTTTTTCTCCTCTTTCCAAGTTAACTTATATTACATTTATTTTCTCTATCCTTGCTTCTTTTAATCTTGAATTAGCACAAATGGATATCATGACAACATTCCTACATGGGGTTCTTGAAGAAGAAATCTACATGAAGTTGTGATAAGGGTTTATTGTGAAATGGAAGAAAGAGCTAGTATGTATGTTGGAAAACCCCCCATATAGGTTAAAGAAATCACCAAGGATGTGGTATCAAAAATTTGATACTTATCTAAAAGGAATTTCCTTCACAAGGAGAAAAGAAAATAATTGTGTATATTTGGATTTAGTTGGCTATCATATCATTTATTTGGTATTGTATGTGGATGATATATTGTTGATTGAAAATGATTGTGTAAAGAAAATAAAATGGGAGAATGTTGTGTATGTGTTATATTATTTTTCTACTATCCTCGTGCACTATAACATATGTGATGTATAGAGGGGGGTTCATAGGGTTGGAGAAAACACCCATAGGGAAAACATTTGGGTATAATTTTGCATTCACTTTTGGCATTTCAACACATTTTTGCTAAAAATGGTTTTGTTGTGCATGGTGGTTTTGCCCATGGTTTTGTAGCTTTAGTTAAGGAACTATGTTTATATTCTGATTTAGTGTAAATGGATTGGTGGTTCATAGATGTCACAAGATATATTTTGTATTTTATTTTTATATAGAAGCATGCATACACACACACACACACACACACACATATATATGGCAAGTTTTCACACACACACACACACACACACACACACACACACACACATATATATATATATGGCAAGTTTTCTCAGTTTTGGTTTTGAAGATAAAATATGTGTTTATATGTCTGTTTACGAATGAAACTTTTATGTTTTATTGAAAATATGTTTGAGAAATTAATTGTATAACATTAAAACCTACATCAGAATCCTAGGTGATTGGTTTAAATACCTTGGGTTTCCTTTAAAACCAAATATGTAGAGGTATGAGGATTGGTATTTTTTGTATAAGAATATTGATTCTCTTATTTCACTATGGGCCAATAGACTCTTGTAGGAATCCTCATTAAACAAATGTTGGAAAGCTTCCTTACTTATTGAATGCTTGTTATTTTTTTTCCAAAAATATGGAAAAAAAAAATCATTATCAATGGTTAGGAAAGCATAATCAAGGTGGAATTCCTTCAGTTAAGTGATCGACCCTAGCAATGCTTAGATATATATGTGGATGGGAAAATAAATATTTTTATTTTTTTAGCAAGGTGCTTGCATCCAAAAAATTATGAAGACTCATGCACAATGTTTCCTTATCGAAAAAAGGTATGTGATTAAGATATTTGGTTGGAAGATCTTTGGAGGGGTAGTGCAAATATGCTAGGAAATATGAAAAAAATGGATCTATTTTTTGGAAGGATTTGATAATTGACTTCCCTATTATCAATCAATGGGAAACTTGGAAGATTGGAGACGTGATAAAATTACAAATTGGAGATAATCCATGGTCTGGTGCATCAAGTGGTTTTAAACTTTTAAATGATCTCCTTTTAGCTCTTCATAATGCAGGAATCCATGTTCCAACCCATGCTAAGGCACACTAACCTTATTTATGGGGAAGGAAAACCTGGAAGTATCTAGATGATATTAGTCTAGATAAATAGGTTGTTACAGAATGGTGCTCCTATGTAGGATTTTTATAGTCTAGTTTTGATTGATTATGTGAAAATAATAAAGATTATATATGCTAGTATACAAACTCAAAAACTAGGGAATACATAGCCATTTTTAGTTATGGGTTAATAGAAAATTCTCTTTTCATAGGAGATAAAAAATAATTGTTGAAATATGTTTGGAAACATCACAAGCATATCAAATATAAGCTTGCACTCTCACTAGGCCTAAATAAAAAATATATTAACCTAGGTTAATGGTTTCAAAAGAAGATGGTCTAGCCCTAGTAGGAATTTTCTATTAAAATATGATGTTGAATCTATCTCACATTTATTCATCACTTTTCATTATGTACCTGATTTTTGGGTGATGGTGACACAAGTTCTTCATCCAACCTATTAGTGTCAAAATTTGCAACACCCGTAAAAGAAGGGACAAAGGCAAACATGCAACATACTACATTGAAGGGTGATCACATGGTTTTTCCTAGACAACAGTGACTGTCGGCTACACTGCACCCAAGTCTTGGAAAATTGACACCTGAAAATGCGCCACAACTAATAGAATCAATTGAAAGAGGGGGTGATGGAAGAAGTTGTGCACCACCCAGATTCAGTGACAAAGGCATCTGTAGATTCAACAACATATGACACCCCATAGCACTAAGTTTCCCATGCCATAACGCACATAGTTCATGCATAGAAGGCTATGTGTTGGCACCACAGTCCTCTCAGATGCCTCCTAAACCTTCAAATTCCATCACATAATTTCTACAAAACAGTGCCACATGTCTTTGTCCATGTCACCCGTGGCCCACCACTATGCCATATCACCTCTTCATCACCACTCGCCTCCACACTTACCTCCACATTCACCTCATCCACCACGTCATCCACCACATAATCCCACATCAAAAGCCACGTCTACACTCTACTCCCTTACCACCTCCTATGTGTCTTGATCCCCACCATGTTGACACATCACCCTCACATAAAAAAAGGCATTGACACATATAATCTAATGGTAGGGATATAACCCATCTGACGGTTACATCAAGCTTCGCACCATTGAGTTGCGTGATAGTTATCCGAGTCAAGGGTTTCGGAGAGAGACACATGTCACCTCCTCGTTGCCTCTTCACCACCTCAAACGCTTCCATGGCAAAGCTTATTTTCTGGTCTATCTTAATTTTAATTTGGTGTGGCATGTACTGCCCAATATTAGATTTAAATTCATTTAAATCTAAAGGTGGGCAGTATATGCCACAATGCATTAAATGGCTAATAGCCTAGGAAATAAGGCTTGCCCCCTTCCATAGTCAGTAGCTCGACTATGTGAGAGCATGCCATGGATCCTCCAAGGCCAATTAATTGTTCCACGTGTCCCACACCAACTATGGCTGCACACCTAACCGACGAAAATATTACGTCATGAACCTATATTTCCCAAGATGGTCTGTACATGTGGTATGTCAACTATAAAAGCACATTAAAGGAAAATAATGACTCATTTAGAGAGTAATTTTGCAGGTCCTAAACCTCTAAATCTACAAAGTCCATCATAATTTGAGAGTAAACTCTATAAATCTAGGTTATGGTGGAAATGCATTGGTAATTCTTTTCTCCAAGGACTTCACATTGTCCAAAGGATATAATGGGTGATGTGTGGTAAAAATAGAAATTTTCTAGTGACACAATATTTTTCAACATATTGAAAAATTAGAAACATAGATTATATATATATATATATATATATATATATCCTCAAGATAACAGTAGTTATTGATTCCAGCCAGATTTCAACAAACTCAAAATATTTTCATGATAGGGTAACCCATATAAATGGAAATTTGAATAAAAACCTACAGAGTATCACAATTAAAATTATATGGGTTACCCTATCATGGAAATATTTCGAGTCAACCCACTATGTGTAATAAATAAATCGTAAAAACTAAACATTGAAATCTAGTTGCAGGACCCAATTGCTAGTTTCGTCAATATGTGTGTCCACTAAATAAGGTATTGAGGAACATTATTCCACCTATCCATGGGAATCAATTATTTTTCCACCCCTAAGAAAAATAATGATACCACTAGGGTGAAGGAAGCTACTATAGGGCTCTAATTTCACTTAGCCCAACCCATTTCTCTCATGAAAAAACCTAACTACTTACTACAAATCTCTTTAAGATCTTATCAAACCATCAAACCAACCCTGTCACTCTCTTCCACTAGCCGTACACAACATAAGGAAATATAATATTTCTCTGCTCAATAGCCCCTGAAAGTATTGCTTTCTTCTAATGTTGTTTAATGTGTGTAAAAAGAGCCCAGTCTATTGTCTACCTTCTATTAATATCTCTGGACATAAAAAAAATGTCATCAAGATAGTTAATGTGTAAAAATAACATGGTTTAAAGTCTAAATTTGTTTGCCTCAACTGCAATAGAAATTATGGCCATGGTTTATTGATATTTGTTAGCATTCAAAACAAGTTGCAAAAATATAGAGGCACATTTGACCAAAGGAGATAATGGGTGATGTGTGGAAAAAATAAAAAATTTCTTCTACCCCATTAGTGAAACAATATTTTTATAAATTTGAGGAGAGATGTATATTGGATTTAAAACCCATTACATATTTATAGCAAATATCTTGGCCAAGAAGAACATTAAAATTGTTTTCAAGCCCCATAAAACCCTGAAGAAATTATTCGAGTCGGCCAAAGACAAATCAGACTAGATGCAAGGATAAGGGGTCTATGAAATTCCTTGTTCATGTGGGAATTCCTATACTTTCCAAATGGTCATCCTTTAAAATCTAGGCTAAAAGAGAACATATTGGATAAAAACCACAATCGTCTAACAAAATGAGTCATCATTGAGCACTCTTTTAAGTCCAAACATTTGATTATGTTTGATCATCTGAAAATACTAGCCTCAATTCCCTTTTATAACTCTCAGGTTATCTGAAAAGTCTTGCAAATTGAGAAGAACCCCAATAATTTTAATAGAGAGGATGGATATAGACTTAGCTAATAATGGAAGCTCATCATCCACCATATTGCCAAGTGATAATTTGAACTCTAACTTCCTATTATCAATTTGTAAATAGACCCCTTAGTAGTTGTTGAAACATTCATTATTATTGCATCAATCCATTCATTTAACTTATATGTGTGTGTGTGTGTGTGTGTTTATTTATTTATTTAGTTCAATTTTCTCTCTTTTGGTCAACTTGCCAAAAATCTTTATTCTAATTTAAAAAAAAAAAAAAAAAAAACCAAACTTTATTTCAATTTATAGTTTAAGAAAATTTATTCATTTTCTTCTTTGATCATATAATTTCTAATTCGAATATCTAATTTAATTTTTTTTATTTTAAATTAAATTTTAAATTATATCAAAATTTACCATTTTAAATTAATTTAAATTATTAATTAAAAAAAAAATATAACCAACCTTTTTGGTTTGACTATGTTATTACTTGATTGTTGAATACTTATAGTTATTGTTTTTCAAATAATTGTTAATTGTTAATTCTTATTTTCCTATTTCTTATGTCACATATTAAATTACTTTATTCTTCAATAGATTTGATCAAAATTTAATTATTATTTTTTATTTAATTTATTTAACTTTGACCTTATCCCAACTAATAATAGTTTCTTTCTCCTATAAAATTGGCCTTCCAGGGACCCGGATGCGGGTGATTGCTGTTGACAAAGGAAATCGGGTCGGCGCGTGCCAAACCCATATGGACGCCGGCCACCCGCATTCAATACACTATGGATGTATTTACTCCAAGGCACACCACCCTACTTGGCATTCAAGCCGGTGGGGAAGCCGAGGTCTCTCCCATTACTCTCTGCCGTCCTCCACCTGCAGGAGCTTAACCGCCTTCTCGATGCTTCGAAGCTGCATTTTTCCTTACTTCTGGGCTATTACAATGTTTAACTCCATTGCGCCTCTCGGCTCTGGCTGTTCTCAGGAAGCCACGATCGCCAGCACTCGAACTGCCTTGGGAAGAAGATGTAGCATCCACTGCTGCGTGGAATTCACACCTGGCTCTCATTTCTCTCAGAGTTCTTTTTGCCTTCTTGCAGGTCCGCCTCTGAACTTCACGCCCAGCACGTCTCTGCAAAATTCGCAGCGCTTCTCTCCGCCCCTGTTGCATCCTCCTCGCTTGATCATGCCTAGGCTCAGGCACCGGCTCAGATGCCGCAGAGGCAGCACCCGAGCCAGGTCTACCTCCAGGCGCCGGTCTCCTTCCATTTCGGGCTCTCCGGTCTCTGTCTCTCCTCAGCGCGCTTCCCCTCGAGCCTCGAACAGGTGCCGCACCTTGCCGCTCCATCGCCCTCCCTCTCCTCCGCCTGATATCCCTCTTCCCCCTTCACCCACCGAACCTCGCGCTGCTGAATCTGCCCACCTTGCTAATCCAGAGACGGCTCTGTTTCACTTTCCTTGCCTCACCTCTCAGCCCATGGTGGTCACCACAATCACAGTGAAGTTCAAGGAGCTCCCTCAGTTCGGTTCTTCTTCAATTTCTCCGGGTCCTCAGCTCCGCCCTCCTGAGGCTGACAGCGCTCTCCGCTCAGATGTGCAGAAAGGCTCACGCGAGGCAGAGGGAGACAAGCATGGTGGCAGCAGCACTGGTCGCCCAAGCATGCACATGGCGCAGAACGACGGAGCTGCAACAGCAAATCACGCCCAGGACGATGAGGATTATGAATTTGGATGCCGTATCGAAGAAGAACCCCCCTCCGATGATTATGGTATTTAGAATTCTCAGTTTTTTTGTCTCTTTCAAGCCAGAGTTTTGGTCCAGATGGAATCTTCAGAATTTCTGGCCTGTGGGCCTATATACTCACGGTTATTGTCATAGGTCTCAGTCTACTGAGGGTCCAAAATGTTACACTTTTAATGTCTTTTGTGTAATGCTGGTTTCCTCCTGTGAGGCAGCAAACAAGCTCTTATCACGCTGGTTTCCCCCTGTGGGCAGCGCCTATTCTGTTATTTTGCTGAAACTCATCCGGCCTGAGAAGGCTCACCTCTGTATGTACCATATCTTCTTACAGTAATAGAACTTAGTCTTATTTAGAAAAAAAAAAAAATTTGGCCTTCCAGGGCTCGTTCCCTTCACACACACACACACACACACACACACACACACACACACAGATATATATATATATATCCTCAAAATGACACTAGTTATTGATTCCACCCATATTTTAGTGTTTGGTTCTTACAATGTATTTATCACACACAATGGGTTGAGTCGAAATATTTCCATGATAGGGTAACTGATATAAGTGGCAATTTGAATAAAAAAGCTTGAGAGTATCACAATATACTCCTTAAATTAAAGATTCTTCTATATTGGGAATTCAAGGAGGCCCTCTTTTCATTTCACAATAATCAATTACTTGCAATCATCCATCTTTCTTTAACTTCTAGGCTCCCTTCCTCTCTTCCATTTCCTATGGTTAGTTTTATCGCTATCCTTCCACCTTGTAGATCATATAGTAGTGTAAGTGATATTTTCATCTTTACTCTTTAAATCGTACTTATTCATGTTAGGGTTCCATTCTATATCCTAAACTTCTCTTGCTAATGTGAAACAACATTAGTGGCACCAATTTATTTCCATTATAATAGAGGTGTAGCTAAAGGGGGGGGGTGCGAGGAAATGGTTTAGGTAAAGGAGATAATATAATAGGGAGGTGGAGAAGGTTGAAGACTATTGCATGGGAGAAGGCCTCAAATGTTTGAGCGGGACCAAGGAAAGGGGATTGTGGGATGTTGTAAATTGGGACAATCATATAGGGGAGAAGGGGAAGTGATTTCCTTTTATAGTGGAGAGGAAGCATGCATGTCAAGGGTTCCACGAGGATGAATAATCCCCGTCTTAAAATATACCCATTTCTAATCACTCTTATTCTCCAAAGGAGTTCTAAATGTAAAGAGAGAAATTCTCATGGATTATGGTTAGTGGTTTTTTCTAGTCCTTGTATGTGTTGAAGGATTATATTTCATTCTCCTAGGCTGATGATATTTATTTCTTATAATAAATAAACTATAATAAAGAAAAAAAAATCAGCAATAATAAAGGATATATCAATACCATATAAATCATAACACATAATTTACCTTGGAAAAACCAAACTAAGGGAAAAAAAATTACAATAGATCTATTACACAACCAAAAGACACCTTACAATGGAGGTTTCCTAGCTTATTTATAGACTTCATTACACACAATACCATGGTTGAATACCATGGGTAACTAATACCATGTGCTTGAAAATCACGTATTCTATACCTAACAAATTTCATTCTATGGTGGAGCCAAGTTTACCTAATATATCTAAGAGCTAAGCGGATAATGCAGAAATCCATAAAAATGAGAATAGCCTATGAAGTAATGTCTCTTGAGAGTTTAATTACTTATAAATTATAATAGATTCTACTTATTTATTGGTTGATTCTCCAATTCCCACATCGATTAGGCCCATAAACAACCCCAACCACACTACTTCCCACCTGCCACCTCTGCATTATCCTTCAAATCTCCTTTGAAGAATAACATTATTTTTACTATGAAAGATATATTTATATTACATATGGAGAATATACATATTTTAGTAAGTCTTAAGGAACCTCTCAAGCTCATCATGTCACTTATCAGAATTGAATCTAGATGGGGATGATAAAAATCATTCCTCCTAACCTCCCAAGGTAAATTTAATTAACACCATTGAAGAAGAACATATGATATAATTTTTGAGTATTCCAATGTAAAAATTATTCCTCTCTTAATCTCAAATTCCATTTTTCAATTCTTGATATTTTTACCATCACTCGCTTAGTTTATCACTAAGAAAGCACTGGAATTTTTCAAATCCAAAGAATTATCTATATATATATATATATATATATATATATATATATATATATATATATATATATATATATATATGGGTCCTATCCCTCTACTCATAATTTTTATATTAGAAACCTAGAGAATATCTCTACCATATATATTGGATTGATTTTCTTAACACTAAAAATATGCTTATTATGAGTGAACCAAATCTACCATGTTATGTACTTAGCCAAGGAGACCCGAGACCCACTGACACGGTAGCAAAGGATGATTTTCATAGGTGCTACATAGAGTTTCCTCTAGCACATGAATAATTAATTCATTATGCTACGAGATTTATGTCATTCTATAAATATGCAAGAGAAACTTTCAAAATGTGTTTTATAGTGTCGCATTCTAGGAAAAGATGGGGCAAGATTTCCTATGCATTGTTTCACACTATATTTCATATGCATGGGCCTCCTATTAATTTTTCCTTTACATTATGTGTTGTAGGGAACTTATATGAGCTAGCAAACGATTTTGTTTTTCTATTGTTCATGTTGTTTATTCTTATATTTATATTTTCTACACATAGTAGCCATGCCAATTTGAGAATCTGCACACTAAAAATTCTTGTGAGAGAATAAATGAATCATCAATTTGGTTGTGCAACTCAAATGCATGATTTTGTAATTTCACTTTTCTAAGAACGGAATATATAAAACAATTAATCTTATTATTTAATGTCACTTTAAAGGTGATAGTGAGTACTTAAATTAATAGTGAGAGTATTAATTGATTTTGATTTAATTAAGAAATAAAACTCATAAAGTCACTTTATTATTAAAAGAGACCTATGGTATTTTAGTTAACCTTTGTATTTTGATGGGGAAAATTATAAAAATAAAAATGAATTTTCATTTGGGATATGAATGTGTATTGGTATTTTGTTGATTGTATCAAGAGCTCTAGTAGCTTACAGTTGGAGGGAGAAATCCTCATTATCATTCCTAGTTTCAATGTTGAAATACACACCCTACTTGGTGGAAGTTGGTTCCATTGGTTGTAAAACCACCCTAGCTAACCATTAATCATCCAAGGAGTTAAAATTTGTTCAACGAAGAGTTAATTCATCCATTAAGAGTGTGGGCCGAGATATTATACTTAAGAGGGTCAAGTTACTATTTTTCAAAAGGTTCTAATTGGTGGGTTGAATTGTTGAAGATCAAATAAGAAAGAAAGGAAGAAATTTTAATGTCCATGAGGCTAAAGATAGCCTATGGGAAAAATTACTTCCCCATATAATTCTTGTATCCAACCCTTTTCCTATGAAGCCTCATAATAAACAAACCCAACTTATCAAAAAATCCCTCACTGAATAAATTATCCCAAGAGCTAGATGTCAGAATATCTGCATAACTTTCCCTGTTGTCTTTGAAGGCCTCACATTCCAAAATGAAATTATTTTTTGTTTCCACTTTTATGGAAGAGAAAAACATACATACTCTTTCCTCCCACACTTATTTTGTCCTTTTCCACCACCCTATTCACAATGGATAATACGATAACTAGTCCTTAACTCTGCAATAATAATTTTACCTCTCCAAGAAATATTGGCCCCTATGTACACTTTTTGTTGATGATTATAAGTGGGATTAAACTATTCAATACAATATTTTTTCTTTCTCCCTTTCTCCTTATCCCAAGTACTCTTGTGGAACTCATCCATAACAAAACATTTTGTCTCTTTGTTGTTTATGGATTACATGTTCAATAAAATACGCCATTTATTAAACCATTTGTTATTTCCCACATCCAATACTTTTTTATTTTGCACAATAGGTCATTAAAGACAACCTTAGGCCATATTCCCTCTTCAATTTTCTTGATTTTTTTTAAATACCTTATGACTCGCACCATAGAAATTGCTTTAATAGGAGCAAACTCTATTTTACTTAACAAAATGGCATAAGGAACTGCACTTTTAATTTGGAATTTGTTTGTAATCAAACACATCTGAATTTTCTCAATTTGTTTCCATTGTAAGTTGGATGTACTGTTGGCCCACAATATACAACCGTAGAGAACCACCAGAATCATTAAAATCCAAAAAGGAGTTTGATTGGTTTCCCAGTCTCATAACCCTACCTCTCTACACCTATTTTGAAAAGAATAAAATGCTTTCCTACCCCAAAAAAAAATTCTTTCTACAACCATCCAAGCTTATATTTATGTTGAAGTCAATTCTAAGGTACTTGTCATTCGTAACTTCTTTGAAAGTGTTTCCTTCAAAGAATAACTTATGACGGTTATTTTTTCTTTTGTTAGAGAAACCCACTATTTTTGTTTTTCTAATATTGACTTGCATCCCCACCTTCCTAAAAAAATGTTCAAGGGAGTGTAAGTACTCTTGAAAACCAAGAGAAGATTTAGTAATCAACATAATGTCATCTAAATACAAAAGAATCCTTATAAAAAACTTTCCTGTAATGTCCCAAACGAGATATTTTGCTAAATATGCAAAAATTTAACTCCTCCAAAATCTTACCATTGAATTATCATTTATTTATAGAATATTGCCATGTAAAATACAAACGATTTATTTGGAAATAAAATGGTTGGAAGTTTTAGCGATGGTATCCCTATTCATGCAAAGGGGATTTTTGGTCAAGCAGGGATTAACAAGGACTTCTATTATAAATGGCACTGGCCAGATTGTCTGGGTGGTAGACATGGGGATTTTTGGCTCCTCTGTTTCATTCGAAAGGGGAAAACCCCTCTCGAGGGGGAAAGGGCTTTTCTTCGGGAGGCTCAAAATAGAAGGAGGTGTCGGTGGTGTGCACTAAATCCTCTAAATTCTTTGTAAAAATAGATGGATAGCCAGAGTTAAAGAGAAACAAGGGAAAGTTTATTAAGGAAAGTCGGGAGTGTCCAAACCTAGTTTTTAGAGTTGATTTACACTTCGACCAGGTGATGGTTGCATCTGAGTCAATCTTGGTTGGAAGAGCCAGAGAAATTTTCTTCCGAGTAGAATATATCATGGAATGGATAAACTGTAGCTGGGTGGAGGCCACTGATAGAGATGTTGAGGTAATCACTTTATCTAAAGGTTGGTTTATGGTCGGTTTTAATAATTCCACGACCCTAGACTGTGTTCTTGCAAGAAAATGGGGCTTTCGCATTGCTCCCATCTTATTTAAGAAATTGAGCCCTCTTTTTGATGCTAAAAGAGAAAGGGTGGATGAAATCCCGGATTGGGTTAGACTTCCAGCACTACCACCCTACTTCTAGACTATGGAGGTGTTTAGGGCCATCGTGGATAGTCTCAGGTCTTTTCTGGAGGCAGATATGTCTTTCCTGGAGACATGGTCCAAGAATATAACACGCATTCTGGTTAGGCTGGCTCCAAGAGATAGATTGATCCCAAAAATCATCCTCAACGCCGAAGGAGATGCTATTGAGCAGTTGATTGACTATGAAAATTTACCTTTCAGATGTCACCATTGACACAAATTAGGTCATTTGGCACGGTACTGTCCCTTGGGGTTCTCAAATAGCGAGAAACATAAGAATGGGGCCAATCATGGCCCTCAGATCAGATTTGAAGCCCCCACAAATGTAGAGAAGATGGATGTAAGGATGGAAATGGCTGTCAGGGGTAATAACACTCTGTAGGAGGAGGCAGCGCAAAAGGAGGAAGGGTTAGAAGCTGAAGTGGTGGCCATGCAGTTATCGGCTCTGGTCCAGCCCGAGGAGCAAACAGAGATGACCACTATTGATCCAGCATCAGATTCAGTGGGTACTTCCCATTTCCCCTCATCTCCTCCATTAAACTCATTTGATAAATTTTTTAATTGTATGAGTATTTCTAGTACCTCTAAGCATGATCTATTTTTTTCCATTTATGTTAGCAATGTGTCATTGGCCATCGAAAGCATTATTACTACTATCCCCAAACTTTCTATTGATTATGTTCCTTACATTCTTTGGCCCTGTGACAAGAAAATATTAGAGAAAGAATTACATGGTGGTTTAGGAGGCTTCCCTATTACAAATAAATTTGAATGCTTAAGAGGGAGTAAATTGAAAATATTGAAATCCAAACTCAAAGCCATCCTTGATATTTTGGATGGTAGACAATTCTCCCTAAAAGCGGCACTTAGAATAGTGGGGTCCTAGTCCTTGGTTACAATTTTTTTTTTTTTATCTTTGAATTGTAGGGGTCTGGCTAGTGCACCCAAAAAATTACCTTTCAAAAATATCTGTACCCAATACAAACCCAATGTCTTATTTCTCTAGGAAACTGTGGGAACAGGGGACCTAGTTTCCACTATTTTGTTCTCTCTTCTCCCTGGGTGGAATTTTATCACTTCGGATGTGAAGGGACACTGGAGAGGTATCACCACTGGCCTAAGGAACAATTCTGTAAAGTTACTTAATAGTTGGACCTTAGACCTGTTGATTGGGGTGGAGGTGTCGTCTTTGGATATGGCCTCCTGCCTCACCCTTGTTAACATTAATGGCCTCTGTATTGACAGGAACAGATTTTGGAACTCATTATTTAATAAATCCTTCATGGAAGTCCCTCATTTGATTATCGGGGCTGACCTAAACTTCTATTTGGGGAAATCAGAGGCGTGGGTCCCAAATACAAGGACAGATCCCTTGGTAGAGTTTTTTCTCAAGAAAATTTGGGATGACAAGATTTTCGACTCTAATATGATCAATATAGCCCTAACTTGGAGGGAAAATAGAGTGGGTGAAGCTATGATCTCTAAACTACTGGATCGCTTCCTGCTCAGTGATGAATTTGCATCTTGGAATGCAAATTTTTGTTAGTGGATCGGTTCAGGGGGAGAGTCAGATCATTCCCCGATCATCCTTGAGTTGAAAGGGCTGTAAAAAAAACAAGCATCCCCTTTCAAATTCAACTCGACCTGGCTAAAGGAGGGGGATTTTCAAAATTTAGTGGTTGACACTTGGAGATCGGTGTCTGAGAGAGATGGATCTTTTGCTCAGGCCCTAGTAAATTATTTAACAAACATTAAAAATGCCACCATATTGTGGGCTAAAGAAAAGGAGAAAAAGGATTCCAAAGAACTTTATGAAATCATGGAGGCCCTGGAGAAATGGTATAGTGAAATAGACATAGGATTTGTTGATGATGCTTCCCAGGATAGTTTAAGAGAGCTGGAAAATCAAAAAATGGTGCTACTAAATGACAAGGAGGCTAGCTGGAGACTGAAGATTCGGGCCATATGGCTTTAGGCGAGTGATGAAAATACTAAATTTTTCCACAAATATGCGAAGGGTAGAAATAATTGAAACACCACATGGGAAATCGACACTCCGGAGGGTGACAATGCAAAATCCTTTGAAGACCTATCCCATTTAGGGAAGAACTATTTGAAGAATCTCTATAATGATCACGGGGGGGCCATGATAGGGGAAATCTTTCAGGTGGCACAAATGTTTCCTAGGTTTGTGGATGAGGATGAAAATGACTTTCTTCTGGCCCTAATGATGAAGAAAGAAGTGGAACATATCATCAAGTCCATGAAAAAATATAAAAGCCCTGCCCCAGATGGATGGACGATTGAATTTTTTCAGCACTTTTTCGATCTAATGGGGGACACTATCACAAATGTGGTGGAAGAATAGAGATATAATGGGTTTACCCATGACATGCTGAAAACAACGTTCATGGCTGTCATCCCTTAAAAGGACTCTCCCTCCTCCTTTAATGATTTCATACAAATTTCACTATGTAATTGTATATAAAAAGTTATTGCCAAAACTATTGCTAACAGGATTAAGCCCATTTTATATAAATCTATATCTAAAGAAAAATTTGGTTTCCTGGATGGTAGGAAGATTCATGAAGCTATTGGGGTGGCATAGGAAATTCTCCACAGTGTGAAACTCTCAAAGAAAAAATACATTATCTTTAAGATTGACCTTTCAAAAGCTTATGATAGGATAAATTGGTTATATCTCAAGATCCTTCTTACTCATCTAGAATTCCACATTTACCTCATCAACTGAATCATGGGTTGTATCGTAAATGTGTATTTTTTCATGCTGATCAATGGAGCAATTTCCTCCTTTTTCCTCAACAAACGTGGATTAAGACAAGGATGTCCTCTCCCCCCCCCCCCCCCTTCTTTTTCTCCTGGCAGTGGAAGGCCTAAGTAAATTTATTCAACATGCCAAGAGGGATGGGGATTTTGAAGGGGTTGAGGTGGCTAAAAACATGTCTATTACTCACCTCATGTTCATTGATGATATTCTTATTTTTTGTAACGATAATAGGCGGGAGATCTGAAGTTTAAATCTATCTCTAGACCTCTTTATTAAAGCCACTGCTATGAACATAAATATAAAAAAAATACCCTCACTCATGATGGCATTGAAGCACATGATTTGGCTCAGGATTTAACAATTATTCCATTTATCCAGACTCATTTTGGCTCAAGCATTAAATATCTCGGTTTCTCTCTCAAACTGGACTCCTATCAGAAATAGGATTGATGGCGAATGGTCTCAAAACTTGAAAAAAGAATAAACATTTGGAGCCATAAGTGGCTCTGAAGAGCAAGAAGGTTGGTTCTTATAAAATCAGTCCTGATGGCCATCCTAGTATATTGGATCACTCTTGCCTGGGTCCCGGTTGCCATCCTAAAAAAAATCAAAAGTATATATTGTAACTTTATTTGGTCTGGAAAATAATCCAAGATGACTATTCCCTAGGTGGTATGGGATAAGATTGTGAAACCGAAAGAGTGGGGGCATGGGGCATAAAAAACCTTCGTCTCTTTGCTACCTCTTTGGCTGCCAAATTTGGTTGGAGAATAATCACTACTTCAAATCTCTAGACCTCAGTGGTAAAGAGGAAATATATTGATCCCATTCTGATTGATGATTGGATTTGAATACCAGAGAAATCTCTTTACAAAGTTTCATCTATTTGGAAGGCCACCCTATCGACTCTTGGCTTAGTGGAGAAAGGATTGGCTTGGAAAATTGAGAATGGGGAGCGATGTTGTATTGGTTTGGACCCCTGTACTAGGTGCAAAAATACATACTCCTTATCTGAGGACCTTTGAGAGGTCATAAATGCCTAGGGTATTAAAACTTTAAACTAAATCAGTGACCCGAAGAATTCTTCGATGTGGACGTAGGCTTGGAAGGATGCTGATGTGCTGGGTATTGAGGACCACTAGAAACAGGACTGGCAAGACTACATCTCCAAGTTGAGACGTTCAGGGGCTCATATCAAAGATTCAGAGGATTCACTATGTTGGATTATATCAAAATTTCACCACTATTCTCCTAAGTTCAGCTATGCCCACTTAAAAGCTCAGGATTAGATAGAGTGGTGGTATAAGCCCATTTGGAAGCTGAGTGACTAGGAAAAATTAAATATTTTCTTCTGGTGCATACTCAGACATAAGGCACCCACCTGGGATATCCTCCAAAAGAGGTTTCTAAATGACCTAGGAAAATGTGCTATGTGCAGGAAGAAATCTGAAACCTGAGATCGCTTGTTCCTTAACTTCCCTTTTACAAGAAATGTTTGGGAGAAAATTGGTTCTCATTGAAATTCTACTTTTTCCTGGAGAGGGAACACTTGTGGGGAAGCTTGGAGAATTTGGTGGGAAGAGTGCAATGACACGACCCTAGGTAACATACCTTTGATTGTTTCTTGGGGTATTCAGATTGCCAGAAACAATTGTATCTTCAAAGAATTTTCTCCGATATCAGAACTTGTTGTGGCTGAGTGCACGACCATTTTTTCGGCACTTCCCCCTGCGACCAATCAAACCACACAACGTAAGATTTTTTCGAAAGTCATTGACCATTCTTTTCCTTGGAATTATTTCGACGAGGAAGCGGCCCTGGGAAATTGCGGAGTGGGGATGAGCATTCACATAAACCATCAAATCACCCTTTCTGTTGTTCTTGGTCTGGGGGATGGATCTAATTATTTCGTTGAGCTTCAAACACTAAATCTCCTTATATGCTGGCTTATTCATTTGGGCATCAAGTTGGTTCAAATTTTTGGGGATTCTATGAATGTTATAAACTGGGTTAACAATTCATAGAGATGCTGAACTTTTTATTACTTCATATTCTTGAAGAAATACAGGGTCTTAAAAATCATTTCAATTTGATTTATTTATGCCACATATAGAGGGAACGGAACCGAGAGGCTGATGTTATGTCTAAATTCAGTTTACAACTTGCTACAGGCGCGTGAACCATTGAGGAAAAATAGGGCTTGGTTGTTCGTGTGTCGAACTCCAAACCTTACTGATCAAATATTTATACATGTTTTTATACTTTCTCGAGTCTCGCTATATTTCTTGGAGGTTTTTGTACATATTTTTTCATAACTCTAGACTCCAAACATGTAAATATTTATGATTGTTTTATATCTATTTATGATGCCTCTACAGATGGTTTAGACATATTATTGGGACTGTTTTCTCTCCGGAGACCCCTTGTTTGACTTCTTTGGTGGGGTGTTTCTCCTTTTTGGAGGCCCTAAAGATTGCGAAACCAAAAGAGTGGGGGGGATGGGGCATAAAAAACCTTCTCTTTGCTACCTCTTTGGCTGCCAAATATGGTTGGAGACTACTCACTTCTTCAAATCTCTGGACCTCAATGGTGAAGAAGAAATATATTGATCCCATTCCGATTGATGATTGGATCTGAATACCAGAGAAATCTCTATACAGAGTTTCATTTATTTGGAAGGCCACCCTATCGGCTCTTGGCTTAGTGCAGAAAGTTCTAGCTTGGAAAATCGGGAATGGGGAGTGATGTCGTATTGGTTTGGACCCCTGTACTGGGTGAAAAAATAGATACTCCTCATCCGAGGACCTTTGAGAGGTCCTAAATGCCTGGGGTATTAAAACTTTGAACCAAATCAGTGACCCGAAGAATTATTCGATATGGACATAGGCTTGGAAGGATGTTGATGTGCTGGGTATTGAGGACCGCTGGAAATAGGAGTGGCAGGACTACATCTCTGAGCTGAGACGTTCGGGGGCTCGTATCAAAGATTCATAGGACTCACTATGTTGGATTCTATCAAAATATGGCGAATTTTATCCTAAGTCTAGCTATGCCCACTTATAGGCTCAGGATTAGACAGAGTGGTCGTATAAGCCCATTTGGAAGCTGAGTGACCAAGAAAAATAAAATCTTTTCTTTTAGTGCATACTCAGACATAAGGTACCCACCTGGGATATCCTCCAAAAGAGGGTTCTAAATGGCTCCAGAAAATGTGCTCTGTGTAGGAAGAATTCTGAAACCTGAGATCACTTGTTCCTTAACTACCCTTTTATAAGAAATGTTTGGGAGAAAATTGGTTCTCATTGCAGTTCTACTTTTTCCTAGAGAGGGAACACTTGTGGGGATGCTTGGAGAATTTGGTTGGAAGAGTGCAATGACACGTTCCTAAGTAACATCCCTTTTCTTGTTTCTTAGGGTATTCGGATTGCCAGAAACAATTGTATCTTCAAAGAAACTTCTCCTATATCAGAACTTGTTGCGGCTGAGTGTGTGACCATTTTTTCAGCACTTCTCCCTGCAACCACTCAAACCAAATAATGTAGGATTGTTCTAGAATTCAATGACTATAATTTTCCTTGTACTTAGTTCGACGAGGAGGTGGCCCTAGGAAATTGCGGAACGCGGATAATCATTCACAGAAACCGTCAAATCACCCTTTATGTTGTTCTCGGTCTAGGGGATGGCTCGAATAATTTTGTTGAGCTTCAAACACTAAAGCTCCTTCTATGCTGGCTTATTCATTTGGGCATTGAGTCGGTTCAAATTTTTGGGGATTCTATGAATGTTATAAACTAGTTTAACAATTCACAAAGATGTTGAACCTTTTATTACTTTCTATTATTGAAGAAATACAAGCTCTGAAAGCTCATCTCAATTTGATTTATTTATGCCACATCTACAAGGAACGAAACCAGGAGACTGACCCTATGTTTAAATTTAGTTTGAGTCGGTTCAAATTTTTGGGGATTCTATGAATGTTATAAACTGGGTTAACAATTCACAAAGATGTTGAACCTTTTATTACTTTCTATTCTTGAAGAAATACAGGCTCTTAAAACTCATTTCAATTTGATTTATTTATGTCACATCTACAGGGAACGAAACCAGGAGACTGACCTTATGTTTAAATTCAGTTTACAACATGCTATAGGCGCATGGAACATAAAGGAAAACCAGGGCATGGTTGTTCTTGCATTGAACGCCAAACCCTACTGATCAAATCTTTATACATGTTTTTATACTTTCTCGAGTCTCACTATATTTCTTGGAGATTTTTGTACATATTTTTTCATAAGTCTAGACTCCAAACATGTAAATATTTATGATTGTTTTATATCTATTTATGATGCTGCTACAAATGGTTTAGACATATTATTGGGACTTTTTTCTCTCTGGAGACCCCTCGTTTGAATCCGTTGGTGGGGTGTTTCTCCTTTTTGGAGGCCCTATATAGATTACATCGTTATGATGGTCATGTGTTTCTTGTTGTCTCTCTTGGGCAGCCATGAGGTTTTCCCTTATATGGGAACCTTTTTTGCTGCTATGGGGTTTTGGTCTATGCTCTCTCATTGTTTTTCTCAGTTTGGAGGGTTTTTTATGGTTTCTACCCTTTACTAAGGCAATTATTTCATACAGAATTCTGCAGAATATACTATGTAACTTTTTGTGACTCTATTTATAAAAAGTTTGATTTTTTTTTGTGTGGAAAAAAAGTTGTGCTTCATTTGTTATCAAGAGATGAAATTTCTTAAATACATCAAAAAATTAAGATTCTTATTTAAGAAGATAAACCCAACACATCCTCAAACAATCATCAATAAAAGTCAGTATGTATTTATTCCCATTCACATTCGGTACAAGCATAGGTCCACATAAATCAGAGTGTATTAGACTTAATTTTCTTGTAGCTCTAGAAATAGAATTCTAAAAAGATTGTTTTTTATGCTTGTCCAGTATACAAGCATTACATGGGGTCAATTTTCTAGAAACTTTTGGAAGTCATTTAATCCCCAGCTATTTCATAATTCTAATAATTTCATAATTAACATGACCTAAGTGTGCATGCCATAATAAATAAGATGACAGAGTATCATTTTTCTGAACCAAATAAGTTATGTTCAATGCAACAGACGACATACCATGCAAGTTTAACAATTTATCTTCTTCCACACCAGTCATTACAATTTTATTGTAAGTTTCTCTTCTAATTTCTACTTCACCATTAAATATATGAATTCAATGTCCCTACTGTCTTATTTTTACAAGAGGTAACAAATTCCTTTGGAACTAAGGAATGTAAAGAACATCATTCAAAGTATAATCTGAAAGTCCAAGAATTTGTAACTGAATTGAACCAATCCCTGATGGTTTGATTTGTGACCTATCAGTAAAATACACAACTCTTTCAATATTATCATTAAACTGATAAAAAAAGTATCTTCTAAAGGTCATATGACAAGTGGCATATGTGTCTAAAATCCTACTGTCATACCATGAAGAGAAAGAGGTACTAAAAATATTTCCATGTGAAAATTACAATGAGCAACAACATAATGTGCATTCTCAGAAGACTGTCATTTGTGTAGAATTAGATGATATTTCTTTTCAAGCATTTGTTCTCTTCTTTCAATAAATTTCTCCCATGGAATTATACAATTTGCAACAATATGTCCAATTTTACCACATTTAAAACATTTTAGAGCTGGTTTATCTGAAAATTTCCTTGTTTATCTGAAAATTTCCTTGTTTATCATTCTGTTGTCTATCTCCCTAAATATTTCTGCCCCCTGCCTCTATAATTCTTCCTACCTCGACCTCCATTACCCTTAGTATTTATAATAGATTATTCTTGAGGTTTTTGGTCTTTTTGAGCGAGACATAGGGTTTCAGTATTAGAATTATGTGTTTTTTCTTTGTTGCCAAAATCCTTCTCTCTTTTTACAATTTTCCCTACTAATTTGCCAAAATATAAATACCTATTAGTAAAATACACAACTCTGTCAATATTATAATTAAACTGATAAAAAAATTATCTTCTAAAGGTCATATGAAAAGTGGCATATGTGTCTAAAATCCTACTGTCATACCATGAAGAGAAAGAGGTACTAAAAATATTTCCATTTGAAAATTACAATGAGCAACAACATAATGTGCATTCTCAGAAGACTGTCATTTGTGTAGAATTAGATGATATTTCTTTTCAAGCGTTTGTTATCTTCTTTCATTAAATTTCTCCCAGGGAATTATACAATTTGCAGCAGTACGTCCAATTTTACAACATCTAAAACATTTTAGAGCTGCTTTATCTGAAAATTTCCTTCTTTATCATTTTGTTGTCTATCTCCCTAAATATTTCTGCCCCCTTGCCTCTATAATTCTTCCTACCTCGACCTCCATTACCCTTAGTATTTCTAACAGATTATTCTTGAGGTTTTTGGTCTTTTTGAGCGAGACATAGGGTTTCAGTATTAGAATTATGTGTTTTTTATTTGTTGCCAAAATCCTTCTCCCTTTTTGCAATTTTCCCTACTAATTTTCCAAAATATAAATATTTTGACTGCCCACTAGCTAGGAGAGATTCCAAATAGTGTGAATAACTAGGGTAAAGAGCTTTTATAAAGGAAGTAAGCTACAAATCAACTTTAATTCCAATAGATTAAAGTTCATGATTGATGGCTTTATTTTCAGAGGCAAGTTTTTGACTGCCCACTAGCTTGGAGAGATTCCAAATAGTGTGAATAACTAGGGTAAAGAGCTTTTATAAAGGTAGTAAGCTGCAGATCAACTTTAATTCCAGTAGATTAAAGTTCATGATTGATGGCTTTATTTTTAGAGGCAAGTTTTAGAGGATCATTATCTCTCATTTCCAGATTAAATAACTTCAACAATAACTGAATTATATCCAATTCAGAATGTAAATCATAAAGCTCTTTTAACTTTTTATGGCATCATACGTTGTTTTACTCTAAGGAATGTATCTTCTTACCTCTTCTGAGACTGAAGTGGAGATTAAGGCAAAGGCCTTCTTATCCTTAATTTTCCAGATTGTTAGCCGTTTCCGTTCATCAGACTGCTCTAGTGCATTCCATACTTTTCCTTCACAGACTCCATCCCATAAAACATTGCAAGTAAGTGCATATTTAACCTTCCTAAACCATCACTGCTAATTTTCCTTTCTGGAAAGGACAACCCCAATTCAAGACACCAAGGAATTCAATGTCCCTTCTTTCTTCATGATTCCAGGCAAAAATACTCTTCTTCTCAAAAAAAAATTCAACCACATGCACAAAATTCTTCTTAAAAAAAATCTATTTCAACTAGGAAAAGAATTCTCAAAACTAAAAGTTTCAATAGTAGATACAAATCTTGAAATGATGTTTTTAACCAGGCACAAAATTATTATCACTGTAACATTCAATAGAAGATACAGGTCTTGAACTTATGGTTGTGCTCAGGGTTTCCAAAACCCTCCAATGTGTCTACTCCACACATTTTTTTTTTTCTTAAAAGAAAATTATTAAAACATAATTTCATTGAATATTTGGTGAATTTCGTGAATTTCGAAACCCTTCCCGACTTGATGTAATGGGTTTAGAACTAATTTACTTAAAAGAGAGCATTGTTCAAAACTAATTTACTGAAATGAGGGGATTACCTTTTTTTATGCCTCGCGGTCTTCACACTTCACTGGACATCGATCATGTCTTCTCGAATCTGGCAGTCACCTCTTCGTTGTCCTGAACTGCACTGCTGCACCGAACTTCGTAAATCAATCTATTGTTCAAACCCAACCTAGGTCATGATGCTTGATTTCCTTGACAATGCATTGGCAGTAAAAAATGTCGACAGTTCGCTTGATTTACTCTGTAATGTACTGACAATAAAAAAATGTTGGCAATATTGTTGATTTCCTTTGCAAAGATCAACAACACACTCTCTTCAGCAATGCATTCGGCTCCCTCCAGATGGTCATCAACACACTTTCTTCAGCAATGGAGGATCCGACGTTTGAAATCAATCCGCTCTGATACCACTTTTGTATTGCAATGAATGATGTGATCTCACTGTGTTATTCATTAAAATAAAGTTACATTTATAGTGGAAGGTTACATATATAACTGAATAACTGAAAATTTCCCAACTGCAACTAAACTTCCTAACTGTACAAAATCCTGTAGGACTACAACAATTACATCGGCTAACTTTTTATTTTCATTTGAATAATTTGAAAAGGATTTAGAATGAAACAAACGTGTTTTTAATATATAATATTTTATTACTTTATATTTCCTTGAAAAAAAAATATGTTTCTCCTATGAGGCCTCTTACTTGGCCTCAAGATTGTAAAAAAAATTATTCCATCTATTGGAATCATAATCCTTGGGGTTACGAAATTTGGCACAATTACTTGAGTGGAAGGTGAAAAGCCTCAGTGAAGGTCAATAATCATGAGAATTCCAAGAGACATCTAGGAATATGAAGCTAGAACATGTTTATTAATATGTATATTTTGTGAGTAATATGCATCTCACTTCTATACTAAATATATCTTCCAATCTCATGAGTTCAACACCATCTCTAATCAAAATTTATTTTATACAATTACATAATTATTTCCTATCTAGTTATGTCATTTTTCCACTCCCCGTCCTCGGTGGAATTTTATCACTTCGGATGTGAAGGGACACTGCGGAGGTCGCACCATAGGCCTAAGGAACAGTTATGTAATGTTACTAAATATTTGGACCTCGGACCTGTTGATTGGGGTGGAGGTGTTGCTTTTGGATATGGCCTCTTGCTCACCCTTGTTAACATTTATGCCCCCTGTATTAACAGGATTAGATTTTGGAACTCATTATTTAATAAATCCTTCAAGAAAGTCCCTCATTTGATTGTTAGTACTGACCTAAACTTCTCTTTTGGGTGATCAGAGGCTTGGTTCCTAAATACAAGGACAGATCCCTTGGCAAAGTTTTTTCTCAAGAAAATTTGAGATGGAAAGATTTTTTACTCTAATCTGATCATTATGGCCCCAACCTGGAGGAAAAATAGAGTGGGTGAAGCTAGGATTGAAAAAATACTGGATCACTTCTTGCTTAGTGAAGACTTTGCATCTAGGAATGAAAATTTTCGTTAGTGTATCGGTTCGGGAGGAGAGTCGTATCATTCCCTAGTCCTCCTTGAGTTGAAAGGGACGTCAAAAAAACCGGCATCCCCTTTCAAATTCAACTAAACCTGGCTAAAGGAGGGGGATTTTCAAAATTTGGTGGTTGACACTTGGAGACTGGTGTTTGAGAGAGATGGATCTTTTGCTTAGGCCCTGGTAAATAATTTAACAAACATTAAAAAGGCCATCATATCATGGTCTAAATAAAAGGAGAAAAATGATTCCAAATATCTTTATGAAATCACAGAGGCCCTGGAGAAATTGTATGGTGACATAGACATAGGATTTAATGATGGTGTTTACCGGGATAGTTTAAGAGAGCTGGAAAATAGAAAAAGGATGCTACTAAACGACAAGGAGGCTAGCTGGAGACTAAAAAGTCGAGACATATGGCTTCAAGTGGGAGATGAAAATACTAAATTTTTCCACAACTATGCGAAGGCCAGGAATAATTCAAACAAAATATGGGAACTCGAAATTTCGGAGGGTGACAAGGAAAAATACTTGGAGACCAATCCCGTTTAGGGAAGAACTATTTGAAGAATCTCTATAATGATCATGGGGGGACCGCGATAGGGGAAATCATTCAGGTGTCACAAATTTTTCGTAAGTATGTGGACGAGGAGGAAAATGACTTTTTTCTGGCCCTGATGGAGAAGAAAGAAGTGGAACATATTATCAAGTCTATGCAAAAATATAAAAGCCTTGGTCCAAATGGATGGGTGGTTGAATTTTTTCAACACTTTTTCGATCTAATGGGGGACACTATCACAAATGTGATGGAAGAATCAACATCCAGTTGGTTTACCCATGATGTGCTGAAAATAACGTTCCTGGCTCTCATCCCTAAAAATGACTCTCCTTGCTCCTTTAATGGTTTCAAACCAATTTCACTATGTAGTTGTATATAAAAAATTATTTCCAAAAGTATTTCTAATAGGCTTAAGCCCATTTTATATAAATCTATCTCTAAAGAAAAATTTGGTTTCCTGGATGGCAGGCAGATTCATGAAGCTATTAGGGTGGCATAGGAAACTCTCCACAGTGTGAAACTATCAAAGAAAAAATATATGATTTTTAAGATTGACCTTTCAAAAGCCTGTGTGAAACTATCAAAGAAAAAATATATGATTTTTAAGATTGACCTTTCAAAAGCCTATGATAGGATCAATTGGTTGTATCTCAGGATCCTTCTTACTCATCTAGGATTCCACATTTACCTCATCAACTGAATCATGCTCTGTATCACAAATGTTTCTTTTATCGTGTTGATAAATGGAGCAACTTCCTCCTTTTTCCTCAAAAAATGTGGATTAAGACAAGGATGTCCTCTCCACCCTACCCCCCCCCCCTTTCTTTTTTTCCTAGCAATGAAAGGCCTTTGTCAATTTATTCACCAGGCTAAGAGGGATGGGGATTGATATTCTTATTTTTTGTAACAGGAATAGGTGGGATATCCAAAGTTTAAAGTTATCTCTGGACCTCTTTATGAAAGCCATTAGTATGACCATAAATTTCTAAAAATCTACCCGGACTCATGAGGGCATTAAAGTGCAAGATTTGGCCTGGGATTTAATAATTATTCAGTTTATCCAGGCTCCTTTTGGCTCAAGCATTAGATATCTTTGTTTCTCCCTCAAACTAGACTCCTATCAGAAACAGGATTGGTGGTGGATAGTCTCAAAACTTGAAAAAAGAATAAACATTTGGAGCCACAAGTGGCTCTCAAGAGCAGGAAGGTTGGTTCTTATAAAATCAATCCTGATGGCCATCCCAGTATATTGGATTGCTCTAGCCCGGGTCCTGGTCACCATCCTAAACAAAATCAAAAGTATATGTTGTAACTTTCTCTGGTTTGGAAAAGACTCCAAGATGACTATTCCTTGGGTGGCATGGGATAAGATTGCGAACGAAAGAGTCGGGGGGATGGGGCATAAAAAACCTTCGTCTCTTTTCTACCTCTTTGGCTGTCAAATTTGGTTGGAGACTACTCAATGCTTCAAATCTCTGGACCTCAGTGGTGAAGAGGAAATATATTGATCCCATTTTGATTGATGACTAGTTTCAAATGCCAGAGAAATATATCTAGAAAGTTTCATCTATTTGGAGGGCCACGCTATCGGCCCTTGGCTTAGTGGAGAAAGGACTGGATTGGAAAATCTAGAATGAGGAGCAATGTTGTATTGGTTTGGAACCCTATACTGGGTGCAACAATAGATACTCCTTATCTGAGGACCTTCAAGAGGTTGTAAATTCTCGGGGCATTAAAACTTTGAATCATACTAGTGAACCGGAGAATTCTTCGATGTGGACGCAGGCTTAGAAGGATGCTGATGTGCTGGGTATTGAGGACCGCTGGAAAAAGGAGTGGCAGGACTACATCTCTGAGCTGAGATGTTCGGAGGCTCGTATCAAAGATTCAAAGGACTCACTATGTTGGATTCTATCAAAATCTGGCCACTATTCTCCTAAGTCTAGCTATGCCCACTTATAGGCTCAGGATCAAACAGAGTGGTGGTGTAATCCCATTTGGAAGCTGAGAGACTAGGAAAAGTCAAAGCTTTTCTTCTGGTGCATACTCAGAAATAAATAACTCACCTAGGATATCACCTAGGATATCCTCCAAAAGAGGTTTCTAAATGGCCTGGGAAAATTTTCTTTATGTAGGAAGAAGTGTGAAACCTTAGATCACTTTTTCCTTAACTTCCCTTTTACAAGAAATTTTCGAGAGAAAAATTGTTCTCATTGCAATTCTACTTTTTCCTAGAGAGGGAACAATTGTGGGGAAGCTTGGAGAATTTGGTGGGAAGAGTGCAATGACCTGGGCCTAAGTAACACCCCTTTGATTGTTTCTTGGGGTATTCGGATTTCCAGAAGCAATCGTATCTTCAAAGAAATTGCTTCTATATCAGAACTTGTTGCGGCTGAGTGCACGGGAATTTTGTCGGCACTTCGCCCTGCGACCACACAATGTTGGATTGTTTCGGAATTCATTGACCATTATTTTCCTTGGACTTATTTCAATGAGGAAGCGACCCTAGGCAATTGCAGAGTGGGGATGATCATTCACAGAAACCATCAAATCACCCTTTCTGTTGTTCTTGGTTTGGGGGATGGCTCCAATAATTTCGCTGAGCTTCAAACACTAAATCTCCTTCTATGCTAGCTTATTCATTTGGGCATCGAGTCGGCTCAAATTTTTGGGGATTATATGAATGTTATAAACTGGGTTAACAATTCACAGAGATGCTAAAATTTTTATTACTTTCCATTCTTGAAGATATACACGCTCTTAAAAATCATTTCAATTTGATTTATTTACGCCACATCTACAAGGAACGAAACCGGGAGGCTGACCTTATGTTTAAATTCGGTTTACAACTTGCTACGAGTGCGTGGACCATAGAGGAAAAAGAGGGCCTGGTTGTTCGTGTGTTGAACACCAAACCCTACTGATCAAATATTTATACATGTTTTTATACTTTCTCGAGTCTCGCTATATTTCTTTGAGGTTTTTTTACATATTTATATTTCTTTGAGGTTTTTGTACATATTTTTTCATAACTCTAGACTCCAAACATGTAATTATTTATGACTGTTTTATATCTATTTATGATGCGATAGTTTAGGACTTTTCTCTCCGGAGACCCCTCGTTTGACTCTGTTGGTGGGGTGTGACCCCTCATTTGACTTTGGTGGGGTGTTTCTCCTTTTTGGAGGCCCTATACAAATTACATCGTTATGATGGTCATGTGTTTTTTGCCGTCTCCCTTGGGGAGCCAACATGTAATTATTTATGACTGTTTTATATCTATTTATGATGCTGCTACAGACTCTGTTGGTGGGGTGTTTCTCCTTTTTGGAGGCCCTATACAAATTACATCGTTATGATGGTCATGTGTCTCATTTGATTTATGATGCTTCTACAGACTCTGTTGGATGGTCATGTGTCTCGTTTGATTTATGATGCTATTTATGATGCGATAGTTTAGGACTTTTTTCTCTCCGGAGACCCCTCGTTTGACTCTGTTGGTGGGGTGTGACCCCTCATTTGACTTTGGTGGGGTGTTTCTCCTTTTTGGAGGCCCTATACAAATTACATCGTTATGATGGTCATGTGTTTTTTGCCGTCTCCCTTGGGGAGCCAACATGTAATTATTTATGACTGTTTTATATCTATTTATGATGCTGCTACAGACTCTGTTGGTGGGGTGTTTCTCCTTTTTGGAGGCCCTATACAAATTACATCGTTATGATGGTCATGTGTCTCGTTTGATTTATGATGCTGCTACAGACTCTGTTGGATGGTCATGTGTCTCGTTTGATTTATGATGCTGCTACAGACTCCGTTGGTGGGGTGTTTCTCCTTTTTGCTATCTTCTTTCATTAATTTCTCCTAGGGAATTCTAAAACATTTTAGAGCTGGCTATCTTCTTTCATTAATTTCTCCTAGGGTAAAGAGCTTTTATAAATGCACCAAATCAACTTTAAATCCAGTAGATTCAATTTCATGATTGATGGCTTTAATTTGAGAGGCAAGTTTCCTTGCCAAAATCTAAATATTTTAATTGCCCACAAGCTAGGAGAGATTCCTAGATTCAATTTCATGATTGATGGGTTTAATTTGAGAGGCAAGTTTTACCTATATAATTCTTCCTACCTCGACCTCTATTACCCTTGGTATTTCTAACATATTATTCTAGGGTTTAGTGTGAATAACTAGGGTAAAGAGCTTTTATAAATGCACCAAATCAACTTTAAATCCAGTAGATTCAATTTCATGATTGATGGCTTTAATTTGAGAGGCAAGTTTTAGAGTATCATTATCACTCATTAAGTAACTTCAACAATAACTGAATTATCTCCAATTCAGAATGTGAATCATAAAGGGAATGTATCTTCTTACCTCTTTTGAGAGAGAAGTGGAAATTAAGGCAAAGGCCTTCATATCCTTACTAGATTGCTAGTTGTTTCTAGCTCATCTGACTGCTCTAGTGCATTCCCTCCTTCTCCTTCATAGACTCCATTTCGTAAAACATTACAAGTAAACGTATTTTTATTTTCCTAGTACTCTTCTTCTCAAAAAAATATTCCAACCACATGCACAAAATTCTTCTTAAAAAAAAAACTTTATTTCAACCAGGAATAGAATACAGAAAACTAAAATATCCAATAGCAGATACAGATCTTGAAATGATGTTTTTAACCAGGCACAAAATTATTATCACTATAACATTCAATAGCAGATACAGGTCTTCAACTTATGGTTGTGGTCACGGTTTCCAAAACCCTCCAATCTGTCTACTCCACACGTTTTTTTTTTTTTTGAAAATTATTAAAAAGAAATTCACTGAATATTTGGTGAATTTGGTGAGTTTCGAAACCCTTCCCGACTTGATGTAATGGGTTTAGAACTAATTTACTTAAAAGAGAGCATTTTTCAGAACCAATTTACTGAAATGAGGGGATTACCTTTTTTTACCCCTCGCGGTCTTCACACTTCACCGACCATCGATCATGTCTTCTAGAATTTGGCAGTCACCTCTTCATTGTCCTGAACTGCATCGATGCACCGAACTTCGTAAATCAGTATACTGTTCAAACCAAACCTAAGTCACGATGCTTGATTTCCTGCACAACGCATTGACAGTAAAAAAATGTCGGCAGTCTGCTTGATTTCCTCCGCAATGCACTGATAGTAAAAAATGTTGGCAATCTTCTTGATTTCCTTTGCAACGGTCAGCAATGCACTGTCTTCAGCAATGCAATCGGCTCCCTCCTGATGGTCAACAACATACTCTCTTCAACAATGGAGGATACAACGTTTGAAATCAATCCGCTCTGATACCACTTTTGTACTGCAAAGAATGATGTGATATCATTGTGTTATTCATTAAAACGTAGTTACATTTATAGTGGAAGGTTACATGTATAACTGAATAACCAGAAATTGCCTAATTGTAACTAAACTTCCTAACTGTACAAAATCCTATAAGATTACAACAATTACATCGACTAACTTTTTATTGTAATTATAATAATTTGAAAAGGATTTAGAATGAAACAAACATGTTTTTCATATGTAATATTTTATTACTTTGTATTTCCTTGGAAAAAAAATTATGTTTCTCCTCCTCAAGATTGTAAAAAAATTATTCCATCTGCTGGAATCATAATTTCCGGGGTTATGTAAATTTGGTACAATTACTTGAGTGGAAGGTGAAAAGCCTCAATGAAAGTCAATAATCATGAGAATTCCAAGAGACATCTACGAATATGAAGCTACAACATGTTTATTAATATGTGTATTTTGTGAGTAATATGCATCTCACTTGTATACTAAATATATCTTCCAATCTCATGAGCTCAACACCATTTCTAATAAAAATTTATTTTATAAAAGTACATAATTATTCCCTATCTAGTTATGTCATTTTCCACTCCCATTCCTCGTTCCTTCTCAAACCCTTGAGATACTCACTCATGTCATGCCCTCCTCCACCTCTATGCTAACTTTTCTCATTCCCTAGTCCTTTCTTATCCCCTACATGTTTACTTTTTTAATAATAGAGAGTTGCAAGTTCCTTTGTTGGTGATGTGCATTAACGAGGGAGGTTCAAGTTATAAAAGGGAATTTTATCTTCAATAAATGGACTTCAATGATACATGGGGAGATCTCACTTGCACTATTCTACAATCTACAAGGTGGAAGACATAGCTGTAAAACAACTTGGGGAAATGTAAGAGAACAAGGAATCCTACAAGGTGGTTGAGTACAAGAAATTGAATGGTATGGAAGGAAAATTCCCCCCTCAAAACACCTCAAATAGAAGAATGCTAAGTGGAAGAGTCTATTGTATCCCTTTTGGACATGTTTTCTCAAATTATCATTTATGTGACTTGCCTATCATGGAGAGATTTATTCTTGGCTCCCTATGTGTATCCCATCCAATGGAATTACTAGAGATCAAAATCTAAGTCTATAGTATCTAATGTTGTCTTAGGTCTTCTTTTTATTTAATATTAAATATTTTTTCATTTTCTATTTTTAATTAGTATGTTAAACAACATCCATACCAATTATATGGTAAAACTATATTTATTATTTTTATCACACATCTAATATAGAGGAATTATTCATTTGCCAAAAAACACTCTATTTTTATAACTCATATTTATCTTCCTAAGTTATTGTTGTTGTGAAAAAATAAAAATATTATAAATATAAATACAACATATTTAAACATCAACTTTTAGTTTTTTTATAGATTCTTCATATGATTGAACTCCATATAAATATGTTGAACTTTATTTTACTTTTTATTTTAATTTTTACACGTTTCCACTATACATGATTTTATTTTGAAAGTTGTTTTTGTACATTTTGTTCTATTAAGAGCTCCACTTTTAACATCTACAATTATTATTATGAGATTTTATTTTAAAACTTTTTTGGGTGTTTAGTTTTTTGAAATTTGGTTGATTTAAAAACTAAATATGATAATTTTTTTGTAATTTTGATTCAAGTCTAATTGTAAGATAAAGGTATAAAATAAATGTGACACCCCCACTATTACTACCACCACAATAACTTCTAGCCATAACCACTTCATCCGTAGGGTACATGAGATTTAAACAAAGAAAATCATAATTCACATAATATCATATATAACATAGGCTTGCCAAGTGATTTAGTTATGAGACCATATTCAATTTTTTTTTAAATATGATATTTTTGTACTAATTAAATTTTAAATAAGATTTTTTTTAATAATGTAATTTATTATAATTTAGTTGTTAAGTAATAGTAGTGAATATGAGTTGATTAATTATGATTATTTAAAAAAAAAACATGTCATCTAAAAAATTTCATTGATGATATCTAAAGTGATAAATTTTCAGTCCTCTTAAATGCATTTGTATTGGGGTCATTAACTTATTATCTTATAAGAAAAATTATTTTTATTATTTAAACCATACTTTCTAATAATCTTCTTTCTAACTACTCTTAATAAATTAATATTTTATACTAATAAATTAATATATTTATTAATAACATTAACCTTAATTCTATCCCTAAAACAATAATATTATATCCATTATAACTTAACCTTCATTATATATGAAAGTAATAATATAATACCTTCATTTACATATAAAATATAATTAATCTAATATATTAGTCATCACTGAAAATCAACCTAACATTAAATCACTTTTCTAATATTTTAAACACGGCTTCAAAAAAAACTATTTTCACTAATTTGAATGCTTTACTCCCTTTAAATATATATATATGGTGACTGAATTAATTTTATCCCTCTCCCGCAGATTTTCCTCTCAGACATGTTGATGGCGTTTATTCGAAATAAGTCATCCTCACGAGTGTTGAAAATTTACTTAGTTCTTAATGAAAATAGATATAAATAAATATTTATTTTTAATAGTAATGAATACTAAGAAAGTAATTACATCCGCTAACATTTATTTTTAATAGTAATGAATACGAAGAAAGTAATTACATCAACTAACTTTTTATTGTAATTTGAATAATTTGAAAAGGATGTAGAATTACAGAAACTTGTTTTTAATATATAAGATTTTATTACTTATTCATGGTTTATGTATTTTATTTTTTTTATTTTTATTTTAATTTGGTTATATAAATTTTAATAAAAGTATTAGTTATTATTATAGAGGAATTATTCCTTTGCCTAAAAATATTCTATTTTTATAACTCATATTTATGTTCCTAACTTGTTGTTGTGAAAAACAAAAATATTATAAATATAAATACAACATATTTAAACATCCACTTTTAGATTTTATAGGATCTTGATATGACATAACTCCACATAAATATGTTCAACTTTATTTTACTTTCTATTTTAATTTTTACATGTTTTTACTATACCTGATTTTATTTTTAAAGTTGTTTTATATATTTTGTTCTATCAAGAGCTCCACTTTTAACATCTACAATTATTATTATGAGATTTTACTTTTGTTTTTTTGAACTTTGGTCAATTTAAAAACTAAATATGGTAATTTTTTTGTAATTTTGATTTAATTCTAAATGTAAGAGAAAGGTGTAAGATAAATGTGACACCCCCATTATTACTACTGTTGGAGAAACCACAGCGGAATTCATTAAACAATTAACACACAGCAATTAAACCAAGCACATAAAGACACAGGCATTAACGTGGTTCACCCAAACCTCCTGGGCTACGTCCACACAACAGGCATCGGCAGTCTTTATTATTCAAAACAGGAGATTACATAATTCACACACCCTCACTACATTGCAAACAATCCGTATGGATACCTGTTATATAGCAGAGAGAATCAAACTGCCTCATAAATCCTCTCAACACAAATTTAGGATGCATTAACTCCCTCCCAACAAACTGGAGCTAATCTAGGAACTAATTCCTAATTTTTGTCACGTAATGAGATTTTTGCCTATTTAATTAAAACAAAAAATCTCAACAATCTCCACCTTGACAACAATTAGCCTGATGCCCTGTTCTTTATTATTTTATCTTTTCTGCAAGCCAAGAGAAGCCAAGCACCAACGCAGCTTCTCCAACAAAACTGGTTTCGTGAACATGTCTGCACAGTTTTCCTTTGTATGCACCTTTTCAAGAGACTCCCCTTTTAGTGATAACCTGTCTTACAAAATGGTACTTAATTGGAATATGCTTTGATTTACTATGATAGGTCGGATTCTTAGCCAAATGTATTGCACTTTGACTATCACAAAGTAACCTGATGTTGTCCTGTAACCTACCAAACTCACCAAGCAAACCTTTCAACCAAACCGCCTCTTTGCAAGCATGAGAAGCAGCAATGTATTCTGCTTCAGTAGTGGATAAAGCAACAATATTCTGTAGCTTTGACATCCAGCTGATAGCTCCACCTGCAAGAGTAAAGACGTACCCTGAAGTTGACCTTCTCTTATCCAAATCACCTGCAAAATCAGAATCAACATATCCACAAACATATTCACTGCTCTTATTGTAAGTGATACAATAACTACTTGTGACTCTCAAGTACCGAAGCACCCATTTCACTGCTGACCAGTGTTCTTTACCCGGATTTGCCATGTACCTGCTGACAACCCCAACTGCATGTGAAATATCTGGTCGAGTACAAACCATAGCATACATCAAACATCCTACTACATTGGCATATGGAATTCGAGACATATAATCCTTTTCTTCATCTGTATTAGGACATAAACTCGAAGAAAGCTTAAAATGGGAAGCTAAAGGGACTGACACAGGCTTCACATTATTCATACCAAATCTCAAAAGTATCTTCTCAACATACTTATGTTGTGATAGCCACAGCTTACCATTACTCCTGTCTCTGAAAATCTCCATGCCCAAAATCTGTCTTGTTGCTCCTAGATCTTTCATATCGAATGTCCTTGCCATCTGAGTCTTCAACCTGTTGATTTCATCAATGCTTTTTCTTGCTAAAAGCATATCGTCAACATACAACACTAAGATAATGAACATGCCATTTTTCAATTGCTTGAAATACACACAATGATCATATTCACTTCTAACATATTTCTGGCTCAACATGAAAGAATCAAACTTCTTATACCACTGTCGAGGCGACTGCTTCAGGCCATATAATGACTTCTTGAGCCTGCAGACAAATTTCTTATTGCGATGTTGAACAAACCCCTCCGGTTGTTCCATATAAATTTCCTCATCTAGATCTCCATGTAGAAAAGCAGTCTTAACATCTAGTTGCTGTAATTCTAAATCAAACAAAGCAACTAAAGCTAACACAATTCGAATTGAAACTATTTTAACCACTGGTGAAAAAATCTCATGAAAGTCAATGCCTGCTTTCTGAGAAAACCCTTTTGCAACCAGTCGCGCTTTGTACCTGTCCTCCGTATCATTCACACCCCGTTTCAGCTTGTAAACCCATTTACACCCCACAGTTTTTCTGTCTTTCGGAAGCTCAACCAGATCCCACGTGCCGTTCTTACTCAAGGCCATCATTTCGTCCTTCATGGCTGCTTTCCACTTGTCACTATTCGAACCTTCTATTGCTTCCTGATAGCACAGAGGTTCATTGTCATTAGCGGTCAAAGCAACTGAAGTAACATAATCATCATACCTTCTCGGTAGCCGTTTGATTCTTGTCGACCTCCTTAAGGATGTTTCTGGCTGACTACCATCTGTAGGAACTTCTTGCCGATCAGTATCTGAGACCTGTTCATGATCTAAACCTGAACCCTGTTCATGTTCTGAAACCTGTTCATGACTAGTATATGAACTATGGTCATCATGACTATCATTAGAAGTGCTGTCAAACTGAATGTGCTGAAAATCAAATACATCATCCTGTTTCAATCTACTATCTACATCTAACTGTACAAGAGAGGATTCATCAAACTTTACATCTCTGTTGATGATGATTTTGCGGGTAGTAGGATCCCAAAATCTATATCCCTTTGTTCCAACACCATACCCAACAAAGATATACCTTTTAGACTTTGGATCTAACTTAGTTCGCTGATGTTTAGGCACTAGAGCATATGCATCACAACCAAACACTCTGAGTTTAGAATAATCACAAGGGTGTCCTTTCCATACCTCTTGCGGAATCTTGCAGTCTATGGCCGTCGATGGAGATCGGTTTATCACATAACAAGCTGTTGCCACCGCTTCCGTCCACAACTCCTTTTGCAACCCGACGTTACTCAGCATACTCCTTGCTCTCTCTAGAAGAGTCATGTTCATGCGCTCAGCAACTCCATTTTGCTGAGGAGTATAAACCGTGGTCTTATGTCTCTCGATCCATGCATCCTTGCAATAGCTGTCAAACTCCTTGGAAGTAAACTCACCACCATTGTCAGTTCTTAAACATTTTATTGTTCTACCAGTGCTGTTTTCTACCAATGCTCTAAACTGTTTGAAAATTGTAAAAACATCAGACTTATTTTTCATCATGTAGACCCACACCTTCCTAGAAAAATCATCAATGAACGACACAAAATATGACGAGCCACCATATGACGTTGTAGGGGCTGGACCCCAAACATCTGAATGAATATAATCAAGTATCTCTTTACTAGTATGTTTGCCTGTTTTAAATTTTTGTTTACTTTGTTTTCCAAACAAGCAATGCTTACAGAAATCTAACTTTCCAGACCTTAGATTAGGAAGTAACTTGCGATCAGCCAAAATCTTTAACCCTCTTTCGCTCATATGGCCCAACCTTTGATGCCATAGGCGAATGGAACTACTGTCATGTTCAAACACCGTAGACACATGATCTGACCCTGTTCTTCCTTCTAATTGAAACAGATTTCCTACTTTCTTAGCTTTCATTACTAGTAAGATACCTTTATAGATTTTCATAACTCCACCTTGAATTACAGTTTTATATCCATTCGTGTCAAGTGCTCCCAGTGAAATTAGATTTTTCCTTAAGTCTGGAACATGTCTCACATCTATTAATATTCTAGTTGTGCCATCAAACATTTGCAGTTGTATACTTCCTATCCCAACAATATTAGATGTGACATCATTACCCATGTACACGACTCCATCATTAATTGATCTATATGTCTTAAACCATTCTCTATGAATACACATGTGGTTTGATGCACCGGAATCTAACAACCAATGTTGACCATGATTTGACATATTAACAGACAACACTTCGTCGCTCATACCTGAACCAGATGCCGAACCTGTATCTGTCGCATTTGCCTCCTTCTTCTCTGTCGAAGAATCTGCTTTCTTCTCTATTTGCTGTCTCTTCCAGCAGTCTTTCTTCAAATGCCCCGATTTGCCACAAAACCAGCACTTCACTTTGCTCTTCTTCCCTTTCGACTTTGAACGCGAATCGCTGCGCTTACCAGAGCGTCTTTCTCTTGAACGACCTCTAGCCATCATTGCCTCTGATGTAGAGGTGTCAGCATTCGACTTCTTCCTCGTCTCCTCAGACAACATGGCTCCAACCACATCGTCAAACTCAAGGACGGCTGCAGTACTAAAGCTTATGGAAGTAACAAAGTGATCCCACGATTCGGGCAATGAACACAATAGAGTTATAGCCTTATCCTCTGAATCAAATTTTACATCTAGACTTTGTAATTGTACCAATAGAGTATTGAAAACATTCAGATGGTCAGTAACCGAGGTACCTTCCTTCATCCGCAAACTGTACAGCTGCCGCTTCAGGAGAATCCGATTTGTCAAGGATTTCGTCATGTAGAGCTTTTCAAGCTTGATCCACAAGCCTGCGGCGGTCTTCTCTGACACAATGTTGAACAGAACGTCATCCGCCAGACACAACCGAATTGCGCTCAGAGCTCTGTCATCCAACTCATCCCATTCATCCTTCGTCATGGAAGAAGGCCTTTTGCTCCTCCCCAACAGCGCTTTCGCCACGCCTTGTTGTACCAGGAGATCATGCATTTTTACCTTCCAGATCTCGAAGTTGTTTTTGCCATTGAACTTCTCAATTTCAAACCGGGCATTTTGAGTTTTCGCCATCTTGTTTCAGCAAAAAACACAGTAATCTCCAGAACCAATTTTCAAATAAAGAATGCCCTTTTAATTAAAAAATGCCTTTAAAAAAAAAAAATTGCCCTTGCCTTCCTTTAAGTGCCTCTCACTGCCTTTTAAAAAAAAATTATCCTTGACCTTTGCCTTTAAAAAATGCCTTTCACTTCATACAAAGCCCTCAAATCGATTTATATAAATCGATGTTTTAAAAAAAAACTTCACCTTAAAAAAAAAACTTTCCTTTAATGTAATCGATTACCCTTTACCACTTCATAAAAGGCCTTTCACTAAAAGGCATATTACAATGTATAAACCCATTTAAAATCGATTATTTAAAAAAAAAAAACATATCGATTTTAAATATAATACAAATCGATTCATTTAAACATTTAAACCATTGCCATCGACTTTTTCTAACATTGCAATTTAAAATCGATCTTTGTTTTTTAAAAAACATTCTTCACCAATCGTAGGACCACGGTAAGAATCGATACCATTGTTTTTTAAATACACATTGAGACTTTCGGATGCCAACAGGATGAAGGTTCCGCGCCAATTCAACGCATCAGCACAACACTTCTCCACGCAAACTCAACGCTGACTGTGTTAATTTATTCCGCGCCAATCCGCAGATATTCAATCCACGCATATTACAGTATTTGGCATGACTGTATTCGATCCACCCTCCGGCACCAACACGCAGCAACCAGCAGTGGATATACGCAGCGATGCACCTCCACGCAGGTGTACAGGCAGCGTACCAACGCACAGGCACCGCCAGCTCTCCACCAGCAAGCTCAAAAAACTGTATGCACCGGCAATTCTCCTTTCTCTGCACCACCGGTCGGCCAGCACGCAGCGCCAATGCAAAAAACAAACCACGCTTCAACTCAATGCAGGGTTACTCAGCTTCAACGCAGCACCAAGAAACTTCACTGCTGCGCCACGCCTCCAACGAGCTCTGATACCATTTGTTGGAGATCATGCACAGCAAAACAATTAAATACGCAGCAAATAAATCATGCACAAGAAGACACAGTGATTTTACCGTGGTTCACCCAAACCTCCTGGGCTACGTCCACACAACAGGGCATTGGCAATCCTTTATTAATGAACAGGAGATTACATAATTCACACACCCACACACACACTCCAAAACAAACGTATGGATACCTGTTATATAGCAGGAGAATCTAACAGCCTCATAAATCCTCTCAACTCAAATTTAGGATGCATTAACTCCCTCCCAACAAACTGGAGCTAATCTAGGAACTAATTCCTAATTTTTGTCACCTAATGAGATTTTTGACTATTTTATTAAAACAGAAAATCTCAACAGAAAATTTTTACATGTTTTTACTATACCTGATTTTATTTTTAAAGTTGTTTTATATATTTTGTTCTATCAAGAGCTCCACTTTTAACATCTACAATTATTATTATGAGATTTTACTTTTGTTTTTTTGAACTTTGGTCAATTTAAAAACTAAATATGGTAATTTTTTTGTAATTTTGATTTAATTCTAAATGTAAGAAAAAGGTGTAAGATAAATGTGACACCCCCATTATTACTACCGCCACAATAACTTCTAGCCATAACCACTTCACCCATAAGGTACATGAGATTTAAACAAAAAATATCATAATTCACATAATCTCATATAACATAGGCTTGCAAAGTAAGTTATTTATGGGACCATATTCAATTTTTTTTTAAATAATTTTTTTTTTGTATTAATTAAATTTTAAATATGAAAAATATAGATTTTGAATAATATAATTTATTATAATCTAGTTGTTAAGTAATAATGAAGATAACTATTATTTGTGAATATGATTTGATTAATCACCATTATTTTTAAAAAAACATGTCATCTAAAAGATTTTATTGATGATGTCTAAAATGATAAATTTTCAATCTTTGTATTTGTACAGGGGTCATTAACTTATTACCTTATAAAAAAGATTATAAGAAAGAAAAACTTAACAAAAATAATAATAATAATATTACTTTAAAACTAGAAAACTATTTTTATTAATTTAAACCACACTTCTTAATAATCTTCTTTCTAACTACTCGTAATAAATTAATATTAAAGTAATATATTTATTAATAACATTAACGTTAATTCCATCCCTAATACAAAATAATATTATATCCATTATAACTTAACCTTTTATGAGAGTAATAATATAATACCTTCATTTACATATAAAATATAATTAATCTAATAAATTAATCATCATTGAAAATCAACAAAATATTAAATCACTTTTCTAATATTTTATACACGGCTTCAAAAATAAAAAATTATTTTCACTAATAATTTGAATGCTTTACTCCCTTTTTATATATATATATATATATGGTGACTGAATTAATTTTATCCCTCTCCCATGGATTTTCCTCTCAGACATGTTGATGGCGTTTATTCGAAATAAGTCATCCTCACGAGAGTTCTGGCAGCGTTTATTCCAGACATGTCTGGCGTTTATTCCTCTCCCACGGATTTTCCTGTCAGACATGTCTCGCGTTTATTCCAGACATGTGATTACCGTTAAACGAGTCGTGAGTTGATCAGAATAAAGAACGATGATGCGGTGCTGAATACATTCTTACGAAATTGACGCAGAGATTACGGAGCTTATCAAAATCGAATCATCGAAAATCCATCCTCATAAAACCATATTTACCAAATACTAATTCGAATACAGTAAAAAGATAATTCGAATACGGTAAAAACATTTCCCATTATAAAACCGCGAATTTGAGTACGTAAACAGATTTCCCCCGAATACGATAAAAAGATTTTCACTAATTCGAATACGGTAAATATATTTCCCACCATAAAACCATAATTATCAAATATATTAATATGGTAAAAATTTGAGAGTAGACATCTTTTAAAGATTTCCAATCATAAAACCATCCAATATTGTTATTTTCTTTCAAAATTAACATATATATGATTTTTACGTTCACTTATTTCCATTATTGATATTTTCGGTAGATTATAATAGATCATTTAAAAACAGTGGAAAATAAAATACATCATTAAAAATTATTAATATGATTTAGAAACAGTGGAAGATAAAATACATCATTAAATATTAAAAACACATATAAATAAAATCTAATTATATAAATAGCATAAATTAAATTCTGAAATATAATATAAAAAATAATAATCTAATTAAATAACTAACAAAATTCAAAACTGAAATATAATATAAAAAATAAGATACTATCTCCAGTGGCGTCGCCCTTTCTCCCAGGTGGCAGCGTCTTTCAACGGAAATTGTAACGGTCAATTTTAATTTTATATTATTATAATTTTTTTTGATTAAATAATATTAGCTGTAGTAAGAAAACCCATCAGTTATAAAGCGCTGGCACAGTACTTTATTCTTATCATTTTCAAATCTGCGATAGCGAGCTTGTTCTTGTTCTTCTTTTCAGCGAGCTTGTAAATGCAACTGCGAATTTCAGCGATCTTGCGATCTTGTTATCATACTGTTTTGTGAATCTTGTTTTCAAAGAAGGGGAGGGTGTTATTGGTTCTGCGAATTTCAGGGTTCTCGAAGATTTCTTTAAATCTTTAAATTCAGCGAATCCATAAACTGAAATGGGCAGCGTTTGCAGGTTAATATCCTGCCTTTTGACAATAGCACTATTGGCTGGTCAGGTTAGTGGCACATTGTTCTGCAGAGAATGCCAGAAAACACAGGAATTGCAATATGCTAATAAATATGGCAATTCCAAAATTAGAGAGAAAAGTAGAAAGGAGAAATTTGAACCTGAGGAAACCCAGTCAGCCGTCAACCATTCGGCATCTAAAGTCCATGTAATGCCTGTGAGGGAATACCTTAAAGATAATAACAACTTATCTCATTATTCCAATGGCAGTACTCATCATATGGAAAAACCTTTGGAATACAAATTATTGGGTGGAAAATGGTTGAGTACAAGGAATTTAACTTATTCATTTTTCAATTTTTCAGAATCATCCATACTGAGCATAGATGACATTAGGTTTGCAGTTGCTTCGGCCTTCAGCAAGTGGGCGGCAGTTGTTGACTTGGATTTCAGAGAGAGCCATGACTATAATAAGGAAGCAAATATAAAGATTATGTTCACCGGGCAAGACCACACAAATCCATGGTCCTTTGACGGCCCTGGTGGCAGACTAGCTTCTAGTTTTCAACCAGAAGATGGTCGATTTTACCTGGACAATGAAGAAATTTGGGCCGTGAATATGGAGGTGACCGATGATGATATGGCTATGGATCTTGAGAGTATAGCTCTTCACGAAATTGGGCATTTGATTGGATTGGGTCATTCCAAACTCAGGTGCTCCATCATGTTTGGCTTCATTTCCCCTAGACAAATAAAGCATCACCTCACTTGTGATGATATACAAGGAGCAATGGTTCTTTATGGCCCGCGCATCACGAGTTCTGATAATCCATACGTTGGGCCTGATGGAAAATTTCAGGAGTATGGATGCCTCAAGCTTTGCCATAGAAATGATCCTCATTATGATCCAGCAGCTGAATCTGATTTCATGCTGTATTTTACTTTAGGGTTATCTTTCATTATTCTCATAATTTGGTTGATGAAATGTTCAAAGGTTCGAACATGTTTTGATTTACTATTCTCATTATTGTTTGAGTGATCAAATATTGTTTTAGGGCTCCAAAATAGCTGAGAAAAGAAATCCGAAGAGGAGCCCTTGAAGATCGAAAAGGGAAATGCCACGACCAGCGATCTTCAAAGGGAAATGCTACGACCAGCCAACGCAAGGGAACCTTCTGTCTTGGCTCTGCTAGGCACTTTACATGCTGGACAATGATTATTTATTTTAATGCTTCACACATTATTAGTGTGTAAAGTTTTAGGTGATGGCCCTGTAAGTAAAGACATATTACTATATTTGTTTGAAGTTAGTTTGTTGTAAATATTTGAAATCAATTTATGACAGTTACTTGGGAATATTGCAAATACGTTTCAATTTTATTTTATTGCATTGTTTAATTATCTTGATTTTGGAGGTTATAATCTTGTGTCACAAATAGTTTTATTTTTCTTTATAAACATCTTTTTTACACTGTTGCACTTATGAGTTTATGCATTGTGAAATGTGAAAGTGAAAGCATTGCATATTCCGAGTGCCCCATATCCCTATATTTTAAATATAATAAACATTAAATTCTGCGCTGCTAATGTATACCTACAAATAAATTTCATCTAAACTTTGACAGTAGTTTTATGTAAACTTCATAATATGTATGAGAAAATGTCTTTTGACGTTTTGATAATTTTTAATCATGGATTATATCATTTCGCACCTCTCATGTGGGTTCCTTTGGCATTCCATATTGCAATTAATTGTTTAAACTCTTCATGGCCAGTGTATATCAGTTTACTAAGTATAAAAATAAGAATTTATCAATGTGTATAAATTATCAATTGGTATAATTTAGATTTATTTTCAATCAAGTTTCTTTATTTTCTGTGTCACCAATTCTGGGATATATATATACATCGTTTGGAGAATTCAAGCAAAAGTAAATTTGTAGTAATTTGAGAAGCTGCCTGACGTAATTTGAATTTGACTCAAATACAAATTTGTCGATGAGAACTGATCTGCTCATTTAACTCAGAGAAGCTGCCTCAATTTGATATCAGGTTTTTGGAGAGCAGGTGAGTTGAACGTAATTATTAACGAGATTTAACGGTATCTTTGCAGAGCGATATTGTTATGTTTTTCTCTGTAACTGTGGCGGCAGTTAATTTGTTGCCCAAGGCGATCACCTCCTTCCACGGACGAACACAAAGAAAATCACAACTAAATGTCTCTAATGCGTTGATTTTCAATTTCATAAGTGGCGGTGGAATATTGCACTGGATTTCAATTCCTCTTTGCGTGGACTAGATTTAAAAAGCATATAAATTTTAACCCAAATTTAATCAGTATATTTTTATCCATTTCTATAATTTAGTTTTATTTTGAATTATTATCGTGATGAAAAGTGTTAATTTTTTTTGTCTTATAAATTTTTAATATATATATATATATATGAGAGACTGTTTTGTTAGTAGTATAATTTTAGTTTAAACTATATTTTTTAATCGAAAATAACAACACTAATAAATATAAAAATAAGAAGTTATACAATTTGATAAATTATATACTCTATATATGCTATTTGGTTAGTAGTCCAAACTTAGTGACATGAATAAGTATAAAAATAAAAATTTATTAATTAATATAATTTGGATTTATTTTGGATCATTGTGATTGTGATTGTGATTTTTTTTTTTTTTTTTAATTTGTTATGATCTTTTATTTTATATATATAGACTATTTGTTAGGAGTGAAGGCGTGAATAATTCTAATTTCATTTTTTATTTTTTATGGAAAATAATAACATCAATTTCTTTCAAATATATATTAAATATTTCAAATGAAAAAGGCTTCAAATAGAATAATAATCTAAATATAATATTATATATAATAAAATTTAGCATAAAATTATTTAATTTATAGTTGATATTTTATTTTAAAATTATCTGAAATCTAAAACTCTTTTAATAATGAGCTTTTTTTTTTTGAATTGAAAGATTTAGAAAAAGAAAAACAAGCACTTTTATATTGGTTTATAAATAATTCTAAACTTGAAAAGTTAAAGAAAAGTACATGGACTATTACCATCAATATTATGTGAGGAAAACATTGTATAAGAAGAATCTCTTGTATAAAAAACCTATCTAATCTTTCAAAAATATAATTCAAGTCTCTCTTTCTATTAATTGAAACAAAATCATCTTTTGGAATAGTTGAAAGGAAAAAATACCTTTTTAAAGAGATCATTAGGCCAAACCCTTCCCATTTTTCCTTCTTTTGAATAAGGTTATCTTCAAATATACATCTTGTATCAAACTTATGACGTTACTAGAACTATCCTTCCATGGGTATGCATCCCAAAGAGTGGGAGCCATTGCCCATGTTTCTCATCCTTTGAGGGAAAGGGACATTTGGGGAAATATTTCCCCATGTCCCTTTTTGAGAAAATCAATAAAATGCATGAGAAACATTCCCCCATTGTGGGTGACACATTTCTCAAAAAGTGGGGTGTCTGGGTGCCTTTATCCATGAGGTTCTTCAAATTATAAATATGTCCCCTAGATTGATAATAGATTAAATGAATGATGTTGTAATGGAGGATATTCCTAAAGATGACGTTCTTGACACTCTCTTTCATGAAAAGTGGTAAAATCTCAAGGCTCGGTAGTTTGATAGTAGAGTTCTATTTGGGATCCTCTGAATTCTTCAAAGGTAACCTCTTAAAGATGGTCAATGTATCCAAATGATTTATGGAGAGTATGGTTATGGAGAGTTATAGGGGCTTTGAATTACTCCTTTATTATTCTTATTACAAAGAAGAAAATCATGTGGACTTTTGAGGATTTTCTCCCCATTTTGCCTTGTAATTTTATCTACAAACTAATAACAAAAAAACATTGCTCAAAATTTATTGGAAGGAACAATTTGGATTTCTTCAACATAGATAGATTCATGATGTAGTGGCTTTGCTGTACGAAATAAATCATTCCATTAAAATTGCTAAGAAAAATGAGACAACCCTAAAAATTGATTTTTCAAAGACCTATGATCATGTAAGTTGGAATTTTCTATGTCTTATCCTTATTTAGATTAGATTACATATAAGTATGATAAATTGGATAATGGGATGTATCAGCTCCATATTTTTCATTGTTTTTATATACGGGACTTTATCAAAGTTTTTTCATCCATCTCATGATCTAAGGAAGGGATGTCCTCTACCACCTTTTACTTTTATGTTGATAGTCAAATGTCTTAGAAATATTATTGCTCAGTAAAGGAAAATTGGCTCTTTAAAAACTATCAAAATCCCTATAGAAAATACTTTATTTCATCTCATATTCATTGGTGGCATCCTTTTTTTATTTCACTCTAGTCCCTCTCAAGATCATCATTATTTCAGAAGGATCTTCTTATTTTACGAAGATGCTACAAGTATTATTATTAATCTTAAGAATCCATGTCTTATTGATAATAGTTTGGATCCTGCTATTTTGATCAAAGCCACAACTCTCTTTCCTTTTAAACAAAAATGTTGGTCATGTGTTATATTATTTGCATGACTATACCATACATTGTAAATTGTGTAATGCATAGTAAGAGGGTGGCAGCTCCCCCTTATTTGACGGTTTGAGGGTAGCACCCCCTGAAGGTATTTTTTCATAAATCTTTTACATCTCCTTTTTATAATTTTTGATAGGAAATTTTTGTTAAAAGTGGTTTTGTGTGCATGGTGGTTTTTTCCATGGTTTTATAGTTTTGATTAAGGAATTGTGACTGTATTCTAATGATGAGTAAATATATTGACAATTCATGGATACCACCGGATATATATTGTATTAAAATACTGTCTAAAAGAGTATATATATTAAAAAGTATCATTCATTTTCCCAGTTTTAGGTTTCAAAGATAAAATATCTATGCTTATGTGTAAATTTTAAATTCCAGATTTTATGTTTTATTAAGAATATATTAGAAATAATTAACCGTACAAGTTTAAAGCATAAATTTAGAATCAAAACAATCTGGGATTTAAGGGGACACCTTTGTGGCTAGGGTTTGGCTCCGACGTGTGGTAGACCTTATTATAGTGGGGGATCTATGGAACTAATCCTTATGGTGAAACGAAAATGGTGAGAAATTCAAAGAGAGTGATGGAGAAATTCATTGGAAGAGCTATGAGCTATCTAAGTTCAAATTGGAATATTTTTTGTTGGAAATAGATAAGTGGATTCGTACGGACCTAAGTATTGCACCAACATATATGTCAACAAAATAATGGAACAAGTTGGATAGAAAGGAAAAGAGAACAATATGTTTGTGTCTCTCAGATTCAGTATTACTAATGTTTCAAGGGAAGCTACAACAAAATATTTGTGGGATAAGCTACGAGCTTTGTATCTGTGCAAGAAACTGGTTAACAAATTTTCCTTGTGAAGAAGTTTTATAACATGAGGATGAAGGATGGAGATCTAGTGAAAAATTATATGTATTCCTTCAATGTTGTGGTAAGGAAACTATTATCTATTGATATTAATATTTTAGATGAAGATAAGTGCAATGTTTTCAAATGTTCTATACCAAACTCATGGGATAGTCTAGTTGTTCACATAGGTAGTAATACAACTACTTTAAAGTTTTATAAAATCATCTCATCCTTGTTGTCAGCAAAGATGAGACAAAAAATCATGGAAAGATGAAATGGATATGCCTTGTTTGTAAGAGGATGATCCTAAAAATAAAAATAGAAATAAGTCCTCAAGTCGGAGATATAAATCTAGAGGAAGATCAAAATATCTAAGAAAGTACAAAAAGCTATGTTAAATATGTGGAAAAGAAGAGCATAGCAAGAAATATTGTATATCTAAAATTCCTCACAAAGGGAAGTTATTTGAATATGCTTCTTTTTAGAAGAAAAAAATATCTTCAGATAAAGGAGGGGATGCATACTTTACTTATTCAAGTACACATATAGATCATGAGCCATGAATCGTTAACATAGGCACATCCTTTCATATGAATCCTCACATGCATTTGTTTTGAAGATATGAAAGATTTGATGGTGGTGATGTTTTGTTGAGAGAAAAATTGAAAACTAAAATCATTGGAAATGAAAAATTTGAGTTGAAGCTTATGGATGTAAGTATTAAAATATTCCATGGTGTTATGCACATCTTAAGATTTTCCAAAAACTTGATTTATATAAGTAATATGAATGATGCAGGTGTAAATGTAATGCTTGAAAATTATACATGCAATATGGTTCAAGAAGTAATGGCATTGTAGAGGGGATTTCAAAGTGGAACTATATATAGTTTATTGGGAAGAATTTTTAGTCATGGGTGCAACAACTTCATTTTCCTAAGAGTGTAGCAAAAGAACGAAAAACAAATTGCATATTCTCAAGAACTGACTATGCTATGGCATCAAAGACTAGGATATATCTGACATAAGGGCCTTTAAGTACTACACAATAATTTTATGGTAAAATGTATTTCTAATTACTCTATAGATTTTGATTTTTATGAATAATGTTTGTTTGGAAAGTAAAATTGGCTGAGATTACCCTCTACTTCTACAAGGTCGGAGGGAATATTACAATTGGTGCATAGTGATGTGTGTGGATCCATGTTTATTCCATCAATCTGTAAATCTATGTACAATGTCTCATTTACAAACAAATTCTCAATTAATACATGGATTTATTTCCTCATTAAGAAATCTAAAGTCCTTCACAAGTTTAAATACTTTAAGTCTCTTGTGGAAAATCAAATAGAGAATAAAATTAAGGTGTTGATAACATATAATGGCACAAAATTTGTGGGAATGAGTTTGAATAGTTCAGTAAGAAGTAAGTATAATAAGGAATAATAATAGTACATACACGCCTTAGCATAATGGAGTTTCAAAAAAAATGAATAGGAGGTTAATGGAGAAATCAAGGAGCATGCTCAGTCGTGTTGAGTTAGGAAATGAATAAAGAATGCATCCCAAAAGTGGGTTGACCCTTAGCCCTTTAAATGAGAACTTTAGTCCAAGATGCACACCGTAAGAATCACTATGGAGCCACTATTTATGCTCAACTATGTTTTCTATCTCCCTCAAACTAGCAGAAATGATAGGACTATCCAATCTTCATCATAATATAAGCCATACACCCACATTCGCCTCCCAAGGATAATATGTCACATCATCCCACCAATGAAAACAACCTAATATGCTTAAGGATGCTAATTATTTTGTGTGGATTAGGTCTCCATGCCCCAATATCTTGAAATAATGCTAAGATCTTCATGCAAGTGAGCCTCAAATCAAGGACAATTTGTTGGAAAAAAAATCATTTCTACTCTAAATTCCCCAAAATACGTATAATGGAGGTGATTTATATTCCTTCTGGTCCTCAGTCCATATTTTGAGACATGAACCAGTCAGAGTGTTGGGCATCGAATATGACCATATTTTCGTCATGCAATATCATGATTCATGCCCTAAAACCCTAGGGTTTTAGCCCATTCCATACCCTATTTCTATAATTTTCCATCAAATACACTATGTGGTTTATTATCAATAGTTTTATTCACTTATTAAAGATGATTATCCTATGATTTAATGATGACGGTTTTGTTGAGTACCAAACTCATGGGATAGTCTAGTTGTTCACATAGGTAGTAATACAACTACTTTAAAGTTTTATAAAATCATCTCATCCTTGTTGTCAGCAAAGATGAGACAAAAAATCATGGAAAGATGAAATGGATATGCCTTGTTTGTAAGAGGATGATCCTAAAAATAAAAATAGAAATAAGTCCTCAAGTGGGAGATATAAATCTGGAGGAAGATCAAAATATCTAAGAAAGTACAAAAATCTATGTTAAAGATGTGGAAAAGAAAAGCATAGCAAGAAATATTGTATATCTAAAATTCCTCACAAAGGGAAGTTATTTGAATATGCTTCTTTTTAGAAGAAAAAAATATCTTCAGATAAAGGAGGGGATGCATACTTTACTTATTCAAGTACACATGTAGATCATGAGGCATGAATCGTTAACATAGGCACATCCTTTCATATGAATCCTCACATGGAGTTGTTTTGAAAATATGAAAGATTTGATGGTGGTGATGTTTTGTTGGGAGAAAAATTGAAAACTAAAATCATTGGAAATGAAAAATTTGAGTTGAAGCTTATGGATGGAAGTATTAAAATATTCCATGGTGTTATGCACATCCTAGGATTTTCCAAAAACTTGATTTATATAAGTAATATGAATGATGCAGGTGTAAATGTAATGCTTGAAAAGTATACATGCAATATGGTTCAAGAAGTAATGGCATTATAGAGGGGATTTCAAAGTGGAACTATATATAATTTATTGGGAAGAATTTTTAGTCATGGGTGCAACAACTTCATTTTCGCAAGAGTGTAGCGAAAGAACGAAAAACAAATTGCATATTCTCAAGAACTGACTATTCTATGGCATCAAAGACTGGGATATATCTAACATAAGGGCCTTTAAGTACTACACAATAATTTTATGGTAAAATGTATTTCTAATTACTCTATAGATTTTGATTTTTATGAATAATGTTTGTTTGGAAAGTAAAATTGGCTGAGATTACCCTCTACTTCTACAAGGTAGGAGGGAATATTACAATTGGTGCATAGTGATGTGTGTGGATCCATGTTTATTCCATCATACGGTAAATCTATGTACAATGTCTCATTTACACACAAATTCTTAATTAATACATGGATTTATTTCCTCATTAAGAAATCTAAAGTCCTTCACAAGTTTAAATAGTTTAAGTCTCTTGTGGAAAATCAAATAGAGAATAAAATTAAGGTGTTGATAACATATAATGGCACAAAATTTGTGGGAATGAGTTTGAATAGTTTAGTAAGAAGTAAGTATAATAAGGAATAATAATAGTACATACACGCCTTAGCATAATGGAGTTCCAAAAACAATGAATAGGAGGTTAATGGAGAAATCAAGGAGCATGCTCAGTCGTGTTGAGTTAGGAAATGAATAAAGAATGCATCCCAAAAGTGGGTTGACCCTTAGCCCTTTAAATGAGAACTTTAGTCCAAGATTCACACCATAAGAATCACTATGGAGCCACTGTTTATGCTCAACTATGTTTTCTAGCTCCCTCAAACTAGCAGAAATGATAGGACTATCCAATCTTCATCATAATATAAGCCACACACCCACATTCGCCTCCCAAGGATAATCTGTCACATCATCCCACCAATGAAAACAACCTAATATCCTTAAGGATGCTAATTATTTTGTGTGGATTAGGTCTCCATGCCCCAATATCTTGAAATAATGCTAAGATCTTCATGCAAGTGAGCCTCAAATCAAGGACAATTTGTTGGAAAAAAAATCATTTCTACTCTAAATTCCCCAAAATACGTATAATGGAGGTGATTTATATTCCTTCTGGTCCTCAATCCATATTTTGAGACATGAACCAGTCAGGGTGTTGGGCATCGAATATGCGCATGTTTTCGTCATGCAATATCATGATTCATGCCCTAAAACCCTAGGGTTTTAGCCCATTCCATACCCTATTTCTATAATTTTCCATCAAATACACTATGTGGTTGATTATCAATAGTTTTATTCACTTATTAAAGATGATTATCCTATGATTTAATGATGACGGTTTTGTTGAGTATGTTTATCACAAGGTTCCATTGTTGAAATCCTTCACAAGCCAGTTGAGTGCGAAAATGCCTAATTTAGGGCTTTGACACTTTTGGCATGCTTCCGGAGAAACTGAGAGAGGTTATTGTCAAAAATAATGTTATGATACCTCTCCATAAATTGGATTCCAGCCAAATCACTCATGTCTGTCTCTAGAAGGAATTTAGACAATTTTTCCAAATGTGCAATAAATTTTAAACTGCCAACTTAAATCTGAAATTGTAACGGTCAATTTTAATTTTATAATTTTATAATTTTATTTATTTATTAAACAATGTTATTTGTACTTGGAAAACCCAACAGTTATAAAGCGCAGGCACACCTTATTGTAATAATTTTCAAATCTTCTTTTTAGCGAGCTTGTTCTTCTTTTTAGCGAGTTTGTTAACGCAACTGTGAATTTTAGAGATATTGTTCTCCTAGTGTTTTGCGATCATGATGAATCTTGTTTTCAAGGAGGGTGTTATTGGGTTTGTGAATTTCAGGGTTCAGCAGTTGTTCTCAGGATTTCTTTAAATATTTAAATTAAGGAAATCCATAAACTGAAATGGGAAATGTTTGTAGGTTAATATCCTTCCTTTTGATGATAACACTATTGGTGGGTCAGGTTAGCGGCACATTTCTCTACAGAGAATGCCAGGAAATACAGGAATTACAATATGCTACTAACTACAACAATTCAAAAATTAGAGAGAAAAGTAGAAAGCTGAAATTTGAACCTGAGGAAACCGAGTCAGCCATTAACCATTCGGCCTCTAAAGTCCCTGTAGTGAGGGAATACCTTAAAAATAACAAAAAAAAATTTCATTATTCCAATGGCACTGATCATATGCCTTTACAGGAAAAACATTTGGAATACAAATTATTGTGTGCAAAATGGTTGACTACAAGGAATTTAACTTATTCATTTTTCAAGTTTTCAGAATCATCCATACTAAGCATAAATGACATTAGGTCTGCAGCGGCCTTCATCAAGTGGGCGACATTTGTTCAGTTGGATTTCAGAGAGACCCATGACTATAATAATGAAGAAAATATAAATATTATGTTCATGGGGCCAGACCACACAAAACCATGGTCCTTTGACGTCCCTCATGGCAGACTAGTTGTTGGTTTTCCGCTAGAGGATGGTCGATTTTACCTGGATAGCGAAGAAATTTGGACAGTGAACATGGAGGTTACCAATGATGATTTGGCCATGGATCTTGAGACTATAGCTCTTCATGATATTGTGCATTTGATTGGGTGGGCCATTCCAAACTCAGTTTCTACATCATGTATAACTTGATTAATTATAGACAAATGAAGCATCACCTCACTTGTGATGATATACAAGGAGAAATGGTTTGTTATGGCCAACACACTTTTGAAGTACTGCTTCAGAATCCATACGTTGGGCCTGATGGAAAATTCAAGGAGCATGGATGCCTCAAGATTCTCCATAAAAATGATCCTCATTATGATCCAGCTGAATATGATAAATCTAATTTCATGTTGTATTTTAGTTTAGGGTTATCTTCCATTATTCTCATGTTTTGGTTCATCAAATGTTTAAAGGTTCGAAGATGTTTTGATTTAATATTCTCATTATTGTTTGAGTGATAAAATATTTTCGGGCTCCAAGATAGCTAAAAAAATAAGTGCAAGGAGGAACCCTTGAAGATTGAAAAGAGAAATGCAATGAGCCAACACAAGCTAATAACCTTCTATCCTAGCTCTACTCGGCTCTTTAGATGTTGGAAAATGATTATTTATTTTAATGCTTTACAAATAGAAGCATACATTTATTACTGTAAAGTTTTAGGTGATGGCTCTATAAGTAAATGCATATTACTACTCTATTTTTTTGAAGTTAATTTGTTGGAAATATTTGAAATCAATTTATGCCAGCTACTTGGAAATAAATATTGCAAATACGTTTAAATTATTTTTTAGTTTCTTTCATTATTTTATCTTGATTTGGGAAGTGATAATCTTGATATTCTTGTGACACAAATAGTTTTATTTTTATTTATAAACATCTTACACAGTGGAATTTATGAGTTTATACATTATTAGATGTGAAAGTGAAAAAATTTCATATTGCAAGTGCATATCCTATTTAAACATTAAATTCTACGCTGCTAAGGTATACATGACAAATACATTTCATAATACTTTATAAACTTTGAACCAATAGAGTGTTCAACTTTCTGAGTAGTTCTATCTAAAATTTCATATTATGAATGAGAAAAATGTCTTTTAACGTTTTAATATATTAATCATGGATTATATCATTTCGTTATCAGGCGCCTCTACCTAGATGTTCTCATTCCATATTGCAAATTCTATATACCTTTATATACACAATAAAGTCTCCATGGCCAGTGTATATATGACAACTAATTTTATAACTTTTTATAAACTTTGAATTCATAAAATGGTGGTGTTTTTATATGCTTTTTCTAAAATTTCCTAATTTATATATGAGAAAAGTGTTCTTTCCTAATATACCTTCTAATCTTATGCTGAATTTAACTTCATCCCAGATTTTGGAGATTAGATTGATCAACACAGTTGATTTCGCTCTTGTCCATTAGATTCTCCAATATATTTTAAAATTTTTGCACTTTTTTAATGTACAACTTAAACTTCTCTATAATTTTTTTATATGAAAGTCATAATTCTTTTAATGTAAAACTTCCTAATTTTTTTAACTAGAAATTTTTAAATCAAGAATTTTAAAACTTCCTTGGAGATAATGCTTCTATGTGATGGATGTTTATATGCATCTTTTCTACTCTGGCTGCTTCTTCATCGATCAAACGAGATTCATAAACTGTTTCACAGCAGAATCACAATAGTTTATGAATCTATTAGAGGAGGTTCATAAATTGTTTCTTTTCTACTCGTTTTTAGGATCGCAATGGATGGTTTGAAGTTTTTAATTTATTCAACACGTTTCTTTATTTTCTTATTTATTTTTTTACATTTTTAATTTATTCATCATGTTTCTTTATTTTCTTTGTATCACCTATTCTGGGATATATATACACATATACACACCATTTTGAGAGTTCAAGAAAAAGTAATTTTTTCAGTGAGAAATCTACCCATTTAACTCAGAGAAGCTGCTTGACATAATTTGAATTTGATATTATGTTTTTGGAGAGCAGGTGGGTTGAACATGTGAAGGAGATTTAATGGCCACAATACGGTATCTATGCAGAGCAATGTTATGCTTTTCTCTATATCTGTGGTGGCAGTTAATTTTTTGGCCAAGGCCCCCCATGTCGCCTTTTCAAGAAACTCAAGAAAATGCATGAGAAACATTTCCCCATTTTGGGTGGCACATTTCTCCAAAAGTGGGGTGTTTGGGTGCCCTTAAGTTGGATGTCTGCATGCCTTACCTATGAATTTCTTCAAGTCATAAACATGTCCCCAAGATTGATAATAGATGAAATGAATGATGTCGTAACATAGGATATTTTTGAAGATGATGTTCTTGACACTCTCTCTTTCATGAAAAATGGTAAAATCCCAAGGCTGTAGATTTCTATTTGGAATTCTCTGAATTCTTAAAAGGTAACCTCTTAAAGGTGGTCAATGAATCCAAATGGTTATGGAGAGTTATAGGGGCTTTGAATTCCACCTTTATTACTCTTATTAAAAAGAAGCAAATCATGTGGAATTTTGAGGATTTTCTCCCTATTTTGCGTTGTAATTCTATCTATGAACTAATAAAAAAAACATTGCTCAAAATTATTTGGAAGGAACAATTTGGATTTCTTCAACATAGATAGATTCGTCATGTAGTGGCTTTGGTGTAGGAAATAAATAATTCCATTAAAATCGCTAAGAAAAAGAGGACAACCCTAAAATTTGATTTTTCAAAGACCTATGATCATGTAAGTTGGACTTTTCTATGTGTTATATTTATTTAGATTAGATTAAATCTAAGTATGGTAAATTGGATAATGGGATGTATCAACTCCATATTTTTCATTTTTTTAATATACGGGACTTTATGAAACATTTTTCATCCATCTCATGATCTAAGGAAGGGATATCCTCTACCACCTTTTCTTTTTATGTTGGTGGTCAAATGTCTTGCCAAGCGTATTACTTAGTAAATACAGATTGAATCTTTAAAAAATATCAAAATCCCTCTACAAAATACTTTATTTAATCTCATATTCATTGATGATGTCCTTTTTATTTCTCCCTAGCTGCTCTCATGATTATGATTATTTCAAAAGGATATTCTTATTTTATGGAGATACTAAAAGTCTTGTTATCAATGTTCAAAAGCCACGTCTTATTTATAATAGTTTGGATCCTGATATTTTTATCAAATCCATGACTCTCTTTCCTTTTGAATACAAATTTTAGTCATATGTTATATTATTTGCATGACTATATCAGACGTTACAAAATGTGTAATGCAGAGTAAGAGGGTGATAGATCCCCCTTATTTGACAGGTTCAGGGTAGCACACCTGGAAGATATTTTTTTTAGAAATCTTTTACATCTCCTTTTTATAATTTTTATAGACAATTTTTTTTTAAAGTGGTTTTGTGTGAATAGTGGTTTTTTCCATGGTTTTATAGTTTTGATTAAGGAATTGTGATTGTATTATAATAATGAGTAAATATATTGACAATTCATGGATGCCACACAATATATATTTTATTAAAATATTCTGTAAAAGAGTATATATATTAAAAAATATCATTCATTTTCCCAGATTTAGGTTTCGAGAATAAAATATCTATGTTTATGTGTGTGTTTTTAATTGCACATTTTATGTTTTGTTTCATGAAATGTTCAATGGTACGAATATGTTTTGATTTACTATTCTCATTATTGTTTGAGTGATCAAATGTTTTAGGGCTCTAAGATCGCTGACAAACGAAATGTGAAGAGGAGCCCTTGAAGATCGAAAAGGGAATTGGATAGAGCCAACCTTATGATAACCTTAATTCTTGGCTATGCTTGGCTCTTTAGATGCTAAACAATAATTATTTATTTTAATGCTTCACTTCGCACATAGAAGCATACATTTATCAGTGTGTAAAGTTTTAGGTGATGGCTCTGTAAGTAAAGACATATTACTCTATTTGTTTGAAGTTAGTTTGTCGTAAATATTTGAAATCAATTTATGCTAGCTACATGGAAATATCACAAATACATTTCAATTTTATTTTATTTTGCATTGTTTTATCTTGATTTTGGACATTATAATCTTAATATCCTTATGTCACAAATAGTTTTATTTTTATTTATAAACATCTTTTACATTGTTTCATTTATGATTTTATGCATTTTTAGATGTGAAAGTGAAAGCATTGCATATTGAAAGTGCCCCATATCCCTATAAATATAGCAAACATTAAATTCTGCATCGGTGATTTATACCTGACAAATAAATTTCATAATACTTCATAAAATTTGAACCAATAGAGTGTTGGGCTTTCTGAGTAGTTTTATCTAAACTTTCATAATATGTATGAGAAAATTTTCTTTTGACGTTTTGATAAATTAATCATGGATTATATCATTTCATTATCAGGCACCTCTCACGTGGGTTAACCTGGACGTTCTCATTCCATATTGCAAAGTGTATATCAAGTGTATATTGCAAATTGTATAAAGTCTTCATGGCTAGTGTATATAAGTGTATATCTGAAATCTAAAACTTTTTTAATAATGAGCCTTTTTTTTAAGAATTGAAAGATTTAGAAAAAAAACAAGCACTTTTATATTGGTTTATAAAATATTCTGAAATTGAAAAGTCAAGGAAAAGTACATGGACAATTACCATCAATATTATGTGAGGAAAACATTGCATAAGAAGAATCTCTTCTATAAAAAACCTATCTAATCTTTCAACAATATAATTCAAGTCTCTCTTTCTATTAATTGAAACAAAATCATCTTTTGGAAGAGTTGAAAGGAAAAAATACCTTTTTAAAGAGATCATTAGACCAAACCCTTCCCATTTTTCCTTCTTTTGAATAAGGTTATCTTGAAATCTACATCTTGTATCAAATTTATGACGTTACTAGAACTATCCTTCCATGGGGATGCATCCGAATGACTAGTGGGAGTCATTCCCCATGTTTCTCATCCTTTGAGGGAAAGGGACATTTGGGGAAATATTTCTCCATGTCCCCTTTCTGAGAAACTCAATAAAATGCATGAGAAACATTCCCCCATTGTGGGTGACACATTTCTCAAAAAGTGGGGTGTTTGGGTGCCTTTATCCCTGAGGTTCTTCAAATTATAAATATGTCCCCTAGATTGATAATAGATTAAATGAATGATATTGTAATGGAGGATATTCCTAAATATGAGGTTCTTAACACTCTCTTTCATGAAAAGTGGTAAAATGCCAAGGCTCAGTAGTTTGATAGTAGAGTTCTATTTGGGATCCTCTGAATTATTCAAAGGTAACCTCTTAAAGACGGTCAATGTATCCAGATGATTTATGGAGAGTATGGTTATGGAAAGTTATAGGGGCTTTGAATTACACCTTTATTATTCTTATTACAAACAAGCAAATCATGTGGACTTTTGAGGATTTTCTCCCCATTTTGCGTTGTAATTTTATCTACAAACTAATAACAAAAAAACATTGCTCAAAATTATTTGGAAGGAACAATTTGGATTTCTTCAACATAGATAGATTCATGATGTAGTGGCTTTGTTGTACAAAATAAATCATTCCATTAAAATTGCTAAGAAAAATGAGACAACCCTAAAATTTGATTTTTCAAAGACCTATGATCATGTAAGTTGGAATTTTCTATGTGTTATCCTTATTTAGATTAGATTACATATAAGTATGATAAATTGGATAATGGGATGTATCAGCTCCATATTTTTCATTGTTTTTATATATGGGACTTTATCAAAGTTTTTTCATCCATCTCATGATCTAAGTAAGGGATGTCCTCTCTCACCTTTTACTTTTATGTTGATGGTCAAATGTCTTAGAAATATTATTGCTCAGTAAAGGAAAATTGGCTCTTTAAAAACTATCAAAATCTCGATAGAAAATACTTTATTTCATCTCATATTCATTGGTGGCATCCTTTTTTTATTTCACTCTAGTCCCTCTCAAGATCATCATTATTTCAGAAGGATCTTCTTATTTTATGAAGATGCTACAAGTATTATTATTAATCTTAAGAAGCCATGTATTATTGATAATAGTTTGGATCTTGCTATTTTGATCAAAGCCACAACTCTCTTTCCTTTTAAACACAAATGTTGGTCATGTGTTATATTATTTGCATGACTATACCATACGTTGTAAATTGTGTAATGCATAGTAAGAGGGTGGTAGCTCCCTTATTTGATGGTTTTTGGGTAGCACCCCCTGAAGGTATTTTTTTCATAAATCTTTTACATCTCCTTTTTATAATTTTTGATAGGAAATTTTTGCTAAAAGTGGTTTCGTGTGCATGTTGGTTTTTTCCATGGTTTTATAATTTTGATTAAGGAATTTTGATTGTATTCTAATGATGAGTAGATATATTGACAATTCATGGATACCACCAGATATATATTGTATTAAAATATTGTGTAAAAGAGTATATATATTAAAAAGTATCATTCTATATCTATGCTTATGTGTAGTGCTTATGTGTAAATTTTAAATTCCATATTTTATGTTTTATTAAGAATATATTAGAAATAATTAACCATACAAGTTTAAAGCATAAATTTAGAATCAAAACAATCTTGGATTTAAGGGGACACCTTTGTGGCTAGGGTTTGGCTCCGACATGTGGTAGACCTTATTATAGTGGGGGATCTATGGAACTGATCCTTATGGTGAAACGGAAATGGTGAGAAATTCAAAGAGAGTGATGGAGAAATTCATTGGAAGAGCTATGAGCTATCTAAGTTCAAATTGGAATATTTGTTGTTGGAAATAGATAAGTGGATCTGTACGGACCTAAGTATTGCACCAACATATATGTCAAAAAAATAATGGAACAAGTTGGATAGAAAGGAAAACAGAACAATATGTTTGTGTCTCTCAGATTCAATGTTACTAATGTTTCAAGGGAAGATACAACAAAATATTTGTGGGATAAGCTCTGAGATTTGTATCTGTGTAAGAAACTAGTTAACAAATTTTCCTTGTGAATAAGTTTTATAACATGAGGATGAAGGATGGAGATCTAGTGAAAAATTATATGAATTCCTTCAATGTTGTGGTAAGGAAACTATTATCTATTGATATTAATATTTTAGATGAAGATAAGTGCAATGTTTTCAAATGTTCTATACCAAACTCATGGGATAGTCTAGTTGTTCACATAGGTAGTAATACAACTACTTTAAATTTTTATAAAATCATCTCATCCTTGTTGTCAGCAAAGATGAGACAAAAAATCATGGAAATATGAAATGGGGATGCCTTGTTTGTAAGAGGATGATCCTAAAAAATAAAATAGAAATAAGTCCTCAAGTGGGAGATATAAATCTAGAGGAAGATCAAAATATCTAAGAAAGTACAAAAAGCTATATTAGAGATGTGGAAAAGAAGAGCATTGCAAGAAATATTGTATATCTAAAATTCCTCACAAAGGGAATTTATTTGAATATGCTTCTTTTTAGAAGAAAAAATATCCTCAGATAAAGGAGGGGATGCATACTTTACTTATTCAAGTACACATGTAGATCATGAGGCATGACTCGTGAACATAGGTACATCCTTTCATATCAATCCTCACATGGAGTTGTTTTGAAAATATGAAAGATTTGATGGTGGTGATGTTTTGTTGGGAGAAAATCGAAAACTGAAATCATTGGAAATGAAAATTTTGATTTGAAGCTTATGGGTGGAAGTATTAAAAGATTCCATGGTGTTTTGCACATCCTAGGATTTGCCAAAAACTTGATTTATATAAGTAGTATGAATGATGCAGGTGTAAATGCAATGCTTGAAAAGTATACATGCAATATGGTTCAAGGAGTAATGGCATTATAGAGGGGATTTCAAAGTGGAACTATATATAATTTATTGGGAATAACTTTTAGTCATGGGTGCAACAACTCCATTTTCCTAAGAGTGTAGCGAAAGAACAAAAAAAAAATGCATCTTCTCAAGAACTGACTATGCTATGGCATCAAAGACTAGGATATATCTGACATAAGGGCCTTTAACTACTACACAATAATTTTATGGTAAAATGTATTTCTAATTACTCTCTAGATTTTTATTTTAATTAATCATTTTTGTTTTGGAAAGTAAAATTGGCTGAGATTACCCTCTACTTCTACAAGGTCGGAGGGAATATTACAATTAGTGCATAGTGATGTGTGTAGATCCATGTTTATTCCATCAATTGGTAAATCTATGTACAATGTCTCATTTACACACAAATTCTCAAGTAATACATGGATTTATTTCCTCATTAAGAAATCTAAAGTCCTTCACAAGTTTAAATAGTTTAAGTCTCTTGTGGAAAATCAAACAGAAAATAAAATTAAGGTCTTGATAACATATAATGGTACAAAATTTGTGGGAATGAGTTTGAATAGTTTAGTAAGAAGTAAGTATAATAAGGAATAATAATAATACATACACGCCTTAGCATAATGGAGTTCCAAAAAGAATGAATAGGAGGTTAATGGAGAAATCAAGGAGCATGCTCAGTCGTGTTGAGTTAGAAAATGAATAAGGAATGCATCCCAAAAGTGGGTTGACCCTTAGCCCTTTAAATGAGAACTTTCATCCAAGATGCACACCATAAGAATCACTATGGAGCCACTGTTTATGCTCAACTATGTTTTCTAGCTCCCTCGAACCAGCAGAAATGATAGGACTATCCAATCTTCATCATAATATAAGCCACACACCTACATTCGCCTCCCAAGGATAATCTGTCACATCATCCCACCAATGAAAACAACCTAATATCCTTAAGGACGCTAATTATTTTGTGTGGATTAGGTCACCATGCTCCAATATCTTGAAATAATGCTAAGATCTTCATGCAAGTGAGCCTCAAATCAAGGACAATTTGTTGGAAAACAAATTCATTTCTACTCTAAATTCCCCAAAATACGTATAATGGAGGTGATTTATATTCCTTCTAGTCCTCAGTCCATATTTTGAGACATGAACCAATCAGGGTGTTGGGCATCGAATATGCCCATGTTTTCGTCATGCAATATCATGATTCATGCCCTAAAACCCTAGGTTTTTAGCCCATTCCATACCCTATTTCTATAATTTGCCATCAAATACACTATGTGGTTGATTATCAATATTTTTATTCACTTATATATTATTAAATATGATTATCCTATGATTTAATGATGACATTTTTTTTAGTACGTTTATCACAAGGTTCCATTGTCGAAATCCTTCACAAGCCAGTTGAGTGCGAAAATGCCTAATTTAGGGCTTTGACACTTTTGGCATGCTTCCAGAGAACTGAGAGAGGTTATTGTAAAAATAGTGTTATGATACCTGTACATAAATTGGATTCCACCCAAATCACTCATGTCGGTCTCTAAAAGGAAGTTAGACAATTTTTCCAAATGTGCAATAAATTTTAAACTGCCAACTTAAATCTGAAATTGTAACGGTCAATTTTAATTTTATATTTTTATAATTTTAAAATCTTCTTTTCAGCGAGCTTGTTCTTATTTTTAGTGAGTTTTTTAATGCAACTATGAATTTTAGAGATATTATTCTCATAGTGTTTTGTTATCATGATGAATCTTGTTTTCAAGGAGGGTGTGATTGGGCCTGTGAATTTCAGGGTTCACCAGCTGTTCTCAAGATTTCTTTAAATATTTAAATTAAGGAAATCCATAAACTGAAATGGGAAATGTTTGTAGGTTAATATCCTTCCTTTTGATGATAACACTATTGGTGGGTCAGGTTAGTGGCACATTTTTCTCCAGAGAATGCCAAGAAACACAAGAATTACAATATGATACTAACTACGACAATTCAAAAATTAGAGAGAAAAGTAGAAAGCTGAAATTTGAACCTGAGGAAACTGAGTCAGTCATTAACCATTCAGCCTCTAAAGTCCCTGTAGTGATGGAATACCTTAAAAATAACAAAAAATTATCTCATTATTCCAATGGCACTGATCATATGCCTTTACAGGAAAAACATGTGGAATACAAATTATTGTGTGCAAAATGGTTGACTACAAGGAATTTAACTTATTCATTTTTCAAGTTTTCAGAATCATCCATACTAAGCATAGATGACATTAGGTCTGCAACGGCCTTCATCAAGTGGGTGGTAGTTGTTCAGTTGGATTTCAGAGAGACCCATGACTATAATAATGAATAAAATATAATATTATGTTCATGGGGCCAGACCACACAAAACCATGGTCCTTCGACGTCCCTCATGGCAGACTAGTTGTTCGTTTTCCACCAGATGATGGTCGATTTTACCTGGATAGCAAAGAAATTTGGATAGTGAACATGGAGGTTACCGATGATGATTTGGCCATGGATCTTGAGACTATAGCTCTTCACGAGATTGTGCATTTGACTAGGTGGGCCATTCCAAACACAGTTGCTCCATCATGTATAACTTGATTAATTATAGACAATCAAAGCATCACCTCACTTGTGATGATATACAAGGAGAAATGGTTTGTTATGGCCAACACACTTCTGAAGTACTGCTTCATAATCCATACGTTGGGCCTGATGGAAAATTCAAGGAGCATGGATGCCTCAAGATTTTCCATAAAAATGATCCTCATTATGATCTAGCTGAATATGATAAATCTAATTTCATGTTTTATTTTATTTTAGGGTTATCTTCCATTATTCTCATATTTTGGTTCATCAAATGTTCAAAGGTTCGAAGATGTTTTTATTTAATATTATCATTATTGTTTGAGTGATCAAATATTTTAGGGCTCTAAGATAGCTAAAAAAAGAAGTGCGAGGAGGAGCCCTTGAAGATTGAAAAGGGAAATGCAATGAGCCAACACAAGCTAATAACCTTCTGTCCTAGCTCTGCTCGGCTCTTTATATGTTGGACAATGATTATTTATTTTAATGATTCACATATAAGCATACATTTATTACTGTAATGTTTTAGGTGATGGCTCTATAAGTAAATACATATCACTACTCTATTTGTTTGAAGTGAATTTGTTGGAAATATTTGAAATCAATTTATGTCACCTACTTGGAAATAAATATTGCAAATACATTTAAATTATATTTTAGTTTCTTTCATTATTTTATCTTGATTTTGGAAGTGATAATCTTGATATTCTTGTGACACAAATAGTTTTATTTTTATTTATAAACATCTTACACAGTGGAATTTATGAGTTTATACATTATTAGATGTGAAAGTGAAAAAATTTCATATTGCAAGTGCATATCCTGTTTAAACATTAAATTCTACACTGCTAATGTATACATGACAAATAAATTTCATAATACTTTATAAACTTTGAACCAATAGAGTGTTCAACTTTCTGAGTAGTTTTATCTAAACTTTCATAATATGAATGAGAAAAATGTCTTTTAACGTTTTAATATATTAATCATGGATTATATCATTTCGTTATCAAGCGTCTCTACCTGTTATGTTCTCATTCCATATTGTGAATTTTATATCCCTTTATATACACAATAAAGTCTCCATGGCCAGTGTATATATGAAAATTAAATTTTATAACTTTTTATAAACTTTGAATTCATAAGATGGTGGTATTTTTATATTCTTTTTCTAAAATTTCCTAATTTATATATGAGAAAAGTGTTCTTTCCTAATATACCTTCTAATCTTATGTTGAATTTAACTTCATCCCAGATTTTGGAGATTAGATTGATCAGCACAGTTGATTTCGCTCTTTTCCATTAGATTCTCCAATATATTTTAAAGTTTTTGCACTTTTTTAATGTACAACTTAAACTTCTCTATAATTTTTTTAGTAAGAAAGTCATAATTCTTTTAATGTAAAACTTCCTAATTTTTTTAAATATAAATTTTTAAATCAAGAATTTTAAAACTTCCTCGGAGATAATGCTTCTATGTGATGGATGTTTATATGCATATTTTCTACTCTCGCTGCTTCTTCATTGATCAGATGAGATTCATAAACTGTTTCACAGCAAAATCACAATAGTTTATGAATCTATTAGAGGAGGTTCATAAATTGTTTATTTTCTACTCGTTCTTAGGATCGCAATGGATGGTTTGAAGTTTTTAATTTATTCAACACGTTTCTTTATTTTTTTTATTTTTTTTTTACGTTTTTAATTTATTCATCATGTTTCTTTATTTTCTTTGTATCACCTATTCTGGGGTATATATACACATATACACACATTTGGAGAGTTCAAGAAAAAGTAAAATTTTCGGTGAGAAATCTACCCATTTAACTCAGAGAAGCTGCATGACATAATTTGAATTTGATATTATTTTTTTGAAGAGCAGGTGGGTTGAACATGTGAAGGAGATTTAATGGCCACAATACGATATCTGTGGAGAGAAATGCTATGCTTTGCTATGTATCTATGGTGGCAGTTAATTTTTTGGCCAAGGCCCCCCATGTCCCCTTTTCAAGAAACTCAAGAAAATGCATGAGAAACATTTCCCCAATGTGGGTGGCACATTTCTCCAAAAGTGGGGTGTTTGGGTACCCTTAAGCTGGATGTCTGCACGCCTTACCTATGAATTTCTTTAAGTTATAAACATGTCCCCAAGATTGATAATAGATGAAATGAATGATGTCGTAACATAGGATATTTCTGAAGATAAGGTTCTTGACACTCTCTCTTTCATGAAAAATGGTAAAATCCCAAGGCTGTAGATTTCTATTTGGAATTCTCTGAATTCTTCAAAGGTAACCTGTTAAAGGTGGTCAATGAATCCAAATGGTTATGGAGATTATGGTTATGGAGAGTTATAGGGGCTTTGAATTCCACCTTTATTACTCTTATTACAAAGAAGCAAATCATGTGGACTTTTGAGGATTTTATCCCTATTTTGCGTTGTAATTCTATTTACAAACTAATAAAAAAAAACATTGCTCAAAATTATTTGGAAGGAACAGTTTGTATTTCATCAACATAGATAGATTCATGATGTAGTGGCTTTGGTGTAGGAAATAAATCATTCCATTAAAATTGCTAAGAAAAAGTGGACAACCCTAAAATTTGATTTTTCAAAGACCTATGATCATGTAAGTTGGACTTTTCTATGTGTTATCTTTATTTAGATTAGATTAAATCTAAGTATGGTAAATTGGATAATGGGATGTATCAACTCCATATTTTTCGTTTTTTTAATATACGGGACTTTATGAAACTTTTTTCATCCATCTCATGATCTAAGGAAGGGATATCCTCTACCACCTTTTCTTTTTATGTTGGTGGTCGAATGTCTTACCAAGCTTATTACTTAGTAAATACAGATTGACTCTTTAAAAAATATCAAAATACTTTATTTCATCTCATATTCATTAATGATGTCCTTTTTATTTCTCCCTAGCTCATCTCAAGATTATGATTATTTCAAAAGGATCTTCTTATTTTATGGAGATACTAAAAGTCTTGTTATCAATGTTCAGAAGCTACATCTTATTTATAATAGTTTGGATCCTGATATTTTTATTAAATCCATGACTCTCTTTCCTTTTGAATACAAATTTTGGTCATATGTTATATTATTTGCATGACTATATCAGACGTTGCAAAATGTGTAATGTGGAGTAAGAGGGTGATAGATCCCCCTTATTTGACGGGTTGAGGGTAGCACCCCTGGAAGATATTTTTTCAGAAATCTTTTACATCTCCTTTTTATAATTTTTATAGACAATTTTTTTTAAAAGTGGTTTTGTGTGCATGGTGGTTTTTTCCATGGTTTTATAGTTTTGATTAAGGAATTGTGATTGTATTATAATAATGAGTAAATATATCAACAATTCATGCATGCCACACGATATATATTTTATTAAAATATTCTGTAAAAGAGTATATATATTAAAAAATATCATTCATTTTCCTAGATTTAGGTTTCGAGAATAAAATATCTATGTTTACGTGTGTGTTTTAAATTGCATATTTTATGTTTTGTTTCATGAAATGTTCAATGGTTTGAATATGTTTTAATTTACTATTCTCATTATTGTTTGAGTGATAAAATGTTTTAGGGCTCTAAGATCGCTGACAAAAGAAATGTGAAGAGGAGCCCTTGAAGATCGAAAAGGGAAATGGACAGAGCCAAGCTTCTGATAACCTTCGTTCTTGGCTATGCTTGGCTCTTTAGATGCTAAAAAATAATTATTTATTTTAATGCTTCACTTCGCACATAGAAGCATACATTTATTAGTGCGTAAAGTTTTAGGTGATGGCTATGTAAGTAAAGACATATTACTCTATTTTTTTGAAGTTAGTTTGTTGTAAATATTTGAAATCAATTTATGCTAGCTACATGGAAATATCGCAAATAAATTTCAATTTTATTTTATTTTTCATTGTTTTATCTTGATTTTGGACATTATAATCTGAATATCGTTATGTCACAAATAGTTTTATTTTTATTTATAAACATATTTTACATTGTTTCATTTATGATTTTATGCATTTTTAGATGTGAAAGTGAAAGCATTGCATATTGAAAGTGCCCCATATCCCTATAAATAGAGTAAACATTAAATTCTACACTGGAAATTTATACCTGACAAATCAATTTCATAATACTTCATAAACTTTGAACCAATAGAATGTTGGGCTTTCTGAGTAGTTTTATCTAAACTTCATAATATGTATGAGAAAAATTTCTTTTACGTTTTGATAAATTAATCATGGATTATATCATTTCGTTATCAGGCACCTCTCACGTGGGTTAACCTGGACGTTCTCATTCCATATTGCAAAGTGTATATCTAGTGTATATTGCAAATTGTATAAAGTCTTCATGGCTAGTGTATATAAGTTTATGAAGTATAAAAATAAGAATTTATCAATGTGTATAAATTATCAATTTGTATAATTTAGATTTATTTTGAATCAAGTTTCTTTATTTTCTTTGTATCTTCGATTTTTGGATATATATATATATATATATATATACCATTTGGAGAATTCAAGAAAAAGTAAATTTGTCAATTAGAATGTAATAGAATTAACTCAGAGAAGATGTCTGGCATAATTTGAATTTTGGTCGGTGAGAAATAAGCTCATTTAGCTCAGAGAAGCTGTGTAATTTAATTTGAGTTTGATATCTCGTTTTTGGAGAATAGTTGAGTTGAACGCAATTATTAATAGATGAACGAAATACGAGATATAATGGCCAAAATATGGTATCTGTGCAGAGCGATGTTATGCTTTGCTCTGTAACTGTTGTGGTAGTTTTGTTGCACAAGGTGATCACCTCCTTCCATGGACGAAGACAAAGAGAATTAGAACTAGATGTTTGTAATGCCTTAATTTTCAATTTGATAAGTGGTGGTGGAATATTGGACTCGATAAATTGATATTTGGGTGTGGAATAGATTTAATAAGCATAAGTATAAAATTAAGAATTTATCGATTTGTATAATTTAGATTTATTTTGAATTATTATCATGTTGAAAAGTGTTTTATTATTATTATTGTTATTAAGTATCAAAACAAGTTTGGATTCAAGGGGATGCCTTTATGGTTAAGGGTTTGGCTCTGACAAGTGGTAGACCTTATTACAGTCAGGGATCTATGTAAGTGATTTTTATGATAAAAAGGAAATGGTGAGAAATTCAAAGAGAGAGATCAATAAATTCAATGGAAGAGATTTGAGCTATGGAAGTTCAAAATAGAATATTTTTTGGTGGACATAGATCAGTGGATCACTAAGGATCTAAGTATTTCACTAATATGTATGTCAACATAATACTATGGCAAGTTGGATAGAAGGGAAAACATAACAATATGTTTGTGTCCCTCACATTCAGTATTACTAATGTTTCAATGGATGCTCCAACAAAATATTTGTGGGATAGGCTACAAGCTTTCTATCTCTGTAAGCAACTCGTGAACAAATTTTTCTTGTGAAGAATTTTTATAACCTCAGGATGAAGGATGGAGATTTAGCCACAAAGTATATGAATTCCTTCAAAAGTAACCTCTTAAAGGTGGTCAATGAATCCAAATGTTTATGGAAAGTATGGTTATGGAGAGTTATATGGGCTTTGAATTCCACCTTTATTAATCTTATTGCAAAGAAGAAAATCATGTGGACTTTTGAGAATTTTCTCCCCATTTTGCGTTGTAATTTTATCTACAAACTAATAACAAAAACAATTGCTCAAAATTATTTGGAAGGAATAATTTGGATTTCTTCAGCATAGATATATTCATGAGGTAGTGGATTAGGTGTAGGAAATAAATCATTCCATTAAAATTTCTAAGAAGAAGGAGAAAACCCTAAAATTGATTTTCCAAAGTTGGACTTTTCTACCTATTATCCTTATTTAGATTAGATTAAATCTAAGTATGGTTAATTGGATAATGGGATGTATCAACTCCATATTTTTCATTTTTTAATACATGGGAATTTATCAATATTTTTTCATCCATCTCATGATCGAAGGAAGGGATGTCCTCTACCACCTTTTCTTTTTATGTTGGTGGTCAAATGTCTTAGCAAGCGTATTTATCAGTAAAGGCATATTGGCTCTTTAAAAAATATGAATCTCCCTCTGCAAAATACTTTATTTCATCTCATATTCATTGATCATATCCTTTTTATTTCTCTCTAGATCCTCTCAAGATCATGATTATTTCAAAAGGATCTTCTTATTTTATGGAGCTGCTAAAAGTCTTGTTATTATTGTTCATAAGCCATGTCTTATTTATAATAGTTTGGATCCTCATATTTTTATCAAATCCATGACTCTCTTTCCTTTTGAATACAAATTTTTGTCATGTGTTATATCATTTTCATGAATATACAACATGTTGTAAAATGTGTAATGCATAGTAAGAGGATGATAGCAAGGGTAGCACCCCGGGAATATATTTTTTTCAGAAATATTTTCTTAAAAGTGGATTTGTGTGAATGGTGGTTTTTTCCATGGTTTTATAGTTTCGATTAAAAAATTGTGATTGCATTCTAATAATGAGTAAATAGATTAACAATTCATGGACTCCAGGGGATATATATTGTATTAAAATATGGTGTAAAAGAGTACATATATTAAAAAATATCATTCATTTTCCCAGTTTTGGGTTTTGAGGATAAATTATCTATGCTTATGTGTAAATTTTAAATTCCATATTTTATGCTTTATTAAGAATAAATTAGAAATAATTAATTGTACAAGTTTACATCATAAATTTAGTTTCAAAACAATTTTTGATTTAAGGGGACACCTTTGTGGCTAGGGTTTGGCTCTGAAATGTGGTAAACCTTATTATAGTGGGTGATCTATGGAAGTGGTTCTTATGATGAAAAGGAAATGGTGAGAAATTCAAAGAGAGGGATCGAGAAATTCAATGGAAGAGCTTTGAGCTATCGAAGTTCAAAATGGAATACTTGTTGTTGGAAATATATAAGTGGATCACTGTGGATCCAAGTATTGCACCAAGATATACGTCAACAAAATAATGAACCAAGTTGGATAGAAAGAAAAACAGAACAATATGTTTGTGTCTCTGAGATTCATTATTACTAATGTTTCAAGTGAAGCTACAACAAAATATTTGTGGGATAATCTATGAGCTTTGTATCTGTGTAATAAAATGGTGAACAAATTGTTCTTGTGAAGAAGTTTTATAACAAAAGGATGAAGGATGGAGATTTAGTGACAAAGTATATGAATTCCTTCAATATCGTGGTAAGGCAACTATTATCTATTGATATTAATATTTTAGATGAAGATAAGTGAAATGTTTTCAAATGTTCTATACCAAACTCATGAGATTTTCTAGTTGTTTCCATAGGTAGTAATAAAACTACTTTAAAGTTTTATAAAATCATCTCATCCTTGTTTTTGGAAAAGATAAGACAAAGAAACATGGAAAGATGAAATGGAGATGCCTTGTTTGTAAGGGGATGATCCTAAAATAAAAATAGAAATAAGTCCTCAAGTGGGAGATATAAATCTAGTAGAAGATCAAATTATCTAAGAAAGTACAAAAAATTATGTTAGAGGTGTGGAAAAGAAGAGCATTGCAAGAAATATTGTATATCCAAAATTCGTCACAAAGGGAAGGTATTTGAAGATGCTCCTTTTTAGAAGAAAAAATATCCTCAGATAAAGGAGGGGATGCATACTTTGCTTATTCAAGTACACATGTAGATCATGAGGCATGAATCATCAACTTAGGCACATCCTTTCATATGAATCCTCACATGGAGTTTATTTGAAAATATGAAATATTTGATTGTGGTGATGTTTTCTTAAGGGGAGACTCGTCAACTAAAATCATTGGAAAGGAATAATTTGAGTTGAACCTTATGGGTGGAAGGAATATAAAATTCCATGGTGTTATGCACATCCTAGGATAATCCAAAAACTATATATATATATGAATTTTTGGTTAGTAGCCCAGAGATGAATAATTTTAGTTTGAATATTTTTTTTTTATGGAAAATAATAACATGAATAAATATAAAAATAAGAATTTATACAAATTGATAAATTCTATAGTCTATATATACATTCTAATGGTTTAAGGAGTAATGGCATTATAGAGGGGATTTCAAATTGGAACTCTATATAATTTATTGGGAAGAATTTTTAGTTATGGGTGCAACGACTCCATTGTTCCTAAGAGTGTACCAAAAGAACGAAAAACAAATTGCATCTTCTCAAGAAATGACTATGCTATGGCATCAAAGACTAGGATATATCTGACATAAAGGCCTTTAAGTACTACACAATAATTCTATGGTAAATTGTATTTCTAATTACTCCTCATATTTTGTTTTTTATGAAGAATGTTTGTTTGGAAAGTAAAATTGGGTATGATTATCCTCTACTTCTACAAGGTCAGAGGGAATATTACAATTGGCGCATAGTGATGTGTGTAGATCCATGTTTATTCCATCAATGGGTAAATATATGTACAATGTCTCATTTACAGACAAATTCCCAAGTAATACATGGATTTATTTCCTCGTTAAGAAATCTAAATCCCTTCACAAGTTCAAATAGTTTAATTCTCTTGTGGAAAATCAAATAGAGAATAAAATTAAGGTGTTGATAACATATAATGGTAGAACATTTGTGGGAATGAATTTGAAAAGTTCAGTAAGAAGTATAATAAGGAAGAAATGAAGGAGCATTCTCAGTTATGTTGAGTTAGAAAATGAATAAATAATGAATAGGAGGTTAATGGAGAAATCAAGGAGCATGCTCAGTCATGTTGAGTTAGGAAATGAATAAAGAACGCATCCCAAAAGTGGATTGACCATTAGCCCTTTAAATGAGAACTTTCATCCAAAATGCACACCATAAGACTCCCTATAGAGCCACCATTTATGCTCAAATATGTTTTGTAGCTACCCTGAACCAAAAGAAATGATAGGACTATCCAATCTTAATCATAATATAAGCCACAAACCCACATTCCCCTCCCAAGGATAATCTGTCACATCATCCCATCAGTGAAAACAACCTAATATCCTTAAGGACGGTACTTATTTTGTGTGTATTAGGTCACCATGCTCCATTATCTTGAAATAATGCTAAGATATTCATGCAAGTGAGCCTCAAATCAAGGACAATTTGTTGGAAAAAAAATCATTTCTACTCTAAATGCCGCAAAATACGTATAATGGGGGTGATTTATATTCCTTCTGGTCCTCAGTCCATATGTTGAGACATGAAACAATCGAGGTGTTGAGACTCGAATGTGCCCATGTTTTCGACATGCAATATCACCATTCATATCCTAAACCGTAGGTGTTTAGCCCATTCTGTACCATGTTTCTATAATTTTCCATCAATTACACTATGTGGTTGATTATCAATAGCTTTATTGACTTATATATGATTAAAAATGATTATGCTATGATTTATTGATGATGGTCTTGTTGAGTACATTTCTCATAGGGTTCCATTGTCGAAATCCTTCACAAGCCAGTTGAGTGCGAAAATGCCTAATTTAGGGCTTTGACACTTTTGGCATGCTTCTAGAGAAACCGAGAGAGGTTATGTTAAGAAATTAAATCATCTCTGCTTACAGAGACGATCCCTCTAGCCCTAGAGTGGATCTAGAAACAAAGATACATGCTAGAGTGTAGGTTCCTAATTACAGAATGAAAGAGGACATGGTAGATCAACCTACCTGGAATCCATTGTTGTTGTTACGACTGTAGTAGTGGTGACCTCTCGCTCCTGCCTTGGAAAGTCACAGTCCATCTGCAGTCATGCTCAGATACCTCCACATAAACAATAAACAAGAGCATCATACAACATAATAATTCCATTCGTAATCACTAACCAATCAAGGACAACTAAGCATATTGTGTTAAAACAAACAACATAACAAAAAATGGGAACCCAAACAATAGTCATGTATATATTGATAGAAGGAAGAGGTACAACCAGAACTTTGACGTTGGAGTCTCCTCCAGTGGGGTTCAATCGAAGCGTGTCTCAGATACTTGTCAGGGGATTCAGATGGGATGAGGGCATGGACTTAAGCTCTCTCAACGAAGTTCCTTCTTATTCTATCTCTTCAACAATTATGCTATAGTATATTCAATTCTCCATGTTCAGCTATTCATCTGTTTAGATAGCTTATGAAAAAAGAGATAGCTTCTTTTTATAGAGGAAAAGGAGGAGGTTAGGATCCCTACAAAGGTGGGAGGGAGGCCTATCCTTTAGGAGGTTCTCATGGGAGGTGGAAACCATAAACTAAAGGAGGGAGTCCGTGGTTATTCAGTCCAATCACTCCCATTGACTCATCCTTGAAGTTGTTGAAGTGCAGTCTTCACCTATATTTTTAAAAAACATTCCATAAACAGCTCAGTACGTGTGTCTAATTGGGAAAAAGAGCCAACTAGATCGAGGCCTAGTGTTAAACTTCCTCATTGGTGTGAGGGTAGAATTGGCTACTCGCACCAAGGCAAAAAAAAAGGTTCTGGAAGCTTTGCTCAGGGAATTTTCAACAGAAGGAATATTGCTCTCATGTAAAGGGATGCAATGATGGTCTTTGCAAGGCATGACACTTCTTATTAGTCACATAAATGACCCTCAAATGTGCGAATTGGGGATTGCAGGGATAGTGAAAAAATTTTGTGGTACGAGGGAGAGGGAGGGGAGAAATTATTTATGAGAACGCATTCAACCAAACACCGTTGTTGGAAAACCTGCAATTACAAATACAACTGATATCTCTAATACATAAACATGTGGTATGGGCGCAACCATCCAAAATAGAGTACATAAAAACTGAGATCCAAGGTATGGACATAACCATCTAGTAGTAAGGATCAGCAAATGGACTCAGGTATGGTCGCAGACATCTGATCAAAAGAGCCATGCAATAAGTCATGATAATCCACAAAAATCAGCAGCCTAGATTTTATCAGACAAAACCCAGGGTCTTACACTCCATTTCAACCCAAACAAGTACGATTCCAAGCATGCGAATATATGAGCTGAAGTCGAACATGCTAGAAAATCATCTGATTACCAGCTAATAATGAAAGTTGTTAACAGATGCAAGAGAAACCACCAATAATTACAATGGCCCTCAAGGTACAAAAGGTACAATCTACGAAATGTGAACCATGATCTGATGTCAAACACCCACAGAATCACTTGATTGAAGGCCAATGAAGTGAGCCTTGTGTCGAATGTGAAAAAATTTCCATTGAGGCATGCAGGCTCTAAGGTACCAGAAGAGAGTCTCTAGATCAAATTCGTGGATAATGAGATGAAGTCGACAGGAAATGACTTGGTCAAAGGAGGGCCATAATATTTCCCACATCATCGACACGAGACAGAGGAACATGATGAAAATGAATCAAGACAAATAGAGAATCAGAGGAAGGTTGACATCTACAAAGGAAAACTTCTCTTGGACATATCAGGGACACGACACTGGATTTGGAAGTATTTTAGATCAAGGGATCTGAGGTCATGATGACGTGGTAGAGAGAAAATGAGAGGTCAAAAGAGGTTACTCAAAACCATGGAGGTAAAAATGACGAAATGAAATGTCCCCAACCCAACACGAATGCAGACAAGTGTCATGTTCAAGAGTGACATACTGCCAACATAACTAGAACTTGGTTCCATTTCTGGCGAGTACCCCAATTATTTTTTTAAAACAAGCTTGAAGGGGATAACATTTGCTCGCAATGTAAGTTTTTCCTTCGGACAGATCCAACCTATTACATTTTACGAGCGCTGGGAAGGAGGAATTCAGGTAACGTCATGGCGAGGAAGTCCAATGTCATCAAGGTTTAATGAGTCCGACAAAGGGAGAACTCGACATATTTTCATGTTTAGAGAGTTTCAAAAGAAGGAAGAAAAGAAAACTCCAACATGGCCCTTTTCGTAGATAGTCTCTCAGATCCGAAAAGGTAGAAAACAATATCTGAAATAACCTCTTAGTCATGATAGGTTAAGGTATTCCTTTTTCATAAATAATCTATCCCAGCTCGAAAAAGGGGTAAACATATACTAGGTAGATAACGTTTTGCAACCATATAACGAATTCAAAGCGACAAGAATATCAACAATATTTTCAATTTTAGAGAGTCAGAAAAGAGCTGAAAGATGACTCTATTAGTGAATTTTTTTCGTGTTTTTACTGAGTCCGAAAAAGTATAAAATATAACTTGTTAATTCATTACTATCACATGAAAACCTGTCACTGCACAAGAGACACGTGTAAAACCCATTTCTCGAAATAATGTATGTTAGCACCCTCTAATCAACAAGATTGGAAAAGTCCGATCACAGAGAGAACATCGTTTCAACCACTTTGGGATTCTAGGATCTAGCCCTCTTGAATCCGGAGAGGGATCTCTCCAGTAATTGCAAAGATGGATATGTCTTTGAAGTTTTGGGTAATGATATTAGGCTAGTTATGAAGGATGAGGGTTTTTTTTGTTTTTGGATGGTTGATCACGATTACTGTTTGAGGTGGAAAGTTCTAAATGCAAAGAGTTTAAAGGTGAGAAGTTGCAAGAAAATAGAATAAGCTTTGGCCAGGAAGATAGATAATTGCAGGTTTTAGTCCATTGGGCTATGGAGTCATAGTAGGGTTTAATTGAAACAACAAGAGGCAAGAGTGGTCCATGGAGCAAGTCATCTATGTTTAAGGATCTCTTTAAATTTTTATTTATGGAATGAAATGGTACAATAAGAAGGGGAATTTAAACAGATGAAGAACAAAGAGCAGCCTAAGATCTGGTAAGTACTTTTAAACTAGCCAACTTTTGACATACACTTAAGAATGACATGAAATTAAAATAGGATCTGGTAAGTACTTTTAAACTAGCCAGCCTTTGATGCACTTTCAATAGACAACATTTAAAACGCAAATGATAACAAAGGATGGTCTAAGATCTGGTAAGTACTTCTAAACTAGCCAGCTTTTAACACATTCCAAGGGAAACATTCAGAAAATATTTGGGGATAAAACTAGGACTAGGGCACACCACATCTTCCTTAGTTCATATCTACTTAACATATACTGAAAATAACATTCAAAAATAACAATCAGCTAAGGCAATAGGACGAGGGAATGCCAACATTCCTATGCTTAAATTGAATTAAATCATTCCTAAATAACACAAATTAGAAGAAAACATGTAGATAAAGATTTTTAGTCAGAGAAGGGTATTGATATACTATAGGTCCTAACTCTATGCATGATTTTCTTTATAAGAGAAGATGAACACAGTGAAAATAGAAACAAAATAATGAGTCACAATGAGAAAAACATCACCGTCAACATAGACCAGGATCCCATAAATTAGCTTGTATTGATGCTCCAAACCAGTTACAGCTTTTAAGTCCAATGCTTTAGTTTAGCAATCATCTACACTTCCCAGACTAACTTATCTATCACAAGCAGAGCTCCAAGAGCCAGTGAACACTATTTACAAGTAGAAGTCTCAATCTCAATTACATTTCAATGTTCAGTAGCCAACTCAACCAACCCCTCTCTCATCTTCTCCAGTAGTATTTATAGAAGAATGAGGAGGTGAGACCTAATAAAATATCTCCAAAGATAATTAATACAATATTAATGGCTTCTCGGCCTTTGGGGGGCTCGATGAAGAAGCTTACATAGGTGTTATGTGTATTAAATGATTTACATTAAGATTTAAGCTCGGTGGGAGCTCTCATTGACTTTTGAGGCTATATGTGATGTCAAAGTAACTCTGCTGATATTTTGTCATTAAGTTTGTTTGCATAATTTACTCTCTGGCTGCGCTTTGAGACAAATATCTGATCCTGATCAATAACTTCGGCCTTTGTTTGAATGCTTTGAGGCACAGGTGGCACTGTGGTAGATGGGAGGAATCAATTTGCCTCAAATGTGGTGGTGGAGGCTTTCCTGTTGATAAAAAACTTATGATTTTATTTAAACTGTGTTTTAGTCGGGAGGATTAGGCTTTTGATAATCCATATTAGCCGTAATCCCCATAGATATGTTTTCAATCTCATGTTCTAGTGTGTTCCCGTCTTCGACACTGATACTCTGATTTTTTCTCGATTCACCGTGTTTGTTGGTGTGCAGGGCCGCGCAGGGGTCGTATGGAATCAATGCCTCATGAATCATTGAAGAAAAGTGGAGTTGAACCCTGTGAATAATTCCCTTTGATGAATCGAAGGCAAGAGGATTGTCACCCTCAGCCTTTGAAATTTTCTTCAGAATAGCGTAAAAACCATTTAAACCCTGCAAAACACGAACAACGTTATAAAATCCTACATATATAGGTTTATTGATTCAGAAGGCATGTGGAGAGAGCATGGCCTTTGGATGGCATCATCCAATGGTCGAGATTGATTAGAGGAGGTCAGAGGAAAAGTGGAGGAAGAATTAAATCAGAACCATCGATCACGCAGAGATCGACGGTTGAGAGAGAGGGCGAATAGTCAAAGCAAAAGAGTCACTTTATTTGGAAAAACGAATAAAATGGGCTAAAAACATTTGTTTCGTCGAAAAATGGTTAAAAATGGCGTTTGGGGTTCGGGATGATCGTGGGCCGTCAGATGAGATTGGCCCACAAGATCAACGACGGAGATGTTTTTTAATAACCGCATTGTATCATGTTTATCTTATGGGCTTCTTCATAGCGCGATCACCGTCCGATGAGCTCGCCTCAGATCGGATGGTGCACACTAATATCGGGCTGAGCCGATATCCGAACTTTAATGCCTCGGGAAAACGGTATCACCATACCTCCCAAGGCCACGTGTCGGCCGATGGCACTGATTGCTGCCAAACGGAGAAAACCGCCTCCCTGTTAAAAGCGGTGCGATGAATTCTGCCCGGTTTTATTTTAATATAATGACAATAAAACATTAAAAACCCAAAAATTAAATATACACAAAGGTTTGTTGTCGGGAGGGTTTTATATTTGCGATTTGGCTTGGCTCCCGCTTGCGGGGCCATGGATGTATGGAAGATAATATGACCGAGGGGTTTATGCACAGGGCTAATCGGCATCGAAGTTTGTTTTAAACAAAAAACAATGCGCTTGGTGAGTTGCTCCGATGCGATAAGCGCTTAAAGGCTTAGTGCCTGGTTCCAGTACCAGGGCATGTGTAGTGGAAATGGTTAAGGACTTAGCCCAAGGGGGCTTAAACCTATATACAAAAATATGTACTTTTTATGATTTTTTCAATATTTTTCAATGGATTTGGGGATTTCAGATAGTTTAAAAATGAGTTTTAAACTTACGAAAAATGATTTTCATGAATGGAAGAAGGGGATTAATGAAAAATAGAGGAATTACATGGGAAAAAAGGGTAAAAATGGAGATTAGTTTTTTTGAAGTGGAGGTAAGGGAAAGGTGGTTTTGCAGCAGTCTTTTCTTATGAGATCAACAGAATTTCAAAGTGTGAAGTGGAAATAACAACGAATATTTTGGACAGAGGCATGAGCCCTTCAAGAGTCTTCAAGAGCCAACAATTTTTTAGCAGTAAAATTTGTTCCTTGAAGACTTCAAAAATGTTTTAGCCAACATTTGGTATAAAAAATTTTATAGCTGGCTAATAGTGGCTCCACCTGGGGATGGTGCCTTCTTGAAGGCATCAAGAACTTCAGACTTGCATTCTCTGGGAGGCTGATCAGTTGCCTCATCCATTGGGCTGCCTCTCTTTTTATGGATGATCTTCTTTTGCTCTGAAACATATTAGCATTCATGGATTAAAAATTGAACTTCGTCAATACAATCTTTCTACCTACCCAATCCTACTGATCTAACATTTTTTCTTCTTTAGAGTGTACTTGGATTGGAAAATTCTTTTACAACATTTTATTCTTTTGAAAGTAGGAAATTTAATCTATTTCTACTCCTTATTTCTCCATGGACTCAGATTAAGCAGTTGAGCCCATATGATTCTCTACCTAATCTACTATCTGTTGGGATTAAACTGTCCAACAAATTTTTATTCTCTACATTCTATAACAGAAATTTAAAAGCATACAAGTCAGGATTGAACAGTCTGACTTGTTGCTGATCTATGGCATGGAAAACAAGCTGCACATAGATCTTATTTTTGTAGAAATTTGAATCAAAATGGAAGGTTTAAGATCTGAATTTTCAAAGAATTTCCTTCCCCTTTTTTACAGCTCTGTTTTGACCTTTGTTTTGAGTTGTCTTTCCTTTGTCAAATGGTTCAGATTTTGATTTAATTGGAACCAGATTTACATATTTTTGACTCAGAATTTGAAACAGATTTGAGTCATTCACTTGAGAAACTTAGGTTCAACTTTTGAGCATGTTTGAACCTTTAATTTCTACCCTAAACTAGCTATGGATAAGCCAATATTAAACAGTTTGGAAAATTGAATTCACTATCCTATCAGTAGAAAATTTAAAACTAATTAGTCAAGATTAGGCTGTTTGACTAACTAGAAGTGTGTCCTTTAGGAGTGGCATTTGAGCTTGCACACTTTCAGATTTGTTTCTCTTTTTGGTATGGGGCTATACCTTTCTTGTTTTTACAATATGCCCTATTTTCTTTCTTTCTTTGTTTTTGTATTTTTGATTTTTTCTAACTTTGAATGCAATGGTCGATGAAATATTTATAATGAGAAAAAGATAAAAAGGCTTTCAGAACACTCATGGATCAAGAGAAGTAATGTTTAAGCATCCTGTCATTGACAGGACCTCCAAAAAATTCTGCTCCATTCAACTCTTGCAAGAAAAATGCATTGTTACCAGCAGCTGAATGGATAGAGTCAGGGCCAAGCCATAAGTTGTCAAAATTTTCATGCTTGCCCTTGTCTTCCCTCCTTGAGTCCCACTTTAAAAAAATTTCCCCAATATTGAAATTGCTGGCCTTTGTTCTTCTGTCAAAATTTTTTTTAATGTTGTCCTGCTTTTGCAATGCTTTGTTATAAACCTCCTCTTTGGTTTGCTGAAGATGAATGGTCTGATTTATTCTTCTGATTATGTCATTATCTTCAATTTGCAACTCTTGAATCAACTTCATCACTGGTACATCAAGGCTGTTTGGAAAAATTGCATCAGTACCATACACAAGTTGGAAAGGTGACATGCCGATAGATTTCTTCAAAGTCAATATGTCAGCCCAAAGTGCATGAACTAGCTTTGTGTGCCAAGACTTTTTGTTGTCCTCCAACAATTTCTTGATTATGTTCACTAAACTCTTGTTTGAGGATTCTGCAAGTCAATTACCTTGAGGGTAATAGGCTGTGGAATGCCCCAATGTTATCTGATATCTGTGACAGAATTCAACCATCTTCTTTGATCCAAATGTTGCTGCATTATCGGTGATGATCTTGGTAGGACAGCCAAATATGGAGAGAATGTTAGTATCCATGAATTTTATAATAACAGAATCATTGGCCTGCCTACAAGGTATGGCTTCTATCCACTTAGTGAAATAGTCTGTGGCAGTGAGAATCCATATATGCTGAGCAGAAGATGGTGGATGGATTTCTCCTATGAAGTCAAGTCCCCACTGTTGAAAAGGGGCCTCAACAGTGATTGGATGCAGAGGTAGGGGTAGCAGTTTTCTTTTGCCTTCAAAAAGTTTACATTTATGACAGGCTATGATCATCTTGTGCACATCATGAAAAAGAGTAGGCCAATAGAAACCAGCCCTTAAAATTTTGTTGGCTATTGTCTTCCAGTACAAATGACCTCCACACTCTCCTTCATGGAACTCGTGCTTAACATTCTCTACATCATACTCAGGCAAACATTTAAGCAATACACCACTTGCATTTTTCCAATAAAGACATTTATCTATGGTGCAATAATTTACAAATTTTAACTTTAGGAATCTTGCCTTTGTCTTTGTCAAACCAAGAGGTGTATTTAAATTAAACAAAACATAAATAATATCAGCATACCAAGAGTCATTCATGAAATGGTCTTCAACAATGGGAGTTGAGATTTCCTCTTCTTCATCCAAAGCATTAATCATATTAATATCCAGAACTTCAAAACTGGATTCAACCATCAACCTAGCTAGACCTTGGCCTTTGATGAGTTTAGTGGGTTTTATCTCTAAATCATATTCAAGAATGACAGCAATCCACTTACCTCTCTTACCATCTAGGTCTTGTGTTAGAATGTCTTTAACAACTGAATTTGGGACAAAGGCAATGATGTGTGAGTGAAGGATGTATACTCTGAAGTCCTTCAAAGCTTTAACCAAAGCAAAGGGTTTCTTTTCCATAATGTTATACTTCAGAGTGGCATCCCTCAATGTCTTTCTAAAGAATGCAATAGGTTGCTCTTGTCCTTGTGGATTTTTCTGTAAAAGGACATCAGCTATGGTATGTTTTGATGCAAATGAGAAAATATAAAAATCTTTTGAAAAATTAGGACTTATTAGAACCGGTGTTTTGGTTAACGCTTGTTTCACCAGTTCAAAGGATTTCTTTGCTTCCAAGGTCCATTTTACCCCTTGATCCTTCTTTAACATGTTTGTGATATTTCAAAGGAGCTCAGCCAAGTTGGGGATGAACCTTCTCAAAAAGTTAATCTTTCCAATGAAAGATTGCAACTCCTTGATTTTTTTAGGATGAGATATTTGCAATATGGCCTCAATCCTCTTCTGATCTATCTTAATAACCTCGTCTGAAATGATGTGCCCAAGAAGTTTACCTTCTTGGAGCCAAAATAGTGTTTTCTTAGGGTTCAAAGATATTCCAAACTTTTTGCATTTCTCGAAAACCTTTCTTAAATGTTCTAAGTGCTCTTCATCTAGTTTTGAAAACACAGTGACATCATCAAGGTATATAATTATGAAGAAGCCCAGTTCTCCTGAGAATTCTATGTCCATGGCTCTTTGAAAAGTTACTCCAACATTCATTAGACCAAAAGGCATTTTCACATACATGAAAGTGCCCCATGGTGTAGTAAATGATGTCTTTAATTGATCAGCAGGGTGAACTAAGATCTGATTGTACCCTGAGTAGCCATCAAGCAAAGAAATTCTTCTAGACCCTACCACCCTTTGTAAAATATGATCCATCTTAGGTAAAGGGTAGTTTTCTTTAAACAAAGCTTTGTTTAAGTCTCTAAAGTCTATGCAAAGCCTGATCTCTGCAGTTTTATTCCTAATTGGCACCAGATTAGACACCCATTCAGAATATCTAATAGGGACAATAATACCAGCTTCATACATTTTCCTGATTTCCTTCTCAACCAGAGGCAACTGAATATGGTTTATTCTGCGCAGTTTCTACTTGAATGGTTTTTTGTTTTCCTTGAGAGGGATTTTGTGCTGTATTATTTCAGTGTCATAGGATTTAAGATCTTCATAACTCCACACAAAAACATCAAAAAATTCTTTAAACAGCTCTATATATTTGAGTTTAATGTGAGCTAGTGAAGTTTTAGACAGTTCAATCATTTTGGGTTTAAGTTCACTTCCTATATTGCACTCTTCCACTTCAGTTTCTACAAGTTCCAGTTTTGGCTTCTTGGCCACATCGTTAAAATCAAACAACTCCTCTAAAGGTGCTAGACCGCTTGGCAAACATTCATCTTTAGAGTGCAGAGTTTCTAACTCATCTTTTTCTAACTCTGCATTCAATTCGGCTTTGTTTTTAAGTTTTCCAGTCAGAAGATTAATGTTGACAAGTTCAGGAGACAACTCTTCTTCACCAAGAAAATTTTCTTCACTGCAGTCTGTGTCATAATCTGAGTCCGGACTGTGTATTTTGAATTCATTTCTGAATTTCATGAAGTCTTCTATTTGTTTGTCTCCGTCAAACACCTGCCAATACTTTTCATTATCAGGCACGGCTGGTCTAAATTTTATCTGAGTTGTGTAGTCTTTGGTTTCATATGGCGTTAAGCATGCTCTAGCTGCAAAAGCTAAATTGTGGGCGGCAATATTTATTTTTCTTGGGACAAAAATCAGTTTGGACTCCTCGAATGTTTTTAAAAGGTCCATGACATCATTTCGGTAGGCCCTAAGTCTGGGATGATTTGCATTATACTACCCATTGACTTGCCTAATGACTAATTCTAAATCCCCATACACATTGATTCTCTTGGCTCCTAACTTTTTCAATAAACGTAAGCCTAAGCGAAGGGATTCATATTACGCTATGTTGTTAGAATACTGAAAGTTCAATTTGCAAGAAATTCTTTCTGTGTGGTTGCTTTCAGTGTTGCAGATCCAGACCTCTGCACCAACGTTAGTTCTAGTGCATGACCCGTTAAAATACATACTCCATAGAGGACTATTTTCGGTTTCATCTGTTTGGTGTTTGTCCTCTTCAACTAAAATGGTTACGGGTTGATGTGGAATCTTAGCACTTAGTTTTATTTGTTTCAACTCCTTAGGTTTTTCGCTGTGTTGAGGGTTGTTTTCTTGACTGTCAAGGTTTAAGAGCAATGGATGGATGACTTGTAGCTCAAGACCTGTGTTTTGTTTGCTAGAGTTTACAGGTTCAACAAACTATTCTGATGCTGTTACGTTATCTTCTTCCTCCACTCTATCTGTCATTAAAATAGACAAGGTCACTTGTTCACTAAAAGTTTCATCATTGAAAAGGATAAATGAATCTAGGCCTGTGTCTACAGAATAAAGGGGAGAGTTTTGTGGTCTGTCTTGGCTTGTAACTTTGTATTACATATGGGACTCCCTGTAAAGTCTTCTCGTCTGATTGAAAATAGGGATAGTCGCATAGGTCATGTCCATTTTCATAGTCCCTTGTAACTTAGCCCCCCGAGATCTTGATAATAACATTCCATACTTTGGGGGTACATCAGCCACAACAATATCCATGACTAAGCATTTGGCTGGAATCTGTGCTAAGTTAAGGCAGAAGTCTTTGATTAATCCTAAACATTTTACTCTTCTTGAGTCAAAGGAGTAAAGATCTTTGTAAGGTCTAGTGATTTCTAGACCTGGGCTCTCCATTACAGCTTTTGGCATTAAATTATGAGAAGCTCCTGAGTCATGCATAGCGTTATGAAAATTTTTGTCATGAACGTTTAAACTCACATAAAAGGGAACAGAGATTTTGATCTTTGAAATTTCTTTCTCTAGGCTAAAAGGAACTTGGTTCTTTGAAGAACTTGTCTCAGCCTTACTAGCCGCTAGTCTATCAGCAACATCAACTTGCTCATTTGTTTTATTTATATTTGAAAAAATTGTTTTCACAGGAGTACTAGCTAAAATGTTAGTACTGCTAAGGTCTGCACTCTATTTTTCATTATTTTGAGTGCCTTTCTCTTTACAATTATCAGAATTCCCAGCTATTGTTTTGTCCTTTCGTTTGACCATTTTAGGCTTGGTTGCAGTGCTGTTTTGTGAAGATTTTTCAGAGGTTTTGTTGTTGGGGGTTTGTTGACTGGTTTTTCTTCTAAGGTCATATTCTCTTTGAGATTATATGATGACATTTTCCATGTCTTGATAATAATTTTCATCATCATCTCTTCTGTCATCATAAGGTGTGTATAGACCTTGTTTTCTATCATAATGAACTTCAAAGTCATCATTATCTACCCCCAGCATGTTGATATCATCTTCCTCTGTTATCTCATCTGTTTCCTCAACCTCACTTACATAGTTTTGATGAAAGGGAGGAGTGATTTGTTGATCATCTTCCCTAGGTCTGTTTCGAGGTTGGTTCCTTCTAAAATTCTAATTCTGGTTCTGATTTCTATTTTGAGGAGCAGTTTGGTTTTGACTGGCTTGTGCTCTCTCAAGGATGCTCATTTTCTTCATCATCTCTTCCATCATTCTCTCCATCCTTGAGTTGGAATTAGAGGGCGTGTTTTCCTCTCTAAAGGACACTCTCTTCTCATTTTTCATTCTTGCTCTCTTCTCCATTAAGTTTACTTCCACAGCCAGAGCTCCTTTTTTCATCTCTTCAAGAGTTGCAGGATCTCTCTCTCTCAGCTGATAGGCCATTTCAGGGTCAAACCCTTCAGGAAAATTGTCTAAAGCTGAGCCTTGTGGGGGTTTTAGATCTGGGGAAAGGGAATTATACACACTGTTAAATCTGGTACAATAAGCTTGTACACTTTCCCCCGTGTTTCTATGGAGGTTCTTGTAATCAGAAAGGACTTGGAGAGGATTATTCTTTACTTCCCATTTGTTTAAGAATGTTTGATGGAAGGCTTGGAGATCATTGATACTATGGGGGGTTAAGACTTTAAACCATTTTCTTACTTCTCCCCCCAGACTTTGAGCAAATAATCTAATCTTGACAGAATCGTCATCGATCTCATTTCTGTCAAAGTAGTCATTCATCTTATCCACATGTTGTGATGCAGTTGTAGCATTACTATCATCATACAATGGAATTTTGGACAGATAGTCCTGTGGAAGATTGACTAATGGTATAGGAAGGACTAAGGGAGCATACCATGTTGCCATGATATGTGGTGGAGGTGGATTTACAAGAAGTGGATTAACAAGAGGGAAAGTGGGCTGAAGTAGAGTGGTTTGAATAGTGGATCTAGGGTGAGAAGAAATGGATTGACCAGGAGTAGATTGCTGAGCTGATCTTGGATGAGAGACACCTAAGTTGTGAAGGAAATGTAAATTAGGAGGTGTTGTTTCTCTGCTACCAGGATGTTCACTTGTTTCAGGAGATGAAAGTGAAGACTCAGAATATAACTGATCTAAATAATTAAGAGACCTAGTTCTGAAGGGATTTACAAAGTCAACTTGTGATTGTTGTAGAGCTGAAAGATTTTCAGGAACTAAATTAGCTCTCAAGGGTGATCTGAAAACAGTTGATAATTTAATCCTAGGATACTTCCTAAGGATACTTTCTGGGTTTTCAACTATCTCAGGTGGATCGGGGTCAGGATAGGCTCTAGTGTGAATCTTTCTAGGATCCACTATGATGTGTTATTCAGACCCAAATAAACAAGAAAATTTCGACCAAGTATGAGAGTCTTTAAAAGGTCAACTAAGTTGTTTACAAAAATTTTAATCCTACAGTCCTCTAACTGAGTTTGAATGATATTATAATGATAAGTGTTCTTCCCAGTGGAGTCTTAAAGTCTGTTAAGGATTGTGGAGTCACCAAGTGGAAGTTTTTAGCTCCTAGGGAGGTAAAAGGTTTTATGGTCCACCACCATGTTTATTGGAATACCAATCTAAAAATATTTTTGGTTTTCTGAGTTATTTTTCAGTTCTGTGGTTTCTAAGAATGTGCTAACTCTGTTTCAAAACTTAGCTATAGTTATGAGACAAAGATAGTCTACCCTTATGGCTAAGCCAACTGATCTTTCAAGGTTAGATAAAGACTTATGAGAATCCTAGGTCTTGCCTAGATTTTCACTAATTCAAATAAGTTTTTATCATGATTACCATTTCTTGGTAGTGCTTGAAAAGGTTGTTTTTTACTCACAAGGTTTTTATAAAGTCTTTTAAGGGAACCAAAGGTGAAAATTCAAGTTCGTTCCCCAGTATGGTCGCCAGAAATGTTAGCACCCTGTAATCAACAAGATTGGCAAAGTCCGATCACAGAGAGAACATCGTTTCAACCACTTTGGGATTCTAGGATCTAGCCCTCTTGAATCTGGAGAGGGATCCAGTAAGTGCAAAGATGGATTTTTCTTTGAAGTTTTGGGTAATGATATTAGGCTAGTTATGAAGGCTGAGGGTTTTTTTTGTTTTTGGGTGGTTGAGCACGATTAATGTTTGAGGTGGAAAGTTATAAATGAAAAGAGTTTCAAAGGTGAGAAGTTGCAAGAAATTAGAATAAGCTTCGACTAGGAAGATAGATAATTGCAGGTTTTAGTCCATTGGGCTATGGAGTCATAGTAGGGTTTAATTGAAACAGAAAGAGGCAAGAGTAGTCCATGGGGAAAATCATCTATGTTTAAGGATCTCTTTAAAGTTTGATTTATGGAATGAAATGGCACAATAAGAAGGGGAATTTAAACAGATGAAGAACAAAGAGTAGCCTAAGATCTGGCAAGTACTTTTAAACTAGCCAGCTTTTGACACACACTTAAGAAAGACATGAAAGTAAACTAGGATCTGGTAAGTACTTTTAAACTAGCCAGAATTTGATGCACTTTCAATAGACAACATTTAAAACACAGAGAGAAACACAAATGATAACAAAGGATGGTCTAAGATCTGGTAAGTACTTCTAAACTAGCCAGCTTTTAACACATTCCAAGGGAAACATTCAGACAGTCTTTGGGGATAAAACAAGGACTAGGGCACACCATATCTTCCTTAGTTCATCTCTACTTAACATATACTAAAAATAACATTCAAAAATAACAATAAGCTAAGGCAATAGGACGAGGGAACGCCAACATTCCTATGCTTAAACTGAATTAAATCATTCCTAAATAACACAAATTAGAAGAAAACATGTAGATAAAGATTTTCAGTCAGAGAATTGTACTGATATGTAGTAGGTCCTAACTCTATGCATGATCTTCTTTATAAGAGAAGATGAACACAGTGAAAAAAGAAACAAAATAACGAGTCACAATGAGAAAAACATCACCGTCAACATAGACTAGGATCCCATAAATCAACTTGTATTGATGCTCCAAACCAATTACAGCTTTTAATTCAAATTCTTTAGTTTAGAAATCATCTACACTTCCCAGACTAACTTATCTATCACAAGCAAAGCTCTAAGAGCCAGTGAACACTATTTACAAGTAGAAGTCTTAAGCTCATTTACATTTCAATGTTCAATAGCCAACTCAACCAACCCCTCTCTCATCTTCTCCAGTAGTATTTATAGAAGAATGAGGAGGCGAGACCTAATAAAAGATCTCCAAAGATAATTAATACAGTCTTAATGGCTTCTCGGCCTTTGGGGGGCTCGATGAAGAAGCTTACATAGGTTTTCTCTGTATTAAATGATTTACATTAAGATTTAAGCTCGGTGGGAGCTCTTATTGACTTTTGAGGCTCTGTGTGATGTCAAAGTAACTCTGCTAATATTTTTTCATTAAGTTTGTTTGAAGAATTTACTCTCTGGCTGCGCTTTGAGACAAATATCTGATCCTGATCAATAAATTAGGCCTCTGTTTGAATGCTTTGAGGCAGAGGTGGCACTGTGGTAGCTGGGAGGAATCAATTTGCCTCAGATGTGGCAGTGGAGGCTTTCCTGTTGATAAAAAACTTATGATTTTCTTTAAACTGTGTTTTAGTCGGGAGGATTAGGCTTTTGATAATCCATCTTAGCCGTAATCCCCATAGATCTAATTTCAATCTCATGTTCTGGTGCGTTCTCGTCTTTGACACTGATACTCTTTGATTTGTGCTTGATTCACCATGTTTGTTGGTGTGCAGGGCTGTGCAGGGGTCGTATGGAATCAATGCCTCATGAATCATTGACGAAATGTGGAGTTGAACCCTGCGAATGATTCCCTTTGATGAATTGAAGGCGGGAGGATCGTGACCCTCAGCCTTTGAAATTTTCTTCAGCATAGCGGAAAAACCATTTAAACCCTGCAAAACACGAACAACGTTATAAAATCCTGCATATATAGGTTTACTGCTTCAGAAGGCATGTGGAGAGAGCATGGCCATTGGATGGCATCATCCAATGGTCGAGATTGATTAGAGGAAGTCAAATGGAAAGTGGAGGAAGAATTAAATCAGAACTGTCGATCACGCAGAGATCGACGGTTGGGAGCGAGGGCGAATAGTCAAAGAGAAAGAGTCACTTTATTTGGAAAAATGGAGAAAATGGGCTAAAAACCTTTGTTTCGGTGAAAAATGGTAAAAAATGGTGTTTGGGGTTCGGGATGATCATGGGCCGTCGGATGAGATCTCCCCACAAGATCAACGACAAAGATTTTTTTTAATAATCGCGTCGTATCATGTTTATCTTACGGGCTTCTTCAGAGCGCGATCACCGTCCAATGAGCTGGCCTCAGATCGGACAGTGCACGCTAATATCGGGCCGAGCTAATATCCAACCTTTAATTCCCGGGGAAAATGGTATCACCATACCGCCCAAGGCCACGTGGCGGCCGGTGGCACTGATCACTGCCAAACGGAGAAAACCGCCTCCCTGTTAAAAGCGATGCGATGAATTCCACCCAGTTTTTTTTTAATATAATGAAAATAAAACATTAAAAACCCAAAAATTAAATATACACAAATTTTTGTTGTTGGGAGGGTTTTATATTCGTGATTTGGCTTGGTGCTCGCCTGCGGGGCCATGGATGTATGGAAGATAATATGACTGGGGCGTTTATGCACAGGGCTAATCGGCATCAGAGTTTGTTTTAAACAAAAATAGTGCGCTTGGTGAGTTGCTCCGATGCAATAAGCGCTTAAAGGCTTAGCGCCTGGTTCCAGTACCAGGGCATGTGTAGTGGAAATGGTTAAGGACTTAGCCCAAGGGGGCTTAAACCTATATACAAAAATATGTATTTTTTTATGATTCGTTCAATGTTTTTCAATGGATTTGGGGGTTTCGGTACAATTTAAAAATGAGTTTTAAACTTACGAAAAATGATTTTCATCAATGGAAGAAAGGGAATGATGAAAAATAGAGGAATTACATGGGAAAAAAGGGTTAAAATAGAGATTAGTTTTTTTGAAGTGGAGGTAAGGGAAAGGTGGTTTTGCAGCAGTATTTTCTTATGAGATTAGCAGAATTTTAGAGTGTGAAGTGGAAATAACTGCAAATATTTTGGATAGAGGCATGAGGCCTTCAAGAGTCTTGAAGAGCCAACACTTTTTTAGCAGTAAAATTTGTTTGTTGAAGACTTCAAAAATGTTTTAGCCAACATTTGGTATAAAAAAATTTATAGCTGGCTAACAATGTAATAAAATAATCGAAAAATATGTCTTAAAACCTAATTAGGGTTGTGAAAAAGCTATAAAATGACAAAAATGGTAAAAATAATTACTTTTCACTTTTTACCTCTTGTGGAGCAATAGTTACCCATTTAGCACTGTGCTTTTCCAGCGATGATAGCTGACGATTCGGCAGAGCAATATCGAATTTGTCAGTTCCTGGTAAGAGCCAACACCTTTCCATTCATTTTGAATCCTTTTTCATGCTTGCAACCCTCAAGTTTTATTTCTGAGGGGGGGCGTTTGAAAATTTAGGGCATGATATTCGACATGTGTTTTGGGCATGGACTCGCGCCAATCGTATATTTTACTTAACTAGGGCATGCCCATTGGCGTGACTGTTTGAGAAACAGTCGTGCCAATGGTGCAAACCATTTTATGTTCAAAATGCTAGTTAATAGACCAAATTTTCACAAATTTGATTGTTTAATTAGGCTAACAATGTCCATATAACAATGTTTACAGGTATAAAGCGTCAAAATGGTAATAGAATGGAAAGAACAAGAACATAGTGAAGAGGACGAGCTTGCCATGGGAAATGAGAGATGCATGGAAGCTCTCAGAGAATATGGATTGAAAAAATTCTTCTTAACACTGTGTCTCTAAGCTCAACCAGAGCTGCTGCAGTATTTGATCAACATACGGGATGAAAATCAAGAAAATTTCATCTTTTGAGATCAATAACTTGAGATTGATGTCTCTAATGTCTATTTCATAACAGGATTATTGTGGAGGGGAGCAACCTCAATCCTAATCAACACCCAACCTTGCATGGAGAATATTTCCATGTTGATTGAAAGGGTATGTCCAGGGGCACGGAAGGGATTAGGCAGTGGAAAAGTTGATATTGAGACTATCCCATATTTGGCACTAAAAGTAGTGCTACATACCATCACACGAGTTGTGGGATCGCAAGCACCACACGAATAAACAAAGAGATAGTTGCTTCTTGTTGTAGACTGCTTGACACCGACCATCTACAACTGGGAAGAGGTCATGACAATAAACATGAAACACCGACTAACAAAATGCAAGAAGGCCAAATTGAAACAATTTGGTTGTGGATCTATCCGGTATCGTTCTTCTTGGAACAACTACCAATCTTTTAGCGGAAGGAGGTCATAGTCCCAACACCACCGGTGAGGGAACCACAAATGGCCCGATGGGCAACTTTGATGCCAAGGGTAGGGGGCGATCAATAGATGTCCTAGAGACCAGAATTCTTTGATTGCCTCCACCGATAGTTGATTGTCGTGGAGGAATGGCCCTACTCTGGTACTGATTTTACTCATGATCCGGAGCTCCCACTCTCTGAAGGAGAGGATTGGGATGAAGATTTGGGTAAGTCTCATTTTTTTCAATTTTCATGAGTATTATGATTTTTTTATTTATCTATGTTATGACATTAAATCCATGTGTTTTCAGATGTTGGCCAAGAGAGACCCGCAAGTATGTCACCAATAGCGAGGCGAATTCCTCGTGATTTTGACCCTCATGGTGAGTGAGGTGAGGAAGACGAGATCATGTGCAATCTGGAGGGAATCACACATGGAGTCTTGGACTATGCACGATTCGATGATGTTCCTCGTGCCTACCAGAGATATACCGTAGGGGTGCCCAACCAAATTCACCACTTGCTGAGGTAGCTCGTATGGGCAGTGACATGCTACCATGAGCATCATGCCTATTAGACACCTATGTTTTTTACCTGCATATTTGGGGAGACATGGTGTCTCGTGATGTAATAGAAACACACATATTTTTTGAAGTTATGATGCACACTGATGCAAACATTTGATATAAATATATATATATATAGATATATAGATATATATATATATATATATATATATATATATATATATATATATATATATATATATATACATCTATTTTCCTACATGGATCTTTTACATGTGATGATGATTTTACAAATTATGCAAATTTCTATCTAATACAATGTTGGCCATTGTATCAGTTAATTCATTCATTATTCTAGGAATATGTTGATATGTAATAAAATAAAAATGTCTTTCTAGCAAACGAATATGTAAAACAATCTCAGAATGTATGGATTTCTAACCGAATAATGACCATTGAGCTGAAGAATGGCAAGCTGTGAATCTAGATTTACAAGCAATGTGCATATGCCGAGTTTGATTGCCTCGGTTAATAGTTCAATGACAGTGCTATATTTAGTGAAATTTTTTGTAGTTCATCCTAGAAAAATACCTTGCAGATCTATCAACTCACCAGCAGGATCATAAATTACCCAGGTTGTTGAAGACAAATTCCTGGTACTCTCGGAAGCACCATCTGCGAAACTGACATAAGGGGTAATAGAGATCTGCACAATAATCAAGACCCAATAAGTAGGAAAAACACTCACAAAGAACAACAAACCAAAACATGTACAAAAATTAAAACAACACCTATGTACACAAATTATGCATGAATGACTCACACGTAATATTTTTTGAGATACAACCCATGTCTGGGTTTTTCAAGAGGATGACCTTCGTAATCAATGAGCTCATAGGCACCATTTTGCAACACACATTTAATAATGTAGGGTCCATGCCACATGGGTTGAAATTTTCCTACCCCCAGCTATTCATGAGCTTGGTCGTACAGGAGGAAGAGATCTCCTTCAACGAAGGAACGAGGGGAAACCGACTGGTCAAAATGAACTTTGACCCACTTCTTCTGTGCTTCGATAACTAGAGCAGCAAGGCAATGGGTTTCATCCAACCTTTCTAAATAAAGGAAACGCTATTCTTCTCATGAAGTATTTGGAAGTAATTCAACAACCAACTTGAGTGAAGGTATTTCACATTCAATCAAAAGAGTAGCTTCCAGACCAGAAACTAACTGGAAAGGAGTGAACTTGGTTGCGTTCTTAACTAAGGTTCGGTACGCCCAAAGAGCCGAAAATAAAATGAGATGCCAATTAGATTTATGAATCCCAATCATACGTTGAAGCACGGTGAAAAGAACTTTTTTCGCAACTTCAACCTAGCCATTGGCTTGACGATAGTACGGCATTGAGCTTTCGTGATTTAGACCCAACTTAGAAGTCAACTCCGCCACCATATAATGTCAAAAATGGGAACCATGATCAGTAATGATGGCTTGAGGGATGCCAAACCTAGCAATGATGTGATTGAAAATGAATTGAGCAGTTGTCTTACCGTGGGCGGCAAGTGTAGGCATTACTTCGGCCCATTTGGTGAACTAGTCCACAATTACGATAATATAGGCATTCCCCCCAGCTGAGTGAGGGTTACACATCATAAAATCGATGCCCCAATTCACAAATGGACCAACAGTAACAACATGATGAAGAGGTACGGGTAGCGCACGCATCTTGCGTTGGTAAATCTGGAAATCATGGCATTTACGAACCGTGACAATGCAGTCCTTGAAGATATAAGGCCAAAAATAATGCAACTGCAAGCTTGTAAATGCAATTGCGAATTTCAGCGATCTTGCGATCTTGTTATCATACTATTTTGTGATTAATATTTTGAATCTTGTTTTCAAAGAACGAGGGTGTTATTGGTTTTGCGAATTTCAGGGTTCTCGAAGATTTCTTTAAATCTTTAAATTCAGCGAATCCATAAACTGAAATGGCCAGCGTTTGCAGGTTAATATCCTGCATTTTGACAATAGCACTATTGGCTGGTCAGGTTAGTGGCACATTGTTTTGTAGAGAATGCAAGAAAAAACAGGAATTGCAATACGCTAATAAATATGGCAATTCCAAAATTAGAGATAAAATTAGAAAGGAGAAATTTGAACCTGAGGAAACCCAGTTAGCCGTCAACCATTCGGCATCTAAAGTCCATGTAACGCCTGTGAGGGAATACCTTAAAGATAATTAAAAAATTTCTCATTATTCCAATGGCAGTACTGATCATATGGAAAAACCTTTGGAATACAAATTATTGTGTGGAAAATGGTTGAGTACAAGGAATTTAACTTATTCATTTTTCAATTTTTCAGAATCATCCATACTGAGCATAGATGACATTAGGTTTGCAGTTGCTTCAGCCTTCAGCAAGTGGGCGGTAGTTGTTGACTTGGATTTTAGAGAGAGCCGTGACTATAATAAGGAAGAAAATATAAAGATTATGTTCACGGGGCGAGACCACACAAATCCATGGTACTTTGACGGCCCTGGTGGCAGACTAGCTTCTAGTTTTCAACCAGAAGATGGTTGATTTTACCTGGACAACGAAGAGCTTTGGGCCGTGAATATGGAGGTGACCGATTTTTTATATTATCAAAATCGAATCATCGAAAATCCATACTCATGAAACCATATTTACCAAATACTAATTCGAATATAGTAAAAGGATAATTCAAATACGGTAAAAACATTTCCCATTATAAAACCGCAAATTTGAGTAAGTAAACAGATTTCCCCTGAATACGGGAAAAATATTTTCACTAATTCGAATACGGTAAATAGATTTCCCACCATAGAACCATAATTATCAAATATATTAATATGGTAAAAATTTGAGGGTATGCATCTTTAAAATATTTCCCATCATAAAATCATCCAATATTGTTATTTTTTTTCAAAATATATAGATATAGATATACACATTCACTTATTTCCAATATTAATATTTTCTGTGAATTAAAAATGATTTAGAAACCGCGGAAAATAAAATACATCATTAAAAACTAAAAACACATATAAATAAAATCTAATTAATAAATTCAATTCTGAAATATAATATAAAAAATAATAATCTAATTAGATAACTAACAAAAATTCAAAACTGAAATATAATATAAAAAATAGGAGTTGTCTTTAGTGCAACTTTTTAGAGTTTCAGGTGCCGGAATCTGGTGAAAAAAATTGAGGTAAAATCTTGGTTTTTGCTATTTAAATTGGTTTTTTGACTCTATATATGGATTCAGCACCCTCAAAAATCTCTAGGGCACTTAAATTGTGCAAGATTAGCAATCAAACTTCTCTTTCAATGAATTCCTGCTAGATTTTAGAGAAATTACACCAGAAAAAGCCACCGTAAAACCTTTCAAAAAGTCGCACTAAAGACTACTCGTTAAAAATAAGATACTATCTTCCATGGCTGGCCCTCTCCAATGGCATCACCCTTTCCCCTAAGTGGCAACACTCGGGAAATTGTAACGGTCAATTTTAATTTTATATTATTATAAATTCTTTCATTAAATAATATTATCTGTAGTGAGAAACCCCAGCAGTTATAAAGGGCTAGCATAGTACCTTACTCTTATCATTTTCAAAGCTATAGCCAACTTGTTCTTATTTTCAGTGAGCTTGTTAATGCAACTGCGATCTTGCGATCTTGTTATCATAGTGTTTTGTGATCAATATTGTGAATCTTGTTTTCAAGGAAGGAGGGTGTAACTGGGTCTGTGAATTTCAAGGTTTCCCAAGATTTATTTAAATCTTTAAATTCAAGAAATCCATAAACTGAAATGGGCAGCGTTTGGAGGTTAATATCCTATCTTTTGACAATAGCACTATTGGCTAGTCAAGTTAGTGGCACATTGTTCTGCAGAGAGTGCCAAAAAACACAAGAATTGCAATATGCTAATTGTTATGCTTGTTACGCTCCCTCTTCCAATCATTTCTAGAAATAAATGCAGTAATTATGATTTCATTAATTTATGGAAACAAACTGCAGTGATTTCCTTTAATTACGGAAATCAACTGCAGTTAATTAATTTCTTGTTGGGAGCTTCTAAAGTGGTCCATTACTCCCACTACAGTTCTCTACCATGATTTGGGGAACACTTGACACATAGCCAACAAAATCTTGATGGAAGCTTGGCTATAAATATTTTTGTTTGGTCCCCAAGCTCACTAACTCAATCCCCTTCAGTTTTACACCATCAAGTTAGAGTGAGGAGAGCTTGGAAGTCCTTTCAGATTTCTGTATCCTTTAATTTTTGTTTTAGTGAGAGCTTTTGGGAGAGTTTTGTAAATCCAAGTGTGGAGTTTGCAAAGCTTTCTATTTCTGTGCTTTCATCACTTGAAGAAAAATATGAAGTTTTAAAGAGTTTCAGCAAAACAGATTGGTAGAGAATTTTTTTTATACAGTGAAGCAACCGGAAAATTTTTGCATACAAAATATCTTGTGAGCCATCAATGGCTGAGGTATGATTTATTGGAAATTTATTTTTATTTTATAATTCTTTTAAAGTATTTATTCCACATTTTAGAATCGTTATTTTTAAGCTTACATTTGGTATCAGAGGGAGGTTTTATCTCTGCCTTGGTGGTTATAGACATATTTTGGCCAAAATGTCATATTTTGAGAATTTTCTGGATTAAAGCATTTATTTGGAAATATGTCTAATTTCTGCTCATTTTTTATTCTTATTTAGTTTAAATTATATGCAATTTGAAAAATATGCTCGTATTTAATTTTCATGAATTAATTATTTCTGTTTTAATTAAAACATGTTATTTTGGATGAGTATACGAGTCCAATCGTTAAATGTTATGCATAAATTTTATAGTTTTCTTTATGAAAATTATCATTATTCTTATATCAAGTTAATTTTTATGTAAATAATGTCTAGTGATCCATATAATTTTAATTGATTAGAGAATAGCCACAACACCTATAATTAAATAAAATTATATATTATAATTGATTAGGATCACATAAAGATTATTTAGACATTAATTGCAATTAATTATACTAAATATAATAAATTTTATCCCACAGGAATTTTTGTTATATTTATGTAATTAATTAGGATAAAATATTCATAACTTACCCATAGGAGTTATGAATTAATAGCTTTATCATAAAGTTCAAAACTAAGATAGAATTTATATCAAATTATAATCATGATATACCCTTAGAATTATTATTTAAGTGAATAATTTGATAAATTCTATCATAAAGAATAACCGAATATCCTTGAATTGAAAATTTAGTCCACAGACAATTTTTATGTCATTAGATTCAATTTTAAGCATGATTTACATTGGTAAAGCATGAAATTTTATTTATGCCTCAATTTTAACATAAACATGTGATCTTTAATTTTATGCAGTTGTACTACCTGAAAATTTCTCTAAAATTCGTACTGATATCCCTGAACTTAAGGGAGATAAATATAAGTTCTGGAAGGAGAGAATTCTCCTTCATTTGGGGTGGATGGACATAGACTATGCTATTAGGAAAGATGAACCACCGGCACTCAATAATAACAGCACTGCAGCGGACATCACGCTTTATGAACGATGGGAACGATCTAATTGCCTAAGCGTGATGTTCATTAAGACTAAAATTTCAGCTAGTATTCATGGTTCCGTTGAACAGCATGAAAAGGTCCAAGACTTTTTGAAAGCCATTGATGATCAATTCATCACTTCAAACAAGGCACTTGCAAGCACCCTAATTATGAAGCTCTCATCCCTAAGGCTCACCAGTGTAAAAGGTGTGCGCAAGCACATCATGCGAATGAGGGACACTGCGGCTCAATTGAAGAAACTTGAGGTCGAAATATCAGAGTCTTTCCTAGTGCACTACATCCTAAACACCCTTCTGCACCAATATAGACCCTTCAAAATCTCATACAACACACATAAAGATAAATGGTCAATTAATGAACTCATGACCATGTGTGTTCAAGAAGAAGAGAGACTGGTGATGGAAATGGGAGAAAGTGCAATGCTGGCAACATGAGAAAAGGGAAAATTTCAAGCCAGTCGGAAAGGGAAAGGTAAAGTACCTCCCCAAGCTGATATCAAGAAGGATTCCAAGTGTTTCTTCTGTAAAAAGAAGGGACACATGAAGAAGGAACGCGCCAAATTTCAGAAATGGCTTGCAGACAAAGGTAATCCAATCTCGTTTGTTTGTTATGAATATAATATGGTTAATGTCAATATTAACACCTGGTGGATTGATTCTGGATCAACAATTCACATTTCGAATTCCTTGCAGGGTTTGCAAAACCTAAGGAAGCCAGTGGGAAGTGAGCAAAGCATCTTATTAGGAAACAAGATGGGCTCGCATGTGGAAGCTATTGGAACATGCTATTTAAACTTAAGTAGTGGCTTTGTTTTAGAATTAAAAAATACCTTTTATGCACCAATTTTTTCTAAAAACTTGATTTCAGTTTTAAGGCTTGTACCTTTTGGATATTCCTTTAACTTTTCAGAAACATCCTTGAGTTTATTTCATAAATCTTATTTTGTTGGGAATGGTATTCTGTCTAATGGTCTTTACTGCATTAATTTACAAAAAAATGTCACTTATGATTCAATTCATGTTCACACTAGCACTAAAATATGTGTTATTGATGAAAATTCCTCTAAATTATGGCACCAGAGACTAGGTCATATCTCCATAGAAAGAATTAAAATATTGGTAAATGAAGGGGTACTTGATACTCTGGATTTTACTGTTTTTGAGACTTGTGTGGACTGCATAAAGGGAAAGGAGAGCAAAAAGTCAAAGAAAGGTGCCAATAGGAGTTCAGACATATTAGAGATCATACATACTGATATATGTAGTCCAGACATGGACTCACATGGTCAGAGATACTTCATCTCTTTTATAGATGATTGCTCATGATATATGTATCTCTACATGCTTCATAAAAAGAGCGAAGCATTAGATGCCTTTAATATCTTTAAGGCTGAAGTAGAGTATCAATGCAGAAAGCAAATTAAGATCGTGAGATCGGATAGAGGTGGAGAATATTATGGTAGATACACAGAAGATGGACAAGCACCTGGGCCATTCGCAAAATTTCTTCAAGAGCATGGGCTTGTTTCCCAATACACCATGCCTGGTTCACCCAACCAAAATGGTGTAGCAGAAAGAAGAAACCGAACATTATTGGACATGGTGTGGAGTATGCTTAGCAGCTCCAATATTCCTAAATCCTTGTGGAATGAAGCACTTAAGATGCCAGTGTATATATTAAACCGAGTTCCAACCAAGGCTATTCCTAAAACGCCATTTGAATTATGGAAAGGTTGGAAACCGAGTTTGCGACATATGCGCATTTGGGGATGCCCGTCTGAAGTGAGAATATATAATCCACAAGAGAAGAAGCTGGACCCAAGGACCATTAGTGGGTATTTCATTGGTTATGCTGAAAGGTCTAAAGGTTACAGATTTTATTGTCCATCTAAGAGCACTAGGATTGTGGAATCAAGAAATGCAAAGTTTCTTGAAAATGACTTGATCAGTGGGAGCGATCAAACCAGGAGCATAGTTTCTGAGAAGGATCATTCAAAATATCAACCTTCCACCTCAATTGATAGATTGGCTATTGTTCACAGCACCCCTTAAGTACAAAATTGTGTTGAACAACCAATTGTTGAAGTTCCACAAGCTGCTGATGACATTACAGTAGATCATATAGTTCAAGAATTGCCAAGAATTCTTGAACAACGAGTTGAACCACATAATTCTTAGGAAGATGGTGGTACAACATTAAGAATATCTACTAGACCAAAGATATAAGTAATTCATGATGATTATGTTGTGTATCTGCAAGAATCTGACTACAACATTGGAGCCGAAAATGATCCTCAGTATTTTTCACAAGCCATGAGTTGCAAAGAATCAGAATTATGGTACAATGCCATGAAATAAGAGATGAATTCTATGAAGATTAATGAAGTATGGGATCTTTTTGAGTTGCCTAATGGTGCAAAATCCATTGGATGTAAATGGGTCTTTAAGACAAAGAAAAACTCATTGGGCAACATTGATAGATACAAGGCAAGACTTGTTGCAAAGGGATTCACTCAAAAAGAAGGAATCAATTACACAGAGACATTCTCTCCTGTATCTAAGAAAGATTCCTTGCACGTTATTGTGGCATTGTAGCCCATTTTGACTTGGATCTACACCAAATGGATGTGAAAATGACTTTCCTCAATGGAGATCTAGAGGAGGAGGTTTACATGAAACAACCCGAAGGATTCTCCTCTAGTGATGGTGAGAAATTGGTTTGCAAGCTCAAGAAATCATTATGTGGATTAAAACAAGCATCCCGCCAATGGTATTTGAAATTTCATAATGTAATTTATTCCTTCGGTTTTGTAGAAAACATTATGGATGAATGTATATACCTGAAATTCAGTGGGAGTAAAATTTGTATTCTTGTTTTATATGTGGATGATATTTTGCTAGCAACCAATGATAAGGGTTTGCTGCATGAGGTGAAACAATTCCTCTCTAAAAATTTCTATATGAAGGATATGGGTGAGGCATCTTATGTCATTGGCATTAAGAACCATAAAGACATATTTCAAGGTATCTTGGGTCTGTCTCAGGAAACCTATATTAATAAAATTTTAGAGAGATTTCAGATGAAGGATTTTTCACCAAGTGTCGCTCCCATTGTGAAGGGTGATAGGTTCAGTTTGAACCAATGCCAGAAGTACGACTTTGAAAGGGAAAAAATGAAGAACATCCCATATGCTTCTACTGTCAAAAGCCTAATGTATGCTCAAGTCTACACAAGACCTGACATTGCATTTGTTGTGGGAATGTTGGGACGATATCAGAGTGATCCAGGTTTAGACCACTTGAGAGCCGCAAAGAAATTAATGAGGTACCTTCAAGGAACCAAAAACTACATGCTTATGTATAGACAGACGAACAATTTGGAAGTAATTGGCTACTCAGATTCTGACTTTGCTGGATGTGTTGATTCACGCAAATCAACATTAGGATACATTTTTATGATGGCCAGTGGAGCTATATCATGGAGGAGTGCCAAGAAGACCTTGATTTCCACTTCCACTATGGAATCCAAGTTCGTCTCCTATTTTGAGGCTACTTTACATGGTGTATGGCTTAAGAGTTTCATTTTTGGGCTTAGAATTATGGATTCTATCTCTAAGCCATTGAGAATATATTGCAACAATTCAGCTGTTGTTTTTATGGATAAGAACAACAAAAGTGGGAGTCAAAATAAACACATCGACATTAATTATTTAGCTATAAGGGAACGTGTTAAAGAAAAGAAAGTGGTCATTGAGCACATTAGAACTGAGTTGATGATCGTTGATCCTTTGACCTAGGGCATGCCACCGTTTAAATTCAAGGATCATGTAATGAATATGGGACTTGGTTCCATTATGTAGTTTCTCATTGTATGAACAATGTTATTTTTAATGAAATTCTTAATCATTGTGATGTTTTTTCTCATATTCATGTGCACCTTAATTTGATTTGAGAGAATTCATCTATGTAGGACCAAGAATAAATATAGGGTTTATTCATTAAGAAATTGTTGCCACATTAATTTTAATAGAAATAAGTACATAGTAATACATGGAAGATAATACTCGTCATTAGAGGACTTATTGCCATGATTCATGTATCTATTACTTAATATAGATATCAGTGGGTTTTAAGATGAGACATTAAGTTTGGAAGTATGGACCAAGTGGGAGAATGTTACGCTTGTTATGCTCCCTCTCCCAATCATTTCTGGAAGTAATTGCAGTAGTTATTTCTAGAAATAACTGCAGTAATTATGATTTCCTTAATTTATGGAAACGAACTGCTGTGATTTCCTTTAATTACGAAAATCAACTGCAGTTAATTAATTTCTTGTTGGGAGCTTCTGAAGTGGTCCATTACTCCCACTACAGTTCTCTACCACGATTTGTAGAACACTTGACACATAGCCAACAGAAGCTTGATGGAAGCTTGGCTATAAATATTTTTGTTTGGTCCCCAAGCTCACTAACTCAATCCCCTTCAGTTTTACACCATCAAGTTAGAGTGAGGAGAGCTTGGAAGTCCTTTCATATTTCTGTATCCTTTAATTTTTGTTTTAGTGAGAGCTTTTGGGAGAGTTTTGTAAATCCAAGGGTGGAGTTTGCAAAGCTTTCTATTTCTCCACTTTCATCACTTGAAGAAAAATATGAAGTTTTAAAGAGTTTCAGCAAAACAGATTGGTAGCAAAAGTTTTTTTTATATAGTGAAGCAACCAGAAAATTTTTGCATACAAAATATCTTGTGAGCCATCAATGGCTGGAGGTATGATTTATTGGGTATTTATTTTTATTTGACGATTATTTTAAAGTATTTATTCCACATTTTAGAATTTTTATTTTGAAGCTTACACTAATAACTATGGCAATTCCAAAATTAGAGAGAGAAGTAGAAAAGGGAAATTTGAACCTGAGGAAACCCAATCAGCAGTTAACCATTTGGCATCTAAAGTCGATGAAGTGCCTGTGAGGGAATATCTTAAAGATAACAACAACTTATCTCATTATTCCAATGGTAGGACTGATCATAAGGAAAAACATTTGGAATACAAATTATTGCGTGGAAAATGGTTGAGTACAAGGAATTTAACTTATTCATTTTTCAATTTTTCAGAATCATCCATACTGAGCATAGATGACATTAGGTTTGCAGTTGCTTCGGCCTTTAGCAAGTGGGTGGCAGTTGTTGAGTTGGATTTCAGAGAGAGACATGACTATAATAAGGAAGAAAATATAAAGATTATGTTCATGGGGCGAGACCACACAAATCCATGGTCCTTTGACGGCCCTGGTGGCACACTTGCTTCTAGTTTTCCACCAGAAGATGGTCCATTTTACCTGGACAACGAAGAACTTTGAACCGTGAATATGGAGGTGACCGATGATGATTTGGCCATGGATCTTGAGATTACATCTCTTCACGAAATTGGGCATTTGATTGGGTTGGGTCATTCCAAACTCAGTTGATCCATCATGTTTGGCTTCATTTCCTCTAGACAAATAAAGCATCACCTCACTTGTGATGATATACAAGGAGCAATGGTTCTTTATGGCCCCTACATCACTAGTTCTGATAATCCATACGTAGGGCCTAATGGAAAATTTAAGGAGTATGGATGCCTCAAGCTTTTCCATAAAAATGATCCTCATTATGATCCAACAGTTGAATTTCATTTCATGTTGTATTTTAGTTTAGGGTTATCTTTCATTATTCTCATATTTTGGTTGATGAAATGTTCAAAGGTTCGAACATGTTTTGATTTACTATTCTCATTATTGTTTGAGTGATCAAATATTGTTTTAGGGCTCCAAAATAGCTGAGAAAAGAAATGGGAGGAGCCCTTGAAGATCGAGAAGGGAAATGCTACGAGCCAACGCAAGAGAACCTTCTATCTTGGCTCTGCTCTGCTTGGCTCTTTAGATGTTGGACAATGATTATTTATTTTAATGCTTCACACATTATTAGTGTGTAAAGTTTTAGGTCATGGCCCTATAAGTAAAGACATATTACTCTATTTGTTTGAAGTTAATTTGTTGTAAATATTTGAAATCAATTTATGCCAGTGACTTGGAAATATTACAAACACTTTTAAATTTAATTTCATATTTTTGCGTTGTTTTATCTTGATTTCGAAAGCTGTAATAATCTTAATATCCTTGTGTCACAAATAGTTTTATTTTTATTTATAAAAATCTTAAGCATTTATGAGTCTATACATTGTTAGTCAATGTGAAAGTGAAACCATTGCAAGTGCGTATCCCTATAAATATAGTAAACATTAAATTCGGCACTGCTTATGTATATATGACAAATAAATTTCATAATACTTCATAAACTTTGACAATAGTTTTATCGAAACTTTCATAATATGTATGAGAAAGATGTATGCTCATGTATATATGACAAATAAATTTCATAATACTTCATAAATTTTGACAGTAGTTTTATCGAAACTTTCATAATATGTATGAGAAAAATGTATTTTGACGTTTTGATAAATTAATCATACACCTCTTGAGATGGGTTAACCTGAAAATTCTCATTCCATATTGCAAAGTGTATATGCAGTGTATATTGCAAAGTGTATAAAGTCTGCATGGCCATATAAGTTTACTAAGTATAAAAATAAGAATTTATCAATGTGTATAAATTATCAATTTGTATAATTTAGATTTATTGTGAATAATTTAGATTTATTTTGAAAATTTTTTATTTTCTTTGTATCACCGGTTCTGGGATATATATATATACTCCATTTGGAGAATTCAGGAAAAAGTAAATATGTCGGTTAGAACCTAATAGCATTAACTCACATAAGCTGCGTGACGTAATTTGAATTTGACTCAAATTCAAATTTGTTGGTGAGAACTCTGCTCAGTTAACTCAGAGAAGTTGCATGACATAATTTGAGTTTGATATCAGGTCCTTGGAGAACAGGTGGGTTGAACGCAATTAATTATTAAGAGATGAACGAACGAGATTTAATGGCCACAATACGGTATGTTATTATTTGATCTGTAACTGTGATGGCAATTTTGTTGCCCAAGGCGATCACCTCCCTCCAGAAGATGTCTATAATGCCTTAATTTTCAATTTGATAAATGGCAGTGGATAAATTGATATTTGCATGTGAACTAGATTTAATAAGCATATAAATTTTAACTTAAATTTAATAAGTACAAAATTAAGAATTTATTAATTTGCATAATTTAGATTTATTTTGAATTATTATTATAATGAAAAGTGTGAATTTTTATTTTATTTTTTATTTCTTAAATTTTTTATAATATATATGGTTAGTAATCAAGAGATGAATAATTTTAGTTTTAACTCTTTTTTTTTTTTTAGAAAATAATATAAAAATAAGAATTTATACAAATTCATAAATTCTATATATATATATATATATATATATATATATATGTTATTTGGTTAGTAGTCTAATAATTTTAGTATATATATGCTATTTGGTTTGTAGTCAAAAGATGAATAATTTTGTTTTACATTTTTTATTTTATTTTATAGAAAATAATGACATGAATAAGTATAAGAATAAGAATTTATCAATGAGTATTTACTAGGATTTATTTTGAATCATTGCTATGGTGAAAGTGTGAATTTTATTTTTCTTTATTCCTTAATTTTGTTATAATTTTTTATTTTACATATATATATATATATATATATATATATATATATAGATATATATAGATATTATTGGGTAGTAGTCAAGAGATGAATAATTTTAGTTTAATTTTTTATTTTTTATGGAAAATAATAATATGAATTTATTTCAAACATATATTAAATTTTTCAAATGAAGAATGCTTCAAATATAATAATAATTTTAATATTGTATTGCATATAATAAAATTTAGCATAAAAGTATCTAATTTATGTTTTATATTTTATTTTAAAAATATCTTAAATTTAAAACTCTTTTAATAATGAGCTTTTTTTTTTTTTGAATTGAAATATTTAGAAAAAAAATAACATTTTTATATTGGTTTACAAAATACTCTAAATTTGAAAAGTTGAGGAAAAGTATATGGACTATTATGTGAGGAAAACATTGCATAAGAAGAATCTCTTGTATGAAAAACCTATCTAATCTTTTAAAAGTATAATTCAAGTCTTTCCTCCTATTAATCTAAACACAATCATCTTTTGGAATAGTGGAAAGGAAAAAATACCTTCTTTGAGGAGATCATTGCACCACCAATTTTTCCTTCTTTTGAATAACGTTATCTTGAAATCTACATCTTGTATCAAATTTATGACATGACCAAAACTATTTTTCCATGGGAACGCATCCAAAAGAGTGGGGACCATTCCCCCATGTCTCTCACCCTTCAAGGGAAATGGACATTTGGGGAAATATTTTCCAATGTCCCCTTTTCGAGAAACTCAAGAAAATGCATGAGAAACATTTCCCCATTATGGGTGACACATTTCTCCAAAAGTGGGGTGTTTGGGTGCCTTTAAGCTGGGTATTTGCATGCCCTATCCATAAATTTCTTCAAGTTATAAATATGTCCCCAAGATTGATAATATATTAAATGAATGATGTTGTAACACAAGATACTCCTAAAGATGAGTTTCTTAACACTCTCCTTCATGAAAAATGGTAAAATCCCAAGGCTGGATAGTTTGATAGTAGAGTTCTATTTGGGATTCTCTAAATTCTTCAAAGGTAACCTCTTAAAGGCAGTCAATGAATCCAAATAATTATGGAGAGTATGGTTATAGAGAGTTATAGGGGTTTTGAATTCCACCTTTATTACTCTTATTGAAAAGAAGCAAATCATGTGGACTTTTGAGGATTTTATCCCCATTTTGCATTGTAATTTTATCTACTAAATAATAACAAAAATCATTGCTCAAAATTATTTGGAAGGAACAATTTGGATTTCTTCAACATAGATAGATTCATGATGTAGTGGCTTTGCTGTAGGAAATAAATCATTCCATTAAAATTGCTAAGAAAAATGAGACAACCCTAAAATTTGATTTTTCAAAGACCTATGACCATGTAAGTTGGACTTTTTTATGTGTAATCCTTATTTAGATTAGATTACATATAAGTATGATAAATTGGATAATGAGATGTATCAGCTCCATATTTTTCATCGTTTAATATATGGGACTTTATCAAACTTTTTTCATCCATCTCATGGTCTAAGGAAGGGATTTCCTCTACCACCATTTATTTTTATGTTGCTGGTCAAATGTCTTAGGAATATTATTGCTCAATAAAGGAAAATTGGCGCTTCAAAAACTATCAAAATCCCTCTACAAAACACTTTATTTCATCTCATATTCATTGATGGCATCCTTTTTTTATTTTTCTCTAGTCCCTCTCAAGATCATCATTATTTGAGAAGGATCTTCTTATTTTATGGAGATGTTAAAAGTCTTGTTATTAATCTTCAAAAGCCATGTCTTATTGATAATAGTTTGGATCCTGCTATTTTGATCAAAGCCACAACTCTCTTTCCTTTTAAATACAAATGTTGGTCATGTGTTATATTATTTGCATGACTATACCACAAGTTGTAAATTGTGTAATGCATAGTAAGAGGGTGGTAGCTCCCCCTTATTTGATGGTTTGAGGGTAGCACCCCCGGAAGGTATTTTTTTCATAAATCTTTTACATCTCCTTTTTATAATTTTTTATATACAATTTTTGTTAAAATTTGTTTTGTGTGCATGGTGGGTTTTTCCATGGTTTTATAGTTTCGATTAAGGAATTGTGATTGTTTTCTAATGATGAGTAAATATATTGACAATTCATGGATACCAAGGGATATATATTGTATTAAAATATTGTGTAAAAGAGTATATATATTAAAAAATATCATTCATTTTCCTAGTTTTAGGTTTCAAGGATAAAATATCTATGCTTATATGTAAATTTTAAATTCCATGTTTTGTGTTTTATTAAGAATATATTAGAAATAATTAATTGTACAAGTTTAAAGAATAAATTTAGTATCAAAACAGTTTTGGATTTAAGGGGACACCTTTGGGGCTAGGGTTTGGCTCTGACATGTGGTAGACCTTATTATAGTGGGGGATCTATGGAAGCGATTCTTATGGTGAAATGGAAATGGTGAGAAATTCAAAGAGAGGAATGGAGAAATTCAATGGAAGGGATTTGAGCTATCTAAGTTCAAATTGGAATATTTGTTGTTGGAAATAGATAAGTGGATCACTAGGGATCTAAGTATTGCGCCAACATATATGTCAACAAAATAATGGAACAAGTTGGATAGAAAGGAAAAGAGAATAATATGTTTGTGTCTCTCAGATTCAGTATTACCAATGTTTCAAGGGAAGATACAACACAATATTTGTGGGATAATCTACAAGCTTTGTATCTATGTAAGAAACTGGTCAACAAATTTTTCTTATGAAGAAGTTTTATAACATGAGGATGAAGGATGGAGATCTAGTGACAAATTATATGAATTCCTTCAATATTGTGGTAAGGAAACATTATCTATTCATATTAGTATTTTAGATGAATATAAATGCAATATTTTTGAATGTTCTATACCAAACTCATGGGATAGTCTAGTTGTTTCGATAGGTAGCAATACAACTACTTTAAAGTTTTATAAAATCATCTCATCCTTGTTGTCAGAAAATATGAGACAAAAAAACATGGAAAGATGAAATGGAGATGACTTATTTGTAAGAGGATGATCCTGAAAATAAAAATAGAAATAAGTCCTTGAGTGGGAGACATTAATCTAGAGGAAGATCCAAATATCTAAGAAAGTACAAAAAGCTATGTTAGAGATGTGGAAAATAAAAGCATTGCAAGAAATATTGTTTATCTAAAATTCCTCACAAAGGGAATTTATTTGAAGATGCTCCTTTATAGAAGAAAAAATATCCTTAGATAAAGGAGGGGATGCATACTTTTCTTATTCAAGTACACATGTAGATCATGAGGCATGACTAGTCAACTTAGGCACATTCTTTCATATGAACCCTCACATGGAGTTGATTTGAAAATATGAAAGATTTGATGGTGGTGATGTTTTCTTGGGAGGAAAATCGACAACTAAAATCATTGGAAATGAAAAATTTGAGTTGAAGCTTATGGGTGGAAGTATTACAAGATTCCATGGTGTTATGCACATCCTAGGATTTTCCAAAAACTTGATTTATATAAGTAATACGAGTGATGCAAGTGTAAAAGTAATGCTTGAAAAGTATACATGCAATATGGTTCATGGAGTAATGGCATTATAGAGGGGATTTCAAATTGGAACTCTATATAATTTATTGGGAACAATTTTTAGTTATGGGTGCAACAAATCCATTATTCCTAAGAGTGTAGTGAAAGAACGAAAAATAAATTGCATCTTCTCAACAAATGACTATGATATGGCATCAAATACTAGGATATATCTGACATAAGGGCCTTTAAGTACTACACAATAATTCTATGGTAAAATGTATTTCTAATTACTCTCTAGATTTTGATTTTTATGAAGAATGTTTGTTTGGAAAGTAAAATTGGGTATGATTATCCTCTAATTCTTCAAGGTCAGAGGGAATATTGCAATTGGTGCATAGTGATGTGTGTAGATCCATGTTTATTCCATCAATGGGTAAATATATGTACAATGTCTCATTTACAGACAAATTCCCAAGTAATACATGGATTTATTTCCTCATTAGGAAATCTAAAGTCCTTCACAAGTTCAAATAGTTTAAGTCTCTTGTGGAAAATCAAACAGAGAATAAAATTAAGATGTTGATAACATATAATGGTAGAAAATTTTTGGGAATGAATTTGAATAGTTCAGTAAGAAGTAAGTATAATAAGGAAGAAATGAAGGATCATGCTAAGTCATGTTGAGTTAGGAAATTAATAAAGAATGAATAGGAGGTTAATAGAGAAATCAAGGAGCATTCTCAGTCGTGTTGAGTTAGGAAATGAATAAAGAATGCATCCCAAAAGAGGATTGACCCTTAGCCCTTAAAATGAGAACTTTCATCTAAGATGCACACCTTAAGAATCCCTATAGAGCCACCATTTATGCTCAACTATGTTTTCTAGCTCCCCTAGACCACAAGAAATGATAGGACTATCCAATCTTCATCATAATATAAGCCACACACCCACATTCCCCTCCCAAGGATAATCTGTCACATCATCCCACCAGTGAAAACAACCTAATATCCTTAAGGATGCTAATTATTTTGTGTGGATTAGGTCACAATGCTCCAATATCTTCAAATAATACTAAGGTCTTCATGCAAGTAAGCCTCAAATCAAGGACAATTTGTTGGAAAAAAAGTCATTTCTACTCTGAATGCACCAAAATGCGTATAATGGGGGTGATTTATATTCCTTTTGGTCCTTATTCCATCTGTTGAGACATGAACCAATAAAGGTGTTGGGCCTTAAATATGCCCATGTTTTTTCCATGAAATATCACCATTCATGCCCTAAAACCCTAGTTTTTTAGCCCATTCCATACCCTATTTCTATAATTTTCCATCAAATACACTATGTGGTTGATTATCAATAGTTTTATTCACTTCTATATTATTAAATATGATTATGCTATGATTTAATGATGACAATTTTGTTCAGTACATTTATCACAAGGTTCCATTGCCGAAATCCTTCACAAACCAGTTGAGTGTGAAAATGCCTAATTTAGGGCTTTGACACTTTTGGCATGCTTCCAAAGAAACGGAGAGAGGTTATTGTCAAAAATAGTGTTATGATACCTCTCCATAACTTGGATTCCACCCAAATCACTGAGGTCAGTCTCTATAAGGAAGTTAGCCAATTTGTCCAAATGTGCAATCAATTTTAAACTGCCAACTTAAATCTGAAATTGTAATGGTCAATTTTAATTTTATATTTTTATAAATATTTTTATTAAATAATATTATCAATACTTGGAAACCCTAGCAGTTATAAAGCATAGGCACACCTTTCCTTATCATTTTCAAATCTTCTTTTCAGTGAGCTTGTTAATGCAATTGTGAATTTCAACGATCTTGTTCTCATAGTGTTTTGTGATCATTGTGAATCTTGTTTTCAAGGATGGTGTTATTGGGTCAGTGAATTTCAGGGTTCACCAATTTTTCTTAGGATTTATTTAAATATTTAAATTAAGGAAATCCATAAACCGAAATGGGCAACATTTGCAGGTTAATATCCTGCCTTTCGACGATAACACTATTAGTGCGCCAGGTTAGCAGCACATTGTTCTGCAGAGAATGTGAGGAAACACAAGAATTACAATATGCTACTAACTACAGAAATTCAAAAATTAGAGAGAAAAGTAGAAATCCAAAATTTGACCCTGAGGAAACCGAGTCATTCGTTAACCATTTGGCCTCTAAGGTCCATGTAGTGAGGGAATACCTTAAAAATAACAACAACTTATCTCATTATTCCAATGGAACTGATCATATGCCTTTACAGGAAAACCCTTTGGAATACAAATTATTGTGTGTAAAATGGTTGACTACAAGGAATTTAACTTATTCATTTTTCAAATTTTCAGAATCATCCATACTGAGCATAGATGACATTAGGTTTGCATTGTCTTTGACCTTCATCAAGTGGGTGGTAGTTGTTCAGTTGCATTTTAGAGAGGCCCGTGACTATAATAATGAAGAAAATATAAATATTATGTTCATGGGGCTAGACCACACAAAACCATGGTCCTTCGCCGACCCTCATGGCAGACTAGTTGTTGGTTTTCCACCAGAGGATGGTCGATTTTACTTGGACAGTGAAGAAATTTGGGCATTGAACATTGAGGTCACTGATGATGATTTGGCCATGGATCTTGAGACTATAGCTCTTCATGATATTGGGCATTTTATTGGATTGGGCCATTCCAAATTTAGTTGCTCCATAATGTATAGCTTGATTAACTCGATAAAAATAAAGCATCACCTCATTTGTGATGATATAAAAGGAGAAATTTTTATTTATGGTCCACGTGCTTCTGAAGTACTGCATCATAATACATACGTTGGGCCTAATGGAAAATTCAAGGAGCATGGATGCCTCAAGCTTTGCCATAAAAATTATCCTCATTATGATCTAGCCAAATATGATAAATCTAATTTCATGTTGTATTTTAGTTTAGGGTTATCTTCCATTATTCTCATATTTTGGTTCATCAAATGTTCGAAGGTTCAAAGCTGTTTTGATTTACTATTCTCATTATTGTTTGAGTGATCAAATGTTTTAGGGCTCCAATATAGTTAACAAAAGAAATGTGAGGAGGAGCCCTTGAATATCGAAAATGGAAATGCAACGAGCCAACACAAGCTAATAACCTTTTGTATTGGCTCTGCTTGGCTCTTTAAATGTTGAACAATGATTATTTCTTTTAATGCTTCACACATAGAACTTTACATTTATTACTATAAGGTTTTAGGTGATTGATTTTTAAGTAAAGACATATTAATACTCTATTTTTTTGAGGTTAGTTTGTTGTAAATATTTGAAATCAATCTATGCCAGCTACTTGGAAATAAATATTGCAAATACATTTAAATTTTATTTTAGTTATTTTCAATATTTTAACTTGATTTTGGAAGTGATAATCCTAATATCCTTGTGTGACAAATAGTTTTATTTTTATTTATAAACATCTTACATGGTTTCATTTATGAGTTTATACATTATTAGATGTGAAACTGAAACCATTTCATATTGCGAGTGCATATCCTATTTAAACATTAAATTATGTGCTTCTAATGTATACATGACAAATAAATTTCATAATACTTCATAAACTTTGAACCAATAGAGTGTTTGGCTTTCTGAGTAGTCTTCTCTAAACTTTCATAATATGTATGAGAAAAATATATGTTGACGTTTTAATAAATTAATCATGGATCATATCATTTCATTATCAGGCACCTTCCAGTTGGGTTAACCTGGACGTTCTCATTCCATATTGCAAAGTATATATCCCTTTATATACACAATAAAGTCTGCATGGCTAGTGTATATATGACAACTAAATTTTATAACTTTTTATAAACTTTGAATTCATAAAATGGTGGGATTTTTATAAGTGTTTTCTAAACTTTCCTAATATATATATATGGGTGAAAATGTGAAGCTGTGTAACACTTTTTGCCCTTTTTTGAGAAAAAAATTTCATTTTTTTCGGTTCTTCAACTTTCTGCAAACTATAACAATTTTTCTGTGTAGAATTTCATTTTGCGATAAAAAAAAAGTTGTGAGAAATTTTGTTAGATTTCTATTACTTATTTTTTGAAATTTTTTTATGCAGATTTGATATTTCAACTTAGCGTTTCTTTGAGTGTGTGTTTCTTAACAATCAAATGATTCATAAGAAGTCATGTTATGTCGCAATGTTGTATTCATTGAAAATTTGTGTTTTTGAGAAAACAAAATGTGTTACAACAATCTAGACAGAGTCTACTTTGTTTTCATCATATTTACAAAGCTAATGGATGCATATCATAATTACTAGAATTTTTTGAACTGGTCCAATACGAAAAACTACATATTTTTGATATGTTTCGCGTGGCAACAAATTTCTTAACATATAAGTTATAAACTAAAAATCTAAAAGCTACCCATTAGAGTCAACACACCAATGTAATGCCCCATAATTTTTTCAATTTTTTTTACAATGTATTTTGGGAGATACAAAATTTTGATTTCACTGAATCACAATGACCCTCAGAAATTGTTTGCACCCATTTTATTAGAAAAATAATTAAAATTAATAAAAGTTTACGAAATTCCATAAAAGTTATATTTCTTGAAAGTAGATTCAATTCTGAAAATGCTTGTCTTGGTTCCAACAGTTAATTAACAACCTTTCATGGATTTTAATCAGTCCAAAGTTGCAGAACCGTTTTCAGAGCTTGGTTTTGCGTAATTGGTGACGCGTTAGTTCAGCCGAACTTTTAGTCCAAGTTCGGCCGAACTATGTTTTCTGCTTACGAGTCATTAAAACTAACGTCTTAATAGTTCAGCCGAACTTCTTATCAACAGTTCAGCCGAACTATTGTGTAACTCTCCGTCGGCCGGAAAATTTTGTGGAGCCCCCTACAAAACACACATTTCGTGTCAATATAAATTGCCGCGAAATGATTCACAATGTAAATTTCACAATATATATATATATATATATATATATATATATATATATATATATATATATATATGTATATATGATAAAAGTGTTCTTTCCTAATATACCTCCTAATCTTATACTGAATTTAACTTCATCCCAGATTTTGGAGATTAGACTGATCAACACAGTTGATTTCGCTCTTGTCCATTAGATTCTCTAATATATTTTAAAGTTTTTGCACTTTTTTAATGTACAACTTAAACCTCTATATAATTTTTTTATAAGAAAGTCATAATTATTTTAATGTAAAACTTCCTAATTTTTTTTAACTAGAAATTTTTAAATCAAGAATTTTAAAACTTCCTTAGAGATAATGCTTCTATGTGATGGATGTTTATATGCATCTTTTCTACTTTGGCTGCTTCCTCATCGATCAGACGAGATTCATAAACTGTTTCATAGAAGAATCACAACAATTTATGAATCGATCAGAGGAGATTCATAAATTTTTTCTTTTCTACTTGTTCTTAGGATCACAATGGATGGTTTGAAGTTTTTAATTTATTCAACACGTTTCTTTATTTTCCTATTTATTTTTTTAATTTTTTAATTTATTCATCATGTTTCTTTATTTTCTTTGTATCACCGATTCTGGGGTATATATACACATATACACACCATTTGGAGAGTTCAAAAAAGCAAAATTTTCAGTGAGAAATCTGCCCATTTAACTCAAAGAAGCTGTGTGACATAATTTGAATTTGATATCATGTTTTTGGAGAACACGTGGGTTGAACATGTGAAGGAGATTTAATGGCCACAATACGATATCTGTGCAGAGAAATATTATGCTTTGCTCTATATCTGTGGTGGTAGTTAATTTGTTGGCCAAGGCCCTCCATGTCACCTTTTCAAGAAACTCAAGAAAATGCATGAGAAACATTTCCCCATTTTGGGTGGCACATTTCTCCAAAAGTGGGGTGCTTCGGTGTGCTTAAGTTGGATGTCTACATGCCTTACCTATGAATTTCTTCAAGTTATAAACATGTCCCCAAGATTGATAATAGATGAAATGAATGATGTCATAACATTAGATATTTCTGAAGATGAGGTTCTTGACACTCTCTTTTTCATGAAAAATGGTAAAATCCCAAGGCTGTAGATTTCTATTTGGAATTCTCTGAATTCTTCAAAGGTAACCTCTTAAAGGTGGTCAATGAATCCAAATGGTTATGGAGATTATGGTTATGGAGAGTTATAGGGGCTTTGAATTCCACCTTTACTACTCTTATTACAAAGAAGAAAATCATGTGGACTTTTGAGGATTTTCTCCCTATTTTGTATTATAATTATATCTACAAACTAATAAAAAAAAACATTGCTCAAAATTATTTGGAAGGAACAATTTGGATTTCTTCAACATAGATAGATTCGTGATGTAGTGGCTTTGGTGTAGGAAATAAATCATTCCATTAAAATTGCTAAGAAAAAAGGGACAACACTAAAATTTGATTTTTCAAAGACCTATGATCATGTAACTTGGACTTTTCTATGTGTTATCTTTATTTAGATTAGATTAAATCTAAGTATGGTCAATTGGATAATGGGATGTATCAAATCCATATTTTTCATTTTTTTAATATATGGGACTTTATGAAACTTTTTTCATCCATCTCATGATCTAAGGAAGGGATATCCTCTACCACCTTTTCTTTTTATGCTCTTGGTCAAATTTCTTACCAAGCTTATTACTTGGTAAATACATATTGACTCTTTAAAAAATATAAAAATCCCTCTACAAAATACTTTATTTCATCTCATATTCATTGATGATATCCTTTTTATTTCTCCCTAGCTCCTCTCAAGATTATGATTATTTCAAAAGGATCTTCTTATTTTATGGAAATACTAAAAGTCTTGTTATCAATTTTCAGAAACCACGTCTTATTTATAATAGTTTGGATCCTGATATTTTTATCAAATCCATGACTCTCTTTCCTTTTGAATACAAATTTTGGTGATATGTTATATTATTTGCATGACTATATCAAACATTGCAAAATGTGTAATGCATAGTAAGAGGGTGATAGATCCCCCTTATTTGACGGGTTGAGGGTAGCACCCCTGGAAGATATTTTTTTCAGAAATCTTTTACATCTCCTTTTTATAATTTTTATAGACAATATTTTTTAAAAGTGGTTTTGTGTGCATGGTGGTTTTTCCATGGTTTTATAGTTTTGATTAAGGAATTGTGATTGTATTATAATAATGAGTAAATATATTGACAATTCATGGATGCCACAGGATATATATTTTATTAAAATATTGTGTAAAAGAGTATATATATTAAAAAATATCATTCATTTTCCCAGATTTAGGTTTCGAGAATAAAATATCTATGTTTATGTGTGTGTTTTAAATTGCATATTTTATGTTAGTTACTAAGAATAAGGTAAATAATTAATAGTACATTTTTTAAAGCATAAATTTAGTATCAGAACAATTTTGGATTTAAGGGGGACACTGACAAGAGGTAGGGTTTGGCTATGACATGTGGTATACCTTGTGTAATGGGGATCTGTAGAGTGATTCTTATGGTGAAAAGGAAATGATGAGAAATTCAAAGAGATCGATCCGTATATTCAATGGAAAAGAAACTTTGAGCTATTAGAGTTCAAAATGGAATATTTATTGTGGAAATAGATAAGTGGATCCGTACGGACCTAAGTATTGCACCAACATATATGTCAACAAAATAATGGAACAAGTTGGATAGAAAGGAAAAGAGAACAATATGTTTGTGTCTCTCAGATTTAGTATTACTAATGTTTCAAGGGAAGCTACAACAAAATATTTGTGGGATAAGCTACGAGCTTTGTATCTGTGTAAGAAACTGATTAACAAATTTTTCATGTGAAGAATTTTTATAACATGAGGATGAAGGATGGAGATCTAGTGAAAAATTATATGAATTCCTTCAATATTGTGGTAAGGAAACTATTATCTATTGATATTAATATTTTATATGAAGATAAGTGCAATGTTTTCAAATGTCCTATACCAAACTCACGGGATAGTCTAGTTGTTCCCTTAGGTAGTAATACAACTACTTTAAAGTTTTATAAAATCATCTCATCCTTGTTGTCAGCAAAGATGAGACAAAAAATCATGGAAATATGAAATGGAGTTGCCTTGTTTGTAAGAGGATGATCCTAAAAATAAAAATAGAAATAAGTCCTCAAGTGGGAGATATAAATCTAGAGGAAGATCAAAATATCTAAGAAAGTACAAAAATCTATGTTAGAGATGTGGAAAAGAAGAAAATTGCAAGAAATATTATATATCCAAAATTCCTCACAAAGGGAAGGTATTTGAAGATGCTCCTTTTTAGAAGAAAAAATATCCTCAGATAAAGGAGGGGATGCATAATTCTCTTATTCAGGTACAAATGTAGATCATGAGGCATGACTCGTCAATTAGGCACATCCTTTCATATAAATACTCACATGGAATTTATTTGAATATATGAAATATTTAATGGCGGTGATTTTTTCTTAGGAGGAGACTTGACAACTAAAATCATTGGAAATGAAAATTTTGAGTTGAAGCTTATGGGTGGAAGGATTATAAAATTCCATGGTGTTATGCACATCCTAGTATTATCCAAAAATTTTATTTTAGTTATTTTCAATATTTTAACTTGATTTTGGAAGTGATAATCCTAATATCCTTGTGTGACAAATAGTTTTATTTTTATTTATAAACATCTTACATGGTTTCATTTATGAGTTTATACATTATTAGATGTGAAACTGAAACCATTTCATATTGCGAGTGCATATCCTATTTAAACATTAAATTATGTGCTTCTAATGTATACATGACAAATAAATTTCATAATACTTCATAAACTTTGAACCAATAGAGTGTTTGGCTTTCTGAGTAGTCTTCTCTAAACTTTCATAATATGTATGAGAAAAATATATGTTGACGTTTTAATAAATTAATCATGGATCATATCATTTCATTATCAGGCACCTTCCAGTTGGGTTAACCTGGACGTTCTCATTCCATATTGCAAAGTATATATCCCTTTATATACACAATAAAGTCTGCATGGCTAGTGTATATATGACAACTAAATTTTATAACTTTTTATAAACTTTTAATTCATAAAATGGTGGGCTTTTTATAAGTGTTTTCTAAACTTTTCTAATATATATATATGGGTGAAAATGTGAAGCTGTGTAACACTTTTTGCCCTTTTTTGAGAAAAAAATTTCATTTTTTTCGGCTCTTCAACTTTCTGCAAACTATAACAATTTTTCTGTGTAGAATTTCATTTTGCGATAAAAATAAAAGTTGTGAGAAATTTTGTTAGCTTTCTATTACTTATTTTTTAAAATTTTTTTATGCAGATTTGATATGTCAACTTAGCGTTTCTTTGAGTGTGTGTTTCTTAACAATCAAAGGATTCATAAGAAGTCATGTTATGTCGCAATGCTGTATTCATTGAAAATTTGTGTTTTTGAAAAAACAAAATGTGTTACAACAATCTAGACAGAGTCTACTTTGTTTTCATCATATTTACAAAGCTAATGGATGCATATCATAATTACTAGAATTTTTTGAACTGGTCCAATACGAAAAACTACATATTTTTGATATGTTTCGCGTGGCAACAAATTTCTTAACATATAAGTTATAAACTAAAAATCTAAAAGCTACCCATTAGATTCAACACACCAATGTAATGCCCCATAATTTTTTCAATTTTTTTTACAATGTATTTTGGGAGATACAAAATTTTGATTTCACTGAATCACAATGACCCTCAGAAATTGTTTGCACCCATTTTATTAGAAAAATAATTAAAATTAATAAATCGTTACTTAATTCCATGTTATATTTCCTGAAAGTAGATTCAATTCTGAAAATGCTTGTCTTGGTTCCGACAGTTAATTAACAACCTTTCATGGATTTTAATCAGTCCAAAGTTGCAGAACCGTTTTCAGAGTCTGGTTTTACGTAATTGGTGACGCGTTAGTTCAGCCGAACTTGGACTAACAGTTTGGCCGAACTATGTTTTCCACTTATGAGTCGTTAAAACTAACGTCTTAATAGCTCGGCTGAACTTCTTATCAAAATTTCGGCCGAACTATTGTGTAACTCTCCGTCGGCCAGAAAATTTTGTGGAGCCCCCTACAAAACACACATTTCGTGTCAATATAAATTGCCGCGAAATGATTCACAATTTTCGCAAATTTCACAATATATATATATATATATATATATATATATGAGAAAAGCGCTCTTTCCTAATATACATCTTAACCTTATGCTGAATTTAACTTCATCCCATATTTTGGAGGTCTGATGGATCAACACAATTTATTTTACTCTTTTCCATTAGATTCTCCAAAATATTTTAAAGTTTTTGCAATTTTTTAATGTACAACCTAACCTTCTCTATAAAGTTTTTTATAAGAAAGTCACAATTCTTTTAATGTAAAACTTCCTAATTTTTTTAACTACAAATTTTTAAATCAAAGAATTTTAAAACTTCCTCAGGATAATGCTTCTATGTGATGGATGTTTATATGCATCTTTTCTACTCTGGCTACTTCTTCATTGACCAGAGGAGATTCATAAACTGTTTCACAGTGGAATCACAACAGCTTATGAATCGATCAGAGGAGATTCATAAACTATTTCTTTTCTACTCATTGCTTAGAATTGTAATGGGTGGTTTGAATTCTATAATTTATTCAGCAAGTTTCTTTATTTTCTTTATTTATTTTTGAGGTTTTTAATTTATTCAGCAAGTTTCTTTATTTTCTTTGTATCACCGATTTTGGGGTATATATAAAAATATAAAAACCATTTGGGGAGCTCAATAAAAAGTAAAATTGTCAGTGAGAAATCTGCCCATTTAACTCAGAGAAGCATTGTGACATAATTTGAATTTGATATCATTTTTTTGGAGAATAGGTGGGTTGAACAGATGAAGGAGATTTAATGGCCACAATACAGTATCTGTGTAGAGCAATGTTATTCTTTGCTCTGTAACTATGGTGGAATTTAATTTGTTGGCCAAGGCCCCCCATGTCCCCTTTTTGATAAACTCAAGAAAATGCATGAGAAACATTTCCCCATTGTGGGTGACACATTTCTCCAAAAGTGGGGTGTTTGGGCACCCTTAAGCTGGATGTTTGCATGCCTTACCAATGAATTTCTTAAAGTTATAAACATGTCCACAAGATTTATAATAGATGAAATGAATGATGTCGTAACAAAGGATAATTCTGAAGATGAGGTTCTTGACACTCTCTCTTTCGTGAAAAATGGTAAAATCCAGAGGCTGTAGATTTCTAATTTGGAATTATGTGAATTTTTCAAAGGTAACCTCTTAAAGGTGGTCAATGAATCCAAATGGTTATAGAGATTATGGTTATGGAGAGTTATAGGGGCTTTTAATTCCACCTTTACTACTCTTATTACAAAGAATAAAATCACGTGGACTTTTGAGGATTTTCTCCCTATTTTGCGTTATAATTCTATCTACAAACTAATAGAAAAAAATATTGCTCAAAATTATTTGGAAGGAACAATTTGAATTTCTTCAACATAGATAGATTCGTGATGTAGTGGCTTTGGTGTAGGAAATAAATCATTCCATTAAAATTGCTAAGAAAAAGGGGACAACACTAAAATTTGATTTTTCAAAGACCTATGATCATGTAAGTTGGACTTTTCTATGTGTTATCTTTATTTAGATTAGATTAAATCTAAGTATGGTAAATTGGATAATGGGACGTATCAACTCCAAATGTTTCATTTTTTTAATATATGGGACTTTATGAAACTTTTTTCATCCATCTCATGATCTAAGGAAGGGATATCCTCTACCACATTTTCTTTTTATGTTGGTGGTCAAATGTCTTACCAAGATTATTGCTCAGTAAAGGAAGATTGAATCTTTAAAAAATATAAAAATCCCTCTACAAATTACTTTATTTCATCTCATATTCATTGATGATATCCTTTTTATTTCTCTCTATCTCCTCTCAATATCATGATTAGTTCAAAAGGATCTTATTATATTATGGAGCTACTATGTTTTCCTGTTAATAATGTTTAGAAGCCATGTCTTATTGATAATAGTTTGGATCCTGATATTTTGATCAAAACCATGACTCTCTTTCCTTTTGAATACAAAAGATGTTAATGTGTTATATTATTTGCATCACTATACCACACGTTGTAAAATGTGTAAGGCGTAGTAAGAGGGTAGTCGCTCCCCCTTATTTGACGGTTTGAGGATAGCACCCCCGGAAGATATATTTTTTCAGAAATATTTTACATCTCCTTTTTATAATTTTTTATAGACAGTTTTTGTTAAAAGTGGTTTTGTGTGCATGGTGGGTTTTTCTATCATTTTATAGTTTTGATTAAGGAATTGTAATTTTATTCTAATGATGAGTAAATATATTGACAATTCATGGATGCCATGCGATATATATTGTATTAAAATATGGTGTAAAAGAGTATATATATTAAAAAATATCATTCATTTTCCGAGTTTTAGGTTTTAAGAATAAAATATATATGTTTATGTGTGTGTTTTAAATTTCATATTTTATGTTTTTTTTACTAAGAATACATTAGAAATAATTAATAGTACATGTTTAAAGCATAAATTTAGTATCAGAACAATTTTGGATTTAAGGGGACACCTTCACGGCTAGGGTTTGGCTATGACATGTGGTATACCTTATTATAGTGGGGGATCTATGGAAGTGATTCTTATGGTGAAAAGGAAATGGTGAGAAATTCAAAGAGATCGATCAATATATTCAATGGAAAAACTTTGAGCTATTGAAGTTCAAAATGGAATATTTATTGTTGGAAATAGGTAAGTCAATCAATACGGATCTAAGTATTGTGCCAACATATATGTCAACAAAATAATGGACCAAGTTGGATAGAAAGGAAAACATAAAAATATGTTTGTGTCCCTGAGATTCATCATTACTAATGTTTCAAGGAAGGTTACAAAAAAATAATTGTGGGATAAGCTACATGCTTTCTATCTGTGTAAGAAACCAGTGAAAAAATTGTCCTTGTGAAGAATTTTTATAACATGAGGATGAAGGATGGAGATTTAGTGAAAAATTATATGAATTCCTTAAATATTGTGGTAAAGAAACAATTATCTATTCATATTAATATTTTAGATGAAGATAAGTGAAATTTTTTCAAATTTTTTATACCAAACTCATGGGATAGTCTAGTTGTTTCCATAGGTAGTAATAAAGCTACTTTAAAGTTTTATAAAATCATCTCATCCTTGTTGCCAGAAAATATGAGAAAAAAAACATGGAAGGATGAAATGGATATGCCTTGTTTGTAAGAGGATGATCCTAAAAATAAAAATAAAAATAAGTCCTCAAGTGGGAGATATAAATCTAGAGGAAGATCAAAATATCTAAGAAAGTACAAAAATCTATGTTAGAGATGTGGAAAAGAAGAAAATTGCAAGAAATATTATATATCCAAAATTCCTCACAAAGGGAAGGTATTTGAAGATGCTCCTTTTTAGAAGAAAAAATATCCTCAGATAAAGGAGGGGATGCATAATTCTCTTATTCAGGTACAAATGTAGATCATGAGGCATGACTCATCAATTAGGCACATCCTTTCATATAAATACTCACATGGAATTTATTTGAATATATGAAATATTTAATGGTGGTGATTTTTTCTTAGGAGGAGACTTGACAACTAAAATCATTGGAAATGAAAATTTTGAGTTGAAGCTTATGGGTGGAAGGATTATAAAATTCCATGGTGTTATGCACATCCTAGTATTATCCAAAAACTTTATTTATATAATTAATATGAGTGGAACAACTCCATTGTTCCTAAGAGTGTAGCGAAAGAACGAAAAACTGATTGCATCTTCTAGAGAAATGACTATGCTATGGCATCAAACACTAGGAAATATCTAACATAAGGGCCTTTAAGTACTACACAATAATTGTATGGTAAAATTTGTTTCTAATTACTCTCTAGATTTTTATTTTTATGAAGAATGTTTGTTTGGAAAGTAAAATTGGATAAGGTTATCCTCTACTTCTACAAGGTCAGAGGGAATATCACAATTGGTGCATAGTGATGTGTGTATATCCATGTTTATTCCATCAATGGGTAAATATATGTAAAATGTCTCATTTACAGACAAATTATTAAGTAATAATGGGTTTATTTTCTCATGAAGAAATCTAAAGTCCTTGACAAGTTCAAATAGCTTAAGTATCTTGTGGAAAATCAAACAAAGAAGAAAATTAAGGTGTTGATAACATATAATGGTAGAAAATTTTGTGGGAAAGAATTTGAATGGTTCAGTAAGAAGTAAGTATAGTAAGGAAGAACAATAATCCATACACACCTTATCATAATGGAGTTCCAGAAAGGATGAATAGGAGGTTAATTGAAAAATAATGGAGCATGCTCAGTCGTGTTGAGTTAGGACATGAATAAAGAAGGCATCCCAAAATTCAATTGAACCTTAGCCCTTTAAATGAGCCCTTTCATCAAGGATGCACACCACAAGACTCCCCATAAAGCCACAATTATGCTAAATTATTTTTTCTATCTCCCCTGAACGAGAAGAAATGATAGGAATATCCAATCTACATCATAATATAAGGCCCACACCCACATTCCCCTCCCAAGGATACTTTGTCACAGTAGCCCACCAGTGAAAACAACCTGATATCTCTAAGGATGCTAATTATTCTATGTGTATTAGGTCGTCATGGTCCAATCTCTTGAAATAATGCCAAGATCTTCAATTTATGCTAGCTACTGGGAAATATTGCAAATACGTTTAATTTTTTTTTTTTTGCATTGTTTTATCATGATTTTGGAAGTTGTAATAATCTTAATATCCTTGTCTCACAAATAGTTTTATTTTTATTTATAAACATCTTACACTATTGCAATTATGATTTTATACATTGTTAGTCAATGTGAAAGTGAAACCATTGCACATTGTAAGTTCATATCTGCGCTGCTAATGTATATATGACAAATAAATTTCATAATACTTCATAAACAGTGACAGTGATTTTATCTAAACTTTCACAATATGTTTGAGAAAAATGTCTTTTGACGTTTTAATAAATTAATCTTGATTATATCATTGCATTATCAGGCACCTCTCACCTGTGTTTATAATTTTTTATAAACTTTGAATGCATAAAATGGTGGGCTTTTTTATAAGTTTTTTCTAAACTTTCCATATATATATATATATATATATATATATATATATATATATGAGAAAACAACCTGATATCTCTAAGGATGCTAATTATTCTATGTGTATTAGGTCGTCATGGTCCAATCTCTTGAAATAATGCTAAGATCTTCAATTTATGCTAGCTACTGGGAAATATTGCAAATACGTTTAATTTTTTTTTTTTGCATTGTTTTATCATGATTTTGGAAGTTGTAATAATCTTAATATCCTTGTCTCACAAATAGTTTTATTTTTATTTATAAACATCTTACACTATTGTAATTATGATTTTATACATTGTTAGTCGATGTGAAAGTGAAACCATTGCACATTGTAAGTTCATATCTGCGCTGCTAATGTATATATGACAAATAAATTTCATAATACTTCATAAATGGCGACAGTGATTTTATCTAAACTTTCACAATATGTTTGAGAAAAATTTCTTTTGACGTTTTAATAAATTAATCTTGATTATATCATTGCATTATCAGGCACCTCTCACCTGTGTTTATAATTTTTTATAAACTTTGAATGCATAAAATGGTGGGCTTTTTTATAAGTTTTTTCTAGACTTTCCATATATATATATATATATATATATATATATATAGATATATGAGAAAAGTGTTCTTTCCTAATATACCTCCTAATCTTATGATGAATTTCACTTCATCCCAGGTTTTGGAGATCTGATGGATCAACACAGTTGATTTCGCTCTCGTCCATCTTATCTCCTAAATATTCTAGGTTTTCCTATATATTTTAAATTTTTTTCACTTTTTAAATGTAAATTTAACCTTCTTTGTGATTTTTTATTATAAGAAAGTCACAATTCTTTTAATGTAATACTTCTTAATTTTTCTAGCTACAAATTTTAAAATCAAAGCATTTTAAAACTTCCTCAGAGATAATGCTCCTATGTGATGGACGTTTATATGCATATTTTCTACTCTGGCTGCTTCTTCATCGATCTGAGGAGATTCATAAACTGTTTCTTTTCTACTCATTTCCATGAATCGCAACAGGCCGTTTGAAGTTTTTAATTTATTCAGAAAGTTTCTTTATTTTCTTTGTATCACCGATTCTGGGATATATATACACATATACACATCATTTGGAGAGTTCAGGAAAAAAGTAAATTTTTCGGTGAGAAATCTACCCATTTAACTCAGAGAAGGTGTGTGACCTAATTTGAATTTGATATCAGGTTTTTGGAGAACAGGTAGTTTGAAAAGTGTTAATAGCTAAAGAGATACAATGGCCACAATACGCGAGTATCTATGCAAAGCAATGTTATACTTTGCTTTGTAACTGTGGTGGCAGTTAATTTATTGGCCAAGGCGATCACCTCCTTCCACGGACGAAAACAAAGAAAATCACAACTAGATGTCTGTAATGCCTTAATTTTCAATTTGATAAGGGTAGGTTGATAAATCGATATTTGGGTGTGAACCAGATTTAATAAGCATATAAATTTTAACCTAAATTTAATAAGTACAAAAATTAAGAATTTATTAATTTGCATAATTTAAATTTATTTTGAATTATTATTATAATGAAAAGTGTGAATTTTTATTTTATTTTTTATTTCTTAGATTTCTTATAAATTTTTATTATATATATATGGTTAGTAGTCAAGAGATGAATAATTTTAGTTTAAACATTTTTTTTAACAGAAAATAATATAAAAATAAGAATTTATACAAATTGATAAATTCTATATTGTATTTATATATGTTATTTGGTTAGCAGTCTAAACCTAAATAATTTTAGTATATATATGCTATTTGTTTAGTAGTCAAAAGATGAATTATTTTGATTTAATTTTTTTATTTTATTTTATAGAAAATAATGACATGAATAAGTATAAAAATAAGAATTTATCAATGAGTATTTACTTGGATTTATTTTGAATCATTGTTATTGTGAAAGTGTGAATTCTTATTTTTCTGTATTCCTTACATTTGTTATAATTTTTTATTTTACATATATATAGATTATTGGCTAGTAGTCAAGAGATGAATAATTTTAGTTTAATTTTTTATTTTTGTATGAAAAATAATAACATGAATTTCTTTCAAACATATATTAAACTTTTTAAATGAAAAATGCTTCAAATATAATAATAATTTTAATATTGTATTGCATATAATAAATTTTAGCATAAAAGTATCTAATTTATGTTTTATATTTTATTTTAAAAATATCTTAAATTTAAAACTCTTTTAATAATGAGATTTTTCTTTTTGAATTGAAATATTTAGAAAAAAACAAACATTTTTATATTGGTTTACAAAATACTCTTAACTTGAAAAGTTGAGGAAAAGTACATGGACTATTATGTGAGGAAAAAATTGCATAAGAAGAATTTCTTGTATGAAAAACCTATCTAATCTTTCAAAAATATAATTCAAGTCTTTCCTCCTATTAATCTAAATACAATCATCTTTTGGAATAGTGGAAAGGAAAAAAATACCTTCTTTGAAGAGATCATTGGACCATCAATTTTTCCTTCTTTTGAATAACGTTATCTTTAAATCTACAACTTGCATCAAATTTATAACGTTACTAGAACTATTTTTCCATGGGGACGCATCCAAAAAAGTGGGGGCCATTCCCCCATGTTTCTCATCCTTCGAGGGAAATGGACATTTGGGGAAATATTTCCCAATGTCCCCTTTTCGAGAAACTCAAGAAAATGCATGAGAAACATTTCCCTATTATAGGTGACACATTTGTTCAAAAGTGGGGTGTTTGGGTGCCTTTAAGTAGGGTGCCTACATGCCCTATCCATGAGGTTATTCAAGTTATAAATATATCCCCAAGATTGATAATAGATTAAATGAATGATGTTGTAACACAAGATATTCCTAAAGATGAGGTTCTTGACACTCTCTTTCATGAAAAATGGTAAAATCCCAAGGCTTTATAGTTTGATAGTAGAGTTCTATTTGGGATTCTCTGAATTCTTCAAAGGTAACCTCTTAAAGGTGGTCAATGAATCCAAATAATTATGGAGAGTTATAGGGGATTTGAATTCCACCTTTATTTCTCTTATTAAAAAGAAGAAAATCATGTGGAATTTTGAGGATTTTCTCCCCATTTTGCGTTGTAATTTTATCTACAAAATAATAATAAAAACGATTTCTCAAAATTATTTGGAAGGAACAATTTGGATTTCTTCAACATAGATAGATTCATGATGTAGTGGCTTTGCTGTAGGAAATAAATCATTCCATTAAAATTGCTAAGAAAAAGAAGACAATCCTAAAATTTGATTTTTCAAATACCTATGATCATGTAAGTTGGAATTTTCTATGTATTATCCTTATTTAGATTAGATTAGATGTAAGTATGGTAAATTGGATAATGGGATGTATCAGCTCCATATTTTTCACTTTTTAATATATGGGAATTTATTAAAAAAATTTCATCCATCTCATGATCTAAGCAAGGGATTTCCTCTACCACCTTTTCTTTTTATGTTGGTGGTCGAATGTCTTAGAAATATTATTGCTCAGGAAATGCTGGTTGGCTTAAAAAATATCAAAATCCCTCTACAAAATACTTGATTTCACCTCATGTTCATTGATGGCATCATTTTTTTATTTCTCTCTAGTCCTTCTCAAGATCATTATTATTTCAAAAGGATCTTATTTTATGGAGATGCTACAAGTCTTGTTATTAATCTTCAGAAGCCATGTGTTATTGATAACAGTTTGGATCCTAATATTTTGATGAAATCCACGACTCTCTTTCCTTTTGAATACAAATGTTGGCCATGAGTTATATTATTTGCATGACTATACCACACATTGTAAAATGTGTAATGTGTAGTAAGAGGGTGGTATTTCCCCCTTATTTGATGATTTGAGGGTAGCAACCTTGGAAGATATCTTTTTCAGAAATATTTTACTTCTCCTTTTTATAATTTTTTATAGACAATTTTTTTTAGAAGTGGTTTTGTGTGCATGGTGGTCTTTTCCATGGTTTTATAGTTTTGATTAACGAATTTTCATTTTATTGGAATGATGAGTAAATAGATTGACAGCTCATGGATGCCACGAGATATATATTGTATTAAAATATTGTGTAAAATAGTATAAATATTAAAAAATATCATTCATTTTCCAAGTTTTATGTTTCGAGGATAAAACATCTATGTTTATGTGTGTGTTTTAAATTTCATAATTTATGTTTTATTAAGAATATATGAGAAATAATTAATTGTACAAGTTCAAAGCATACATTTAGTATTAAAAAAAAAATGGATTTAAGGGGACACCTTTGTAGCTAGGGTTTGGCTCCCACATGTGGTAGACCTTATTATAGTCGGGTATCTATGTAAGTGATTCTTATGGTCAAAAGGAAATGGTAAGAAATTCAAGGAGAGGGATGGAGAAATTCAATGGAAGAGCTTTGAGATATCGAAGTTCAAAATGGAATATTTGTTGGTGGAAATACATTAGTGGATCACTACGGATCTAAGTATTGCACCAACATATATGTCAACAAAGTAATGGACCAACTTGGATAGAAAGGAAAAGGGAACAATATGTTTGTATCGCTCAGATTCAGTAATTGTAATGTTTCAAGGGAAGCTACAACAAAATATTTGTGGGATAAGCTACGAGCTTTGTATCTGTGTAAGGAACTGGTGAACAAATTGTTCTTGTGAAGAAGTTTTATAACATGAGGAGGGAGATTTAGCGACAATTTTTAGGAATTCCTTCAATATTATGGTAAGGAAACTATTATCTAATGATATTAATATTTTATATGAAGATAAGTGCAATTTTCTCAAATGTTCTATAAGAAACTCATGGGATAGTCTAGTTGTTTCCATAGGTATTAATACAACACCTTTAAAGTTTTATAAAATATTCTCATCCTTGCTGTCAGAAAAGATGAGACAAAAAAACATGGAAAGATGAAATGCACATGCCTTGTTTGTAAGAGGATGATATGAAAAATAAAAATAAAAATAAGTCCTCAAGTGAGAGATCTAAATCTAGAGGAAGATCTAAATAGCTAAGAAATTACAAATAGATATGTTATAGATGTGGAAAACAAGAGCATTGCAAGAAATATTGTAGATCCAAAATTCATGACAAAGGGAAGGTATTTAAGATGCTCCTTTGTAGAAGAAAAAAAACCCTCAGATATAGGAGGGGATGCATACTTGTCTTCTTCAAGTACACATGTAGATCATGAGGCATGGCTAGTCAACTTAGGCACATCCTTTCATATGAATCCTCACTTGGAGTGGATTTGAAAATATGAAATATTAGATGGTGGTGATGTTTTTTTAGGAGGTGACTCGACAAATAAAATCGTTGGAAAAGGGAAATTTGAATTGAAAGTCATGGGTGGAAGGATTATAAAATTCCATGGTGTTATGCACACACTAGGATTAGCAAAAAACATGACTTCTATAAGTAATATGAGTGACGTAGGTGTAAAAGTAATGCTTAAAAAGTATACATGAAAGATGGTTCAAGGAGTAATGGTATTCTAGAGGGGAGTTCAATTGGAACTCCATACAAGTTATTGGGAATAATTTTTAGTTATTTTTGCAACAATCCCATTTTTCCTACTAGTGTAGAAAAAGAACGAAAACATTTTGCAGCTTCTGGAGAAATGACTATGCTATGGAATCAAAGTCTAGGAAATATCTGACATAAGTGCCTTCAAGTACTACAAATTAATTGTATGGTAGAAGGTAATTCTAATTACTCTCTGGATTTTAACTTCTATGAAGATTGTTTATTTGGGAAGTAAAATTAGGTAAGATTATCCTCTAGTTCTACAAGGTCATAGGGAATATTACAATTAGTGCATAGTGATGTGTTTAGATCCATGTTGATTCCATAAATGGGTAAATCTATGTATAGTGTCCCCTTTACAGACAAATTCTCAAGTAATACATGGATTTATTTCCTCATGAAGAAATCTAAAGTCCTTGACAAGTTCAAATAGTTTAAGGCTCTTGTGGAAAATCAAATTGATAAGAATATTAAGGTGTTGATAGCATATAATGGTAGAAATATTTTTGGTAATGAATTTTAAGAGTTTAGTTAGAAGTATACTAACAAAGAATAATAATCCATACACACCTTAGCATAATGTAGTTTCATAAAGGATGAATAAGAGTTTAATGGAGAAAGAAAGGAACATACTCAGTAGTGTTGAGTTAGGACATGAATTTTAGTCAAAGGAAGTGGAAACTAAATTCTATTTGGTAGCTATATTACCCTCAATAGCATTAGATGACATGACTCCACATGAGGTATGATTGTGTAAGAAACTTTCTATTAAACATCTTAGGGTATTAGGTTGTGATGCTTATGTACATTTTCAAAAGGATAATATAAGTAAGATGGATAAGAAAGTTGAAAACTGTATATTTACTAGATATAAATATGGTCTAAAAGGTTATAATCTTTGGAACCTAGAAACTAGGAAGTTTGTGTATATTATAGATGTGGTACTTATCCAAAACCACATCTAGAAAATGGTTATTTCTAAGTAAAGAGAATTGACTTTGGTGATATTTTTTCTCTTATTTCCAAGTTAGATTATATTATATTTATTTTATCTATTTTTGCTTATTTTAAGCTTGAATTAGAAAAAATGGATGTCGAGAAAACATGAATACATGGAGATATTGAAGAATAAATCTACATGAAGCAATGATAAGTGTTTGTTGTGAAATGGAAGAAAGAACTACTATATAGGCTAAAAAATAAAATATATGGGTTAAAGAAATCACCAAGGATGTGGTAAAAAAATTTGATACGTATATACTGGGACTTTGCTTCACATGGAGAAAAGAAAATCACTATGTATATTTTAAATTAGTTGGTGATCATGTCATTTATTTGGTCCTATATTTGGATTATATATTGTTGTTTGAAAATGGTTGTGTTAACGAAAATAAGAAAGTGGGAGAATGTTGGGTTTGTGTTACATTCTTTTCCTACTATCCCCATTCACTATAACATATTTGATGTGCAGAGGGGGGTTCACAGGGTCAGAGAAAGTGCCCCCAGGAAAACATTTTGGTTAGAATTTTGTTGGAAAATAAAGAGAATTTATTATTATAAAGTATTTTCGTTAACTTGATAATTACTTGTGATGTTAGTTGATCTTTTATTATTTATTTAATTGTGTTCATCAAGAAATTACAAAAAAAAAATATCACATAGTGACAAAGTACACAACATATAGGCTTGAAGCCACAATAAAACCCATCAAAGGGGAAAACCCAGAAAATTCCTCTCTTCTTCTTTAGAATATACTTTATAAAGAGACTTCCAAGACCAAAAGACCCAATCGAACAAGCCCAAAAGACCTAAGCGGGCCCCCAATGAGATCTGCTATAGAAAAAATTTCAAAACTTTGATATTGCAACCTAGATACTGCAACTTCAGCCCCAATAATAGAATTTTGGCTCTGTAATTCCGGCCCCCAACAACTACCCCATAATTTCATCTTCTTGTATCTCACAACTACACAAGCCCTAGCAAGCAAGATAGAAATATAATCCTTGACAAAATTCATATTTTTATACTCTTCTTCATCCTCCAACTACTCTTCTTCCTCTTCTCTATTACATATCAAAATAGCTTGAGGTATGGAAATGGAGGGGTTTTGTGTTTCTCTTTTATCTTTTCTATTAATTTATTATTTCTATGCTTATCTCAATGTAACCTCAATTAGGTGAAAAATAAAGATAAATTTTGGTAAATAGTTAACTGCAATACTATCAGATTACCCAACTTTGTCCATTAAAATTCTATACTCTATATGTAAATATTTAAAATATTTACATACCTTATGAGGGTAAAACCAATAAAATAATTTAATACCACCCATGTGGCATAATGAACATTTTATTCACTAAATTTTAGCTGCTCTTGAAAAGAAAAAATTGTGTGGTGTATGTATAAATCCATTTACATCTCTAGATATTTCTTTAATTAGAAAGTATTATCCCACAACTCACAGGTTTAAAAACTTCTATTAGGTGTATGTATAACTTAGGGTCATGAAAAAATTAAAGATGACTATAATGAATGCCTAAAATGACTAAGGGGGGATAAATAGGCACGCATAATTTTGAAAACCAGATCAAAGATTTAAGGGCATGCTGCAATTCATGGATGATACTCATCATGATGATATAAATAACATAAACATTCATGATCGAGATGATAGGTAGTCATATTATAGCCATGTAATATTGATATCCTATACACAATCATCTTGTAGTCATGTATTGGGCTATCCCATACATTTTTGGCATGGCCAGTTGATAGGAACTATGGCATTAGGAAGGGCCAATAGTTGTTTTCTTCCCATCCCAATTCTTCAACATACTTGTGTTTATTCTATATCCAGATTGAAGGTTGAAATTCTTATTTGATGATAATAATATCAAGAGAACACTATCCAAGGGTATGATTATATGTGCAATAGAAGCATGCTACAAATAAAAATTAATTCTTGAATGGAGTAATGCTTTATATCCAATAGTATGGAAAATAATTGAGAGGAAAATTAAAAATAGGAAGTACAAAGAATTCTATAAATGTGCATGTCACTGATATTTCTTATATTCCCCTAAACTACCCCATCCAATCTACTACGCTCCTTTCTCCTTCTCTATAGATAAAATATTAATAATAAAAATAATATGCAAAAAAAAGGTTGTTGGATGGCTTGGTTCGCAAGAGCTTTCATGTACTACATAGTGAAAAACATGTAAGCAAGCCCTATGGATCACCAAACCCATATGAAAGAGAGTTTTATTGAAGGGAAAATATTTTTATCTATTGGTGTGTGATTTCACAATAAGGAAAAGACACTCTAGCAGAGGTTATAAAGGAGGTTTTAAGTGTTATAAAATTGGCCAAAATTGTCAAAAAGCATTTTCTACGACATTCATTTATGGTTACAGAGGTTTTTGCGAATCTTTTAACGAAAATTCAACACAACTAAAAAAACCTGGCGGTCGGAGGTTATTACAGATGTTTTTTTTCATCGTTGCACTACTAAGGTTTCAACGCACCATTGCGTGTCATCTAGATGGTGGCTGCGAGGTAGTCAAAGGTTCCTGCACCGAGCCGTCAAGGTATAAAATATCACTGGGCGTAGTGTTGGTGATACAACACGTGGGGCCGTACCAATTGGTCTTGGGATTTGTGCGGTGCCCATAGGTCATCTCAACGCACTGGTACGTAGACTTACAGAAACACATCGGGGCACCGTATCAGACAAAAGCACTGATATTTATAATTGGTATTGGTATTTGTGCAGTGCCCATACATCGTACAAATTCACCAGTGCGTAGTCTCAAATAAAAGCACCAGTGCGTAGTATCGCACAAATGCACCGAGAATTTTAATTGGTTTTGGTATTTATGTGGTGCCCATAGGTTTTAGACATGCATTGGTGCGCTTTAACATATAAAAGCACCGGTGTACAGTACCTGACATGCACCAGTGTTTATTTTGTATTTTTCAGAAATATCGACCTATGACAGTGCAATTATTGTGATTTTTCTAAATTCATTATTCATCAAAAGTTGACATATCTTATAACAATATTCATATTAATTAAATTTTTATCAATGCATTTGAATGTGATGTTTGGATTAATTTGTTATATCATATCATAATTATTGTGGGTTTTTAAAATTCATTATTCATCAAAAGTCAACACATATATATCTTATAACAATATTCATATGAATTAAATTTTTATTAGTGCATTTGAGAACGATAATGGAGAACGCAATAGAATAAATTAAAACATATTATATATATATATATATATATATATATATATATATATATATATATAAGACAGTCTTTGTCATACAAAATGGGACAGTTATTGGTATCCCTTTGTCTTTCAATTAGGACACTATGCCCATTACATTAAATAAAATGTCTGATTTCACGAACATATTTCAAAAAATACAATGCCTTGCTTTTATATTCAAACATAGTGATCATCATTCTTCGCTTGAACTGCTGTCACTGCTAGAGCTGCTTCCATGACTTGGGTTATTTTCAGGAATGTTTTCTTCATGGCATTGATTATTTTCTTCTTCTTCACCTTCCATCTACAAACATAAAAATAAACTAAAATGGGTGTATATACATTAGTGAGAATAATAAAAATTGCAATATTAAATAATATATATCAATGTAAATAGAAAAGAAAAATGGCGTACCGTAGCAACAATTGACTCATAAACTACACACATTCTTTCAAAACCATGTACCATGCCATCTTTCAAAATTTCATCTATTGGTGCAGTTCCATACTTTGTTTCCTGCAAGTTTTATACCCCATAACAAATCGTATATTTAATATAAAATATTATTTTGTTCTATTAATTATAGATGGGGCTAAGTAAAACAAGATCAATAGATGCTTACAAATTCCACAATTAATTTTTTATATGCCAACATATACTCACAACCCATATTTAACCCAATTTCAATCAATTTGTCTTATGGTTCTTCTTTGTATGTTAGCACCTGTTTGAAGACATTCAATGATGATTTTTGTAAAACAACTTAAAAAATACAAAAATGAAATCTATTTAAGTTGTTATAAGGAAGTAACAATTACTCACAAACTTAGATATCAACCATTTTCTTCCTTGCCGTCCTGTTTTATGTGCTAAATGGGTTCCATTTTATTTTATTTTCTGTAAGAAAATTATTGAAAATTAATATTTAATTCTAAATTGTTTATTTATTGTACCTAATGATCGAAAAATTAAATGATTAAATTTTACATTTGAAGCACGTTGTTGTTGAGATGGCTCCTCTTGTGATGCAATTTTGTCCATTTCTTTGACCATCTCCTTGTACACATTTTTGGGCATTCCTACTGGTATATTTCTGATATCAGCTCATTCATATTTTGAGATTTTCATAATCTTCCTGAAAATGTAACATGACAATAAACTATTTAATTTTTATATTCATATATGAAAAGTAAATATAAGAAAATTGATATTTATAAATAATTCTAGACAAACATTTAAAGGAATATTACTTTTTCATTCCTTCCTTTTTTTTGTTGTACGTTTCTGCTATTAAATGTCTGACATGTCTCATTGACCAATTCTATGGAAAATCTTACTGTACTTAGATAAAATTTTGTTCTTTGAACCATTGGATTGGTTTTTGTATTGTAAGTGGAAAGGACGTCTATACATTCGTTCCACTAGATCCCTCAAACTTTTGTAAAAAAATTTCCCCCTTTCGTTAACCTCCAGCACCACTCTAGATGAGCTAAGGAGCAATTCATTTTCATTTGCATGTTCTATTTTTTTTCTTTTCTTAGAAAAACATTCCTTTTTTGAGTTGTTGGTCCCTGTAAAACATTAAACAGATGTTAATTAATAGACTGGTTGACACGTGTTATCTAATAAATTTAAGTACATTATTAATGAAAATTAAAAAAAGAAACTCATATTGGAACGATAGTATTTTTTCATTCACCTTATTCATCCTTTTGCAATTTTTCCATCAAGCTTTTATGTTCTTCTGGTCCTAGATCAGAAATAATCTTATCGAGATTCGTCATTTTGTGGCTCTGCATGATACATAGTAAACAATACATATTATTTAAACTTACATATAGTTAAAAAATAAAGAATTTACAAAGAAATTTCATTTTTTGCTTTTCTTGATGTGTTATCAATATTTTTGTTACTTGATCTCTTGTCAGTCATTTCTTTATCAACCTAAAACCTGTACCATATCATTCATTAATATATTTATAAATAAATTGTCAAATTTTTAGGTGAAAAATAAATCTCAAGAAAATGGTATGCCTTTCATGATGTACACACCGATGGTGGGGGTATTAGAAACGCACTGCAAAAACAATATAATAGACCGTACAGTGCGTGGAAGTATTATAAACACACCGCACAAACAATGTAATAGAATGTACGATGTTATCCTCGTAACATACAATGTTGGTGCCCTATTTTAAATATGGCGCACTGATTTTTTTTTTTTTAAAATCAAATTTTTTATTACACAGTACTTGCGTGGTGTGCTAGGTTACGTAGGGCGCACCAATTAAAAAAAAAAAATCCATTTTTTTCAAAAATTCACGGAAGGGCTGAAAGGATTGGGATCCAACTATGCAAGTAGTCCCGTGGGTTGGATGCCAATATAAAATGAAAAGCATTAATTCTAAAATCATATAAATAGGGAGAAGAAAGGGTAGAAACAAAAAAAAAAAATTGAAGGGTTTAGGGTAAAAATGGATAAAACTGCAAAAAAATTAAAAATATACATAAAAAGTAAAAATAATAATCAAATTTAATCACTAGATGGCTTGAAATTCTATGATACAGGTTTTGGATCACCAGAGGTTTGGTTTTTGATTTTCTGAATACTTTTGTTTGAACGTATTTCACTGCTCTACAGTGCTCTCATGCTCTCTTGCTCCATGTATGTCTCCTACAAATCCGTGGCCAAAAATTTTAGCAAAAATAGTGAAATAATGAAAAGTGTTTAGTATTTAAAGAATTATTTTATGAAATTGGATTTTTGAAAATATTTTGCCACCCAATTTTCAATTTGCTTCTTTTTTTTCACTTAACGAAAATAGAGTTGCACTTTTTTTTATTTGCGTTTATTTATCATTGGTGCGTCATATAATAGCACCACACCGGTGCGTCCATTTTTAACACCGGCACTGGTGTACAATAAATCAAATGCACCGGTGCGGTTATATGTACAGTAGCACTGATTTGTGGTTAAGGCACTGAAATTAATTTTAGGTGTGTACACCAAAATTTAGTGAACTCCAACCATAGAAATTGAGAATTAGAATTTTGTTTATTCTTGAGAATTAGAATTAGAATTAGAATTTAGAATTGGAATTGGATAAATTCTTGATGGAAATAACTATTCTTCCAATGCATTTTGTTTATTGCAGGAGGTGCCCACTGATTATGTGGAGAGAATGCAATGTGGGGCGTGTGAAGATGCAATACTACAGGGCCCAAGTGGGCAATTATGGCATGTGAACATGTGCTATGCTAAGACGTGGGTAGTTTTCACAAATGGTTTGGAAATTTTTGTTTCTCAGCATTTTATTGAAGTTGGATATATTTTAGTTTTTAGACATGTTGGAAATGTAGATTTTCTTGTGAAAATATTTGGGCCATTTCTTTCAAAACTACACCTCTTCTTCTTTCAGAAAAATAAACTTGAACCTTTCCACAACGTGCAACAAGAAAAGGTACCCCATGATCTGCTTGCTTGATCCAGATCTTTGGGGAGAAGCCCCCAAGATCTAAAAATTTGAAATGGATTTTACAAAATCTGCAAAATTAGAATGCCAGAAAAGAGAGAGAGCACAAAGCAAATAAAACCACAAAGAAACTCGTTTTATTAAAATAGAGAATAAATGTAGAAGCTACATTGTGGTGGAAATTCTCTCCTTTTACAAAGTGAGGATTGTTATTTATAGCATTTTTTTGAGTTACAATACTATGGGTAGATACCATAGGTGGATACCATGGGTCAATACCATGGGTATATACAATACCATGGATAAATGAATATCATGGATAGATACCATTTACAATACCATGGGTAAATTCCATGTGTAGATGAATACCATGGGTGGATACATACCATCGGTGAATGAATATCATGGATAGATGTCACTTATAATACCATGGGTAAATTCCATGGGTGGATGGATAACATGGGTGGATGAAAACCATGGGTGGATGCCATTTTCCATTCAGATCATTACTGACCGATGATCTACTTGCTCATTTATAAGTTCCTCCTCCATCTTGTCATCCAATTTCCTCTTTTCTCCTTTGTGCTTTCTATCTTGATCTTGACAAAATTTATACAATCTCTGTTTTACGAGAAACTGACCTTGAATTTTCTGGGAGAAATGACAACAAGTCATTCATTCTGCATTTGTTAGCATAATAAGACCAATTTTTGACTAAATGATGCAGTTATTACATGTGAAGGCAATGGTTTCCCGTAAAAAATGAGTATAGGGTTGAGTAGAGGAAAGACATTGCAAAATGGGCTATTACATTAGCTTTTCCAATGGGAAATCGATTTGCAGGTGGAAATATGGTAGCTGCAGGTATCTATGCTTTTCTTCCCACAAAAATGGTCACTGGATTTCCATTTATAATACAAGTAGACTTTTTACTGGTTTCATCCATAGGACCACAACTCAGACAAGTTATAGATGCCATTCGAGTTCAATTGAAAGCCGAAGATGTGATGTTATGCGAGGTCAGCTTTGCCGATAAAAGTTTATGTAAGCCAACCGAAGCTCGGAAAATACTCCCAGCTGATTTTAAACGCATTCTGGATAATATTTCCCTTCATGGGACCTACCAGCCCAATCAACGACGTCAATTGATATTTATCTATTGTCCTTATAAAGGGAATGAGAATCCTTCCCTTCATGGTGCCTCTTGGCTTTATCGACTGCCTCGCTTGATCTTTCTCTACTGTCCAATATTTCTATGCCATCCTTGTAAGAAGGAGAATCGTTACCTTCATGTGATCTCTTAGCCCGTTCAAGAGACTCAATTGATATCTCTCTGACATCCCTTAGTGAATAGGACTCCTTGCTTTCAAAGGACCGTTTCACCTTGCTAGTCTCTAGAGAGTCGATAGGTATTTCTCTGCCATCAACTCTGCTCTCCATTTCTCCATCATGGGACCTCTTAACCCTGTCACCAGCCTCAAACGAATTCTCTTAGCCAGTCTCAACCTATACTCCTTTTCTTATTTTGTACTCTGTCAAGATATATAGCCGTTTGTATCCCTGTAAGCGTCTTGGTCCGTCTTTCTGTTTGAATCACTCATTTTCTCTTATATAAACTTCTCAACCGAAATTCGAACTCTCATATTTTCAAACCATCATCTCCTCAGAAAAATTCTTGCTTGTGATTCGAACCCTTCGCTGCTCCAATACTGCACTTTATAGAATAAACTTGTTCCATTGTGCGGGGTTTTATAGGCACACCGATGCGGTTTCATAAGATCAAGGTTTATGTTTTGGTGCAGTGTTTTATGACACACTGATGCGGAAGAGTTGTGAAGCACCGGTGCATCTTAGTAATAAGACACACAGGTGCGTGTTATGATGATAAGCGCACCAGACTGTATAAAGTTCCTTTTTTTTTTGGTATGTAAGATCATAATAAAATAATGATAATTCTAAAGTACATGAATTTATTTGCATTATTTTCTAAACTTTATTATGTTACAAAAATTCATATTAATCTAGATTTATTATTTTACAATTATTCACAAATTTACAAATTTAAATATTTTAATAAAATCATTGCACATTAATACAATTAAAATTTTACAAATATTTACATACAATTACAATTAAAAATACAATTACAATTACAATTACAATTGAAATTGCAATTGCAATTACAATTTTACAATTTCACATACAATTACGATTAGAATTACAATCACAATTTTAATTTTACATACAGTAATACAAATAAAAATTTTGCAAATATTTTACATACAATTAGAATTAGAATTAGAATTACATTTAAAATTACAATTACAATTTTACAAATATTTTACATACAATTAAAATTACAATTACAAATACAATCACAATTTTAGAATTTTACATACAATTAGAATTACAATTACGATTTTACAATTTGTCATATATACAATTACAATTAAAATTACAATTACAATCATTTCACAATAAATTAAATATTACAATTACAATTAAAATTTTACATACAATTACAAATACAAATACAATTTTACAATTTTACATACGATTAAAATTTCAATTTCAATTACAATCACGACATAATATTTAATAAATATCATGGTCATTTAATATTAAATTAATTAGTAAACATCACGATCATGATAACCATCGTACAAACATCATATTCGACTAAAAAACAAATTCAAATTCGCTAACGTCATCGTAATCATGATCATCTAACAAAACACAATTAGCATTGTATAACATCATCACAACAGAAACATCAAATATACATCTCATGTCAAATAACTCATGCTATCACATAAACATCTATCAGCTACAAGCTGCATATTAAATGAACATATCTAACATGACCTAACAATATACACATCCTGATGATCACCAACATGTAAATTAAGTAAAACTGCAACATGAACATAAAATACATGGACCATATATATATATATATATAATTGAATAATGTTAAAAATATACAACTGTAATATCAATGGCATGGATCAGCTGGTCATAAAACATCAATAGCAGTACTAGTCGAGGCCTGATCAGTCAATAGCGCAGCCTCGACGGTCGATGGTCCAGCCTGCTCATGATCATGAATATTGATGGATGTTGCAGGCTGCTGACTGGATGTGGCCGATGGTCCAGCCTCATCTCCATGATGACTGCTACTAGATGCTAGTGGAGGCTCATGCTCATCTGGCGTGGTGTGAGGTGAACGATCATGAGATGATGAGTCGCTGCTTGCAGACTATCCATCACGTGGTGCATCTTGACCATGCCTATAACGTGCAAAAATCCTCCTCAGCCACATAAGAGTTGTCGTATCTCCTATGACATGCTGCATTAGGCTGTACATGTCACACATCATGCCTCTCCACATCTGTAATAGCCTATCATTGGCCTGTATGTCTCTGTAATGAGTGGGTCTAATGGCTACCTCAACAATCAATGCACTGAGTTGGTCACCCAACTTCATCCTTTATCTAGTATCAAGTCGACCACGCCTAGCAAAAGGCAGTACCAGCGCACCAGCAGGAGCATGTCTCTCTGCACCGACCTCTTGATGATCCTCAGCATCTGGAATGCCCTGGTCGTCATCGGGATCCACACCTGGATCATGTGGCGGTGTCAGCATCTCCTTTCCATCAAAAGAGCCAATGTCTACAAAATATATACAAGTGCACAACAATAATTAGAAAATTTCATTACACAATTTAATAAAAGCAAGTTAAAAAACATGTTAGAATAAATTTAAATAAAACAGTAATATTACCTATATCATCTAGCGGCTCATCATCTGTGAAGAGGATTTTGGCACACCCTCGCCAATCCAATCTAGCATAAGGACAGGGCACCATAATGAAGAGACTTAGTTCGTCAACAATGGCTAGAAAATCCAGTGCATCATGCGATATCCTGGATGGAAACATAGTCTCGCCCCTCTTGGGCATCATCTACCCCCACATGTGCATCCGTGCCTCCAACATCGACCTATGAGGCTGCCAAAAAAAAGTAGGCCCCATATCTGGAAACCTCTAAAAAAATAAACAAAAAATATCTGAAGCAAAAGGGAAGTTGACCGTCCCTTGTGCATGAGCACGATATATATCTAAGGTTGTACAGAACTGCCACAAAAAAATGGCAGACCACCTAACAAGTCATGGCTCAGTACTAAATAATCAACATAATATAGAAGAGAGCAACTAATGCATTTCCCGTCACTGGTGTTGTGTGAAATGGTCGAAATGAGAAGTGAGAGGTGTTACACCATTTTTTGGTCATCTAACCCATTACCATTAGATGAACCCAAGTACACCATGTAAGACCAATTTTACCCTAAGTAAAATTTCTTTCACCTTGTGAAATAACATTTATCTATATTTCCTGGTCATATTTAACCCAAAACAAGGAAATTAATTAAATAAATCATTATTTATTTAATTATTTCCTTGGAATAAGTTATTTAAATCATTATTTAAATAATATTCCTAGTTAAATTTGACTAAATCATTTTTAAATAATTAAATAAATCATTATTTATTTAATTATATTCCCACCATATCCCTAAAATAATAAATAAATCATTTATTTATTTATTGTTTATAAATAAAGGAATTGACCCAAGTCAAAAGACCTTTTCCCTCCAACAAATATAATAAAATATTCCTAAAGGGTGGTTCTAGAATCTGATTAATAATATTTTATTCAAACACCAAGTTCTAGATAACCCTAATATTTTGTTATAAATAGAAGGGTTTTCCCCATTCATTAGTCACCTCCATTGCATTAGATCACTCTGGATCTACTCTTGGTCACCATTTTCCATTTTTTGCCTTGTGAGCTCCCATTGAGTTCTATGTTTGTCTGGGTTTTCTACACCAATAAGAGAGAGGAATTTTAGATTTGAAACGCTGAGGACTTTCAAGAACCCATCCCATTGAGGAGAACCGGAAAACACCTTTCTTGTTTTCCTCTGAGGTGCCCCTTTTTAATATAATACAAAAATTCTTTCAAACACATTGTTTTTGACTTGTCTATTGGATGCATGGAGCCACATTTTATTTTATCTGCTTAATGTCTTTTATGCTTAGATCTGGATTTGTGTAGCATTATTTGGATCATCTAATTGCAGATTTAAAGATGTTTAGCAGCCATAATCGATGTTAGGGCTATTTGTTATGCGTAGCTAAAATGATATTTTATGATGAAAGATTCATACTAACAATTGGCGACCCCCACAAGCCACCGTTGTCGTTTTATATATTCCTACATATCCAATGTTTTAGAATTTGTGGCTTCTCTTCCATTTTCTCGTTTTTCCTATTTTTATGGTGCTTTCACCTCTACACCCTCAAACATCAAAATTTTTAATCTTGTTTCCGGCCTTATCGCACAAGTGATGCATAGCATCACCCACAATTCGAGACGATAATTCTTCTAAATCCGTCGCCGAGAGACCCGGATCTGCAGGTCTCACTTATCGACCCAAAAACTGCGACCTGGCCTTGAGGTCGCACTTTCTGCCCAAAATCTGCGACCTGGACTAAAAACAGGTCAGAACCTGCGACTTGCACTTTTTTCTGCAATTTTCCAACACTTTTTCTCGGTTTGTCTGAAGCTTCTGTCAGGGTTTTCCAGCCTCTGTCTCCACCTGTTTAGACCTGTTTATGATCTGCTTCACTCAAATAAGTGGGAATATTGCCCCTTAGGGCTCTAGTACCATCCACTTTTGTGGGAGATTTTTTGCTATTTCAAAAGTCTGAATTTCCATAGTTTCAGCCTTATTTCTTTCAAATCTGATACCTCATTTTCAGATCCCTTTAGATCAGCTCTTCTCCCTTTCAAATCACCTCATATAGTTTTGTTTGGGTTCATTGCTAGGGCCGCCTCCTTGTCCCTTCTATTTTTAGCTGATCTCCTCCTTTTTAGCAACAGCCTTGCCTCTGCCTCTTTGTTGTTCTCTGCACCTCTTTTCAGCAGATTTCTCCTTTAGATCCCCATCCCTCCCGACCTTCGATCTATTGGCCTATTTTTTCGTGTGATTTGCTTAGTTTTTTCCCTCTTATAGACTATTTTTGAGAGACCCGCCTTCTTGGGTTAGATTGATGTATTGGTAGCTGTTAATTTTCTGTTCTTTCAATCTTATTTACTGCAGATTTATTTTTAGTTACGCAGCACACTTTTTTTTTACTCTCAAAACATCTGGGTTTAAACAATTAAAATTAATTCACGCCACACACTGACCCTAAGTGAAGAAGAGCCTGGTTAACACCACCTGGAAAAGACTTTAAAATCAATTGACACTGCACCTCTCTGCCCTTGTTGCGACGTTGACCTCTCTTGATTTTGCCTCTCCCTGCCCTTGTCGGTTTTTATTCTTCCTGTCGTTATTGCGCCCCCAAGGCGTTTGTCCCGGAGACTTCTTGGCCTTCAACCTCAGTTTCCGGTTGGTCGACTTCCTCCTTCTCGTCGTCATCGAGTAAGTCCTCCCCCGAGTCCGCACTCCGACTCTTCTTCTAATTGTTCGGGTTCTCCCCCTACTCCTGGTTCTCCCCCTGTTACTTTCACCATGTCTAATTCAGGGCCTACTACCAGCAGCAACCCTAGTTCTACTGCTGGGTCTGTTTCCAGTGGAACCACTATGGGACCTACCTCAACTGCCCCTTTGCTCCCTTATATGGCCGGCCTCAGTCTCCCTGATTTCAATCAGCTGATTAATGATCCTATCTGCCACAATGTCAGTTGGCCTACTATGCCAACCAAGCTCCCCTCCGACATTCCCAAGTTCGAAGGCCTTGCTAGCGAAGATCCTTCTAACCATATTCGCTCTTTCCACATGTGGTGTTCCTCCAGTTCCATCACCGATGACTCCATCCGTCTTCGATTATTCCAACACACGCTTACTGGCGAAGCTTCTAAATGGTATGTTGATCAAGCCACCTCTTCCCATACCACCTTTGCGACCATTGCCCAAGCCTTTTTATCTTATTTACAGCTCCCTCTACGATACGATACTGGTACTGAAATCTTAACTTATTTTCATCAATCCTCTTCGACCCGCCTTTCCGCTCATGTACAGGAATGGCAACGAAGACAGAGCTTGTGTCACGCTCCCCCCTTTGAAGATCGCGTTTACATAGACTGGTTCCTTCGCTCTCTCTTACTTCCCATTGGCAAAGATGTCGCATCCCATTTTCCCCAAACCAAAGAAGCCGCCCTCCAAATAGCCTTGAAATATGACCTTATCTATGCTCAATATGGTTATGTTTATACCGTCCTTCCTGACCTCCCCAAGCCCGGTGGCCCTAATGCCTCGGGGGCATCTCACTCTGCCAACGGTATCATTGGAGCCCTATCACATACCTCTGTCCAACCTCTTCTGGGCTACGGTTTCCCTCCAGGAGGGGCCAGCCCCTCAGGCACTTTCCCCCCTCTAGGTAGCATGTATCCAGGATACGACATGCCTTCTCTTTTTTCCCACACTCTTGCTTACCTCAATGTTGCCCATCCTACCCCTTATCCGTACCCACAGCCTAGTGTCCCAACTCCTCCAGCATTTGGACCTCCCACTCCCTTGCCTCCTCCACCCCCGCAACCGCACTTACTACCCCCTCAAGTATTTGCACAGCAGGGGGCAACTAATCTTATTCCTTCTCAAAGAAAGAGGAAAGGCACTCAATCCACTTCTGGTAGTCGTGGATCCAATCCTTCCAGTATTTACTCTACCACTGCCAACCAGCCATAGGGCTCCCAGCCCAAGCTGGACAGGCCGCTTCGCACCAATAAGCCCTGTTCGTGTTGCGGTGTTTATGGTCGTTACACTCATGATTGTCCCTTATTACCACAAATGCGGCAGATGTGGGAGTCTCAGGCCACCGTGAAGGGACAATACTCCTCCCCTACTGTCCCTCCCAATCCAGCTACTTCTCAACCCGCTATGTTTACCAATCCTTTCCCTCACCAAGGATTCGTGGCCACTAAACCACCTCATGCCCCAGTAACCACTCATCCGTCCCCTTCTGGTTCCTCCGATTGCCAGATTCTCATGATGGCTTTTGACCAACCGCTCACCGTCGACCTCAACCTTCAAACTCGGTCCCATCAGTATTCCATGCCTCCCGTTCCATCTGTCTCCGAGTCCTCATATTCAGGTCCTATAGAGCCTCTGTCGACACCCAATGGTCCCTTGCAAATCCCTCTGCCCAAAGTTGAGGTTCATACCAAGACTCCTAAGGGCCCATTACGCTGAAATGCTGCCTCTGGTCGGGCTGCCCATTCGTACAGCATAGTAGATGATCTGGCACAATCTCCTGCTGCCATTTCAACACTAGAACTCCTCCAGTCATGTCCTTCTCAAAAGAAGGCTCTACTATCTACCATGGGTGCTATAGATCCTGCTGATGACCAATTTATTGTTTTCGACGCCCGTCAGTCAGACCATCCCCCTCTTCCTCCTTCTGTTGCTTTCCAAATCCCAGTCAAAATCTGAAACGCCAACGTCGCTCAGTGTATTATTCATGAGGGGGCATCTACCTGTGTGATGTCTGCTTCGGTTTGGAAACAACTTGGATCTTCTGAGTTGGCCCCTTCCACAATCACCCTTCGTGCATGGGATGGCCATGCCTCCCAGCCCATCAGCCTCTTCCGTAACTGTCCTATCACCCTTGCGGGTAAGACTGTTTGTGTCGACGTGGAAGTTATCAACGCCCCTCTTGACTACAACATTCTTTTGGGGCGTAGTTACACCTATGCCATGTCTGTCGTCCCATCCGCAGTCCACTACAAGATGTTTTTCCCTCATAATTTCAAGATTGTCACGATTGACCAGTTGACTTACCACGAACCAAAATCTCAGACCTCCCCTGAGTCGACCATCTCTACTATCACCAATAAGCCAACTGTCAATTCTTTGACCAGTGTTTCCCCTGGCATCTACAAATAATTCTCCTTGCTTGGAACTTTTCCTGGTCCTCCTCCTCCTCCTGTCTCTGACCCCAGCTTAGCGAATTTTTGCATGATGCAATCGTCTCAGGCTGGCCTTCCACAGCCTGCTTCGGCTAGTCAGCAACCTCCATCTCGCCCACCGCAACCTGCTCCTAACCCTTCGTTTTAGTCGACTGAACCTTTTTCGCCTAGACCTTCCCATCCACCTCACACTCAGGAACCTCCCTACCCTCCTGAGTCAGTTCCCTCAGGTCTCCACCATATAGGAGCCATCCCTCCTGGTCATTACCCTGCCGGTCAGATACCTTTCCTAGGTCCCCCCCGACATCTCTTCGGTTCCCGTCATGGCCACCCTTTCCCTCCCTAATTTAACCTTAGGAATACCAGTATGGTATCTTACTCCTCCAACCGAGACCCCACCGGGCCACCCCAAACCATACATTGATGTGACACCAGTACAACCGATTCCCTTCGCTCCTTCCACCGCTATAGTGTACCTAACCCCTCCGCAGGACCCTCCTCATGCTGCGACAACTACAGGCAAGAAACAAAAAACTCGAAAGGGGGCATCCAAAGACAAGGTCACCGCACCCGACCCTACCCCTCCCCCACCCGCCAAGCCTTGTGCCTTGTGTGATGGTATCGGTCATCCCACCCATACTTGTCCTGAGTTACCCCGTATCCAACCCATGGTTAAAGTCGTGTTCCCTGAATCTACGGTCCCTGAAACCTCTATTTCTTCATCCTCCACAACCAAGAACCCCAAGACTCTTCGCACCAACAAACCTTGTGCTCTGTGTAGTGTCCATGGCCATTATTCTCACCATTTTCCTCACCTCACGCATTACCGAGCCTCTTTAGAGGTCATTCGTGAGTACGAAGTTGAACAAAATCAATCCGCCTCTCCCATCCTTGCTCAATATGCGTCAGGTCTACTCGAGGATCCCCCTGCTACCATTGACATTCCTCCCCCTGATGTTGAGATGTCGGAACCTGCTGCCCCCCTCCTATACCTATCATCATCCGCACGACCCTCGGAGTACATTCCCTCTAAATCCACTCCATCTGTTTTGCTTGATTCTCATTCAGCCACATTCTCGGGCTCTTCATGCTTTGACCATATTTTTACCTGTTCTCCTGTCATTCCCCGTGAAAACTCGTATCTATGCCTCTCTTCCCATACTGATGATTTAGGTAGCTTTGCAGCGTCATGTGGTTTCCTTGACCTTTCCATCTCCTCCCATAATCACGATCATACCATCTGTATGTATGATTTTCTTTGCAGCCGGAGTTCCCACTCTTCATCCCATAGTTCTCATTCATCTCCCTCTCGTCGATCTATGAGTCCTAGACTTCCTACCCGGACTGCTCCCTCCCATAGCCGTCATTGGATGCCTACCCTCTACTCACGCTGCCATCCTTCTTCTCATCGCTCCCATTTCTTGTCTTGTGACACTATTCCACCGGCCCTCTCATCCACACAATATCTTGGCTATGCCGATGGGGCCAGTCGCTATTCCCGGAATCTCGCTTCGGCAGCCTGGGCCATCTTTACCCCCTTACATAACTTGGTTCTTGAAAATGGGGTCTACATTGGTAATGCCACCAATAATTAGGCCGAATATGATGCATTACATGGTCTCTTAGCCGATGCCCTCTCTCATCACATCCTCCATCTGCATGTTCATTTAGATTCCCTACGGTGTCTATCGTGTGCATAACCCTATCTTGTTTAGACAATATTTACGAGTGAAACTTTTGATACGTGAATTTAGATTCATTACTTTCAACCATATCCCTATAAGTCAAAATCACTACATAGATCAAATCGCAAATCATGTTCTACACTGGCATTTATCACACACAAGACAATAACATTTAACATCATCAAAAAAATGTATATGAATCATATATATCATATAACATGTGTTTTAAGAGTCCATCTACTCTGAAACATATGACATGCCCATAGCATGTTACAAAAACCAAAACTACAAAAATGGGGGGCACCACTTGCCCCTACATAAACGCTGGGGGGCACCACCTACCCTACAGCTAATCACTCTCTGGAGGATCCCGAGCCAACGGCTCTGCTCCTGCAGCTCATAGATCACGTACAGTCTGACCGGCCATCGCCATGCGTCGCATGATACCTCGCCATTCCGAGGGTAGCCCAATACATAACTCTATGTACTGGTCATCTAAATCCTGCCAACCACGCTCCAACACACCGGTCAGCAGCCCCTCACATCTACGATGGATGTCCTCCAACAGAGCGGCCATATCCTTGTTCTGTGTCATCCTTGATCCAATTGCACTTGTAGCTCCTACTGCTGCAGGTCGTCCCATATATCCAGCCGATTTTACCAGAGCTATATCTGCATTCCAAAAAATATAAGGCTTAGTACCATGAATACTAGTCACACACTCTAAAATGCACATAACAGATTAGTTGCTTGTCACTTACCATCGGGCCCCCACACTCGACCAGGCGGAAGCGGCAAGTCCGGATCTCCCCAATAACTCATCCCACTATAGGGATAGTCGTCTATGTCTAATGGCATCTAATCCCAATGGGCGAAGAACTCTGGTCGGAACACCCATCCGACTGCTCCTCCCCCTCCTCTACACAGTAGTCGTCCCCACCGACGCATCCGGGGCTCTCTCGGACCTCCATCAGGTAACTGTATACGAGGCCATAAGGTTGAGATCTTCTCAAAGAAGAAAGAGCACAATATCGTCCCATAGGCACAATCATGATTCACTTGCCGCTTGCATAGCGATAACTATCGTTTTACCAATACCAACATCATTTGGGTCCACCCATAGTAGGTCCCACTCAGCACACTCTCCACAATCATCTTCTGCCCTCCAGTGATGTGATGGAACGCTTGGCTGCCCAAGATCCGCAACACTGTTGCGGCCACTGCCCGGGTCTCCAACCTCTCTAGTTCACCAATGGATATCCGAGTCCCTTTGACTCGAACACCTAGTCGACAATGTCGCTCAACAAAATCCATAATGTTACGCCCCTGTGGTAACACTGGCTGCGTATTTCCCACCATCCCTAATGGTGGGAGACCAGTCAAGAAATATAGATCCTGGACCGTCAGCTCAATCCTGTGCCCTTGCACTATAAACGCCTCATGATCTGGATCCCAATAACTGATAATCCGGGCCAACAAGGGCTCCCCAGCCCTCATCAAAGGGTTATCCAAAAATTTCAGAACCCCAAACCTAGCCAGTGCATGACGGACACCCTGATCCGCTTGGATTTCCATGCATAAGGTACCTAGGTCTCTCTCTCTCCACTTGATCCGTATATCTGCCATATCTGCACGAAACCATCATTTTTGTCAGTCTACAGATCAGCAAAACAACATTAAGTTACACCAAAACTGAATCTTAGCCCATAAAAGCACTGAAACCACCCACATCTAACAGGTCGCACTTTTTGGTCAAATCCAGGGCCAGGTTGCACTTTTTAGGCCAAAACCTGTGTCTGAGGTCGTAGTTTTTTCCCCAACAAGTGCGACCCGACCGTAATGATGAAGTAGGGGCAGTTATTGAGATTTAAAACCCTAATCTGAAATTTGAATCCATCAAAAACAAAGAGTAGGATTAGGCCTCTTACCTGCAACTGACGGATCACGATTCCAACGGTCGGTTTGTCCGCTACGATCGCCGCAAGATTTAGGGCCTTCTCTCCTCTCCACCTTCACCACAGCTACACAAGAAAATGAATGATTTTGGAGGGAAATGCCTTATTAGAAGAAAACCCCTGTTTTTTCTTTCTCTCACTGCGACCAAACCGTAGCCCCGTTTGAAACACCGTCGACACCATTGGAAAGCTCTCACTGAGAACTCAAATGGGTATCTGTTAGTTCTTCATGTTTTGATACTTCACCGGGACACATTTTGCCCATGAAGGGTCTATTCACCTCTTCTCAAAATTGAATTTCTTCTCTTACAAAACTTGTACTTGGGGCACCACTTTGCCTCCTTACTTATCTTCGTTCGTGTTGATTTTCATCATGAGATACCCTATTGTACTCATGATTTTATGGTCTCCCATTGGACCTTTACTGTGAGGCAGCACCATCGAGTCGCCCTTGTTTAGAGCATCCAATTTGAGTCCTCATCCATAATGGAGTCTATATCGAGTCACTTTGTACCCCGATATAACCCTCCATCCTTCATCATTTAGTCCCTCTCTCGTCTTCCACATTATGGCCTTCAGTACCATTGTCACCTATCCTCCTTTATATTGTGTCAGCTGCTGCCAAGCCATTCATGCCCCTTATGCTCTAACAAGGGAAGTCATCCAACCACTCCTCCGTATCCCTCATTCCATCATCATCATTAGTGTCTATCTGTTCGTCACTCTACTATTTTCCCTCGTGCCTTAGTTTGGGTTCCCTTATTGCCTCACCTATGGTGGACCTACTTCTGTCGACATTAGCTCATTTACTCCAGAAGCCAAGTCTCGGGGGGCAGTGTACCTTGGTTCGAGCTCTTTTCAGCATTATCGTGATCTATACACTTGATGGTCCAGTGATGCAGCAACAGATCTTGGTGATTCTCGGGCGTGTGTGAGATGTCTCAACTCTCATGAGGGGGTGGCCCTACTGGTAGCCCCCCACATGCCCAGATGACTCCTTCATTTCCACCCTTGATGCAGCTCCTCTCATTTGATGATATCGGCCTCAACCGCTTGCAATGCCTCTTCAATTTGCATGTATCAGTTAGATTTTGCGAGCCCTTCCCCGTGTGTAGGGGGCATTTGGGTATATTTTTATCTCATGTACTAAACTATTCTTGTATAAGTCCTGGTAGTGATTCCAGGCATCGCATGTATGTGGGAGTCATACTTTTATTTATCTCGCTCATGTTTAGGCCAACACATGCTTACTTATTGCGTTCCATGGTTTTCCGGGTGTCTTATTCTTTGTACTCTTGTCTCGGCGGGCATAGGTATGCATCCACCGCCGCCTTTAACACTGGTACCACTCCACCAACTATAGACTTGTTGCACCTGTAAGTCTCATCTCCTGAGGGTCTAGTCCTTTAGCACATTAGACTACCTTAAATTTCTCTCTCTCACTCCCCTCTTGATGCCTAGTGATTGAGTTCTTACAACGTACTTCGGTCATACGATTTGCTCCTAACACTCATACGTTGGGGGGAAATCTGTTACACCATTTTTGGGTCATCTAACCCATTACCATTATATGAACCCAAGTACACCATGTAAGACCAATTTTACCCTAAGTAAAATTTCTTTCACCTTGTGAAATAACATTTATCTATATATCCTGGTCATATTTAACCCAAAACAAGAAAATTAATTAAATAAATCATTATTTATTTAAATATTTCCTAGGAATAAGTTATTTAATTCATTATTTAAATAATATTCCTAGTTAAATTTGACTAAATCATTTTTAAATAATTAAATAAATCATTATTTATTTAATTATATTCCCACCATCTCCCTAAAATAATAAATAAATCATTTATTTATTTATTGTTTATAAATAAAGAAATTGACCCAAGTCAAAAGACCTTTTCCCTCCAACAAATATAATAAAATATTCCTAAAGGGTGGTTCTAGAATTTGATTAATAATATTTTATTCATGCACCAAGTTCTAGATAACCCTAATATTTTGTTATAAATAGGAGGGTTTTCCCCATTCATTAGTCACCTCCATTGCATTAGATCACTCTAGATCTACTCTTGGTCACCATTTTCCATTTTTGTCTTGTGAGCTCCCATTGAGTTCTATGTTTGTCTCGGTTTTCTACACTAGTAAGAGAGAGGAATTGTAGATCTGAAATGCTGAGGACTTTCAAGAACCCATCCCATTGAGGAGAACTAGAAAACACCTTTCTTGTTTTCCTCTCAGGTGCCCCCTTTTAATATAATACAAAAATTCTTTCAAATGCATTGTTCTTGTCTTGTCTATTTGATGCATGGAGCCATATTTTACTTTATCTGCTTAATGTCTTTTATGCTTAGATCTGGATTTGTGCAGCATTATTTGGATCATCTAATTGCAGATTTAAATATGTTTGGCAGCCATAATCTATGTTAGGGCTATTTGTTATGCGTAGCTAAAGTGATCTTTTACGACGAAAGATTCATACTAACAAGAGGCACTGCACCTCCTCACTACCAAATGCACCAATACGTAACTAACCTCCAGCAACTTAAAAATCTGCAGGAGACAGTACTGATGCTCCAATGTATCTCTGGGAGTAAACTAACTGAATCCCTACTACACAACTAGATAGAACCTCTAGGAACAAGGGAAAATCCACCCCTCTCCTTGATAGCCCTATAATGAAATATATATCCTCCTTAGTGGGTGTGTACCACTGGTTAGGACCAACCTAGAAAGCCTGACGATGGGTATTCCACCTGTAGATAAGATGTATCAAAAACACACTATAGGCCTTTAGGGAAGTAGCCTCCTCATCGAACTTGAGGATGCCTACCTGCCTTAGGAGCCCCTGGGTAGCTGTTGTAATAGGGTGAGGGTACACACCTCTCTCCCTCTCTCATGCCTCCCATAGGAAAACCATGTCATACTGCTCCGCCTGTTGTTTCTTTTGTCCGCCCTCTTCTCTCTGAATCATTGACATATTAAATAAATAAAAAATTATTAAATGAGACATGTATTTAGGAATATACATATATATATATATATATATATATATATATATATATATATATATTGGAAAAAAATAGACCAGTCGATGCACCACAAAAAATAGTGTTCCACCAGTTCTGGTGCATTGTTTGTTTGTTGCGCACCTGGGGCGGTACCCCAGATGACATGCAACACACCGTATCCGATGCACCTGAAAAATTTTAAAGCACCATTGACTATGTATGATGTCATAAGAGTAGTGTGGTGACTAAATTATACTCCCCGGTGAATATAGTTGTGTCAGTGCATCGACTTCCTAAAAAATTACATAGTCAATGGTGCAGTCTTTTACCAGGCCGCACCTTTGACCTCATCAAAATGCTGAATGTAGTGCACTGACAGACATCAGGGTGGATATTTATGTCAACGCACTGCATTGCTATTCCCGTGGTCAACGGTGCGACCGGCTAAATAACCGCACCGCAATTTTTTTTTTTAATTTTAAAATAATGTGGTGTGCCTTTCAGTACCTCCCCGTACATGGTGCAGATAACATTAGCATAGGTTGTGGTGTAGCCTGTAAATTTTACAGGTCGCACAGCTTACCAGTGCAAGCAAAAAGGCTTATGCGCATAGCGTGACCAAAAAAAAAAAAAACTTTTAAATGGTTAATTTTAAGGTTATTTGAAATTCTAATCTGCTAAAAAGATTAATTATGGAAAAACAAGAAAAATACCTGTACATTTCTCCGTCGAGGAGGCGTATTGGTTGTATAATTTGCAAAAGAAAATTTTCCCACCATTTTTCAAAATCCAAGCTAGAGATTGGTGGGAAATGCATAGCAGCAGTGCATGAAATGGGTGCAATGGGAGCACTGATGTCAGGGCAGCTCAAAAAATGATAAATTGCCCTGGTGCTTTAGAGCTCTAGAGAACTGAGAAAAGTGAAAAATGTGGTTTTTTGGCCGTAATTTTTTTTTTATTTAACATTGTTCCGGTGCGCGGGGTTTTATAAGTGCACCGGTGTTATTTCTTATGAACGCACCAGTCGGGTTCTGTTTTGGCATGGTCTTTTATGATGCACCGATGTCATTTCTTAACACCGCACCGGATGGTTTCTGTTTTGGCACGGTGTTTTATGATGCACCGGAGTGGAAGAGTTGTGACACACCGACGCTCTATAGTAATACGACGCACCGGGTGGGTGTGTATGGAGAGCATGGTGTCTGTTGTGCTAATTTTTTGTGTGCGTTGGTGCTTTCTCTTGTAGAGCGCACCGATGATTGAGAGCTTTGGAGGACTGAGAAAAGTGAAAAATGCAGTTTTTTGTCCGTATTTTTTTTTTATATAACCCTATTTCGGTGCGCAGGGTTTATAGATGCACCGATGCTATTTCTTCCGAATGAACCTGTTGGTTTCTGTTTTGGTGGAGTGTTTTATGATGCACCGGTGTGGTTTCTTAATATCGCACCGGGAGGTTTCTGTTTTGGCTCAGTGCTTTATGATGCACCGGCATGGAAGAGTTGTGAAGCACTACTACTCTATAGTAATATGACACATTGGGTGGGTGTGTACAGAGCGCACGGTGTCTGGTGTGCCAATTTTTTTTATGCATCAGTGCTTTCTCTTGCAGTGCACACCGGTGATTGAGAGCTCTTGAGCACCGAGAAAAGTAAAAAATGAGGTTTTTTGGCCGTAATTATTTTTTTATTTAACCCTGTTTCGATGCGCGGGGTTTATAGGTGCACTGGTGTTTTTTCTTATGAATGCACCATTCAGTTTCTATTTTGGCATGGTGTTTTATGATGCACCGGTGCAGTGTCTTAATACCACACCGGGCAATTCCTATTTTGGCACAATGTTTTATGATGCACCGGTGCGGAAGGGTTGTGAAGCACCGGTGCTATACAGTAATAAGACACATCAGGCGGGTGTGTACAGAGTGCACGGTGTCCGGTGTGCCAATGTTTTTTTGTGCACTGGTGCTTTCTCTTATAGAGAGAAATGGTACGATTTTGGGTGATAAGCGCACCGAGAGGAAAACATCCACAAAACCCTCCGCCCGCCAACCTCCTCTAGTAACCTCTACTAGAAACGGATGTATGGGGTATTTTTATACGAGGTTCCTCAAAAACATCCACTAGAGGGTCTTTTCCTTGTAGTGTTTAGCTGAGGTTCGAGGGTTTTTTAGGGATTTTGGAGACACTAAGGGAGGGAAAATAATAACCATTGAGCAGGTCTAAAGGGTAAGTTCAATCGTTTCAATTATAAAGCTTAATCATTTCAATTAAAAAATTGAATGTATGTAGTCTAAGTAGAGGCAATAGCTCATAGATTCAAATCATTTTTATTCATTCAAATATATTGTTGTAGGTAAGTGAGTTTCTCTCCATCTACATATTCCATGGAAGAGAAAGGAAACCTATAGTATTTTTTCAAAGTATACCATCAAAATTTAAGGTCTTCCAAAAGATAGTACTTTATTTTTGCACAAGTGGGTAGTTATCCTTTTTCCTAAATGAAGGAATGTTGATGAGTTGGAGAAACATTAGATTCACAACATTGTACACATCAAGTTATATTCTTCTTTGAAATGAATCCAAAATAAATGCAAGAATTTGGTTGAATTTCCTTACTAAAATTACATATTTGGCTAAACTTGGAAACTATGTTGTAGCCCAAATAAAAAAGCCATTGTTGTTTATGAAAACTTGAAACTAGTGGTGATGTTTGTTAAACATGCATAGAATAAAACACCATAAAAATTTATAGGAGAAATAATTTTTAGCATACTATGTCGAGGTTATAAAACAACGAATTGATTAAATCTACACCATTTTGAGGTGGAAAATTTTCAATTGTATATTTCCATTTTGAAATTGCATTATTCATAATAACCATTACCATGGAAAAGGGCAATGAATCATCAAAATCATTTGAGAATATATGGAAAAAAATTTAGACTTTGAAATTTTATAAAAAGGATATATATTAATCACTTTCCAAAATGATTACTAGAAATATCATTATGCAACAACAAATTGTATAAATTAATATTCCCAGTCTCAAAGCAATACAAAATTGGAATAAATATTTTACCATCTATCGCCCCAATTATTTTTGTTTATGCATTGATGCGTATATGAGCAAGAGAAGTGGTGTAATCATACATGTCTTTCATTCTGAATGAGTGTAAAACTTGGGAATCAAGGTCAGACGATATGGATTGTTGTGTAAAACACAGGAGACAAAACTGAATGATTTTGTAGCTTGGAGAGGAATCTGTTATCACTCCATTGGATCTCTGATGTTGAGAAGAGACCAGAAAAGGTAACCACATACCAATATTTCACCAAGTAGTTATATCGACTAGGCAGGAGAGGGCTCTCTCCACAATGTTGGCAATATGTTGCAATATGTTGTCCTTGATGGCAACCTACTTGATGAAGTTGTTCCTGATGGAAACCTACTTGATGAGTTGCCTTTTGATAAGCAACCTATGTGTTAAAGATGTAAAAATGATGTTTCTATAGGTCATTTCAGATGTGATAGAGAAAGGAATTCCAGTAAGTGCCACATAAATGAAACAGTAAATATTTCTCAATGTATACGCAGGTTTTATGAAGGAAACTTGTGTATGGATGAAATGTATACGCTAATTTTGTGAAGGTAACCCGTGTATTTATTCAGAATTAGTATATACACAGATTTTATGAAGATAAGTTGCATATACACGCGGATACGAACGATCCAAGTCGCGTATGCCTTTTGCACTCTAAAATTATGATACCAAGGGGCATTACCATGGTATTAGCCCACAGTATTGAGCGTTGTATTGTCTATTTGATTCCATCCAAGAATACCATCAGCAGTTGTGTGGTTTTGACTCATGGTATTGGTAAAGGCTAAATCTATATAAGGAGAAGAAGATCATAGTGCAAGGTCTGCATGAGTAAGGGTTGTGACTGAATAAATTTTTGTGAGGTATATCTGCATGGGATGAACTCTATTTTAATTGATAGATTTGAATATATGATGCACCCATGGATAAAATGATGGTTCAGGATCTCTAGATCTGAAATGACTATGCTCTTGTGTGATCCATTGGAGAGATGATTAGATCCATAACCTAGTGCAATTTTGCTGAAGTTAAGTGAAGAAATCTGGGTAAATTTTATGGATCTGGTTCATTCTGCAAAGTTTATATTTACAGATCTATACACTAGTTCGTCTCAGTAAAAGCGCTTACATACGTGGTTTTGCTTCAAAAAAGGCACGTATGGTAGTTAGGGTTTTCTGAAGGTTATTTCAGAGGTTCTACTATTTTTCTATTCTCTGTCAATGAAGCCTTCTTGTAGATATGGGTTGTTTGAATAATTTATATGATGTTAAGTTGACTGTGTAAAAATCTGATCTATGAGATAATAAACATGGTTAATGGCGACTAACTAATGAAGGGTTTTTCATTTCTTAAGATATCTGACTAAAAGCCTCAGATCTGGATCTGAGACTGATTACATTCTGAAAAATAGTGTTCACTAAGCTATACGCAGGTTGGTGTGAAGGAAAGCACGTATACACGCTGGTTCATTGAAGTAAAGTAGCGTATGCATTTTAAGTTGATAAATGTTCAGGGTTGAGTTTGTATCTGCATATTTATTCTGAAGTCTGGGTTATTTCTGAGTTTTGGTTACAATGGTCTCACTGTTCTGATTGAAGTATTGGGTAAATTTTATGGTCGTTTATGTTTATGGAGATTTGTGTTGATGTTGTTTGATCCAGTCTGAAAATTGATGAAATGTGGTATATAGTAGTTCTGAGGGTTGAAGCCTTCAGTATGGAAGTAGAAGCTTCCTTCTAGTAAAATATGGTGTTCTGATCAGGGGGTTGAAGCTCCCTTCTAGTAGTGGCTGGTAAATGAGATTAGGAGGTTGTAGCTCCCTTCCAGTAGCAGCTGGAAAACAAGAGAAGGTAGTAGCCTTCTGCAGGTAGATGTCTGCGTACTGATATGAGTCTGCATCAATACAATATTGTAAACAGTTTTCCATATAATAAATATTGAAGACAAAGACGACAACAACGATGGTTTTCTCCCGAATTGGGTTTCCACCTTAAATATTGGTGTTCATGTGTGTTGCTATTGTGTGATGAATTATATTGTTGTTAGTGCACATAATTACTGATTATCTAACAGATGCTTGACTGTTAAAATGACTTAAAGATTTTTCCTGATAAGTTTTTAATCTGCAAAATTATATCAGTATACGCTAGTTTCTTTTATTATCTGCGTGTGTATACGCGAGTTGGGTTCATCAAAGCCGCATATGGAATTCTGTAAATAAAAAGCTAAAATATTTTTAGTAAGCTCTAAATACTGATTCACCCCCACCCCTCTCAGTATTCTACCCAACAATTGGTATCAGAGCCAGGTTCTTCTAAAGAAGCTTAATCGCTAGAAGAAAGATCAACTTAGATGAGTAATCAAGATGGGATAGCATATATGATGCCTCCTCTCTTCAACGAAAACAATTTAATCTTCTGGAAGACAAGGACAAGATGCTATCTTCAATCTCTTGGAGCAGATGTATGGGCTATAGTTGAAGGAGGTTATCAATATCCATCATCAGTTCCAATAGATGCAGTAGCAAGAGAGAAATATGAAACCAATGTAAAGGTAGTCAATGCATTATTGGGAAGTCTGACTGAATCAGAATTTGTCAAAATAATGCAGTTGAATACAACAAAGGAGATATGGGACAAAATAATTCTAAGTTATGAAAGTGATGCAAAGGTAAGAAGTGCTAAACTCTAAACTCTCAGAATTCAATATGAAAATGTCAGGATTCATAATGAGGAAAGCATTGCTAGTTTATTTTTATGTCTAGATGATACTGTAAATTGTATGAGAAATCTGGGTGAAACCATAATTGACACTACTCTGGTAGAAAATGTTTAAGATCTCTAACTCCCAAATTTGAATCAAAAGTGTCTACTATTGAAGAGAAGCAGGATTTACAAACTCTTACTATTTTTCAACTTCATGGTATTTTGACTGATTTTGAAATAAGAAAAGGAGGTCCATCTGAAGTCAAAGAAGTTGTCTTTAGAGCTGCTACAAAAGGAAAAGAAGTAAAAGAACAAGAAGGATCAGGGTACGTTTCAGAAGAATATGAGATAAATTTTGTAAATAAGCTACAACTTGGCACTGGAATATTTAGAGGTAAGCTTCCTTTTAAATGTTTTGCTCGTGAAAGAGTTGGTAATTATGATCCTAAGTGTCCTTATAAATAAAAACATGAAAAATGAAAGGAAGTGGCAAAAGTAAATAAGAATCGGTTTATCAATAGAAAAATTTATTATACTCATGGAGATAGTGATGCGCTATCAAATAGTGAAGAAGGAGAATCTGATCAAGATGTTAGACTACTCATGGCTTTTGAAAAAGATTCTAGTGAGGCTAAAGATACATTTATGGATGCACTAGAAGAAAATAATTTTCTTGAATAAATTAATCAGCTTAAAATATTTTTGGAAGAAAACAAAATTGCCATAGATACTCTAAAGGATCATCTTAAAGAAAAGGAGAAGCACAATGATAAATTAGAATGTGAAATAGTAATTCTAAGAAAGGAAATTGAGAAAGAGAAAACTTTAAATCTTAGATTTGCTAAAGGAACTAAAACCTTAGATGAAATTATCAAGGTTCAATGCTCTCCTTTTGTAAATACATGTCTTGGATATATCGAAGAATCCTCTCAGTTTTCAGCACCACGCTATCTAAATGCAGCTAAAGCCAGCTTACAACATTATGTCACTCAGCAAGAGAACAAAGAAACTTCATAGGTAAAGCATGACCACTTCAATACAAAGAACAATAGCAGAAATATCAAATAGAGAAACACCAGTCTACAGGTAAACACAAATAGAAGGTTTCATGATCACATAAATTTCTTCTTTAATGGGAAATGTTTCTCATGTCACAATTTTGGTCATAAATTTGTTCAATGTGTTGCATACAAAACCATCATGACTAGAGAAGAAAGAAAGGAAAGAAATGAGACTGGAATAAAGAAGAATAATTATAACAACTTTTATCCTCTTAAAAATGAAATTGAATGTGCTTATTGCAATAACTTTGGTCATGGACAATCTGAATGCAGGAGCAAACTCCAACCAAAATAACATGTACCTTCAAATTCCAAGGTATGGAGAAAGAAGGACTTACATGTTGAGAATTGTGGCATAACCTTATTTGCATAAGGGGAAGAAAATCATTGGTACATTGATAGTGGATGCTCTAAACACATGACAGGTGATAGAAATAAACTCCTCGCATACAATGCTCTAGAAAGAGCAAAGAATGTTACGTTTGGAAATGATACTCATGTTGTCATTAAAGGAAAAGGTTTTGGTTTTCTAAAACAAAAGGTAAAAGCTAACAATGTTATGTATGTGGATGGATTAAAAAATAACCTGTTAAGTGTGAGTTAAATGTGTGATCAAGGAAATGAAGTTGTCTTTAGTTCAAAAGAATGTGTCATATGTGAACTTGGCACAGGAAAAATAGTAATAAAAGGAACTATAACAACAAGCAATATGTATGTATTGAAAGGTTGAAAAGAACAATGTTACTTGGGTAAATATTCAAAAAATTGGTTATGGCACAGAAGATTGGGACATTTGAGTTTCTCTCAAATCAGCAAATCTAGCAGACTCAAAGAAGTTTGTGATCTTCCCCGTATCACTCTTCCTGAAAGTACCATATGAAAATCTTTCCAATTCGGTAAGAAAAACAGATTACAATTCAATGCCAAAGAAGGATCAGCAAGTAAGCCTCTTGAACTCATACATACTGACTTATGTGGACCTATGAGGAAAAATTCACCCTGTGGAGAACAATACTCTATTCTATTTATTGATGCCTTCTCTAGAATGTGTTGGATTGGGTTACTAAAACACAAAGATGAAGCATTTGAAAAATTTCAGATCTTCAAAGCTCTGGTTGAAAATGAATTAGATCTAAAAATAAAAATTCTTAGATCTGACTGTGGAGGGGAATATATATCAGATGAATTCTTTGATTTCTATGAACAGCATGGCATAAAAAGACAGTTTTCTGTAGCTAGGACCCCGCAACAAAATGGCATAGAAAAAATAATGAATAGAACAGTTCAACAAATGGCCTATGCTCTGCTTGATGATTCTAGAACACCTGATACCTTTTGGGGAGAAGCAACACATACCACAGTAAACCTTCTTAACAAGGCTCATGTCCATGTGAACAATGATAAACCTCCTTATGAGCTCTGGTATGGTAATCTTCCAAATGTAAATCCTTTTAGAGTTTTTGGAAGAAAATGCTTTATTAATAACAATGATGAAAAACTTGGTAAATTTGAACCAAGAGCGGATGAAGGAATATTTCTTGGCTACTCTTCAAGAAGTAAAGCATATAAGTGTTACAATAAAATACTTAGGAATATTATTCAATGTATTAATACCAATAACAAATGAAAATGAAGGTGATTAATATATTCCTTCATAAAATAACAACACTATAGAAGGTGAACCCAATGAAGCACTAGAAGAATATATATCTGAAAAGGCTCCATCCAGGTATGTTCAAAAGAATCATTGAGAATCTCAACTTTTGGGATAAAAGGGATCAGGTGTCCAAACAAGAAGAAATTTTGTAGGATATCCTAGTTATCTATTATTTCTATCCACTATTTAACTACAAAATTTCAATCAAGCTAGCAAAGATGAATGTTGGATTCAAGCCATGAATGAAGAACTTGATCAGATTGAAAAGAATCATACTTGGGAATTGGTTCCAAGACCTCATGATAAAAATGTTACTGGAACAAAATGGATATTTAAAAACAAGTTAAATGAAAATGGAGATGTTATTAGAAATAAAGCTAGACTTTTTTGTAAAGGGTATGCTCAACAAGAAGGTATAGACTTTGAAGAAACATTTTCTCCTGTAGCTAGACTTGAATCCTTAAGAATGTTTCTTGCCTTTTCAAGCTTTCAACAATTCAAAGTTTATCAAATGGATGTTAAATATGGTTTCCTCAATGGTGATCTAGAAGAAGAAGTTTATATAGAACAACCAGAAGGATTCATTTTTGGAAATGATGAAAAACTTGTTTGCAAACTTAAAAAGGCTTTATATGGTCTCAAACAAGCTCCAAGTGCATGGTACTATCATCTTGAAAAATATCTTCATCAACAATATTTTTCAAAGGGATCTACTAATAGCAACTTATACACAAAAATTGAAAATGATAAACTATTGATAGTAGTTGTATATGTTGATGACATCATTTTTGGGAGTAATGAAGAGTCCATGAGTTAGAAATTTGCTTCTGTTATGCAGCAATAATTTGAAATGTATTTACTTGGGGAACTAACATTTTTTCTTGGCTTACAAGTGCAACAAGCAGAAGATGGCATATTTTTATCACAAGCTAAATATCTTAAGCAAATTCTGAAGAAGTATGGGATGGAAGACTGCAAACCTGTAAGTGCACCAATGGTAACTGGGTGTAACCTTAGTTCTCATGATGATTCTCCCACGGTGAATCAACCAGAATACAGATCCATGATTAGAAGTCTGCTTTATCTAACTGGGACAAGAACTTACATTATGCATGTTGTTGGGATTGTTGGGCGATTCCAAGATAATCCTAAAGAGTCACACCTTCATGTTGTAAAAAGAATATTCAAATATCTAAAAGGGACTCAAGAATTTGGTCTATGTTATCCAAAGAATTCTTATCTCACTCTTCATGCTTACACAGATGCGGATTGGGCTGGAAATGTTGATGATCGAAAAAGAACTAGTGGTGGTGCATTCTATATGGGCCCCCGATTGCTATCTTGGTTCACCAAGAAACAAAGTTCTATTTCCTTTTCTACAGCAGAAGCAGAATATGTAGCTATCGCATCATGTTGCACACAACTACTTTGGATGATGCAGACTTTACAAGACATTCAAATCAAATGTTCACCTCCCATCTCCATTTTGTGTAATAATACAAGTGCCATTAGTATCTCAAAGAATCATGTTATGCATTCCAAGACCAAGCACATTCCTATCAAGTACCACTTCATACGTGAACAAATGCTTGAAAAAAAGGTTAAATTGGAGTATGTTCCCTCCAAAGAACAAGTTTCTGATATATTTACTAAACCTCTTCCTAGGGAAGCATTCAAATATCTCAAATAGAACTGGGAGTTGTCTCTGCGTCTCTCATCAAAACTTCTTAATTTTAGAAGATTAAATTCGATACGCGGGTTTCATAAAGGAGAATCATGTATATACCTGAGTTTTGGTGCATAAAACTGCGTATGGGCTTTGCTGACAGAATTTCTCTAGGTCAGCATTTTAGAACAGTTGTGGTGTTTTTGGGTAATCTCTATTATTGTTTTAGTATTCATCTTTCTGTATCATTCACTGATATTTTTCTCCTTGATGAAGATGCTTAAATTAGTTGGTTGTTGAAGATGTTCAGGATTCACAAGCTAAGTAGGAGCACTTGTCTTGTGGAAAAGGATGCATTGTTGGCATTCCGATTGGTTTTTGTTTTATGATCTCATGTTTGAGATTCTTTGGTTTTGGTCATAAATAGTCATATCTGTAATTTGATGAAAAGGTCATGTTGAGACCTATGATGTAAAAATTTTATTTTCAATCATGTAAGGAATTGTTCAAAATTGTAAACCCACTTGGTTGGTAAGTTGAATCAAACTTTTAATTCCACTTGATTGCATCATTAATGTAAGTATGAGTCCTTGGTGATAGGAAAGGTCATACTCGATTGAGTCATGTATTTCATCGAAAAAATCGGTTTAAAGATCCAACATGAACACAGGGGGAGCATGGTAAAATAAGCACACATCCGATCTTCAGAGCTCATATTTCTACAAGGGAAGAGAAACCTTGTTTTGGTTTTGATCCACCCTTTTCCCTTGTTGTCAAAGGGGGAGAGTATTTTGGTGTTTGAATAATGGTTATGATGAATGTACTTATATATTGTGATGATCAAACACCATCATGGTTGCCATCAAGTCCAAAGGGGGATATTATTGGCAATATGTTGAAATATGTTGTCCTTGATGGAAACCTACTTGATGAAGTTGTTCTTGATGGAAACCTACTTGATGAGTTTCCTTTTGATAAAAAACCTATGTGTTAAGGATGTAAAAATGATTTTTCTACAGATCAATTCAGATGTGTCAGAGAAAGGAATTCTAGTTAGTGCCACAGAAATGAAACAGGAAATATTTCTCAATGTAAACGTAGGTTTTATGAAGGAAACCCACGTATGGATGCAATGTATACGCTACTTTTGTGAAGGCAACCCGCGTATACATTCAGAATTAGTATATACGCAGATTTTTATGAAGATAAGTTGCGTATACACGCGGATACGAACGATCCAAGTCACATATGCCTTTTGTGCTCTAAAATTATGATACCAAGGGGCATTACCATGGTATTAGCCCACAGTATTGATCTTTGTATTGTATATTTGATTCCGTCCAAGAATACCATCAGCAATTGTGTGTTTTTGACTCATGGTATTGGTAAAGGCTAAATCTATATAAGGAGAAGAATTTCATAGTGCAAGGTGTGCATGAGTAAGGGTTGTGACTGAATAAATTTCTGTGAGGTATATTTGCATGGGACGAACTCTGTTTTAGTTGATATATATGAATCTATGATGCACCCATGGATACAATGATGGTTCAGGATCTCTAGATGTAAAATGACTATGCTCTTATGTGATCCATTGGAGAGATGATTAGATCTATGACCTAGTGCAAGTTTTCTGAAGTCAAGTGAAGAAATTTGGGGAAGTTTTATGGATCTAGTTCATTCTAAAAAGTTTATATTTACAGATATATACACTAGTTCATGTCAGTAAAAGTGCGTACATAAGCGTTTTTGCTTCAAAAAAGACGTGTATGGCAGTTAGGGTTTTCTGAAGCTTATTGCAGAGGTTTTTATGTTATTCCTACTATTTGTCTATTGTCTTTCAATGAAGCCTTCTTATAGATCTGGTTTTTTTGAATACTGTATATGTTGCTAAGTTGACTATGTACAAATCTGATCAATGAGAGAATAAACATGGTTGATGGCTACTAACTGATGAAGGGTTCTGCATTTTTAAAGATATCTGACTAAAAGCCTCAGATATGGATCTGAGACTAATTACATTCCGAAAAATAGTATTCACTGAGCTATACGCAGTTTGGTGTGAAGGAAAGCACGTATACATGTTGGTTCAATGAAGCGAAGTAGTGTATGCACTTTAAGTTGATAAATGCTTAGGGTTGAGTTTGTATCTGCATATTTATTCTGAATTTTATGTTATTTCTGAGTTTTGGTTACATTGGTCTCACTGTTCTGATTGAAGTATTGGGTAACTTTTATGGTTGTTGATGTTTATGAAGAGTTGTGGTGATGTTGTTTGATCCAGTGTGAAAATTGATGAGATGTGGTATGTAGTAGTTTTGAGGGTTGAAGCCTTCAATATGGAAGTAGAAGCTTCCTGCTAGTAAAATCTGGTGTTATGATCAGGGGGTTGAAGCTCCCTTCCAATAGTGGTTGGTAAATGAGACTAGGGGGTTGTAGCTCCCTTCCAGTATCAGCTGGAAAAAAAGAGAAGGTAGTAGCCTTCTGCAAGTAGATGCCTCTGTACTGATATGAGTCTGCATCATTACAATATTGTAAACAAATTTCCATATAATAAATATTGAAGACAGAGACAACAGCAACGGTGATTTTCTCTCGAATTGGGTTTCCACCTTAAATATTGGTGTTCATGTGTGTTTCTCTTGTGTTAAGAATTATACTGTTGTTACTGCACATAATTACTGATTATCTAATAGATTCTTGACTAGTAAACTGACTTAAAGATTGTTCCTAAAAAAATTTTAATCTGCAAAACTATATCAGTATACACTAGTTTCTTTTATTATATGCATGTGTATATGCAAGTTCAGTTCATCAAAGTTGCGTATGGAATTCTATAAAGAAAAAGCTAAAATATTTTCAGTAAGCTCTAAATACTTATTCACTCCCCCTCTCAGTATTTTACCCAACACACAAAATCACAGCCAAGATGATTGGATAAAGAGGATTTTAGGCTAGGTATAGTAGCACTAGGGTTTTTTTGAATGATTTTTAGGTGTTGTATGGTGAATAGGTTAGAGAAGAACTAGGTCAGGGCAAATAAGGATCAGAATTGCAGGGATCTGATGGGGAAAGTTAGGTAAGTAGCTTAACACATTAAGGTATATGATGGACTAGTTTAGACTGCTAGGGTTTTAGAAAATAACATTGGAAACATGAATTATTTTCAAATAGAAGAAAGATGAAACAAAAATGTTACTATTCCTCCAAAACAAAGCATAAGCTAATTTATTCTTTCTTTCTGACTTAGGAATAAAGTACATTTAGAGATGGCATGAACATGAAATCACAATACATTCACACATTTTAAAAACATAAGAAGAAACAATTTCAAATCACATTACCACAGATATCCCATCAAAATAGTTGAAACTCGGTCTATTATTTCTTGCCAAAAGTTTGATTGCAATAGTGTTAAATGATCAAATTCTACAACATCCAACCCTTCCAATGGGAAAGGAAATGAAATATATAGGCCAAAAACTACTTCTCCCACTCTGAGGGGTCAAATCCCTGACTTGTGGAGTTTATCCTCAAAGTGCTCAAATGGAATCCTAGTGATTAGGGAGGTTAGCCAACTCATCCCTATCATTCATGAAACTGATTCAATTTGACCAAAATAACATTTTTACGTGATGTATCTACCCATAGTAACTATTCATGACATAATTACATTTACATTTCATCATTACATCAGTAAAAAATCATTGAATCCATCCATCAACAGATAAAACTGGAAATTTTGAAGAAAATAGGAAACTGCAAAAAGCACAGCGTGCTTAGAAAAAGCGCAGTGTGCCTAGGGAAAAGCACATCATGGGCCTTAAAACTGACTTTTGACTACCTTCCTGAATTCAAAATTGGGCCCAAGATGGCTCATTGGAAATCTCTTCCAGTATGGTTGTCACAACGGTCCTCAAGCACTGAAAATGGTTGAGTTAAGCTCCTCAAAAATTGAATCTCCCAATACTACTCCAAAAGTTGAGTGAACATCTGAAAAAGGAGGCAGAAAGGTGATGTTTTAGTGGTTTTTGGCCTTTTACACCTGTCAAAAGCTTTGTTTTATGAGTGCCAATAGTAAAAAATTCATGTAGACATCACGCTGAATCCAAATATGCAACCCATTTCACATTTGGAGGCCTCCACAAAAAGTTGAGTGTGGCCCACGCAACACTTTTTAGAGGCTGATTGTGCAAAAAGTCTGTCAAAATTTGCAGAAATGCCAAAAAATTGAAAACTTGCCCAAAATTTTTCAAAATTGGTAGATGAAGTGTTGATGAGGTGTCTCAAGAAATCAATGAGGCATCAACAAGAATCTCAATTTTTTCCTCCTCCTTATACTTGATTAGGGTTTGCATGTGTTTCTCCGTCAACTGCTTGATCTTGTTGTTACAAATATTGTTTCTAGTGATGTCTCTGTTGGCCATGTGCCTCAGCATCTCATTGTCCTTTTTGGCCTTATGAAGGATATTCTCAAGGTGGATGTTAACTCTTTCAAGCCACACCTCTTTTTCATCATTAATTTCCTTTGTAATCCTTTTTCTCAAAAATGAGTTGCTCTGCCTCATGTTTCTCCTACTCTAAAGCTCTCTTAAGACCTTTTTTTTTTATCTTGTCTTGGTGGTTTAAGTTTCACCATGGTCAGACTCATCAGGTGCTATCACTTCTTTACCTTTGGTGTTTTTTCTCTTTTCCTTTAGCAGCTATAACTCCATGAGTACATGTTTTTCTTTCAGCTGCTTGTTTTCTTGTTCAAGGAAGGATATGAAAATTTCTATTCTTTCCATGTTGTCCTGCAATTCTTTATTTATGGCATCCTTATTTTTTATGACCAAGTTTGAGGCCTCATGATCATATTGTTCATCTAATTCCACCAAGTCAAACTCTCTTTCTTCCTCATGAAGGTCTTCCCCCTCTTGAACAACTGCTTATTTCTCCTTTTGATTTCCCTGCTTTGTTGATGAAGAAGGAAAGACCCCTTACATAATATGTGGAGAAAACACTTGCCTAGGTCCCCTCTGGTAGGTTTTGACCTTTTTTACTTCTATGACCTCTTTCATTGTAGCCGTGCTAGTTTGCCTAATCTTCCTATGAGGAACTGAAGTTGTTGGTGGAATAGGTCTAGTAGGTTGACTTGGACTTGCAGTGAAAAAATTTGCCTCTATGAAATTCTCCCATGATATTTTCAACTGATTAAGGTGGTGAAGTACAATGATTTTAATTAGAGAGTGATGGAAGAGTTTGTTCATCTGAAGCTCAAAATCTTTGTTTTGCACAATGTAGGCCATTTTATCAATGCTTCTGTACAAGTAATAGAGGAGGTTGAGCAATTTCACCCTAGTGAAATGCATAAGAAACCTGATGTGATAGCTTTATAATCTAGAAAAAATGCCCTCACAAGTGAAATTTTTCATGATGATTTTCATCATGGAGGAAAATTTGTTCAAAAATTGACCAAAAGGAAAGACCTTTTTGATATTTTCTTTCTAAGGTGCCTTGAGGTAAGACTCATACCACTGGGCATCTGAATCCTTAGTCTTAAACCACTTTTCTCCCACATTGGGTATCCCTATTTCTAATGCAATGGTATCAGTGGAAATGGTGAAAGTCACCCCTGCTATAGTCACTTGATTGTTTTGGAGGTTTCTGATGAAAACCCTGTTCGAAGTAGGATTACTTTGGACTGTTTGTACCATCTCACAAAATTCAATCAACCTACATGCTGGAAACATCTGACAGCTAAGGGTGATGCCATTAGTTATCTTGTGTCTGTTAGCTCTAATCTCAAAATCCTCCCCCCTTTGTTATAGTTTTTATTGTCTTCTCCTGTGGCATTTCTTTTCTCCTCCATTATGTTTCCTTCTTCCTCCATTATGCTCAGTTTGTCTTTGAAAACCCTAGGGAAGAAGGGGAAAGGAAAGAGAGTAGGATAGTGGGGTTAAGGGATTGTGATGGGTAAGGGAAAATTTGAGGGAATGTAGGAAGGCATTAGTGAGCTTAGGGAATTAATGGGAGGGTGAAATAGTTAGGGAAATAGGGTAGAAAATTTGTATTACAGGGAGGTATCTAGCTGCCTAGGAAAGCATGACTAGGGTGCTAGGGTTTTGGAAATAGGGTTTGGGAATGGGAAATGAGTAAATGTATGGGTAGTGGGGAGTGATTTAGGGTGTAAGGAAGGTGAATGGGTCTTGGGGAGATTAATTAATTTTGTAAATTATGAACTAGGGTTTCAATTTCTTAGAATATGTCATAAAATATAATTAAGGATATACACCATGAAATTGACACCACAAGCTGAAAGGAGGGACTATGGAGACGCCACTTACTTGCAAACAATTGTAGAAACCTTGAATTGATGATGAGAACCTTTGAAATGAATTTTAGGGACCCTGGCTCCCTTCTTAAAAAATCACAAAGTATAGAGAAAAAACGCAGTGAGTAACTAGAAAAAGAGCAAGACCTTTGGAAAAAGCACAATGTGGTCTCCTGCAAAAGCACAACATCTGTGGAAAAAGCGCAATGAATGGCCCAGAATTTGAATTTTTGAAGTCAAACTCAGTTTTTTACTTGGGAGGTTGGGTGCTCGATGATTTGAAGATGCAAATGAATGTCTTCTTGGTCTTTGGGAGCCTTTATACTTGGATAAATGTTATTTAAAATCCTTGGGACCCACTTTTCATTTCTTAAATTTGACTTTACATTTCTCTTTATCTTTTAATTTCTGAATTAGATCATTGAACTTCATATTTTGATGGCTTAGGAACACTGATTGACTTTTTGGAACTTTGGCTTATCTGTTGATGGAATTTTGAGTGTGCCACTACTTGTAACTTTGAGAATTTATTACAAATTAGGAAAAATAAAATTACATTTTTCTCTGAAATAAAATTTACAAATCAAACTTACTGATGAAACTTCTTTATTGGTACTCAACTTTTTGGGCTTTTATTCAATGAAATGATGATTTGATGACCTTGGACACCCTAAGACCTAATGGAGACTCTAAATGAATGAAATCATGATGAAAATGACTGAAATGATGATGAGAACTCATGATTGATGGTACACTCAACAAAGTGGTGAACTGAGCCAGTAGGTAGTAAAATTTTGTGAGTAAGATTGGACCTAAAACTGCACCAAGTGACCAAATTTTTTGCATGATGACCTAATGGAATGACAAAAACTTCAAAATGGGACCCTAACATGACATGAGAGATTTTATTTGATAATTGGTGGAAGGATGCAAAAACTGACACTATCATTGGCTGCATATGGGGGATTATAGCTCCTTGGAGGTGTGAAAAACATTGTATACCAAGTGCCTATCCATTGGGAATGGAGTCAAAAACTGTAAACAAACTAAACGCTGAAAAAATATCATAATAAAATAACTCAAGACAGACTTAAAATTGACTAAAAACTTATTGAAAACTGACTAAAAACCAACTCAAAACTTACTTCACTTTGACTAAATTATCTTTGAAAACAACAGAAAACCAATGAAACTTTATGGCCTTCACCTCGGGCTCCATGCTCCAATGATTCTCCGCTTCACACTTTACAGAAATTTAAACAGATATTTACAATGGAATTGAAAAATATGAAATCTGCATCATAAAAGATAATTCTTAAGGAGCCTACCATTGACCGATCCTCCTAAGAATTCTTCTTCATTCATCTCCTTCAATCTGAAAGCTTGATGTCTACAAAAACCTGAGATCTTGTATGGCCCTTTCCAGATATTTTCAAGTTTTCCATGCTTCCCTTTTTTGCATCCCGTCGAAGGACTACATCTTCAAGCTTAAAATCATCCGCCTTGTCTTACAGTCATACACCTTCTTTATCTTCTCATGAATCGTTGAGGTGTTCTAAAATACCTCATCTCTTGTCTGTTGAGGATGGATCATCTGATTATTCCAATGTTGTACATTATTTTCCTCACTTCCTACTTCTTATAACAATTTCATGACTGAGACTGCAAGTGATGTAGGAAAAAAAGTGTCTACACCATAAACCAACTGAAAAGGGGAAATTCCTATAAATTTATTACTACTCACCCTGCCCGCCCACAAAGCATTAATCAAATTTTTGTGCCAATTCTTCTTGTTTCCCTCAAGCAACCTCTTTATGATATTAATCAAATATGTATTAGAAGATTCTGATAAACAATTACCTTGTGGATAATAGGCAGTTGAGTGCCCCAATTTGATGTTTTACTTGTCACAGAACTCAACCATTCTCTTCTATTTGAATGCAACAACATTGTCATTAATGATCTTATGAAGAAAACCAAAACGAGACAAAATGTTAGTCTCCAAAAACTGAATAATTACTAAATTTGTTTCTTGCCTTGTTGGGATTGCTTTGACCCATTTGGTGAAGTAGTCAGTGGTTGTTAAGACCCATTTATAATGTGCAGATGACGTAGGGTGAATCTCTCCAATGAATTCAAGGCAACACTACTGAAAAGGTGCATGTACTGAAATAGGCTGCAAAGGTAATGGAAGAAGTTTTCTTTTATCTTGAAACACTTGACACTCATGGAAACTCATCATTGTTTTGTACAAGTCTGCGAAAAGATTTGGCCAATACTATCTCGCTCTCAAAAAAATTTTAGTCATTGTTTTCCTATCATATGGCCCCCACAATCTCCCCTATGGAAATAATTCATAACTTCTTTTGATTTATTTTCAAATAAATAGTTCAGCAAAATACCTCCTGGATCTTTCCAATAAAGGGCGTTGTCCAAAATGCAGTATTTCGAAGATTTCAACTGCAAAGACCTACCCTTACTCTTCGAAATTCCTGGAGGAGGATTTAAATGCTGAAGAACATATATAATGTTTGAATACCATGGAGATGAAATAAAGATATCATATACATGTATAAGAGTGCCATCCTCTTCTTAATCGGACAATGTTGAAATGAGGTTGATGTCTAGGGCATGTAATTTTGACTCAACCATGAGCTTAGCTAAGCCTTGAACTTTCATCAGCTTTGTGGGCTTGATCTCGAGGTCATATTATAACATTGATGTTCTCCACTTCCCTCTTTTACCTTTCGGATTTGTCTGCATAAGAACATCTTTTACTGCTGCATTGGGGACATAACCCATAATATGTGAATGTAAAATGTATACACTGAAATCCTTAAAAGATTTTACCAAATCCAAGGCTTGCTTCTAAATGATATTGTACCGAAGAGCTACATCCCTGATGATTCTATTGAAAAATGCTATGGGCTACTCAATCTTATCCTTTTTCTACATCAAGACTGCAACCAATGTATGCTGGGAGGAAAATTAGGAAATGATAAAATCAATTGAATAATATGGGATGATTAAAATAGGGGATATGGTTAAAGCAAACTTCACTGAGTTAAAATACTTCTTGGCATTCTCAGACCACTTTACCTCATTCTCTTTCTTTAACATGTTGGTCATCTCTCGGAGATGCTCAGCCAAATTTGGAATAAATTTGTGTAAGAAGTTCATCTTACCATTGAAAGGTTGAATTTATTTCTTGCTCCATGGAAAGTTAATTTGTTGAATTTCCTCAACCCGATAAGGGTCAATCTGGATTCCATCCTTGGATATGATGTGACCAAGGAGCTTACCCTCCTCCATGGAAAAAATTCTCTTTTCGGATTAAGATAAATTCCCAAATTACCGCATTTATGAAATACAATCGTTAAGTGATACAAGTGTTCATCATCATAATGAGAAAAAAACTGTCAAATCATCTAAATATACCACTAAGAAAACATCTTTCTCATCTACAAAGGCCATGTCCATGGAATATGTTGGGCTGTTAATATGCCATTATTATTATCACTGGTGAACGCTTATTCCACCCATTTCTACCATTCTTCATCACGTCATTTATTATAATTTATTATTTAAATCCATTTTATGATGATTTATGCTTCTATGAATGAATGTTATTTATTCTCCTTTATTTCTAATAAACTGATGATTATGAATTATTTTATCAATGATAGTTTTAATAAGTTGGTTATAACATTATTCACCATTTTTAGCTTCCAAGGTAATTTCCAGATTGAAGATTTGATCATTAAAAGTGCCAACTCAGAAATGCGCTGGAATAAGGAGTGACAGTTGTGCGGTTGAGATTATAAGCAAATGAAGACGAATCTGGAAAATCCGGAACATGGGTTTTGTCCAGAACGGACCCAATTAACTTTAGCAAAGAATTTTTTGCCCAAATTCGGCCTGTGTTGAGAGATTCGCAGAGTTCTTTAAGCACGATTTTCTCAGTTCTGTTGTTGCGGCCGTCCTCCAAATCTCAGCTACAAAGCCAAATTCGACTTGTTGTTGTTGAAAGATGGATGTAAATCTATTTTCTTGTTGATCAATTGGTTGGAAGAAATCCAATATTGTTATGGGAGATTGTATTTACTATTCAATTTCTCCTCCTTCTGATTATAAAAGGAGAACATGTATTGTGTATTGGGGGGGATGGAGAGACTTTTCTTATTGTAATTCGCAGAATTGTGCATCGGCTCTTGTTAAGAGAGTGTGAGCTGTTTGTAAACATTATTAATTCCTGATTAATAAAAGAGTTCATTGTTGTTCCATTTCTCAAGCGCTGGAGTAAAGCACAACAACGCTTCACCGGTGGTTGAGGGCCCGGCCCTGGTGGAGCGATCTGCTGTTTGTATTTCTATTAGTTTATTTCTGTTGTGTGAAGTTCGTTTATTACAATTAAAGAATTGATTTATTGCTAATTGGATCAAATACAGAGTCATTGTTATTCCATTCTTTACAAGAAGCATGATTCATGATTCAATTGTTATAAAATGTTGTTTTTCTGTATCTAATTCCAGTTGTTGTTCCTTTCATTTATAAATTACTTTAGTGATTGCTGTGTGACTGTCGACAGAATTAAAGCATTTCTTGGTTATGAATTGAATTCACTGTTATTTTACGCTGCTATTCAATTCCTGTTCAATGCTTTTAGATTGTTGTTCCTTTCCGGTTTGCGTTTTAGATTTCATTTCCTTTGAGTTGTTTTCACTTGCTTTGAGATCTCTAAACTGTAGAGGGCAGAGCTAATCATTCCAGGTCCCCAGATTTGGTCATCTCACATCGATTTCTAGGGGAAGAGTTATTACTACTGCATCCCTAATCGATGTCTAGCAAGGTTGCTATAGTGTAGTCTTTACATTTCTGTCATTTGTAATTAGATTTCTTTTCAAGCAGATTTCTTTTCAAGCATTTATTATTTCTGCATTTGTATTTCTATACTACATCTTCACAAACATTACTCTTGAGTAAATAGCCGCCTCAGACTGAGTACACTCTTGAAATAAAAAGTCGTGCCTGGGTTGACAATTAATGTGAGGTAATTAGGAGTTACAAAGACACCTTTTTATCGCTCCACAGAACACTGAAAGGTGGCCCCTACATTATTTAGTTTGAATGGCATCTCAGCATACTTAAATTTTTCCCAAGGTGTCATGAAGGAATTTTTATCTTGGTCCTTCTCATGCACTAAAATCTGATTGTATCCCAATTATCCATCAAGCAGTGACATTCGGATGCTCCAACCATTATTTGTAAGATGTGATCCATTTTTGGAAGGGGATAATTATCCTTAAGGGACACCTTGTTCAAATTCATAAAATAAATACAAAGCATTATTTCTCCAGTCTTATTTCTTACCAGGACTAGATTTGATATCTAGTCGGAAAATATGATAGGAAAAATGATACATGATTTGTAAATTTTATTCACTTCCTTTTCAATCAAGGGCAACAACCTTGGGATGATCCTTCTTAGTTTTTTCCTGAAGGGCTTTTGGTCGGTCTTAATTGGAATGGCATGCTGAATAATATTCTTATCATAGACCTTCAAGTCTGCATAATCCCAAGCAAAAACATCAGAAAATTCAGAAAGTAAATCAATATATTTGTCTTTTACCTCAGGAGATAAATATTTGGATAGTTTGACCATCTTAGGCTTGTTCGACGTTTTGATGTTTACACCCTCCACATTTTTATCCATAGGAACCAATGTTGGATTCTTCTCTGAATCATCCTGATCAAAAAAATCTTCCAAAGGTATGAGACCTCTTGGAATATTGTTATGCTTCAACTTTAAAATATCAACCTAGGTGGCTTCGATGACTTGATCATCTTTGTCATAAACTTCATCAATGGAATAATTGCCAAATTTTCCTTCATTCTATAGAAAATTGTTTACTTGATTATCATCCCAAAATAATTTCCAATACTGCAAGTTGTCAGGAATAGTGGGATGATGTTTAACATGGATTTCAAATTTTCTATTGGAAAATATAGGAATCTTGAAATTACTTGTTCTAGAAAGTGATTCTACCATGAGATTCTGAATTCTCGGCACTACTAACAATGTATGTTTAGGAAACATCTTTAGGATATCCAATAAAACATTCCTATATTCTCTCATTCATGGATGCTTGGCCTGGTATTCTCCTTTTACATGTTTTATCACAAGTTCAGAGTCACCATAAACTGAAATTCTTCTTGCACTCAACTTTTTCAAAATCTTGAGGCTGGTGATCAATGCCTCATATTCTACCTCATTGTTAGAACAATCAAAAGCCAACTTGTATGAACATAGTCTTACATTTTTAGGAACCTTACTAGGCTGATGAAGAGGGTTGTAGATCCCAATCCCAATGCCTTCCCCGTATTTCCCCAAGGAACCATTAAAATCCATGGTCCATAGACAATTTTCATCATCCTAGTGTTAGAATTTTGATTTATGTTCTGTCTCAACTTTCTGAGCCACTTCTTGATTCTGATCTGAAATTTTTTCTGCCTTATCTAATGACTGCTCTGAAGAACTTGGCAGATTTTATCTTTCCTTATCTAAAACTTCTGATACAATTAGGAATTTATGGAATGTCTTCCACTTCTACAAGCTGACTATCTACATAATTCAAACCGCTATCATTGAACAAGATAAACGATTCTAAATATGTATGTAAAACATTAATTGGATGATTGTTAGGCTTTTCTTTGTTGGTTATCATGTACTTCATCTTCGTTTCTCGGTACAACTTTTTCAATTGTCCGAAAACCGGGATGGTGGCATAAGAGAAGTCTAGTTGCAAAGTGCCTCTCAATTTCGCTCCCGAAGATCTAGATAGCAACATACCAAACCGTGGTGGTATATCAACTACCACCACATCCATAAAGACATTATTTTCTAGAATTTTTTCAAGGGAAACTACTAAATCACTAATGATACCTAGACAATGGACTCTATTCGAATCAAAGGAATACAATTCATGGTAATGATGAGTGATATCTAGGCCCAATTTCTCCATAATGGCTATCAGTATCAAATTGTGGGAAGCTCTAGAATCAAGCATAGCATTGTGAAGGATATTTTGGTGAATTCTCAAACTCAAATAGAATGGGGTAACTTCACTATCTTCTACTTGACCGTCTATTGTTGGACCAAATATAATTTCAGGTTGGTCATCTTCAAAATTTAGTATATCAAATGAAGGATCTACTTTTAACATTTTGGCTATATGAGACGTATACTGATCGTGCTTGACAAGCTTAGTTAAAGGTATAGACACTCTCAATTTGGAAATTTCAGTTTCTAAGATGAAAGGAATGGATTTGTCTACCTCTTTAATAGCGGTGTCTCTTTTGTCGGCATGATACTTTGGTATAGCTTCTTTCTTATGACTTTCCTTTTCTTTTCCCAGTGTGCTTGTACATGGAAGACTAACCATGCTCTAATTTTTAGTTGCAGTTTTCCTTTATTCTGATTACTTTGAGGATTTTTCTTCGGTTCAATATCCTTTTGTTGGGATGCCCACTTTTGAATAGGAGTTATTGGGACATCTCTACCTCTCAATGAATATTTCCTCTGCAGTGAGTTGAGTGCATTCAATTAGCCTCGTTGATAATCATCTAATTCAACCTTCAACTAATGATCAGTGGTCAATATGTAGTCTTCATCCTTAGGCACATCTGTCTTCTCAACATACTCTTCATTTTCTGTCAAAAATATGGGTTGGCCATTAGCTGTAAAAAAGTGATTTTCTTCAACAATATGACCTTCTTCTTGTTCCTCAACTCCTTGAGCATAATTTTGCTGCAAGGGTGTCCAAATATTTTTTTGATGTGCTAGTTCCTCAGGTGCCCTCTGCTCTCTTTGTTTGATTCTATATTGAGGTTTCTTTTGGTCCTGTGAAGTTAGGATTTCTAACTTGTAGTTCTAGTTGTCTTTTTGTTACGGACATTTGGTCAACCATCCCTTTTACGATTCTTATCAAAGTTTCCAATTTTACATCCAAGGATGAGGATGCTTCTTATTTGATGGTTACTCTCCTCTCACCCTTCATTTTTGACTTATTAATGGACAAGTTAGCTTCCACACTGATTTCATTATTCTACATGTCGTCTAATGTAGCTGGATTCCTTTCTCACAACTGATAGGCCAGGTACAGATCAGAGCCATCCGGATAATGCAAGAGAGACAAACCTATAGGATGTTTGATCTCATTGGGAATCAAATTATATACTCTGTTAAAACGGGCAGTGCAGTATTGTACTGATTCATTTGGTTCCCTTTTTAGATATTAAGAAATAATTTGTGAGGGATTCTTATTTACCTCCCATCGAGCTATGAAGTCATCTATCAGTTGGTTTGAAGTGGCTATATATTTTTCATTTAATGATATAAACTAGGTTTTAACCTCTCTAGAAAATCTCTGAACTATGATTCTCATTTTAGCATCGTCTGCATCTATTTCTTCCAAGTCAATAAAGTCACTAACTTTGACTATGTGTTGTTTTGCAGTGATTGGAGAACCCTCATCAAAAAGAGGGAGTATCTGGACATAACCTTGTGGTAAGGTATTGATTTGACCTGGTAGAATGAAGGGTGAAAATGTGGCCATGATTCTCGTTGAGTGAATTACAGGAGTGGCAATAGAAGGAGTTTGTTGAATAGGTAATGAAGTAGATTGTGTAGACGAAGAAGCAACAACTGAATATGATTATGTCGAGATGGGTATTGATTCTTGATAATATTGGGTTATGGATTTTTTGTACTGGTATGGAAGTTGGTTTGCTAAAATTTCAAGCCTATAGAATTAACTTCAAACTTTAGTGTCAAAGTTTGATTCAGACTTAGTTTCTTGAAAAGGTAAATTCTCTTCAAGTTTAAAGGAACTAAGATCTATCTCAGATAATTATTTTACCTTAGAAATCCTTAATGGGTCAAAAAATATATCAGATGGTGAGGTTTCAGACTTAGATCGAAATAAAGATAGTTCAAATTTCAAATCAAAAGGTATGTCTTCGAGAGATAAAAATTTTGCAGACAATGAAGAGATCTTACCAATGGAATAAGATTTGTCTAAATTTCTGTGTTTTGATATCTTTTATTCCAAACAAGCCTCTCTGGATCTTAGACTGGATTAGCTGGATGAGGATATGGATTTGATCTGGTGTATCTCCTCAAAGTCAGAATGTTCACTGTTCAACAACTTGTTTCTCTGCAACTTTTCAGATCAACGTCCATGAAATATTAGACCTATCATCCATAGGCCAAGAATTCGATGTTATAATGGTACAAAAAGGGAATATCTATCACTTTATTCGCTAGTATGGTTGCCAAGATGTTTTCACTCCACTGGATCTCGGAGGCTAAGAAGAGACCAGCAAAGATAACCACATACCATCTTTTTCCAAGTATCTAGCCCTATTAGGAAGGAGAGGGCTCTCTCCACAAAATCACAACCAAGATGACTGGATAAAGAGGATTTTAGGCTAGATATAGTAGTACTAGGATTTGGTTGAATGATTTTTAGGTGCTGGATGGTGAATAGGCCAGGGAAAATAAGGATCATCATTGCCGGGATCTGATGAGGCAAGGTAGGTAAGTAGATTAACACATTAAGGTATCTTATGGAGTGGTTTAGACTGCTAAGGTTTCATGAAAGGAATTGTAAACATGAATTCTTTTCAAATCGAAGAAATATGAAACAAAACGGTAAATATTCCTCCAAAACAAAGCATAAGCTAATGTATTGTGTCTTTCTGACTTAGGAATCAATTACATTCAAAGATGGCATGAACATGAAATCAAAATACACTCACACATTTTCAAAACATAAGAAGAAAAAATGTCAAATCACATTGCCACAGGTATCCCATCAAAATAGCTGCAACTCAGTCTGCTATATCTTGCCAAAAGTCTAATTCCAATAGTGTTCAACGATAATATTCTACATCATCAAACCCTTGCAATGAGAAATGAAATGAAATATATAGGCCAAAAACTACTTCTCCCACTCTGAGGGGTCGAATCCCTAAATTATGGAGCTGATCCCCAAAGTGCTCAACTGGAATCTAGTGATTATGGAGGTTAGCCAACTCATCCCTATCATTCATGAAATTGATTCACTTTGACCAAAATTACATTTTTACATGATTTATCTACCCCTCATAACTATTCATGACATAATTACATTTAAATTTCATCATTACATTAGTAAAAATTCATTAAATCCATCCATCGACTGATAAAACTGGAAAATTTTGAAGAAATCAGAAAACTGGAAAAAGCACAGCACAGGCCTTGAAACTAAGATTTTACTCCCATCCCTAAGTCAAAATTGGGCCCAAGATGCTTCATTGGAAATCTCTTCCAGTCTAGTTGTCAAAATTGTCCTCAAGAACCAAAAATGGTTGAGTGAAGCTCCTAAAAATTGAATCTCCCAATACTGCTCCTAAAAAAGGAGGCAAAAACGAGATTTGATTGGGTTGGACCATTCCAAACATCATTGATCCATCATGTATAGCCTGATTACCTCTAAAATATTCAAGCATCACCTCACTTGTGATAATATACAAGGAGCCATGGTTCTTTATGGCCCGCGCACTTCTGAACTGCATCATAATCCATACGTTGGGCCTGATGGAAAATTCAAGCATGGATGCCTCAAGCTTTGCCATAAAAGTGATCCTCATTATGATCTTGAATATGATAAATCTAATTTCATGTTGTATTTTAGTTTAGGTTTATCTTCCATTATTCTCATATTTTGGTTCATCAAATGCTCAAAGGTTAGAAGATGTTTTGATTTACTATTCTCATTATTGTTTGAGTGATCAAATGTTTTAGGGCTCCAAGATAGCTGACAAAAGAAATGTGAGAAGCCCTTGAAGATCGAAAAGGGAACTGCATTGAGTCAACGCAAGATAACCTTCTCTCTTGGCTTTGCTCTATTCTTTAGATGTTGGAAAATGACTATTTATTTTAATGTTTCACACAGAAACACATACATTTATTAGTGTAAAGTTTTAGGTGATGGCACTGTAAGTAAAGACATATTATTATATTTGTTTAAAGTTAGTTTTTTGCAAATATATGAAATCAATTTATGTCAGCTACTTCGAAATATTGCAGATATGTTCAATTTTTTTTTTTTTTTTGGCATTGTTTTATCTTGATTTTGGACGTGATAGTCTTAATATCATTGTGTCACAAGTAGGTTTATTTTTGTTTATAAACATCTTACATAGTTTCATTTATGAATTTACGCATTGTTAGATGTGAAAGTGAAAGCATTGCAAGTGCATATCCCTATAAATATAGTAAACATTAAATTTTGTGTTGCTAATGTATATATGACAAATAAATTTCATAATACTTCATAAACTTTGAGAGTGGTTTTATCTAAACTTTCATAATATGTATGAGAAAAATGTCTTGTGAAGTTTTGATAAATTAATCATGGATTATATCATTTCGTTATCAGGCACCTCTCAGCTAGGTTATCTTGGACGTTCTCATTTCCATATTGCAAAGTGTGTATCCAGTGTATATTGCAAAGTGTATAAAGTCTGCATGGTCAGTGTATATAAGTTTACGAAGTATAAAAATAAGAATTTATCAATATGTATAAATTATTAATTTGTATAATTTAGATTTAGTTTCATCACTTTCCTACTGAAAAGTATGAATGTTTATTTTTTTCTCTGTCTTAAATTTGTTATAATTTTTTAAAATTAAATTTTATATTAATTTATTTTGACGGAAGGTTTTATTATATTATTTTCTTATTTATTTAATAACTTTTTTATTCATTTTTTTTGACATTTTTAATTTATTCATCAATTTTCTTTACCTTCTTTGCATCACCGATATATATATATAGAGTTTGATAGTAGAGTTTTATTTGGGATTCTCTAAATTCTTCAAAGATAACCTCTTAAACATGGTCAATGAATCCAAATTGTTATGGAGAGTTATAGGGGCTTTGCATTCCACCTTTATTACTCTTATTACAAAGAAGCAAATCATGTGGACTTTTGAGGATTTTCTCCCCATTTTACGTTGTAATTTTATCTACAAACTAATAACAAAAACCATTGCTCAAAATTATTTGGAAGGACCAATTTGGATTTCTTCAACATAGATAGATTCATGATGTAGTGGCTTTGGTGTAGGAAAAAAATCATTCCATTAAATTTTCTAAGAAAAAGGAGACAACCCTAAAATTTGATTTTTCAAAGACATATGGTCATGCTAAGTTGGACTTTTCTATGTGTTATCCTTATTTAGATTAGATTAGATCTAAGTATGATAAATTGGAAAATGGGATGTATCAGATCCATATTTATCATTTTTTTAATATATGGGACTTTATCAAACTTTTTTCATCCATCTCATGATCTAAGGAAGGGATTAGATCTAAGTAGGCCCTAATTTTACCTGGATTCGCGGGAATCCGACCAGAAATTTTAGAAAAAATCCAATCCATGGAGTATTTGAACCATTTTTTTATGAAGGAAATGGATTCAACACCATCAAGAACTCTCAGGCACAAAAAATATTGAAGTTTGACAGCTCTAGCCAGAATTTCTAAAAATTTCAACCCATTTTTCTCAAGATTGTGCTAAAATTGCTATTGTTTCCAGGGAAAACATAGTCGAGTTAAACTATAACCTTCATTATCATAAAAAAACAAGATAAGATATAAATAATTAACTTCCTAAATACTACTTAATATTTACAAATAGAAATACCCCCTACTAATTTAGTTCCCAGTTTCAACTTTGTAACCACACATTTTGCATCACGTGGATCTGTCATCGTGCCATTATTTCATCGTTAGTACATACAAGCTTTGAATTCTCAAACACACAAGCATACCCTTATGATATGCTCGGGATGATTTTTTCCTAATCACAACAACCATGTTTCTAATCATTGGATAATGTTTGGTTTGAAGTATAGAACTCGGGTTCATTTTTTTCCGATTTTTTTTTTCATATATATATATATATATATATATATATATATATATATATATATATATTATTTTGTTTAGATGTATATTATTTTATAAATGTATATTTTTAATTATTTTATTTATTTAAATTATCATTTAAAAATTAATTATTTTACAAAATATATATTTTTAATTATTATATTTATTTATATTATGAATTATTTTACATTCTTAACTAAAATTTTTAAACCTACAAAAATATTTAATTTTAGTTAATAATTTCTAAAGAAACTTGTAACTAGAAAAGTACAAATATGTGTCTAAATATATGAATTTAAACTTAAGTGAAATAAGAATTATATGAATTATATATATATATATATATATATATATATATATATATATATATATATATATATATATATATATATATATAAGTTTTTATTATAAAAATAATCTAGAATAAATAAAAAATTCTTATATTTATACTTATATTAAAATTCATATAGTTCTTATTTCACTTAAGTTGAAATTCATACAAGTAACAAAATAGAGAAAGGTTATATACCTTTCTTTATTTTGTTACTTGTTAACAAATGAATAATTGGAGCCGTATATTTAAGTAAACTTTTATTTATATGTGAAAGATGATAATATTAACTTATTTTATATATATTTTAAAAATTTTAAAAGAATAGTGTTTTATTGTAATAATTAGCTCTTATAGAAATTTTGTAACCTACTCCAATTTTAGTTTCTCCTTATTATTCCCATATAGTTAAATGATCATTCACATAACCATACATTCAACAAGCTCGAAAAATAAATATTTTCTAAAAACACAAATTCTGGAAATTTCAAAGTGTTGGAAATTGCAGAAATAAAAACACAGAAATATTTTCAACCACACACAGAAAATTGACACACTGATTTTTGGTCAATATAACCCTGGAAAAACCGCCTACAACTCTTGGGGAAAACCAGTTCGAAAGATCCTCTTTATTTTCTAAATATTGCTTTTACAGTGAAACAGAAAAACACAATAAAAAAATTCAGCAACCAAATTACAGACTTATCTCGATTTCCCTGCTTGCACACTACCTCAGAAATTGTGCCGAAACAACAACTTACAAAACAAAAATTTTACAACATTAATGATAGCAATAAATGTTGTACAGCCACCTCATAAAATGTGCCGGAATCAGTTGTATGAAACTGTATGGAATGTACGGATTTGTACAGTAGCCCTCCTCAAATTTTGTTCCCATAAACAACATTGAAATCAACACTGAATTTGTTATCATTTTTCTCGTTTTTTTTGCCGAAAATTTGGCAACAGTTCTTCTCGATTTTTATGCCCAAATTTCTGTCTCTAACTTTGTACTTAATGCTACTACCTTCTTCCTCAATTTTTGTGCCTCCCTTTCTTGGAAACAGTGCCTCTCTCCTATTGTATGGATTTCTTCCCTGGTATTTGTGCCAATAACCCTGTTGTATAGATTTCTTGAAGTTTCCTTGCTACTGCCCTCCTTCTCACTACTTAGAAAATCTCCTTGCTCTCTTCTCCTCCTCTCTCAATCTGCTCATGAAAGGCTGAATGATATTTTCCCTCTTTTCCTCCTTTAACCTAACCCTAAGTGACTTTTGGGGAATTCTTAAATCCAATGGCTGAGATAGCTTTAGATCTAGGGCTGAGATTAAATGTGTATTTAAATCTCACTTTCTATTTTTTTTAATTCACCCCACTTTAATAAAGACCCTCTTAGTCATTTATTTCCAATGTCACTTTTCACTTTATAATTACACATTGACTTTATTAAATTCACTTTAAAATTATACTTAGTAACTTTATCACTTAAAGTCAGTTTTAAATTACATTTGACTTTATAATTTATAAAGTAAATTTAGGAGAAAAAGTGAAATACATTTGGACACTTTTCCCTAGGCCAAAGATCAAAGCCTTAGGGAACCACATGTCCTATGGTAACCAAATTTCAACACTCCCTCTTACTGAGGAAGGTGTTCCTCACCACACCCATCTTGTCTCTGAAGTAGACATGTTTGCCCCGTGGTAAGGCTTTAGTAAGAATATCTGCTACCTCCTCATCTTATATGGAAACATACTCAAGATTTACAGCTCCCTTCTGAACATAGTCTCTGATGAAATGATATTTGATCCCGATATTCTTTGACCTGTCATGAAATACTGGATTCTTCGTGAGTTTAATCCAACTTTTATTATCACAGTAAATCATTAAAGGTCTCAACGGTTGACCAAATAACCCAAACAACATCTTGTGATGCCATATGGCCTCAAACATAACTAGACTGGCTGCCATGTACTCTGCTTCCATTGAAATCAATGCTACTGATTGTTTCTTTCGACTAAACCACGACACAACTGTCGAACCCAAAACAAAACAACTCCCTAAAGTTCTCTTCCTATTAGAAGCACAACCTGCCCAATTAGAATCATTGTACCCTGCCAATCTCACTCCATCTCCCTATCTATAATCCAAACCATAATCCATTGTCCCTTGAAAGTACCGCAAAATGTTTTTCACAGCAACCAAGTTCACTCTCCTGGGCTCACACATGAACTGGCTCATCGTGTTGACTGCAAAACATATATCTGGTCTAGTGCTGACCAAATACATCAAGGAACAAATCAGTTATCTATACAATGTGGGATCCACCAACTCAGAATTTGAAGCATGAAGCTTCTTCCAGCTATTGATCATAGGTGTCGACATGGGTTTACAATCCTCTATGTGAAATCTTTTAAGGATTTCCACAATATACTTCCACTATCCCAGAAATAAATACCCCTCCTCTTGCCACACCTATAGTCCCAAAAAGTAATAAATCAAGCCAATATCCTTCATCTCAAACTCTAAAGGAAAATCTCTCTTGCAGCCCTCTATGAGTCTCTCTGCACCCGTAATGACCAAGTCATCTACATACAACACCAGAATGAGAGGCTCCTCACCTATCACAATAAAGTATAGGTTCGGATCTGCATCACTATTTGTGAAACCCATCTCCTGCATGTATGTATCAATCCTGGAGTACCAAGCTCTAGGAGCTTTCTTTAGGACATAAAGTGCCTTCTTCAGTCTACATACATGGGACTCCTTCCCATGCACCTCAAAGCCCTGCGACTGCTCAATGTACACCTCCTCCTTTTTGAAGCAATTGAGAAATGTGGTCTTCACATCCATCTGGTGGATCTTCCATCCCATCTCTTCTTCTATCAATATAATGGAGTGAATGGAAGTATATCGAGCCACGGGAGTGAAGGTCTCCTCATAGTCTACTCCTTCTACCTCGGAGAATCCTCTAGCCACAAACCTTACCTTGAACTTCTTGACGCTTCCATCTGCAACATGCTTTACCTTTTAAAGCCATCTGGAAGTAACCATAGACTTTCCATCAAGCCTCTGAACCACCTCCCAAACATCATTCTTCATGATAGAAGAATATTCCTCCTGCATAGCTTCTCTCTAGACCTACTGGCTAGCTGCCTCCTCATAACTAGAAGGCTTAGAGTCAAAGACGTTGGCAACCATTACCATATAGCTAGAAAACCTTTCAGGTGGTCTGCTCTCTCAAACCTGTCTCTTCGGCCTAGCAACAGATGTGGCCTCTCTCAAGGTATCCTAAAGCCACTTGGGCTTCCTCTTCCCTAAGCACACTTCTCCCACTAGAGAATGAAACTCCTCATCCTCATCAGAAGCCTGAACTCCTAAATTTCTGTCTGTTGTTATCCTACCTGAACCTGTACTTGTAGATGTTGAAGTACCATGTGAACTATCCATCAATGGACTACCTAGTGAACTGCTCTGTGGACTGCTCTACATGCTTCCCGAAGCACCACCCATCTGACTCTGTGTGCCACTACTCACTGACAGACCTGACACCGTAATTGATGTACCTTATTATCCTGCCCACAGGATCCCTGTGACTGACGCAATTTCTCCCGAGGTTTTGGCTGATCCAGATACTCTAACTCCCGTGACCTCCTGAAAGCCCTGTCCTCCTTGAACTTCACATCCCGCATGACAACAACTCTCCTCCGTGAAGTAATATAAATCTGAAAGGCTTTCAAGGTCTCACTGTAGCCCTCAAAGATACCCTTCTCTGCGGTGGGCTATAGCTTGGTCCTCTTCTCCTTGGGTATTTAGGAGTATGCAATACACCCAGAGATATAGAAGTGACCAACATCAGGATTCTTCCCAGACAAAGCCTCCTCTGAAGCCACATGCCCCACGGAAAAATGTGGACACTTTTTCTGCAAATACACAGTAGTGTTGCAGGCCTCTGCCCACAAAAACAACGATAACCTCTGATCATGTAGCATGGCTTTGGCAACCCCAATGATGGATCTGTTCTTCCTCTCTACAACCCCGTTATTTTGGGGGTTGTAAAGAACTGTGAACTCCCTCTTAATGCCTTCCTCCACACAATAATAAAAAAACTCACTAAGGGTGTACTCCCCTCCATTATCCAACCTAAGGGATTTTATCTTTCGACTTTTCTGAGTCTCCACAAGAGCTTTGAACTCCTGAAACCGCTTGAAGACCTCACTCTTGGTCTTCAAGAAATAAATCTAGGTCTTCCTAGAGTGATCATCAATAAATAAAACATAGTACTCATATCCACTCAAGGAAACATGAGACATCTGACTGCTAACATCGGTATGAATCAAATTAAGTATCCTAGTTGATCTGTTGTCATTGTTGTGAAAAGGCGATTTGAAAAAATTCCCCATAGCACATCCTCTGCATGTATTAATCTATTCATAACTTAAATCTGGCACACCTGTAGTGATTTCCCGCAATGTCCTCAAGGCCCAATGATACATGTGCCACATATTGTGGTGCCAAATCTGGCACAGCTCTGAACTGCTAGCTCTACTTCCGATACTACTACTCAATGCCAAAAGGGGCTGAAACGCAAACTTGTACATCTTGGCATGGTGTACACCAATCACTCTAGCTGAATCATATGGATATCCCCTGGGATATATAATCACCTTTCCTCTCCTGAACAATACACCATACCCTCTGTCCTCCAATGCTGAGATGGATATAAGGTTCTTTCTCATCCCCGACACATATAGAACATATGACACCTTCAAGGGAGGTTTGGGTTCCCTATCAAATGTCAATGTCCCCACAAAGACTACTTTGAAAATGTTGTCATCTCTGAGTACTACCTCTATATCAGTGCCAGTCTCTGAAAGCTCTGAGAAGTACTCAAGGACTCCTGTCATATGATGTGAAGCCCCACTTTCAACATACCAAATACCTAAATATGCTCTGCTAGCGGAGGGAAATGCACACTCCCTCTCAATCTTCGTGGCACGTGACCCTACACTAGTGGACTTACAAGCAATGAACCCAAACTCTCAGTCAAAACTCTCTGAAAAGTCCTCTATCTTTGCTGATTCTACCATGGTGTTGTTCTTTCCCTTCTTCTTCTTCTCTAAACACACAACTGCATAGTGTCCCATCCTTTCACAATTCCGACACTTCACCTTGGAATAGTCCTTCTCCTTGTTCACCTCTTGCTTCCCTTTACCTTTGCCTTTTCCCCCACCACCACTTGTGGAAGCTTGTTTCTTTTCTTTTCCCTTCTTACCCCTTGCTAATAAAGCTACATCCTCATCCTCCTCAACTGGTTTGACTACCCCAAGCTGATTATTTATGATTTATTTCTGTATGCAATCATCCCACAACCTCTCCCAAGTGGGAAGGGTCTCCCGTGCAACAATCCCATTAGAAAAATTCATCCATGTACTGGTAAGGCCATTCATTGCAATCCGCACCAACTCAGTGGGTGGAATGACCTCTCCAATTGTTGCCAAATCATCTCTCACATTAGTGATATTTGTGATTTATGCAGTAACACTATCAGCCTTTACCATCTTAATGGCCTTCAGCTTCTCCCTTAGGACCATTTTCCTATTTTCATTGGTACTCTAGTAGAGATTGGTCAAGGTTGTCCACATCTCATGTGCATATCTCTTTCCTCTCACATGAGGAATGACATGGTATTTAATACCATCCAGAATCAGTCTCTTTCCCTTGACATTCTTCTTGTTAAATTCTGCAAATTGAACAATGTCAGTAGGCACATTTCCAGGGTGTTGTTGGGTATGTACCATGATGCCCCAGACTTCTACCTCCTCAAAGATACTCTGGATTATTTCCTTCCATGAACTGTAGTTACTATTCCCATTCAACCTATCCTCCACCCTCAAGCCCAAAGACATGCTTGTTGTCCTAATAAACTGAAAATTTAACTATTGTGGTAAAGGTTCAGTTTTCTATGTGTAAAATCAGCTTGCTATAATTTTTCTCTTTGTTGTCCCAAACTGCACTTTTTAGCAAACTGGCTCTGATTCCATGTAGAAATTTTGTGACCCACTCCAATTTTCAGTTTCTCCATATTAATCCCATATAGTTAAATCCCCATTCCCATAACCATACATTCAACAAGCTAGAAAAATAAATATTTTGTGAAAACACAAATTCTGGAAATTTCGAAGTGCTGGAGATTGCAGAAATAAAAACACAGAAATATTTTCAGCCACACACAGAAAATTGACACGCTGATTTTTAGTCAATATGACCCTGGAAAAACCCCCTACAACACTTGGGAAAAACTAGTTCGAAAGCTCCTCTTTATTTTCTGAATATTTCTTTTACAATGAAACATAAAAGCACAGTAAGAAAATTTAGCAACAAAATTACAGACTTATATCGATTTTCATGCTTGTACACCACCTCGGAAATTGTGCTGAATCAAAAACTTACAAAATAGAAATTATTGCAGCATTAATGACAACAATAAATGTTGTACAACCACCTCGGAAAACATGCCAAAATTAGTTATATGGAAATGTATAGATTTGTACAGCAACCCTCCTCGAAATTCATGCCCAAAAACAGCCTTGAAATCAACGCTGAAGCTGTTGTCCTTTTTCTCAGTTTTTTTGCCGAAAAATCAGCAGCACTTCTCCTCGATTTCCATGCCCAGATTTCTGCCTCAAACTTCATGCTTAATGTTGATTCCCACTTCCTCGATTTTCGTGCCTCCCTTTCTTGGAAAAAATGCCTCTCTCCTGCTATAGGGATTTCTACCCTGGGATTTGTGCCAATAACCCCGTTGTATGGATTTGCTAAAGTTTCCTTACTGTTGCCCTCCTTCTTCTCACTGGTCATAAAATATCCTTGCTCTCTTCTCCTCCTCTATCAATCTGCTCATGAAAGACTGAATGATATTTTCCCTCTTTTCCTCCTTTAACCTAACCCTAAATCCAATGGCTGAAATAGCTTTAGATCTAGGGCTGAGATTAAATGTGCATTTAAATCTCACTTTTCACTTTTTTCAATTCACCCCACTTTAATAAAGACCCTCTAAGTCATTTATTTCCAAATTCACTTTTCACTTTCGAATTTCATTGACTTTATTAAAGTCACTTTAAAATTAGACTTAGTAACTTTATCACTTAAAGTCACTTTTAAATTAGATTTGACTTTACAACTTATAATGTCACTTTAGGAGAAAAAGTGGAATACATTTGGACACTTTTCCCTAGGCCAAATATCAAAGCCTTAGGGAACCACCTGTCCTTCGGTAACCAAATTTCAACAGCTCCATATTTTTCATTCTTTTAATTATGAGGCTTTATCAAGAATTTTTTCATGGATCTTGTGGTCTAAGAAAGGGACCTCCTTTATCACCTTTTCTTTTTCTGTTGGTGGTGGACTATCTCAACGAGATTATTACTTGGGAGAGGTAGATTGGCACTTCGAAAAATATCAAAAGAACTCTATCAGAGACTTTATTGCATCACATTTTTGTTGATGATATCCTTTTATTTGGATCTATTTCATCTCAAGATCCCCATTCTTTCTAAAGGATACTCTTCATTTATGGAGCTGCTATAAGTTTTGTTATTAGCCTTCAAAATTCATGTATTATTTATAATAGTTTGGATCCTAATATTTTTATCAAAGCCATGACTCTCTTTCTCTTTAAATTCAAATGTTGGATATGAGTTTTTTTTTTTATGAATATAGCCACACATTGTAAAACATAGAATGCTAATAATGATAAAATTAGATTATAAGTATTCCTTGTTTCTTACTTTTTGTCTCTTGCTAGATTAGTTTATGTGTCATGTGTTGAGTCCCAAATCTGCATCTTTCCTATACACCTTTCTAGAATTTTTCCATTTACCTAGACCTCCTAAGCTATCAATATCATTGCATATTAATCATAAAAGAGCATTTAAAGTGGTTTTTAACTATGTTTTGTGTCTGCTGTTTGAATTAGATTTTTGCTCATTTAGCTGCGGAATCTTGTCACTATCCACAGCTACTGTAACTTTCCGCAGCCATTTTGTTAAAGTCTATATTGCAGGTGTCTTTAGGAAAATTGAGCCACATGGGCAAGTTGGAAATGACATGTACATGGATCGAGTCCTATTGGCTCAGTCGAATTCACCTAAGAAGGCTGTGGTCAAAGGTGGTCAAGCGGTGGTCAACCAAAGAGTCCCACGGTGACAGAACTCTGTTTTTCATCACGGGAGACATATCAACACCTGTAAATGGCTCCATAAGCCAAATCCAATGACCACTCTCCTAAGATTTAATCTTCACGGCAGCCATGATGCTAGATTTCTGGACGTGATGGTTCACGTGTCTTGTATCAGTGCAGAATGTAGGAAATTAGTTATGACATTCTTTGTTATAAATAATGCGTTCTCATACACATAATAGTTAGCTGCTGTAATGTAATTTGCTGGATAGAAAGCCCACTGTGCCGTAACATTATTTCTTTGTTATGACAGCATCTTAAATATATGAGAAGACTCTGTTCATAAGCATAATTCTTGTTTGATAGCTGCTTCCCGAGGATTGTGCAGAGGGCCCCTGCACACGCCGAGGTTTTGTGTATTATTGTATAGTTTCATGCTCCATTTCCTTACGTTCATTGTGCCATAGTTATTCACATGTATATATTATATTTCTTATGGTATTAACGTTTTGTTTCCGTTCATAATTTTTCGTACTTTATACTGCTGTTAACTGATCAGTGTTTTTGTTCCAGATTATAGTAGGCAGCCCGGGCATTTGTACATAGTTTAAAATGAATAATGACATGGAATCAATCTTGTCCTTCTACTGATTTCTTTTTCTTAGTTTTTTTTTAATTCCAACACTGTTTTATTCATTTCAGTTTTGTACATTTGCTTTACTAGTTAGTTAGATATTAAATTGCTCATGTCATTATCAGTAACCTCCGAAAGCCATAGCGAGACTAATGGTGAGGGATTTAAATATGAGTGTGTAGTTTGATATTAGTTTATTTTTCTGTAAGTTAGATATTAAATTTCTCATGTCATTATCAGTTACCTCCGAAAGCCATAGCGAGATTAATGGTGAGGGATTGAAGCATGAGTGTGTAGTTTGATATTAGTTTATTTTTCTGCAAATTAGATATCAGATTGCTCAAGTTGTTTATGATTACCTCCGAAAGCCATAGCGAGACTAATGCTGAGGGGTCAGAATATGAGTTGATGTAATTTGATTTTAGCTTTACTTTTCTTGCAATATTTGGATTTCTTTGAGTACAGTTTCTTTTGTGTTTAGACAGCAGCAAGGGTAATGGTTTTCATGATCAATAGTTCACTGTTTGTTTAACTAGAATAGTGGCACATTTTCATTTCCTTTTAGGAATTAATTTTGTCATTGTATGTTTCAAAATCCTTTTGAAGTATGAAAGTTTGGGAAATCAATATAAAGGACATCATTGCCTTGAACATTCATAACCATACTTGTCTTTTAGAATTTCCATCTCACATTAGGAAACCAACCAAGATAAATATTAAAAAAAAAACCAAAAACGACAAAAAGTAAGAGATAGGTTATCTTGCACATATAGTGCGCCACACTTCGTCAGCTTACGAATCCCGGATTAACAAATTAATGTAGCAATTTAGGACACACTAAATTGACCAAACATTTTGGTGCCGTTGCCGGGGAAGTGTAACTAGGTAGCCAATTTCTTAAAAAATATATATATAAAAGAAGGGAAAACTTGATAACTTCTTGAAGTATGCTCTCCTCTTGCACCTAGTGTGATCTGGAGGATCAGAAAAGAGAGTTATTGGTTCAGTAATTTCTTAAGTATGCTCTCTTCTTGCAGCTAGTGTGACCTGGAAGATCAGAAAGAGAATTATTAGTCCAACTTAAAAAATAAAAATAAAAATGACATGCATAGAGCAAGAGATTCTAGGGGAAGGTTTATAGCTAAAGCCAAGAGTTCGATTTTCACAACTCCATCTTCTTCAAGGCTTAGAAAAGATTCACCACCATCTACCCCTAGCCTTAAGATTCTTGGAATTCAAGGAGCAGCTGAATTAGAGGATTCTCCTATACCATCTACCAAATCTCACTTAGAAGAGGACCCTTTCTTTACTTCTACAGGAGAATATATTGTAATTAAAGAAGTAGAATCACCTGAAGAAGAAAAGGAAGAGACTCCTTCTCATCCTCCCTTGATAGAAGAACCAGAGGAATTTGAGGACTCTAAAGAAACTATCACGGCAGAGGAAATAATAGATGGATTTGGAGGTAGAGGTAGAGGTAGAGGAGGAGGAAACAATGGAGACAACAATGGTGAAGGTAATAATGGAAGGAATAGGGAAGGAGACAACTTGTTTGGATTCCCTATAGTTGATGAGGAAACTCATACAATGATGAAAAACATCTCACCATCTGTCCTCCCCAATTTTTATGGATTGCGAAGTGAGGATCCTGAAACATTTCTGTTTGAGTTTGAAGTCGTGTGCCGAACCTATGACTATATGGAAGACTCTCAAAAACTCAAACTGTTTCCTTCAACATTGAAGGGAGCCGCTTTGAAATGGTTCATGGGATTATCCACCCAATCTATTAGGACTTGGAATGATATGAAACAAACATTTTTGGATAGATACTTGGACTATTGCATGCCCACCAATCACAAGGATGAGGTATTCAAAATGGTGCAAAAAGAAGATGAAAATTTGGAAGATTTACTTGAAAGATTTCAATACAACTTAAAAAGAGCAAAGATGAGCAACTTAGATGAAGAAAATTTGAAAGCCCTTATATTAAAAGCCATTAGAGATGAATGGATAGATATTTTAAACATGATGGGGAAAGGAGACATTTCTCAACTTCCACTTCGTGATATAACAGAACTATGTGTCCATCTCTCAAGGGGAAAATCTAAAATGGGAAAAGGGCCTAGAGATCCTTCTCTTATCAGGGCAAACAAATCTGCAACTGGATCAGTAAGTAGGGTAGAGATTGGCAATATGCTTGATGAATTCAAAACTGATATCTTAGGGAGCCTTAGTGAACAACTAGACACCCTTAAAATTCAAAACAAGCAGAAAGCAGAAACTGATGCTCTAGCCATCTTTTGTCCGAAATGTAGGAAGAAACATGCTTTAAGGGAATGTCCCTTGGATGCAAAAGTTGTAGAAACATGTGTGATTTGCTCAGAAAATCATGAGACCAAGGATTGTCCTTCAATTCCTGGACTCAAAACTGCCTTTCAAGAAGATCCAAATTCAATAAAATCTCTCTGTTTTGTTGCAAGAAGAACTTGGCAGGGGCAACAAACTCAAGGGTTTAACAACCCTATGAATTCTCAACCCCAACCAAATTGGAATCCTTGGCAACAACCTTGGCCCCAACCTCAAAATCCATATCAATTATGGGCACAAGGTATGCAAAATCCTTATGGGAGATTTGCTCAATTTTATCAATATCCTCCATCTTTTCAAAATCAACAAGCTCCACAACTGCCAAACCCAAATCCACAACTTTCATTGCCATTTCCACAACAACAACCTTCTCAAAAAAATCCAAATTCTCAACTCATGCTTCCATACCAACAAAAGACAAATCAACTTCCAGCTCAGTTATTGCCAAATCCTAACAATAAAAATCCTCAAGATACTTACATGATAGAAGGACAAAAATTTCCTACCTATATGATTGTTCCTCTCAATGATGTACAACTTAGGTCTGGTAGAGTTTTAGAAAAACCTTCTATAGATGTTCAAGAGCAAGATACCTCTAAGGAGGACTCTCTTAAAGTCAATAAGGATTCTGAGGAAGCATCTCTTCAAAACTTGAACATTCAAAAAGAGAAAGAAAATTTAACACCCACAACTCCTATAGTTGAGAAACCTGCATCTTCATCCACACCTCCTTTCCTTGAAAGATTACAAATTGATAAAGGGGTGGAAAAACAAATCTTGTTGCCTAACTATGATTTTCTAGATGAATTAAAGAATGTTTTTATCAAGATTCCCTTGCTACAAGCCATTCGAGAGATTCCTATTCTAGCAAAAACAATAAAGGAGTTGAGTCTCAAAAGACCAGGAAGCAAACTAAAAGACACAAGAAGAATCCACCTGGTAGGAAAAATTGCAGATATCATGATGGGAAAAATTACCATGCAGAAGTATGTAGATCCAGGAAATCCAATTGTCAAGACACATATAAATGGGATAGAAATTCCAAACACATTGATTGACTTAGGGGCTGCTATCAAAATTATGAGTAGACAGACTATGGACCAGCTAAAACTTCCGAACCTTCTTTTTACACCTACTTTACTGCAACTTGCAGATCGATCAATTATTAAACCAGATGGTGTATTAGAAGATATTTCAATCTCCTTAGATTCTTGGGAATATCCAGTAGATTTTATGATTTTGACTGCCAAGATTAATCTAGGAGGGCACCCACTTATCTTAGGAAGACCTTGGCTAGCCACAGCTGATGCTTTCATTAGTTGTAGATCTGGGGATATGTACATTTCTAATGGTAATTCGACAAAGAAATTCAATTTGTATCCTCCAGCAAAAGCAATCACAGAAGTAGGAGACAATGAATGGGTTGATGATTAGGACACTATACAACCTGTCTTTACCATTTCTGAAATCAGTGAGGATAGTCAAATTCTGAACACATTAGAAAATTTTGAGACATCTTCAGAATATGACCCCACACAATTTCAGTTGGAATCCGACATAGAATATTTATCATCAAGACAAATGTCTCTTTACTCTATGGAAGAGTTTGGTAGTTCTACTATTGAGATTTTTCCAGGAAAAACATTGAATATCAACAAAAATTTGGAAAAGTCACAACAAGAAGAACTAACCAAAAACTTGCAAAAACATTCTACTACATTTGCATGGGAGTATACTGACATGAAAGGCATTGATCCTAAGACTTGCATCCATCATATCTATATTGAGGAAAACAGTATACCAATCAGACAACCTCAAAGAAGGATGAATCCAAATCTTAGGGAGATAGTGAAAGAAGAGCTCCAAAAACTACTCAATGTAAACTTCATTTATCCAATTTTAGATAGCCGATGGGTTTCTCCTTTAGTTATAGTACCTAAAAATAATGGTAAATGGAGGGTATGCATTGATTACAGGGAATTGAATAAAGCAACTTTGAAGGATCACTTTCCTTTTCCCTTTATTGATCAGGTATTAGATACATTAGCAGGCAAAAAGTACTTTTCATTCTTGGATGGTTTTAGTGGCTATAATCAAATTCAGGTAGCACCTGAAGATCAAGATAAGACCACATTTACCTGTCCATGGGGAACTTTTGCCTATCGAGTGCTTCCTTTTGGGTTATGTAATGCGCCCGCAACATTGCAAAGAGCAGTACTAGGAATGTTTTCTGATCTAATCCATGATTGTGTAGAGGTTTATATGGATTATTTTACAGTTTATGGTAATTCATTTGAAGAGGCATTAGAAAATTTGGAAAAAGTCCTTATAAGATGTAAAGAAACAAACCTTTCATTAAGCCATGAAAAATGATTTATGATGTTTACTGAAGGTATTTTTTTGGGACATCATATTTTAGGAGATGGAATTAAGGTTGATAGATCAAAAATTGAAGTCATATCCAAGTTGCCTATTCCAAATTGTCAAAGAGATGTTAGAAGTTTTCTAGGATTTACTGGATACTATAGAAGATTTATAGAAAACTTCACTAAAATAGCATCTCCACTCTTCAAACTGCTTACAAAAGACTGTGAATTCAAATGGGATCCTGATTGTCAATCAGCCTTTGAAACTTTGAAAACAAGAATATTTGAAGCACCTATCTTGAGAGGACCAAATTGGAAACTCCCTTTCCATATTTCTACAGATGCTTCAGATACAGCTCTAGGAGCTGTGTTGGGTCAAAAGGATTTAGTCCTTATGCCATTTACTATACCAGTAAAAATTTGACTCCCACTGAGTTGAACTATACTGTAACTGAAAAAGAGTTTTTAGCTGTTGTTCATGCAATCAATAAGTTTAGACATTATATAACAGGCTATGAAACTTTTATTCATACTGATCATTATGCAATTAGATATCTAATGAACAAACCTGTTACTAATGGCAGAGTGACAAGATGGCTCCTACTTTTGTAGGAATTCAATATTACTGTGTTGGATAGACCAGGGAAACAAAATACAGTAGCTGATTTCTTGTCTAGAATTTAGAATTTTAAAGAAGATTCCCTGTAGAGGATAAGTTTCCTGATGAATACTTGTTTGCAGTAACTATTAAGACCCCTTGGTATGTAGATATTGCTAACTATTTGGTTACGGGGAAACTGCCTTCACATTTATTTCCAAGTGAAAAAAGAAAAATTATTCAGGAGAGTTCAAAATATTCATGGATTTCTAATGAATTGTTTAAAACAGGGCCAGATCTTGTGATCAGAAGATGTGTCAGGGAAGATGAAATGCCTGATATCCTTAAGGCATGTCATGATGAACCATGCGGTGGACACTTTGCAGACAAAAGGACGGCCTATAAAATCCTCTCTTTAGGATATTATTGGCCTTCCCTCTTCAAAGATGCAAAACAATATGTCAAAAGGTGTGACAGATGCCAAAGAGTAGGGAAACCTACCCTTTCAAATGAAATGCCATTGCAACCACAGGTACTCATTGAAACCTTTGAAAAATGGGCTTTAGATTTCCTAAGACCTATTAATCCACCATCTAAGCAAAAGAAGTATATATTGGTTTGTACTGATTATGTTACTAAATGGGTAGAAGCCAAGGCATTAGTATCTGCTACTGAAAATTCAGTTGTTAATTTTATTTATGAGGATATTTTTACTGGCTTTGGTGTTCCAAGAGAAATTGTGACAGATCAGGGAAGCCAATTCACATCCAATCTGGTGGAGAAACTGATGGAAGAATACAAAATCAAGCACAGAAAATCTACTCCTTACCATCCGCAAGCAAATGGTCAAGTGGAGTCTACAAACAAAGTTCTTGAAAATATCATCACCAAAACTGTTCATCTTCACAAAAGAGATTCGGTGGAAAGGCTTCCTGAAGCCTTGTGGGCCTACACAACTACATGGAGAAATACAACAGGACATTCTCCCTATGAACTTGTTTATGGGAAAGAAGTCTTGCTCCCCATTGAATTCCAAGTCAAAACCTTCAAGATAACAGTTCAGTTGGGGATGGATCTATCAGAAGCCCAAAAGCATAGAATAGAGCAGTTGAATGAGCTAGATGAGATCAGACAAGAGGAAATTCTAAGAACTGATCTAGTTCAATATCAAAGAGCTAAATGGCATGACAGATACATCAAAGAGAATAAGTTTCAAGAATGAGATTGGGCATTGCTATTTGACTCCAAGTTTAAATATTTTAAAGGAAAATTTCAGACTCATTGGCTTGGGCCATATGAGATTGACAAGATCTTTAGCAATGGAGCGGTAAGAATTAAGACCATTGATGAATTTCAAACTCCTCTTATTGTGAATGGCCACAGATTAAAGATCTATCATAAGCCACTCTCAAAAGAGGAATTTGTCAAAATGTTTCAAGATAATTCTCCAATAAGGCTAGTGAAGAAGAATCCTTCTTCTCCACCAGCCTAGCCTTTGTTCTTTTTAGTTTAAAAAAAAAAAATAGTATAAGCCTGAAAACCAATCACTGATTGGCAGTCTTATACAGAAAATGTAGGGTGAAAATCAGGAACACCTGACACCCTATATTTTCCAAAAAAAAAAAAATTCTCTCTCTTATTTCACAAAGTTTTATGACAACCCACTCCATTTCATTCCACTTCATTACACTCCACTTCATTTCATTTTACTCCATTTCATCTATTTCATTTCATTTCACTAATAAAATTTTATTTCATGACCATTTTCATTCAGTCAGTTATCATCTATCCATCTCCATTCACCCAAATAATTACTGTGTCAGTTTCCGCAGCTGACACCAGTTTCCGCAGCCAGAAGTAGTTTCTGCAGCTACCACTCTGTTTTTCAAAAATTTACAGTCAGATGTTAGTTCAACAATCATGAAATCAAATGCAGGTATGAAGACATATTATGAAGGCATGGGGCATTCAAATACATCAATGAGGAGCAACTGATTGAAGACCAATGAAAAATGGCAAGAATTCCAAGGTATGAGTAAAAATTTATTTCAAATGGCATTCAAGCACATTTTTACATAGTTATAAACCATAGCTCCATTATATGCAATGATTGTGTTGATAACTCCGTTGCTGTTGCATAAACATGCTTGCATCTACTCTGCAGCCACCCAATTTTAAATATTGTCGGATGTGTTTTACTCCCCCTACTGTTCTATTGATCTCACGGCTACATTTCCATCGTGCTCACATAAGCTTTCACCCCATTTTATTCTCTATTCCGCTTCATTCCGTGTACCTATTCTCTAATATCCGCTTATAGTCACTGGTCTCCTTCATAAAACCTGATCATTTTTGTTGTCTTACCTCCGTTAAACCCTCTTCATGCAGACAAGTTTTAAAGTACAGAAGAAAGGATGGGTCAGTTGTTGAGAAAAGAACCAGAGGGACCCAAATTTATGGAAGGATACCTGAAAGTCAAAGACATACTGAAAAAGGCAAGATCGCTTCGGTTTATTCAAAAGTTCAAAGGCTACCATAAGGAAGTAACAAAAGCTTTTGTGAGGTCTTTCAATGGTCTAGAGGTAGAAATTGGGGACCTAAAATTTACAGTGACTGAAGCATCCATAGCAGCTGCTACGGAACTTCCTCAAGAAGGTGAACGCTAGTTCAAGAACAAGAGCATTAGTGATGAAGCCTGGAGAGTGATCCTACATAACCCAGGTATGGATGTCACCATTTTTAAAAGGGGAATTCCTGTTCATGCTTTAAAAGAAGAGTGGGCCGGTTTACTGTTAGTTATTCAAAAATTTATCACCTGTGAGGGCCGTTTTGGGTCAATGTACATGTATCATACCCGATTGTTGATGAATTTTCTAGACAACCAGGCCCTCAATCTGCCATACGTTTTATGAAACAGTTTGAAGAAGATGTCTGTAACCGTCCAGAAGCATCTAGAGGACGTAGAACCACATTTTTATCACCATGGTCTTGTGAAAATCCTGATAGAAAAACAATTAAAGGAGAAAAAGGACACTTGGGAGCAGTTCTTAGTTAGAAATTTCTTTGAAGAACCTCAAGAAACTCCTGAAGGAAGTACATCAAAAAGAAGTAGAAGAAAGAGAACAAATGATAAAACTCAAAGCACTCCTACTAACACAATTGAAATAACTAGTAGAGAAGAAAAACTGTCTAAAAGGAGGAAGGAAGAGACCAAGGGTAAAAAGACAACAAAATCAAAAGAGAAAAGAAGCATTGAGGCTGTGCATCAAACCCCTTCCTCAGAAGAATATCATCAAGTGTTATCTGAGAGACTAGTTCACCTTCAGGAACAGTCATCTATGGCCAAAAAGAGGGGAATAGAAAAACAAAAGGAAAAAGACAACAGTCCACAATATGTAAGAAGAAGCAGCAGGCTTAAAGGAAAGTGGAAGAAAACACAAACAAAAGGACCTCATTTTATTGATTTGGGAGAAGTAACACCTGAACAAACTCCAGTTGGCTATATTCCATCTCATTCTCAGCCAAATGTTGAACATATTCCACCTAATTCTCAGTCAAACGTTGAAGCTAGTCCTCAAGACGTTGACATGAGCCCTTTTCAGCCAAATTTTGAAATCAATTCTCCTCCACAGCATTTTGGGGACAGCCCAAGGAAAATGACACCTAAGATAGATCCAAAACAGCAAGAAGTGTATGATTACATAGAATCTTTAGAAAGAGCAGCCACGGGTCCCAGCACTTCATCCACTCAGCCTCACACAGCACAAGAAGATCTAGTCCAATCGTTGAAACAAGAAATTTTTGAGATGGAGGTTTTAAATAGACATATTAAAAATGAAAATGAAGAATTAAAGGAGCAAAACAGATTAGACAAGATCATTCATGATAATACCATGCTACATTTGGGACTATGGCAAAAAAAGAACAGGAAATTGAAGAAGAAATGCCAGAAGTTAAGTAGAGCAGTGATTAATATCAAATTTAGATGCTTGATGAAGAAACCCAGGATGTTAGCAGCACCAAGGAAGAGGAGAAGAGGACTGGATGTACTGGCAGAGGTATCAAGGCTATGAATTGAAGGAGGATGATCAAAATTTTGGTTTCATGAGGACATGCAACACCTTCACAGTGGGGGTATGTTGAGTCCCAAATCTGCATCTTTCCTATACACCTTTCTAGACTTTTTCCATTTACCTAGACCTCCTAAGCTATCAATATCATTGCATATTAATCATAAAAGAGCATTTAAAGTGGTTTTTAACTATGTTTTGTGTCTGCTATTTGAATTAGATTTTTGCTCATTTAGTTGCGGAATCTTGTCACTTTCCGCAGCTGCTGCAACTTTCCGCAGCCATTTTGTTAAATTCTATATTGCAGGTGTCTTCAGGCAAATCGAGCCACATGGGCAAGTTGGAAATGACATGGACATTGATCGAGTCCTATTGGCTCAGTCGAATTCACCTAAGAAGGTTGTGGTCAAAAGTGGTCAAGCGGTGGTCAACCGAAGAGTCCCACGGTGACAGAACTATGTTTTTCATCACGTGAAGACTTGCGTGGCCGTTTCTAAATCACGGGAGACATATCAACACCTGTAAACTGCTCCATAAGCCAAATCCAATGACCACTCTCCTCAGATTTAATCTTCACGGCAGCCATGATGCTAGATTTTTGGACGTGATGGTTCACGTGTCTTGTATCAGTGCAGAATGTAGGAAATTAGTTATGACATTCTTTGTTATAAATAATGTGTTCTCATACGCGTAATAGTTAGCTGTTGTAATGTAATTTGCTGGATAGAAAGCCCACTATGCCGTAACATTATTTCTTTGTTATGACTGCATTTTAAATATATGAGAAGACTCTGTTCATAAGCATAATTCGTGTTTGATAGCTGCTTCTCGAGGATTGTGCAGAGGGCCCCTGCACACGCTGAGGTTTTTTGTATTATTGTATAGTTTCATGCTCCATTTCCTTATGTTCATTGTGCCATAGTCATTCACATGTATATATTATATTTATTATGGTATTAACGTTTTGTTTTTGTTCATAATTTTTCATACTTTATACTGCTGTTAACTGATCAGTGTTTTTGTTCCAGATTATAGTAGGCAGCTCGGGCATTTGCACATAGTTTAAAATGACTAATGACATGGAATCAATCTTGTCCTTCTGCTGATTTCTTTTTCTTAGTGTCTTTTTTAATTCCAGCACTATTTTATTCATTTCAGTTTTGTACATTTGCTTTACTAGTTAGTTAGATATTAAATTTCTCATGTCATTATCAGTTACCTCTTAAAGCCATAGCGAGACTAATGGTGAGGGATTGAAGTATGAGTGTGTAGTTTGATATTAGTTTATTTTTCTGTAAGTTAGACATTAAATTGCTCATGTCATTATCAGTTACCTCCGAAAGCCATAGCGAGACTAATGGTGAGGGATTGAAGTATGAGTGTGTAGTTTGATATTAGTTTATTTTTCTGCAAATTAGATATCAGATTGCTCAAGTTGTTTATGATTACGTCCGAAAGCCATAGCGAGACTAATGGTGAGGGGTCAGAATATGAGTTTATGTAATTTGATTTTAGCTTTACTTTGCTTGCAATCTTTGGATTTCTTTGAGTACAGTTTCTTTTGTGTTTAGACAGCAGCAAGGGTAATGGTTTTCATGATCAATATTTCACTGTTTGTTTAACTAGAATAGTGGCACATTTTCATTTTCTTTTAGAAATTAATTTTTTCATTATATGTTTCAAAATCCTTTTGAAGTTTGAATTTTGGGAAATCATTATAAAGGACATAATTGCCTTGAACATTCATAACCATACTTGTCTTTTAGAATTTCCATCTCACATTAGAAAACCAACCAAGATAAATAAAAACCCAAAAACGATAAAAAGTAAGAGATAGGTTATCTTGCACATATAGTGTGCCACACTTCGTCAGCTTACGAATCCCGGATTGACAAATTAATGTAGCAATTTAGGACAAGCTAAATTGACCAAACATCATGTTTTAACAAAAACATTATGAGGGAATCTAAATTGCTGATAAAATGATACATGATTTTTGTACATATCGGCATTGTTGTAGACACGCCATGACTCACTCTCTACATAAATTTCAAATGAAATGTACTCAAGTTTTTGTTATGGAAATATCTAAAGATAATTTATTTTTATGGTGCATTGAAAATATAACCATATTGTTGTTTCATATTCATTACTTGCAAATCTGACATATTAAAAGAAACGTTGAAGAAAAGACATTTTGAATTATGATACCTACAATTTATGTACGTATTGGATATAATGATTTCATATATCCTTTCCATGACAGTCACATAATAAATTGGAAGAATTCTTTGAAGAAATAATATTTTTTGATGTGAGTCTATAATATTATCTCGAGAAAATATTGATAAGGTATTGGTTCAAATATCGAGATTATAATAACAGATAATAGAAAACAGAGAAGTTGGGTTTATAATATTTCTCTTATGGAATGAGAAAAAAATATATTTGATGTCAACATTTTATGGTTTCCACTAAGAAAATATGTGTTTGGTCTTGATTAATTATCTTAATAATCACTTTTGTATTTGTGATTTCACATGGTATTCCGCTTATCTATAAATGAGATCTTAAGAACCAAAGGAATCAACAAATTTGTTTGTTGTCAATGTTGTTGGATGTAAAGGTTAATTTACTGCCAGTAAATGCATGGTTGAAATCCCCTCGGTTATGCACATTTATTGGAAATGTCATTCATAAATGTGGAGAAGCGTCCCTTGAGTTTCTCCACCAAATTTTTCTTCTAAGTAAATCTCAAATGACAACCTAGTGAACTATTTGCTGATATTTTTAATGATAATATATGATTAAGATATAATAGTAGAGATGCTTACTAAGATTTGTAATGACAAAATATGATTATGATTCTCCCATGGATACATGGTATACTTTCATTATTAAAGGATACTGGATCAGGGAAATAAGATCAATGATACATTGTATCCTTTCATTATTAAATGATATTGCATCAAGAAAATAAGGGAAATTAGACCAAAATGTTTCCTCAACTTTGGTAATCAACAATAATACTATACACATAACAATTCTTGCATATTTAGTATTATTAGATGTTTCTTCTAGTGCTATGATGAAGAAGAATGGCTGTTTAGATAAATTTTAGTAAATAATTGACTACAATACTATTAGAGACTACTCGATTCTGTCACTTCTATAAGATATGATATATTTATAATATTTGCTTGAAATTTTTGGTTGGAATTGCTTGGACCAAGAAGGGAATTCATAGTCATGGCTTTCTAAAATTAAAACCCACTAAAATAATCTAATACCACCCATGTGGCATAATGAATGTTTTCTTGACTAAATTTTCGTTGCTATGGAAAAGAAAAAAATGTGTGGTTTGTGTAAAAATCCATTTATATGTAAATGGATTTCTACTTATGTCCACAGTAAATATATTTCTACATAGACCACAAAAAAAATTTTCTTTTCGAAGGAAACGAAAATTCAATCAAGAAAATGTTCATTATCCAACATGGGCAGGTATTAAATTATTTTATTGGGTATTACCCTCAAAATTCCATGATTATGAATTCCCTTTGTGGTCTAAGAAGATCCACCCAAATTTTTCAAGCAAATATTATAAATATATACATAACCTATAGAAGTTTAATTGGAAAATTTGGGTAATTGCTAATAGTATTGTAGTTATTAATTATTTCACTTATAAAACTCAATCCATCTAGTTGAAGTAGAGATCATAGCTCATATTATAGGGAAGATAAAGTAAATCCTATAAGATTTTTCTTCGAAAAAATATCCCATCAAATTTGAATGTCTCAAATCTAGACATGCATTGTAGTTATTTATTATTTCACTTATAAAACTCGATGCATCTAGTTTAAGTAGAGGTCATAGGTCATATTCTAGGAAATAGAAAAGAAATCCTATAAAAAAATTCTTCCAAAAAATATTCTATCACATTTGAATGTCTTAAATCTAAATATGTGTATTCGAAAAATATTACTTGATTTCTATAAAAATGGGTAGTTAATGGTTTTGGTCTAAATGAAGGAACAATGATGAGTTAGAGGGACATTAAATTTACACCATTGTACATATAGAGTTTGCCTTGTACACATAGAGTTGGAATGGCATTGTGCTTTGAGATGAATCCAAAATAAGCCCAAGGATTTGGTTGAATTTTCTTAATAAAAATGACCTATTTCGATAAACTTGGAAACTACGTTGTATCACATATAGAAAAGCCACAATTTTATTTATCCATGGTGAATTTTTTTATATATGCATAGAATAAAATGGAATATAATTTTATTGGGGCTATGATCATGAATATACTATTCCCTGGTTAGGGAACCGTGAATTTTTAGCTTGAAAATTTTGAACTACATATTGCATATTTCCATTTTGAGACTACATTATTTAGAATAACCAATAACATGGAAAAGGGGAATGAATCATAAAACACATTTGGGAACTATGGAAAATTTTGTAAATTTTGGGAAAATGATGTATATTAATCACTTTCGAAATTGAAGAATATAAATATCGATTGAGTAAATTAATATTCCAAGTCTGAAAGCAGAGAAAATTGGAATAATTATTCTACCATCCATCGTGCCATTATTTTTATTTATGAGGCGATGTGTGTATGAGAGGTAACGTGGCATAATTATTTAGAATGAATGACATACTTAAGTGGATCAAATATGGACTATATGGATTGTTGTATAAAATATGGGAGACGGGATGTTTTTAACTTTTTCTTAGGATTTTTTCATTTTTTTAACCAATGAAACGACTGACATTCATTAAAAACCAAAACAAAAGCATTTACATTTACATCTTACTATCGTCCCTAATATCCATAGTTCAACAAAAAATTATCTCAAATAATGAGCCAAAGCGGAAAAAGTGCCATCTCAGTCAAAGATGTTGAAACTAACTGAAGGCCCACATTAAACCCAATCAAATAGATGAAAAATAACTTATATACAAAAATTTATTACTAGATAACAATTTAAAATCTAAAAACACTAAAACATAGTGGCACAATCAAGATAGACTTGTACCGAAAGCAGGCAAAAAAATTGAAGAAAGATCAAGCACCTGCAAGTATAACTAGAAAAAACCTGTGCTTCCTCTAGAATGTAAAATCCCTAGAAATTCTTACAATGCTGACGATGGGAATTTTATAATGGATAACTCTAGGCTGAATAGAATAGCCTCTTTTAGAGAGGAGTTCAACTACTATTTTTTGTACTCAGTAAATATGAGAAAAAGGAAATTTGCATGAAGGACACTGACATAACACAAATTAGTTTCATCTAGTGGAATAAATAAGGCATATAAAAATTGGATCGATCATTTTTCCCTTTAAATGAGCCCTTTTAGGTAGGATGCAAACCACAAGAATCGCCATAAAGCCATCATTTATGCTCAAATATTGGTTCTATCTCCCCCAAAACCACAATAAATTATAGGAATATCCAAGCTTCATCATAATATAAGCCCCACACCCACATTCCCCTCCCAAGGATACTCTATTACAACATCCCACCAGTGTAAACAACCCAATATCCTTAAGGAAGCTAATTATTTTGTGTGGCTTAAGCTGCCATGGTCCAATCTCTTGAAATAATGCTAAAATATTCATGCAAGTGAGCCTCAAATCAAGGAAAATTTGTTGGAAAAGAAAAATCATTTCTACTCCAAATGCCCTAAAATATGTATAATGGGAGCGATTTATATTCCTTCTGGTCCTCCTTCAATATTGTGAGACATGAACCAATCAAGGATATATCCACCACTACATTTAATTTTAAATAATTAGACAACGCAATCCAAATATTAACACAAAATTAACAAGCCAAGAAAATATGCAAATGAACAAGCAAAGAAAATCGCTATGTATCTTTGAAATTAGTTGGTGATCATGTCATTTATTTGGTCCTATATGTGGATTATATGTTTTTGGTTGAAAATTATTTTGTGACAAAAAAAAGGTAGGAGAATGTTGGGTATGTGTTATATTATTTTTCTACTATCCCCAAACACTATAACATATGCGATGCACATAGGGCGGTTCACTGGGTCAGAGAAAATGCCTCCAGGAAAAAATGTTGGTTAGTTTTTTGTTGAAAAATATGGAGAATTGATTACTATAACTTATTTTCCTTAACTTGATAATTACTTGTGATGTTATTTAATCTTTTATTACTTATTGAATCATGTTCATCAAGCACTTAACAAAAAAAAAGATCACATAGTGAAAAAGTACACAAGATATAGGCTCCAAGCCAGGGTAAAACCCCTCCAAGGGGAAAACACGTAAAATCCTTCTCTTCTTCTTTAGAATCTACTTTAAAAAGAGGCTTCCAAGACCAAAATACCAAAACCAACAAGCCCTCAATACCCAATTCATCCCCCAAAAATATTTTTTTCAGAACAACTTCCAGAACATCGATATTGAAACCCAGATATTGCTACTTTGGCCCCAACAACAAAACATTAGCTCTGGAATTTCAGCCCCTAAAAAATACCCTAGAATTTCATATTACTGTATTTGAAAACTAAAAAAACCCTAGCAAGATAGAGAGAATGATAATCCTTGACAAACTCTGTATTTTTCTACTCTTCTTCTTCCTCCAGCTACTCTTCTTCCTCTTCGCTATTGAAAATCAAACTAGCTTGAGATATGGAAATGACATGGATTTGTGTTTATTTTTTCTATTTTCGATTAATTTATTCTTTGTATGGTCATCTGGAAAGTATCTAAAACTTTAAACTAGAATTAAAATAGAATTTTTTCCCTCCAAATATTAATCTAACTAATATGTCACATGTTGGCATGAGTGGTCATAGCTGTGAATACTGATAAAATTAGACAAGTATTCCTTGTTTATCACATTATATATCTGGCTAGATTTGTTTATATATCGTGTCTTAACAAAAAAATTTCCAAGGAATGTAAATTGTTGATAAAATGGCGCATGATTGTTGTATATCAGCATTACACCGGATACCCCATGATTCACTCTCTACATCAATTTCAAATGCAACATACTCATATTTTTGTTATGGCTACATCTAAAAAAAATTATTTTTTATGGTGCATTCAATATCTATCCATATTATTGTTTCATAACCATTGCTCGAGGAAAATATTAAAAGAAAGGTTGACGAAAATGGAATTTTGATTTAGGATAGTTGAGATTTATGTACGTATTTCACATAATGATTTCGTATTTCCTTCCTATGATAGTAACATAATAAATTGGAAGGCTTTCGAGAAATAAGATTTTCTAATGTGAGTGTAACATTATCACAAAAACAATATTGACAGGGTATTGGATCAGATACTGGGATAATAACAATAGATAATAGAAAACACACAAGCTGGGATTATAATAGTGCTCCCATGGAATCAACTAAAAGATCTTTGACGTCACCATTTTATGGTTGCTTTTGGTCCCAAATAATTATTTTAGTAATCTCTTTCATATTTTTCTTGATTAATTATTTTAGTATTCTCTTTCATATTTTTGATTTCACATTGCATTCATTTTGGTAATAAATAATATCTCAAGAGAAGGGATAGCTCATTTTTTTGTTGTCAATATTGTTGAGCATCGAAAAGTGCATGGTTCCCAGATTTGTAACGACAATATATGATTAAGATATCATATTAAAGAAGTTTACTAAGATTTGTAATGATGAAATATGATTATCATACTCCAATAGACACATTGTATCATTTCATTATTAAAGGATATTACATAAATAAAATAAGTTCAATTAGACCAAAGTGTTTCCTCAACTTTGGTAATTAACAAGAATATGCGACACATAACCATGCTTAGATATTTCATATTATATTATGATGTTGTTTCTTATCCTTTGATGAAGAAGAATGGTTGTTTCTGTAATTTGGACTATAGTATTTCTCTAGCTTCAACCTCAATCAGGTGAAAAATAAAGATAAACTTTGGTAAATAATTAACTACCGTACTATCGGATTACTCAGCATTGTCCATTAAAATTCTCTATGCTATATGTAAATATTTATAATATTTTATTGAAAATTTTGGGTGGACTTGCTTATACCAAGAAAGGAATTCATGGCCATGCCCTTATCAGGGTAAATCCAACAAAATAATTTAATACCACCCATGTTTCATAATGAACAATTTCTTGACTAAATTTTAGTTGCTCTTGAAAAGAAAAAATTGTGTGGTGTATGTAGAAATCCATTTACATATGGATATGTTTCCTTAATCAAAAAGTATTATCCCACAACTCATAGGTTTCAAAACTTCTATTAGGTATATGTATAACTTAGGATCATGCAAAAATTAAAGATGGCTAGAATGAATAGAGTGAATAAAATGACTGAGGGGAGATAAATAGACATGCAAAATTTTGAAAACTATATCAAAGGTTTAAGGGAATGATGCAATTCATGGATGATACTAACCATGATGATATAAATAATATAAACTTTCATGATTAAGATGATAGATGTTCATATTACAACCAAGTAATATTGCTATCCTATACACACTCATATTTTAGTCATGTATTGGGCTATCCCATACATTTTGGGCATGGACAATTCATAGTAACTATGGCATTAGGAAGGGCCATAAGTTGGTTTATGCCCATCCAAATTCTTCAACATACTTGTGTTTGTTCTATATTTGGATTGAAGGTTGAAATTTTTATTTGATGATAATAATATAAGAAGAACATTATCCATGGGTATGATTATATGTTCAATAGAAGCATGCCAACAAATAAAATTAATTCTTAAATGGAGTAATTCTTTGTATCCAATAGTATGGAAAAAAATTGAGAAGAAAATTCAAAATAGGAAGTACAAATAATTCTGGAAATGTGCATGTCACTGATATTTCTTATATTCCCCTACCCTACCCCACCCACTCTACTACGTGCCTTTCTTATTCTCTATGGATAATATATTAATAATAAAAATAATATGAAAACAAAAGTTTGTTGGGTGGCTTTGCTCGCAATAGCTTCCATGTACTACATAGTGAAAAGCATGTAAGAAAGCCCTATGGCTCACCAAGCCCATATGAAAGGGAGGTTTATTGAAGGGAAAATATTTGAACCTAGTGGTGTATGATGTAGATGAGGTTCGAGGGTTGTTTAGGTATTTAGGGGACACTAAGGTAAGGGAAATAATAACCATTGAGCAAGTCTAAAGGGTTAGTTCACTCATTTCAATTATAAAATTGAATGCATGTAGTCTAAGTAGAAGCCATAAGTCATAGATTAAAATCATATTGATTCCTTCAAATATATTGTTGTAGGTAATTGAGTTTCTCTCCATCTACATATTCCATGGAAGAGAAAGGAAATTTATAGTATTTTTTAAAGTATACCATCAAAATTTATTGTCTTCCAAAAGATAGTACTTTATTGCTACACAAGTGGGTAGTTATATTTTTTCCTAAATGAAGAAATGGCGATGAGTTGGAGAAACATTAAATTCGCAGCATTGTACACATATATTGAGATTATTCTTTGAAATGAATCCAAATAAATGCAATAATTTCACTGAATTTCCTTAATAAAACAACATATTTGGCTAAAATTGGAAACTACGTCGTAGCCCAAATAACAAAGCCATTATTGCTTACGAAAAAATGAAACCCATGGTGATGTTTTTCAAACATGCATAGCATAAAACACCATTAAATTTTATTGGAGAATTTTTTTTCAATATACTCTATCGAGGCTAGCAAAAAATGAATTGATTAAATCTACACCATTTTGAGGTGGAAAACTTTCAACTGTTTATTTCCATTTTGAGATTGCATTATTCAGAGTAACCATTACCATGGAAAATGGGAATGAATCATCAAACACATTTGAGAATATAGGGAAACGTTTGTAGATGTTGAAATTTTGGAAAAAGGATGTGTATTAATCACTTTCCAAAATGTTTACTAGAAAGATATTATACAACACCAGATTGAATAAATTAATATTACCGGTCTGAAAGTGATATAAAAATAGAATATATATATATATATATATATATATATATATATATATATATATATATATATATATATATTGGTAAGTTAGGCTAAACTATATTGATTCAAAATAAAACATTACATATGCTACAGGCTAAGTTGGTAAGTTGCGCTTATCTAAAGCCAGCCTTCATTGCTTTCAAAGTAGCATAGGTATGGGGCTGCCTCCTTAGAGGAAACCAACCCTGTAATAACATCAGATAGAAAATTACAAAATTTATTGTGGCACTTGTGAAAGTAAAAGTTCTTTGATGTGAGTTGAAATAACAGAAAACTAAAAAGAGTTGAGCGATCATGCAGCCATGGTATTCCTGCATCGTCCTCAGTGTCTGGGTCCTCCTCCTTGATATGACAATCATACTCCTACACTATGTCCTCCTCCTCAGCAGTAGGTTGGTGCTGAGGCCTAGAAGAAAGTGCGCAAAGAATGGGAGCAACTGGGTACTCAGCATCTGGTACTCGCGTCCAAATTCCCTTCGATTCCCTGATCCATACATCGATGTCTTCTCCCTCTGCCTCCTGAACCGAAAGAGGCTTGGTTTTATGGGGCATGGGGTGCTATTGGAGTGCGATGGTGAATTTCTTGGGTCTTCTTCTGCCCCTCTACATTTCCTGAACAGGGGCCTCCTTCTCCTGGACGTGCACAAGGCTCTGAGGAGAATCCATGGCATGAATTTTAGAAGAGGAGCCTTCAAAGGATTCCAAGCAGTTATCTGGCCCTCGCTCGTAGCGTCCGGGGAACACATCTCTTTGGCCACCCCTAATTTTCCTTTGCCGAAAACACAGAGCCATGGGATAGTGAAGCAAAAAAGAGATGGGGGGCTGAAAGGTATTGAAAAATTTCTCTATGGTGGGGTGATTAATACAGGAGCAGAGTTGGGAAGTGTGCATCGGAGTACTATTGGGCAAGTTGGCGCGTAGGTGGGGGTTACACAAGTGGGGATCTTGATGACGGGAGTGCACAGATGAGAAAAATTAGTAAGGCAGGTGGAGCCAAAGGGAGGTGCATAGTCAGGAAGGTGCACGACCGAGAGGGTGCCCAGCGACTTGGCACTAGGGGGGAGGTTGCACAGTGGGTGGAGTGCACAAGTGGGCTGAAACTGAAGCATAAAGGCTAAGAGGGCTTTGCAAGCTAGAAGGATAAAAATTTGAATAACACTATGTGGAGGGGCCTTCCCTTTTGTAGAACTATATCACAAACGCAAATGATGCGAATTATTGTGACACGCTCGCAGGTGCATGCTGTGACAATTCTCATGTGGTAGCATGTGCTTCGAGTTATGGTTATGAGTCATAATCATCCGAGAGCTCATTCAAATGATTGCAGCGGAGAGGTACCACCCAACGTGATTGTTGGCATTGCATATATTGGTAATCTCGTGCCTTTGTAACCTCATGAAAATTATTGCAGAGAGGTGGTTCCACCTTAGGTGAAGGCATGCATTACAGATCTTCGTCATCTCATACGTGGGAGGGAATATTTTGATGCGCGCGCATCATGTCACCCGCATCCAGGGAGAGATGGTCCTTTTGGATGAGAGTTTGGCATTGCATGCGTAAGGAGTCATCCTCAACCTGAGAGAGGTTAGATTAATGCATCGTGTTGTGGCTTTCCATGCCATTGTTGGCTAGGAGATCCGCAACGGTGTTTGATTTTTTGCACACATGTTGAAGATTTATTGTCTTGTGATTTTTTATCAATTGTTCCAGGAGTTTGATCCTATTAGCGAGCCTCTAACTGGTGGAGACCTTTGAGGAGGAGGATCCATGAATAATTTGAGTGATGGCCTGAGTGATGATTTGCGAGTCTCCCTCCATTTCCTAACTTAATGGCTCTGCAGATGCCCTAGATGAGCCCCTCTAATTCTGCAGAGTTGTTTTTATCCCATCCCATTTTTTCGTAGAAGACTAGAAGGGGCTTACCATGGGAGTTTCTAAAGATACCTCTGAATTCAACATTCCTAGGGTTGCCTTTGGAGGCTATATTGAATTTTCATTTGAAGAAACCAATTGTAGGGGGATTCCATTGTTCATGTGTGATGGTTCTTTCAGTGTTCCCTGGGGGGTTATCCAAAGGGGTGTTGATGTTCATATGCCAATTGTTCCAAATATTGCATTCAACAATAGTGGTCAGGTGATCTTCCTTACACTAGGGAGTTATGGCAAGAGTTTATGTGAGATTTCTGTGTAGCCTTGCCTAGATTTTCTATTGGTTGGAGGCCTTGTCTTTAAAGATCCAGTTGTTTCTTTCTTTCCATATGTTCCAGATAACGAGCCCTAGAATCAGCTACCAGATTCGATTCAGAAGGTTGTTGGAGTAAGGTTTATACATCCACTTGCTAATTTTGTTCATCATGTTACCCCTTTCTCTATTGTTATGTCTGCATATAGTTTCAATAATGTCCCACAGGGCGTTGGATATGGGGCAGAGGTCCAACAAGTGATCAATGATTTCCTAGTCTTCCTGGCATAGAAGGCATCTTGAGGGTCCCACAAATCCTCGTTTCAATAGATTCTCCCATGTGAGGATGCATCGTTTACTGAGAAACAATATAAAGGTAGCTACTTTGGGCTAGATCTTGGTAGACCATATCTTCTTCATATCTAATTGGTAGGATCTGGGTTCTGTTGTTGTAAGATATTGTAGGCTTCCTTGGTGGAGTAGTTTCCACTTGGATTATGGCCCCATTGAAGAATATCGGGTCCCTGTTGGGCTCTAATTCTTCTTTTATTTATTGGTTCCTCCCAAATGTTTATATGATTTTCATTATTCTAGTGTTCTTGTCATCTCTCAGTGTGAAGCCAGGTCATGTAGCCCTGAGTTATGTCATTGGTCCAAAATTCTTGGACGCAGTTACGTTGCCTTGCCTACAAAACGGTGCTCCAAAGGGGTCTGGAAAAATTGAGGAAATATGGGGCATTTGCTGCCAGGAATCCTCCCAGATTCTGGCTTGAGTGCCACTATGCAATTCCTAGAAGCTATGGTTTTGGATCAGTTGTTTTTTATAGATGGCCACAATCCATATTTGGGATCCTCCTAGATCTATGTTGAATCTGATTAGGTCCTCCTTGGGCCAATTCCCTGCATATTTGGAAGCCCATAGGTTTTCCCAGGACGTGTGAGGGTTGGATACCCATTTCCACCATATACTAGCTCCCATGATGTTGTTGGTGTTCTTTGGATCTCACAACCTTATTCCACCATGTACTTTCATTTTACAGACCTCTTGACTAGTGCCCTTTTTTTTTTCTCTTTAGTTCCTCCCCAGAGGAAAGTCCTTTACAAGTTGTGCATATATTTTAGGAACCATTTTGGAGCATCTATAATAGAGAAGACATAGATGGGGAGAGATTGAAAGACCACTTTGATGAGAACCATGCATTCATCTATGTTGAGGGAATGATGGGTCCAATTGGATAATTTGGTTTCCATTCTATCCAACAGCGCTCACCAGGAGGTGTGATTTATGGCTGAGTCTATGAGAGGGGCTCCAAGGTATTTGGAAGGCAAGGAGGCTATGGAGAAGCCCAAAATGTGGGAAATGTTGTGTTGGGTGATAGGGGGGGTGTGGAAGAAGAAGATTTTATGTTTTTCAGAGTTGAACTTTGTGCCAATTTCTTCAAAGAAACAGTCGAGAAAATATTTGAGGGATCATGCTTACTGGACCGAGGGGTGTACCATTATCATGTTTTTGTCCACAAATTTTTTGTGGGAGATGGGGGGGAGATTGTGGAGGGGAATTCCCTGAAGGGTACCTGAGTGGACCGAGCTTTTTATCAAGCATCCCAGTCCTTCTGCCATAATAATTACAATGAAGGGTGAGAGAGGATCTGCTTGTCTTATTCCTCTGGTGGGATTGAAGGTTGCCGAAGGTATGCCATTGACCAAAATGGATAGAAAGGGGGCTGATATCAGGCTCATTATCCATTGGACCCAAGTGTGGTTGAAGCCAAAGGCTATAAGCACTAGCTTGATATAATCCTAACTGAGTTTGGCAAAAGCCTTGGACAGATCAATTTTGAGAAGCATACTAGGTTGTTTAGGGGTCTTAAGGGAATGGATGACCTTGTGGGTTAAAATGATGCCATCAAGGATTTTCTTGCCCTCAAATTAGGTCGTTTGCTTCAGGGAGATGAGCAGGTGTAGAAGCTACTTCAATCTATTAGTTATAACTTTGGAAATTATTTTGTAAATAAAATTTCATAATGCTATGTGTATGTACTTACTTGGTGAAGAAGTATTTTCTTCCTTTGGTATGAGAGTGAGGAAGGTGGTGTTGAAAGCCGGTAGAAGCTAGTGAATGGTGCACAATTCCTCTACTACATCCCAAACCTCTTCTTTGATGGTTTCCCAAAAGAAGTGAAAGAAGTTGGTGGTGAATCCATCCAAGCCTGAAGCTTTCTCTTCATTTAGTTGGAAGACTTCTTGTTCAACTTCTGCCTGAGTGGTAGCTTTAAGCAACATCCATTTATGTTCTTTTGTGACCAATTTGGGTACGTGTTGAGCTATTCTTCCTATGGTTGCATGTCGATGGGTGTTGGGTTCTTGGAGGATATCCTTGAAGTGATTGTGCAGCTCCTCCGTGATATCCTCTTGCTTTTCCAGACACTCCCCATTCTGATTTTTGAGAACTATGATTATGTTGTGCATCCTATGCTGAATGGTGGAGCGATGGAAAAATTTTGTGTTTCTTTCTCCATCTTTGAGCCAGCATATCCAGGATTTTTGTTTCCATAGGATCTCTTCCTGGCTTCTTCTCTCTTCTAGCTAGGTTGTTAGTGATTTTTCCTTGTTCTCTGAGTCTGTCGAATGTCCTTCTGAGATTATTTTTTGTTGGAGCTGCTTCATTTTCTCTTCTAGTTTTCTTTGATCTTTGAATATGTTTGCGAAGGTGCTCTTGTTCCAAACTTCCATTTTCCCTTTAAGCATCATCAGTTTCATCTGGAACTAATACATTTTTGTGCCTTCGGGTGGAGTAAGGGAGAACCACCAATCTGAGACGAGGTCTTTGAATCCTGGATGTCTGAGCCAACAGTGTTCAAAGAGGAAGGGTTTGGGTGTGGGCGTACCCAGTTTTAGCCATTGAAGTTGTATCGATCAGTGGTCAGAAAGAGAGGGTGGAATAATTGTGGATAAAATATCTCCCCCTAGATGTATGAAGTCTTACGTAATGAGAAAAAGATCCAATCAAGAGGTGATCTGCTAGGTGCCTCCTCTTTTTTTATTCCAAGTAAATATGCCATTGGAGTTTTTAGATCTATGAGGTGATTGTCTTGGATGAAGTTCTTGAACCCAGTGCTATCCATATCCAAATGAGACCTTCCTCCTTTTTTTCCCATATATTGGTTATCATATTGAAATCTGCTCCAAGTAGCCATAGAGGTAGAGTTCGTTGGTTATTGAGATCATCAATGTTGTCCAGAAGCTCATTTTTTTGCTGGAGAGTCTGGGGAAAGTACACATTCGTGAGAAATCCATGGATGGTAGTTTCAATCAAGTGAAATTTGGCTTGAATGAAGTGTCTATTAGCATGTAAATTCTCTAGGTTGATGATGTGGGGGTTCCAGATGATTTCTAGTCCTCTTCAAGCTCCTTTGGCATCCACTGCTAATGTTTTGTAGCCTTTCCATATCCTTTTGAAGATTGTATCCAGTAGAGCTGGAACATTTGGTTTCTTGCATGTAGAAAATTGGAGGGTGTTCCTATGTAATTATTTTCTTGATGATCCTATGCTTTGTGGGGCTATTGAGCCCTCTGATATCCCATGAGATGATCTTCATTGAGGGGTATTGGGGATAAAGGAGTAGAGTCGGGTTAACTTGGGGAACCTCTCAGATTCTACCAACTCTCTGACCATTTCTAATATTCTCTACAGATATGTTTTTCTGCCTCGTTTGCAGGATTATTTCAGAATAAATTTAGTGTTTAGGAGCGTACCTCCTTGAATGCCTAGGGAGGGGATGTATTGTGCTCTAGTGACGATTTATTGCAACTTCTGGATCTGGTGGTGGGGTATTGAGAGAAATTACTTCTTTTTTCATCCATCTTCTAACCCTATGAGATCCAAGTCCCCAAATTCAATGCTCTCTGACTCTTCCTACATGGCTTCTGGGATTTGGTCTAGCGCCATTCCTTTTCCTTTCGTAGTAGAGTTTTCCCCTTCATGCACAGGGGTTTGGGGTATTAGAAAGGCTTCCATTTGGATCTTGGTTTGTTGAGTCTTTGAGGTCTGGGTTTCTCTTGTGAAGATCACCCTGTATCTTTGGGAGTTTTGTTCTCATTTTCATTCAGTTGAGCTAGGGCTTCGAAGTTGTTGCTTGTAGCTAGGGATTTTTTATTTTGGTTAGATTTTGACCTCTTGTTGTGCCTTTTCCTTCCTACGACTTTCATAAACCATTCAATGGCTTGATCATTTGATTCATTGTTCGATGCCACCTTTTGATTTAGGGGGAAATCTTTGAATAGGTGCCCATGTTGATAACACTTTCGGCATCTGAAGGGTACATGTTCATAATCTATAGTTTGAATCCATTCATAATCTTCATGCAATAGACTTAACTCACCAGGGAGTGACTATACGATGTTCATGTAGATGCAGATTCGTGTGTATGCTACATGTCGGCTGATTTTTGTTTCCTATGTTGTTTTGATGAATTCTCCTAGGGAATTTCCTATGTCCCATAGAGTCAACTCATCCTAGTAGTCCTGGGGGAGGGTGTAGAGATGAATCCAGACTGGTACCCACATGAGATATTTCTTGTCTGGATTGAAGCGTTCTACCTAGTTCCGCAGGTATAAACCGACTGAGTTGAAGAAGTACGGCCCTCCATCCATGATCTTATTTTTTTCTTCAATGCAGGTGAAGATCACATTGAAGAAACCTTTGGCACACAGCTGAAGGTCAATGTGACACTTGGGATTCCATTTGGAGGAGATCCATCCTAAAAGGGCTTTTTCTGTGGGCCAAAAACCCTGAACTTACCTATCAGTGCATGGTCCTTCATGAATTGGATTCTTTCATTGATTCGATGCGCAAGGAGCTCAATCTTGGTCCTTGTGGTAGCTTTGGGTATGCATGTGGATGAAGTAATGTTTGCTCCTTATCCTTCTTCTGTGGAGGCCAGTTTCACTCTGGGATTTTCCCTGATTGTTTCATGGAGCGGGCCAGATTTTTGCTGACGATCGTTGTTAGTCCCTACCATCACTCTTGTGGGAGGCAGGCGGTGGGGGTGGTTGTCCCTCCGCTGGTTTCTATCATGGGTGATCCTATGGGCTCTCTAGGAGTATGGTCATTTCCTCAAGGGTGAGGAGGAAGTTCTATCAGGGGTAGCCTGTGCAGAAACCTCCAAACTCTAGATCATGGTGGTGTTGCTTGCTTCAGCTTCGTCGCGTCTTTTTCATGTATTTTAGCCAGAATAAATATTTTACCATCCATCATCCCAACTATTTTTTTTTATGAATTGATGTGTATTTGAGTGAGATAAGTGGCGTAATCATACATATCTTTCATTAATAATGAGTGGCAACTTTCGGGATCAAGGTCGAATGATATGGATTGTTGTATAAAATACATGAGACAAAACTAAACGATTATGTTTCTTGGTGAGGGATCCATGTGTGAATTAACTTTGACTATATATTGTTGGTTTCCTATACTAATAGATAAATTATAATTATTAGACTTTTTTGTCTTTTTCCCACAAATCTTGCAATATAAGTTTTGGCAAGATAGTGAAATTAAGTTAATTGAAATCCTAGTTGAAATAGACTATCCATATGAGTGTTGCATGTTAATCTATGTATTGTTGGTTTACTGTAAATATTACTCAGTATGAATTAATATTATAATTGGCCTACTGCCTTTTTCACCCTACTAATTAAGTACCACTCTATTATGTTGTCTAAGGAGGCCCTAATTTTGCATGGATTTGCAGGAATTTGACCAGAAATTTTAGAAGAAATCCAATCCTTCTAGTGTTTTAACCCTTTTTTTATGATGTAAATGGATTCAATTCTATCAAGAACCCTATAGCACCCAAAACATTGAAGTTTGAAAACTCTAACCAAGATTTCTAAAACTTTGAACCCAAAATTCTCGAAATTGTGTTGAAATTTCTATTGTTTCTAGAAAAAACATAGCTGAGTTAAACTATAGCCTTCATTCTTGTCCAAAAAAACAAGATAATATATAAATAATAATATTACTACATACTACTCAATATTTACCAATAGAAAGACCCCCTACTAATTTAGTTCCCACATTCAACATTGTAACCTCACATCGATCTATCATTGTGCCATTATTTCATCGTTAGTACACACAAGCTTTGAATTCTAGAATACACAAGCATCCCCTTATGATTTTCATGGGATAATTTTTCCCTAATCACAACGACGATGCTTGGGATGATTTTTTCCCTAATCACCGAATAATGTTTGGTTTGAAGTATAGAAGTTGAGTTGATTCATTTTTTACTTTCTTTTTCTATATATATTAATTATTCTTTTTGGTCTATATTATTTTATAAATGTATATTCGTTATTATTTTATTTATTTAAATTATTAATTAAAATTTTATTATTTTACAAAATATATATTTTTAATTATTATATTTATTTATATTATGAATTATTTTACATTCTTAACTAAAAATTTTAAACATATAAAAATATTAAATTTTAGTTTAAAAACTATGAAATTATAAAATTATATCATAATTTGTAATTTTTAGGAAAGACTCATAACTAGAGAAGTATGAATATATGTCCAAATATATGAATTTCAACCTAAATTCAATAAGATAAAATGGAACTATATGAATTTTAACATAAGTATAAATATAATAAATTTAAATTTGTATAATTTGAATTTATTATAGATTATTGTTATAATAAACACTTGTATGTATCTATTTTTACCTTTTGGTTATTATACATGTGTAAGAGAGACTCTATTTTGTTACTAGTCAACACATGAATAATTGCAGTCATATATTTAAGTTTGAAATTTTATTCTTATATGGAAGATGATAATATTAACTTACTTATTTCACATATATATTAAATTTTTTCAATATCAATATTATGTAAGGACCACATTGCATAAAAAGAATCTCTTGCATGAAAATCCTATGTAATCATTTGACATTATATTTCAATTGCTTCCTCCTATTAATCCAAGGAAAATCATCTTTCATTGGATTTACTATCTACCAATTTGTTGGCATCCTAGAAAGGAAAAAAATATCTTCTTTAAAGAGATCATTGGACCAAAACCTTACCATTTTTCCTTCTTTTGAATAGTATTGTCTCAAAATATGTATCTAGTATGAAATTTATGTGGTTAGTAGAACCATAGTGGGGGCCATTCCCCCCATGTTACTCATGCTTTGAGGGCAAGGGGAATTTCTGCAAATATTTTTGCCTGCACCTCCTTTGGAGTAACTTAGGAAAATGGATGGGAAACATTTCCCCAATGCGGGTGACACATTTCCCCTAAAATGGGGTGTTTGGGTGAACTTAAGGGGGATTCCTAGATGCCCTACCCATGAGATTCTTCAAATTATAAATATGTTCCAAATATTGATAATAGATTAAATGAATGATGACATAACAAAGGATATTTCTAAAGATGAGATTCTCTACACTCTTTCATTCATGAAAAGTGGTAAAAGACCAAATATAGACAATTTGACAGTAGATTTTTATTTGAGATTCTATGAATTCTTAAAAGGTAGCCTCTTAAATATGGTCAGTGAATCCAAATAGTTATGGATAATTCCAGGGGCTTTGAATTTCTCCTTTATTACTCTTATTCCAAAAAAGAAAACCAAGTGGACTTTTGAGGATTTCCTCCCCACTTCGTGTTGTAATGTTATATAAAAAATAATAACAAAATTCATTGCTCATAATTATTTTGAAGGAGCAATTTGGATTTCTTCAACATTGACATATTCATGATGTAGTGACTTTGGTGTAGGAAATAACTCATTCTATTAAAATTGCTAAGCAATAGGATACAATCCTAAAGATTGATTTTTCGATGACCTATGATGATGTAATTTGAACTTTTCTATGTGCTCTCTTTACTTAGATAAAAATATATCCATGTTTGGTAAATTGGATATTGGGATGTATTAGCTCCATATCTTTAATTATTTTAATTTATGGGGTTTTATCAAGATTTTTCATGCAACTCATGATCTAAGTAAGGGACGTCCTTTATCACCTTTTATTTTATGATGGTGGTGGAAAGTCTCGGCTAGCTTATTACTTAGGAGAGGTAGATTGGCTCTTTGAAAAATATCAAAAACTCTCTACCAGAGACTTTATTGCATAACATTTTTGTTGATGATATCCTTTTATTTGGCTCTAGTTCCTCTCAATATACCCATTCTTTCAAAAGGATCCTCTTCATTTATGGAGCTTCTATAAGTTTTGTTATTAGTCTTCAAAAGCCATGTCTTATTTATAATAGTTGGGATCCTAATATTTTGATCAAAGCCATGACTTTATTTATTTTTGAATTCATATGTTGGATATGTGTTATATTATTTGTGTGACTATACCCAAAATTGTAAAACATATAATGATAATAATGATAAAATTAGATAAGTATTCCTTGTTTCTTACTAATTATCTCTCGCTAGATTAGTTTTCATATCATGTTTTAATAGAAACATTGCTAGCGAATCTAAATTTCTGATAAAATGACACATTATTCTTGTACATATAAACATTACATTGGACACACCATGATTCACTCTCTACATCAATTTCAAATGCAACATATTCAAGTTTTTGTTATGGAAATATCTAAACATAATTTGATTTTTATGGTGCATTGAAAATCTAACTATATTGTCATTTCATATCATTTACTTTCACATGTGTCATATTAAAAGAAACATTGAAGAAAATGGAATTTTGGATTATGATAGCTCCAATTTATGTACGCATTGGATATAATGATTTCATATTTCCTTTCCATGATAGTAACATAATAAATTAGAAGAAATGCTTTGGAGAAATAACATTTTCTGTTGTTTGTAATATTATCACTCATAAAATATTGATAAGGTATTGGTTGAAATATCAGTATTATAATAATAGATAATAGAAAACAAACAAAATGGAATTATAATATTGCTCCTATGCAATAAGCTAAAAGATATTTGATGTCACCATTTTATGGTTGCCACTAAGAAAATATGCTTTTGGTCCTGATTAATTATCTTCATAATCACTTTCATATTTGTGATTTCACATGGTATTCCGCTTAGCTATAAATAAGATCTCAAGAACCAAAGGAATCAACTCATTTGTTTATTTTCAATGTTTTTGGGAATATGGTTAATTTAGTGCTAGAAATTGCATAGCTCAAATCCCCTGGATTATGCAAATTTACTGGAAGTGTCATTCCTAAATGTGGAGAAGCATCCCTTAAGTTTCTCCACCAAAACTTTCTTCTAAGTAAATCTAAAATGACATCTCAGTGAACTATTTTCTGATACTTTTAGTGATAAGATATGATTAATATATCACAGTAGAGATTCTTACTAATATTTTTAATGACAAAAGATGATTATTATTCTCCCATGCATATGTGGTATCTTTTCATTATTAAAGGATATTGCATCAAGGAAACAAGATTAAGGATACATTGTGTCTTTTCATTATAAAATGATATTGCATCAAGAAAATAAGGGAAATTAGACCAGACTTTTTCCTCAACTTTGGTAATCAACAAGAATATTATACACATAAAAATGCTTGCATCTTTAGTATTATTAGATGTTGCCTCTAGTCCTTTGATGAAGAAGAATGGTTGTTTGTATATTTTGGACTATAATGATTCTAAGGTTATAATCGTAATTAGATGACCAATAAAGATAAAGGTTAGTAAATAATTGGCTATAGTACTATTAATGATTCCCCAAATGTCACTTCTATAAGCTATGCATATATTTATAATATTTTCTTGAAAATTTTTGGTTGGAATTTCTTGGATCAAGAAGGGAATTCACATTCATGGATTTTTGAGATTAAAACCCACTAAAATAATTTAATACCACCCATATGGCATAATGAATGTTTTCATGACTAAATTTTTGCTGCTACGGAAAAGAAACAAATTTGTGGTTTGTGTAAAACTCCATTTACATGTAAATGGATTTCTACATGTGTCCACATGTAAATAGATTTATACATAGACAACACAAATTTTTATTTTCAAAGGCAATGAAAAGTCATTCAAGAAAATGTTCATTATCCAACATGGGTAGGCATTAAATTATTTTATTGGGTTTTACCTTCAAAATTTCATGATTGTGAATTTCCTTCATGGTCTAAGCACATCCACCCAAATGTTTCAAGAAAATATTATATATATATAGAAGTTTAATTGGCAAAGTTGGGTAATTGCTAATAGTATTGTAGTTAATAATTATTTCACTTACAAAACTCAATGCTTCTAATTGAAGTAGAGTCCATAGCTCTTATTCTAGGGAAGAGAAAGGAAATGCTATTATATTTTTCTTCAAAAAAACATCCCATCAGATTTGAATGTCTCAAATATAGACATATGAATTGTAGTTATTAATTATTTTTCTTATAAAACTCAATGCATCTAGTTGAAGTAGAGTTCATAACTCATATTCTAGGGAAGAGAAAGGAAATATTATAAGAATTTTCTTTCAAAAAATATCTCATTGGATTTGAATGTCTTAAATCTAGACATATTCATGGAAGAGAAAGGAAATCCTATAAAAAAATTATTCCAAAAACTATACTATCACATTTGAATGTCTTAAATCTGAAGATTGTTGGAAATATTGTCATTGATGGCAAAGGAGAAGAAAGGAGTTACACCTGAACTATCACAAAAGAAGAACCAGCAATAAGGCAAAGGAGATAAACAAGGAGCAGAGGCAGTAAGGCAGCAAAAGAGGTAGCTCAGACACCAGGAAGAAGCAGAGACCTGGAAAGCTGGAGAGACAGAGTTAGAGAAGGGCCATTGATTTTGAAAAGGGCCATCTGACTTGAAGATCTGGCCAAGACAAGAAGAATTTTTGTAAGTAAATTCAGTTGTGTATATAAAAGGATTTGGTTCAGTATTATATGGATATTGTTGATTTAAATTCTATGTGAAAGAGATTTGATTTCAATAAGAAATTGTATGAGAACCAGTGAGGTGAAATTTCGTAATTGGGGATTCAAATGGGTCCTATTGGCATATAAGGTTGATGAGATTGGCAAGATTTTAACTCTGTGGTAAGGTTGGCATATACGGTTGATGAGATTGAATGAAACTGCACTAGGTAATTTCAGTCATTTGATCAAAAATGGATCGATGACACAATGAGGTTAAATTGGTCTTCGAAATCACTGTGTGAGTGAGGCATTGATCTGGGATCATTACGGGGTTAAGGCATAAGATGTGTTCCAAGCAAGCAGTTGGGGTTTTAAAGTAACTACAATACATTTGAGTTGATGGGCAGTATTCTGGTCAAACAGTGAGTTCGAATCAATACCAAAATGGAAGTAATTGGGGTCATTGTTTAAACCGTAACAGAGGAGTAATTCTCTATCCATAGAAATTGTGTTCACATATTGATTTGCATCAATACAAATCAAGGCACAGTCTTTGAACCAGAAATGATGATGAATCTCAATAAATCTGGGCAGGTGAAATGGTGTTCCGATATGGGATTAGAAATGGATAATTCATTGGAGCGATCAATTATTCAAATGAAGAATTGAGAACAGAGAATCCGGGGTCGAACTATAGTTGAGATATTTGAAGACTGGTAAGGTTGATAATGGAAGGTTTTGTGTATAAAGCCGGCAGGTCGATGCTATTGTATGAAACGTTGTCTTCATGTATATTATGCAGGAATAGGGTCTACTTATACACTTTGTCGTGTGTAAACCGTGAAAGGAGAATTCATGTTGAAATACTAAAACAAATTTGTGGAAAAAGCGTTAATGTTAGCGATGGAACGTTAATGGAAAGTGGAACCTTGAGGCGTTAAGTGGAACCGGAGCAAGAGAACCGTAGAAGCATTTTTATAACCCACGAGTGGTATTTGGGCAATTTAAAAATGGTAAGTGGGTTTTGTCAAAAGAACGTGATATAGTTACTTGATTGACGTGTGGCAAAAGTGGTTAATCGAAAACCACTTTTATCGCGTAAAATTTGAAGATTAAGGCCGGGCATGTTAATTGCGCGATATTACACGATTACTATCGGATTTGGGGTTGAAGCGTGATAATATATCAACCGTTGGATCTATCCGGAGGTTAATACAAGACTTAAATGAGACGTCGAGCTGGAGTGAGATGGAACATCAACCATCAGATTTGATAATTATGGGCGAATGTATGGTAATTTTATTTTTCTTTCGAATTGATAAGGTTATGATGATTGATAAAATATGAACCATTACGGATATATAGACTAGCCTTTGGATTTACTTGCAAATTTGGGTGCGCATATACATTTTACGCAATATCGAATATTTATTTGAGAAGTTATAAAAGGGGTCTCCAGCATATGGTTTAAACTTCAGATTGAAGAAAGGATATGCTTCTGCCTATAAAGCTGTTTTATTTGGGGTTTAAACCCAAGGTTAGAGAGTTAATATGGCAAGGCGTATTGATGGATGGTGAGCACATTAGAGTGTTGATTATGTGTGAGTTAATATATGTTGTGGGCCCAAGGATTCCAATTAATATAAGTATTGGTGACATTCGATGGTGAGGGCAATGGTCAATGTTTGTTATAAAGGTTTCATAACATTGGATTGAAGACATTATATATGATTAAATATTATGTTGGATGTTTAACAAATAAGGTCGTAAGCATATATGTAAATGGTAAGTTGTGATTATTGTTATCATATTGAGTTGTGATGAAGTTCAAGGGTGAATAAAGTTGTGGGACCCAAAAAAATCTTAATGTATATTAGGTCTTCATATAGAGTCCAAGTTTTATTAAATGCTTCTTAACATTTGATTAGGGAGTATATATCTATGTTGATATATATACATACACACACACACACACACACACACACACACACACACACACACACACATATATATATTATGGTTGATGATAAAGCCGAACCATGTATAAATGAAATTGTATGCTGGGTGTATTATTGTTATATGCGAAAGATAAGCTTTGGGCTTATGATATATTGAGTTTTTTTTAAAGCTCGAATGATGGTTTAAAACCCATGAGGCGAAGGCGAGGTTTATATATTCAGGAATTTGCATGCATTTTTATATGCAAGAGACTTTAAAATTATTTGGGGCTAAACTTGTAAAGCAGTTATATATGCAGCAGATACACTATCGCAGTGAACAGAGATTGCAGATTTGAAGAGGTGTGCTGGGAAGGTATTCAGATTTGCAGAATATGAATTTGAAATGCATAGGAATGAAAATGTGGGTTTTTTACACTACAGCAGCAGAAAAAACAAGCACACAGTGAGCCAAGACCTGAAAGGGTTGAATAAGATATATCAGATGCAAATGTAAATGTAAATGTTTTAATTGATTTTATATTGTTTGTGATGCAAAGGCAAGTCTTTTAGGCAAACAAAACTCCACTGTAATATTGAAATTTGTACATCTTGTTATATTTTTTTTTAATGAGATGTACAAAGAAATGAGAAGGCAGAAATCGAAGAGTCATGGTTGTTCACTTCAAATTCCCTGTAGAATACAAACAGTTAAGAGGTGAACTTTATAAATGATATCTCATAGATATGCATAGTGAGGTTAGAGAATGGAGAAATGAGGCAGAGAGTGTAAGAAGAAGGAGGAGCTTAGAGAGAAGCTGTGTAGATTTAGAGATGATAAAAGACAGATATGAAGGCTGGTGGATAGCAGTCAAGAAGGAATAGAACAGAGTTGATATCCAGGTAAATCAGCAAGTTATTTTTAAAGAGTGAGGAAGTTGGTGCTTCCATATCGAGTTGTATGTTAGGTCCCTATATTACTAGTATAGTTCCGTATTGTTGTTAGTGTAACACCCTTATTTTTATTATTTTACCCATGTAACCCCCATTTTGTTATTATTGCGCCCTTAAATTATTATTTTTAGGTCGGCTAGGATTACATTGTGGCCCACTAAGATTACATTATGGCCCCATGGACTCCTATATATAGAAAGGAGGTTTTTTAAATTGTATCATCTAAGAATTGTTCATTCATTTAATGTATTGGAGGTTTCCCCCTCAAAGTGGCTTATTTCTAAGAGGTTGATATCTCTTTTCTTCAATTTTTGGAGCTGGTTACACAACATTTGGTATCAGAGCTTTGGATTCTAGGGTTTCGCTGCTCCAAACAGGTCATCATGGAATTTTCGCTATAACTTTTTTTCTACGAAGTTTCAAAAGCTAAAATTTGTAGGGTGCGAAGTCGAAATCCTGAGGAAGATTTTCTAAAAATTTCAGATCTTGGTTCACAATATTTTCGGAGATATGATCTGTGTAAGTTAGGTCTTTTTTGAAGCTCCTAAACAGGTCAGCGTGGCATTTGCGCTATAAATTTTTCTCTACAAAGGTTCATAATATCAAATTTTTAGGGTGTGAAGCTGCAATCCTAATGAAACGCATCAAAAAAATTTAGAGCTTGGTTCGCAATATTTTTGGAGATATGATCTGTGGAAGGTAGTGCTTTTTTAGGCTCTCGAATTTCATCTCAAAGAGGTGATCGTGGTAAAAGATTCATAACTCTCTCTTTGAGCATCAGATTGGAGTGTCGTAAAAATTGGTCGCAAGTACACAGAAATTAGTTTCTTGGCTATCAATTTCAAAGCTAAAGGATGAAACAGTGGCACGTGGCAAGTCGTACAAGTTTGCTCTACTGAACCAGTCCATAATTAGGTCATTGTGGGAGATTGGACACAACTTTGTCTTGGAGAATCCAAATAAGGTCATACCTGTGGCATTAGAAATAGAATTCAGAGGGTTATGTCGGTACTGAGATTAAAATATTGAAGTGCTGCAATAACAGAGATAATCCAATTTCAATTTCGAGCTCCTCAAAATCAAGAAAAAGGTGTGTATTTTTTTTCGAATTGCATAAGTCTTGTTTGAAGAATCAATTTGAATTGATTCCAAGGGCATATTGTAGAATAGATATCAGTATTGGGCTCTAAAATATGCCCCATAAAAATAATTCAACACCCATTAAGCCTTCAGAAGGCTCTACTATGACTCATGAAGATGAAGAATTGCAACATGATCTATCAAAATTACAAGAGAAAGTGCACCAAATTTCGCTCTCGCAAAGAGAAACAAAAAATGAAGTGGAAGTTTTGAAGAAAGGCATGGAAGCTAAGATGGATGGCATGGAAGCTGGCATGGAAGCTAAGATGGATGACATGAAATACAACATGGAAAACATGAAGAATGGTCTAAAAGCAGACATAGAAGGTTTGACAAAGTTGATACAAGAAATGTTTCATAATGGTGAAAAGATAGTAGAAGAAACTCGTGATGAGAAAAAAATAAATGTTAATCGTGATTTCATTAACTCTAATGTTGGCGGGAAGAACCACCATATTCCAAAAATGGAGATGAGGAAATTTTATGGAAAGGATCCGGTAACATGGATACTACAGATGGAGCAATATTTTGATCTCCGTAATGTGAAAAACACACAAAAGGTACACATTGCAACTTTACATTTAGAACAAAATACATTTGTATGGTATCGATGGCTTTGCTCCCGTAAAAAATTTTTCACTTGGTCAATTTTTACAGAGGAAATGATAGCACATTATGAGGATACAAAGAGCAACACCTTCTTTAGCCAATTGATAAATCTCAAACAAAAGGGTTTAGTGGGGCAGCACATTGAGGACTTCCAAAAATTGAATATAGGGGTAACTGATATTCCAAAGGAACACAGGATTGATCTCTTCATAGGCACTTTAAAGGATAACATCCAACATGAAGTTCATGTTTTGGAACCTAATTCATTGGAGAAGGCATTCAGGTTGGCAAGAAAAGTTGAATGTAAAATTATGGCGATAAGGAAGCCCACCACTCAATTCTATAAAGAAGGAAGTGTTGCTACACCTAGATTTCCATAACCTACAAGGTTGACACCACAAAAATTGGAAGAAAAAAGAGCAAAAGGGCTTTGCTACAGTTATGACAGAAAATACACTAAAGATCATAAGTGTGCTGAGAAGAAATTATTTTACATAGATTGTGAAGAGGAAGCAAAAAATGAACAAGAAGAGGATATACACCAGGAAACAGCCCTAGAAGAGGAAGAAATGAATCCGACCATATCATGTAATGCACTGGCAAGAATTACCACTCCTCAAACTCTCAAGATAGAAGGAAATATCAAGAAGAAAAAGGTAATAGTGTTGATTGATTCAGGTAGCACCCATAATTTTATTCATTGTAAGGTAGCAAAGGAATCAAACTGTTTCCTATACCCAGCACCAGAATGTCAAGTGATGGTTGCAAATGGAGGAACTATAAATTGCTCTGGAAAATGACATAATATCAAGCTAACCATGGGGGAATATGTATTTACTAGTCCAATGCTTTCCATTCCTATGGGAGGTGCTGATGGTGTACTAGGAGTACAATGGTTACAATCTTTGGGGACAGTAGCTTTTAATTTTCAAGAAATTTTCTTGAAATTTTTTTTAGAAGGAAAGGAAGTCGAATTACGGGGAATTGTAGGGAAGCCTGGAAGGATAATAAGCTCTAATGTCATGAAAAATCTTCTAAAGAAATAAAAACGAGTCGTAATTGCACAATTATGCTCACTAGAAGTTCCAACATCAAAATCATCTATTTCTGCAGATCTCCAACAAGTCTTGGAAAATCATTCCAAGGTGTTTGAAACTCCCAAAGGACTCCCACCTATTCGTGATCATGATCATGCTATTCATTTAATTCCAGGAAGTGTTCCTCCAAACATCATGCCTTATAGATATCCTTATGTCCAAAAGAGCGAAATTGAATGTATGATTGCATAAATGTTAGAGGCGGGTATAATTCAACCTAGTCAAAGTTCTTTCTTTGCTCCTGTAGTATTGGTACACAAGAAGGATGGATCATGGCGAATGTGTCTAAATTATATGGAGCTCAATAATCTCACCATTAAAGATAAATTTCCCATTCCTGTGATTGATGAATTATTGGATGAATTACATGGAGCAATTTATTTTACCAAGTTGGATCTTCGTTCAGGATATCATCAAATTAGAATGAAGACCGAAGATATTCCAAAAACAACATTTCGAACTCATGAGGGTCATTATGAATTTTTGGTCATGCCTTTTGGCCTTACCAATGCACCTTCTACATTTCAAGGGTTGATGAATTCCATTTTCAAACCCTTTCTTAGAAAATTTGTGCTAGTATTTTTTGATGATATACTAATCTACAACAGGTCTTGGAAGGATCATGTTCAACATGTTGACATGGTGCTCAAACTATTGCAGGAAAAACAATTATATGAAAAAACATCCAAATGTTTCTTTGGAGTACAAGAGGTGGAATATATGGGTCATATTGTATCTCATGAGAGTGTTAAGGTAGACCCTAACAAAATTAAAGCCATTAAGGAATAGAAAGTTCCCACAACCATAAAGCAGTTGTGAGGATTTCTTGGGTTAACAGGGTATTATCGCAAGTTTTTTAAGAATTATGGGAGAATAGCAGCCCCTCTAACAACATTATTGAAGAAATATGCATTTTCATGGACTCCTGAAGCAACTAAGGCCTTTGAACATCTTAAAGAGACAATGTGTCGAGCACCAGTCTTAGCTACGCTAGACTTCACAAAAACCTTTATTGTGGAATATGATGCCTCAGGAAATGGAATTGGTGTTGTTCTGATGTAGGAAGGAAGACCCATTTCTTTTGAAAGTCGTTCAATCAAAGGAAAGTATTTACAGAAACCTATTTATGACAAGGAAATGTTAGCAATAATGCATGCACTAAAGAAATGGAAAACTTACCTAATGGGAAGACACTTCAAGGTAAAAACTGATCATGATAGTCTTAAACACTTTTTGGAACAAATAATATCTTCAGAAGAGCAGCAAAAATGGGTCACAAAGATTTTGGGTTATGACTTTGAAATAATCTACAAAAAAGGAAAGCTTAATATTGTTGCAAATGCACTCTCAAGAAATAATGAAGAGGTGGAAGCATTGCTTTGTGCCATTTCTATTATCCAACCAGATTGGATAACTGAGGTAAGAGATGAATGGAAGAAGGACAAAGATGTATAGATACTCATTCAAAAGTTGCAGAAAGATTCTAGTACATCTGATACATTTAGTTGGAAAAATGATTCCTTATGGTACAAAGATCGCTTATATCTTTGTAAGAATTCCCAACTAAAACAAAAGATTCTTCTGGAATTGCACACTTCTCCTTTAGGAGGACACTCAGGATTTTTTAAAACTTACCACAGGGTGAGGAAAGAATTTTTTTGGGATGGCCTTAAATCTGATATTCAAAATTTTGTGGCGGAATGTTTAGTTTACTAGCAGAATAAAGTTGAGACAATTAAGACCTCGGGACTTCTACAACGTTTATTCATTCCAAGTCAGCGTTGGGAGGAGATTTCAATGGATTTTATCACAAGTTTACCTAAGTCTGAAGGAAAGAGTGTCATCATGGTTGTAGTTGATATACTTACCAAGTATGCACACTTTTGTGAATTATCTCATCCATTTAAAGCAATTACAGTTGCTACTACATTTATGGACAGAATTCAAAAGCTACATGGAAGCCCAAGGGTTATTGTGAGTGACAAAGATCCCACTTTTACTGGAAATTTTTGGAGGAAGTTATTTTCTTGTTTGGGTACTCAATTAGCTCATAGCTCATCTTATCATCCTCAATCTGATGGTCAAACTGAGATAGTAAATAAATGTTTGGAAGGATATCTTCGTTGTTTTGTATCTGATAAACAAACACAATGGGTCAAGTGGTTACCTCTTGCCGAATGGTGGTATAACACTTCCTTCCATACTGCAGCAAAAATGACCCCATTTATGGCACTTTATGGATATCATCCACCATCCATCACATCATATTTAAGGGAAAATTCGAAGGTTCAAGTAGTGGAAGATCACATTGAGCATCATCAAGAAGTTCTCCAACTCTTAAAGGATAACCTGAATTTGGCACAAAACCGAATGAAACAACAGGCAGATCAACATCGCAGCGAGAGAAGTTTTGATGTAGGAGATTGGGTATTTTTACGGCTACAACCATACAAACAAATTTCCCTCAAGCAAGCTAAGAAGGATAATAAATTATCGCCAAAGTACTATGGTCCTTACAAGGTGCTGCAAAATATTGGTACTATGGCATACAAATTGGAGCTTCCTGCTTCTTCGCGAGTGCATCCAGTTTTCCATGTTTCATGTGTTGGCCACCTATAAACTTTGTCCTATCAAAAGGTGGCCAAAACATTGTTCAGTCTTCAAGAAACACTTTCATGGCCAAAATTTTATCTCTTGAAGCCTGTGGAAGATCTCATGCTCATGTTTAAAAAGTCTTCACTGCTGATTCCCTCGAGAACTCAAAAATTCTGCTAAAAATTATATGACAAAGACTGCTGCAAAATCCCCTCCCTCCCCTTCTTCCATTCAGAAACTAACCTTCATTTGTGTCCCTTTTCCTCCGTAAAATTCCTCTTTTTAATGTTTCCCCTTCTTCCATCCATGAAACTCATTGTTGCATAGTTTAAAACCCCTTTTTTAACTATAGCGAAAACCCCAAAACCCTTTGAAAACCATTAAACATCATGGAAAAACCCATTTTTTGTATTAAGAGGTTAAGCCCCTTTAGGCCAAGTCTCAACCACTTCCCCACCATGTGCCCTTGTCATAAAAACCAAGCACTGAACCCATATAGCGCTTATCGCATCAAAAACTTTCGATGGTGCGCAAGTCCTGTGTTCCTTTTTTCCCGATGTGATCAACTCTTCTATATAAACCTTCTCAATAGCATCACAAAAACTCAGCGCACCAGTTTGTTTTCACATCCTTCGAATTTTCGATGCAATTAAGCCCTGTGATTTTATCCTCTGATTATATGATTTTCCATATTAAATGTGGGCCCAACCCGGTGTTTAAACCTTGTAAATATTTCATGCCTGATCCATTTTTCCTTTGTAAATTCTCAAAACCCACTTTTCCAAAGTTTTAACTAAAAAATCAAATCCACGTGTTGAAATATTTCAAATGGGTAGATTAAAAATACCGATCGCGCAATCGCAATCGGAGAATACACAATGGGTTGATTGAAAAGGCCGCATTGAAACTTTCCAATGCGATTAGGACTTATTCATAAAACGTTTTCCCCGGGACCAAGTGTTAAAGATCCCAGGTGCCAATTGCATCGCAAATGTTTTAATGGGTTGATTGAAAGACCTGGCCCGATGGCCTGATTGTGATTGGCCCTTGTTTTAATACGCCCCGGCCATATCACAGTTCATAAAGCCCAAAGGCCCCACAGACGGGCGCCTATTCGCCTTATATATATATTCCACCCAATCCACCAGAAACTTTGTATTATTTGAAAAAATTTGGGTTTTATAAAGTGTTAAAAGGTTTTCTGCCGGTGCGAAAAAATCAAAAGATATTGACTGTTGATCTAAAGCTAATCAATGACCCATTCAAATCGCATCGCAATGTTTCAATCAAAAGGTTTCAATCGCATCGAAATGTTTGTCCCCCCGATCGCCCATCCCTCTGATTCATTCCCCGCCATTGATCTGATCCTCAGATCAACAGTCATCGCTCAATCGCATTGGCCCTCCCGATCGCACAATCGCATCGGAGATTTTCATCGCACCCTTATTTTCCTCCCGTCGATTGCGATCCTCCGATTGGATCTAGACCGTCCACGTGTCTAGATCGGACGACCCAGATCTAATCTCGCTTCATACCATCACTTTCCACCTTCCGCCAAGAGGATTCCAACGTGTAATCCCCACCGTTGATCTGCACACGATTGGCGGTTCTGATCTATTATTTTCCTCCAATCTCCTTTGACTATTTCTAAATGATTCCCAACCATTGGATGATGCCATCTAACGGCTCTGCTCTCATCCTATGCCTCCGAAGCAGTAAACCCAAAAACGCAGGATTTTATGATATATTTGTTGGATTTTGTAAGTAATGAAGGTTTTCCATAATGTTGAAAGAAAGGGCCGAGGGCTGGGAATGACGATTCCCATACCATTGCTTTATCAAAGGAAAGTCGTTCGCAGGGTTCAAGATCCATATTTCCCCTATGCGGCCTACACATCAACAAGACACTGTGTTTTTAAATCACAGTTAAAGAGTATCAGTTTTTACCAGAACAGAAGATCGAAAACACTGAACTGAAGTAAATAAACCTCTCCAACTCCCAAAGGGAAACTGCAGCCTCATGGTAATTAAAGAAGGCTTAGTCATTATTACAAATAAGAGGTGTTTTTCCCAAAGACAGTTGAACAATTAATATTACTCAAGGATCTTATCTCTAATTTTTGGCAAAACTATTTTAAAGATTAAAAGCATCCTAGAAGCCAATCTTTTCGATCATTAGACCTCGGGAAGCAGCAACAGAGTTACTTCAAGCATGACACTGAGCCTCAAAAGTCAACAAAGGCTCCCACCAAACTCAATTCATAAATGTACCTCAATTTAATGCAGACAGATTATCTGTTAATTACTTCATCAAGCCCTTCAAAGGTTGAAGAATCATCCATATGTATTAATTGACCAAGGAGATCTTTTATCAGATCCTACCTCCTCATTATTCTATAAATACTTCTATAGAAGATGAGCAAATGTTGGTCTCTAGACATCTGAATGCATGTAATAGTCTCTGAAGCTTCTGATGCCCTATTTGCCACTTGAAGATACAGAAGCTGATATGAGAAGTTTGAAGTTGTAGAGACCCACCGGGCTTGCTGATTGTAACTAGTTTGAAACATCAAATACAAGCTGTTGATTTATGGGATCCTGGTTTATGTCAATGGTGATGTGTTCCTCACTGTCAATTGTTATTTTTCTTGATGTTTTCACTTTGTTCACTTTCTCTGATAAAGAGCAGCAAACATAGAGCTCGGATTTACTTTCAACAATACCCTACTCTTACTGAAAGCTTTATTATCTATGTTTTCTTCATTTGAACATTCTCTTTGAAGAGTACATCAATGCAGGTTGGTTTAAAGGCACTTGCCTGATCTAAATTGCTCTTTGTCACTCTTATTTGTGGTTTTCTTATTTGAATATGCTGCAAGCAGGGTAGTTTAAAGGCACTTACCTGATCTTAAGCTGTTCAAACTGTTTTTTAATGTTTTCTAACTAAAAGTACTTCAATGTAGGCCGATTTGAAGGCAATAACCTGATCTCAGAATACTTTTATGTTTTTCTTATTTGAATATGTTGAAAGCAGGGTAGTTTAGAGGCACTTACCTTATCTTAAGTTGTTCAAACTATTTTTTAATGTTTTCTAACTGAAATTACTTCAATGCAGGCTAGTTTAGAGGTACTAACCTGATCTTAGAATACTCTTATGTTTTTCTTTCAGTACATGCTGAAGCAAGATGGTTTAAAAGAACTTACTTGATCTTAGGCTGTTTCACTATTTTTTCATTTGTTTGTTCTTCATTTCCTATCTGTTTCATTCCATAAAATCACCTTAAGAGATCCTTTGACATAAGTGACTTGCCCCATGGATCCTGTTTGAACCTTTCTATCCAATTAAAATCCTCCTATAACTCCATAGCCCAATGGGTTAAAACTGTCTTTGCCTTTCTGTCAGCCAAATAATTCCTTCGCCTCAGACACCTTCACCCTTCATTTTGAAACTGCCTTCACCTTCATCATTTCTTTGCCCAACCAAAACAAACAAAACAAAACCCAAGCTCTTCATAACTAGCCTAATATCACATTTTAGGTTTTAAAGATCACATCTTTAACCTCATTCATAGAGAGATCCCTCTCTGGATTCAGGAGGGCTAGATCCTTGAATCCCAAAGCGGTTTGATGTTGTCTTATCTTTTGGTTTAGCCAATCTGGCCAAAACATAGGAACCCCAACATAATGGCGACTCCACTGGGGAACTCAGTTGAATTTGCACCTTAGGTTCCCTTAAAAATTCATAAAAACATGAGAGTAAAAGCAGCCTTTCTAAGCACTACCAAGTAATAGTAATTATGGTAAAACTTGTGTTGAATCAGTGAAAAACTAGGCAAACCCTAGGATTCTCCTAAGTCTTTATCTAACCTTGAAATATCAGCTGAATTTGCCATAAGAGTAGATTTTCTTTGTCTCATAACCATAGCTAAGTTGTGAAACAGATTTAAGATATTCTTAGAAACCACACAACTGAAAAATAACTCAGAAAAACCTAAAAATATTTTAGATTGGTATCCAATAAACATGGTGGTGGACCATAAAACCTTTTACCTCCTTAGGGGCTAAAAACTTCCACTTGGCGACTCCACAATTTTGAACAGACCTTAAGACTCCACTGGGAAGAACCCTTATCATTATAATATCTTTCAAACTCAATCAGAAGACTGCAGGATTAAAAAAAATTTGCAAAACAGACTGGTTAACCTCTTAAAGATTGTCATACCTAGTTGAACTTGTCTTGTTTATTTGGGTCTGAGAAACACAACATAGTGACTCCTAGAAAGATTCACACTAGAGCCTATCCTGACCCTGATCCACCTGAGATAGTTGATAACCGAGAAAGTATCCTTAGGAAGTCTCCTAAGATTAATTTATCAACTGTTTTCAGATCACCCTTGAGAGCTAATTCAGTTCCTGAAAATCTTTCAGCTCTACAACAATCTCAAGTTGACTTAGTAAATCCATTCAAAACTAGGTCTCTTGGTGATTTAGATCAATTAGATTCCGAGTCTTCACTATCATCCCCAGAAACAAGTGAACCTCTTGGTAGCAGAGAAGCAACACCTCCTAATTTTAATTTTCTTCACAACTTAGGTGTCTCTCATCCAAGATCAACTCAGCAATCTATTCCTGGTCCATACACTTCTACTCACCCTACACCCGCTGTTCAAATCACTCCACTTCAGCCCACTTTCCCTTTTTTTAATCCACCTCTTGTAAATCCACCTCCACCACATATCATGGCAACATGGTATGCTCCCTTAGCTCTTCATGCACCATTAGTCAATCTTCCACAGGACTATCAGTCCAAAATTTCATTCTATGATGTTAGCAATGCTACAAATCCATCACAACATGTGGATAAGATGAATGAATACTTTGACAGAAATGAAATTGATGATGATTCTGTCAAGCTTAGGTTATTTTCTCAGAGCTTAGGGGGAGAAGTGAGGAAATGGTTCAAAGTTTTAAACCCCCATCGTATCCGTGATCTACAAGCCTTCCATCAAACATTATTAAACAAATGGGAAGTAAGAAAAACCCTCTCCAAGTCCTTTCTGACTATAAGAATCTCCATAGAGACACTGGGGAAAGTGTGCAAGCTTATTGCACTAGATTCAATAGTGTGTATAATGCACTTTCCCCATAACTAAAACCTCCACAAGGCTCATCTTTAAACAAGTTTCCTGAAGGGTTTGACCCTGAGATGGCCTATCAGCTGAGAGAGAGAGATTTTTCAACTCTTGAAGATATGCAAAAGGGTGCTCTTTTTGTGGAAGTCAACTTGATGGAGAAGAGAGCAAGAATGAAAATTGAAAAGAGAGTGTCCTTTAGAGAGGAAAATTCCCCTTCTACTTCCAACTCAAAGATGGAAAGAATGATGGAGGAGATGATGAAGAAAATGAGCATCCTTGAGAGAGCACAAGCAAGTCAAAACCAAATTGCTCCTCAAAACAAAAACCAGAACCAGAATCAGAACTTTAGAAGGAACCAACCTCCAAACAGACCTAGGGAAGATGATCAACAGATCACTCCTCCCTTTCATCAAAACTATATAAGCGAGGTTGAGGAAATAGATGAGATAGCAGAAGAAGATGATATCAACATGTTGGGAGTAGATAATGATGACTTTGAGGTTCATTATGATAGAAAACAAAGTCTTTATACCCCTTATGATGACAACAGAGATGATGATGAAGGTTATTTTCCCGACATGGAAAATGTCCTCATAGAATCCCAAAAAGAATATGACCTTAGAAGCAAAGCCAGTCAACAAACTCCCAACACCAAAACCTCTAACAAAACTTCACAAAATAGCACTGCAACCAAACCTAAAGTTGTCAAACAAAAGGAAAAAATAGTAGCTATGACTTCTGATAGTGGTAGAGAGAAATGCACTCAAAAAAGTGAAAAACAAAATGCAGACCTTAATAGTACTAACACTTCAACTAGTGCTCCTATTAAAACCATTCTATCAAACGTAGATAGAACAAATCAACGAGCTGATGTTGCTGATAATCTAGTAGCTAGTAAGGCTGAGGCAATTTTTTCAAAAAACCAAATTCCTTTCAGCCTTGAGCAGAAAATTTCAAAAATCAAAATCTCTGTTCCCTTGACTAAGTTAGCTGCCCATTGTGTATATAGAGCCCAAATTTTGAAGGCTTTAAATATTGAGGATAATAATGACACAGTCAATTTTAATGATGACCATCCAAAACTCATTTTTGGTCCTAAAATTGAAGGGAAATTTCAAGAAGGGATAGTACCTCCGTTCTACGTCAACCTTAATATCCATGACAAAATCCCGCATAACGCTATGCATGACTCTGGAGTCTCACACAACCTTATGCCAAAGGTGATAATGGAAAGGCTAGGGCTAGAAATAACCAGACCTTACAAGGATTTATATTCTTTTGACTTTAAGAGAGTGAAATGCCTTGGCCTAATCAAAGACCTTTGTGTAAGTTTGACTCAAATCCCAGCCAAGTACAAGGTTATGGATGTTGTGGTGGCTAATGTGCCTCCTAAGTATGGCATGTTGTTATCAAGGTCATGGGGTGCCAAGCTGCAAGGTGCAATGCAGATGGATGGGACATATGCCAGTATCCCTGTCTTTAGCCAGCTCAGAAGGCTATACAGAGAGGCACACTTGAAATTTATGGTCAGTAGCCCTAAAAACCCTGAAAATTCCCCCATTTACTCTATCCATATGGACCTGTATTCGTTTATCCTTTACCATGATGAATCCTTGAATAAGCCGGAACTAGAAGACAGTGACTCAGCCAAACAGTTGGAGACCCCTAATCTAGAAATAAATGCAGTTCTAGATATGGAAGAAAACAAGAGAGAAACTTTGGAACAGTGCGTTGAAACAATAGACCAGAGTGAAAAAAGCCAAGATGGCAAACAACAGACTGCCCCTCACGCTCAACTCCATGAAAAACCTGAGGAGGTGAAACAAATACAACTAAGTGCTGAGATTTCACAACAACCCTTGAGCATGTTGGTTGAAGAAGACAATAAACAAGACGAAATCGAAAATAGTCCTCTGTGGAGTATGTATTTTGATGGGTCATGCACTAAGAGCAATGCTGGTGTAGGTGCCTGGATTGCTAACACTGAAAACAACCACACAGAAAGCATTTCCTGCAAATTAAACTTTCAGTGTTCCAATAACATAGCAGAATATGAATCCCTTCTCTTAGGCTTACATCTATTAAAAAAGTTAGGAGCCATAAGAATTAATGTGTATGGGGATTCAGAACTAGTCATTAATCAAGTCAATGGGGAATATAACGCAAATCATCCCAGACTTAGGGCTTACCGAAACGATGTCATGGACCTTTTAGAAACTTTGAGGAGTCCAAATTGATTTTTGTTCTAAGAAAAAGAAATATTTCCGCCCACAATTTAGCTTTTGCAGCTAGAACATGCTTAACGCCATTTGAAACCAAAGACTGTAAAACTCAAATTAAGTTTAGACCAACTGTGCCGGATAATGAAAAATATTGGCAGGTCTTTGAGGGTGACAAACAGATAGAAGATTTTCTGCTGGGCAGGAATGAATTTGAGTTATTTGATTCGGATTCTAAATCTGATGAAAATTGCCTAAACGAAAAGTCCCCTAAAAAGGAAAAACCATCTGGTCCCGTAGAAATCAACATGTTAACTAAAAAACTTGAAACTCATACTGAAGAATACAAGTACACAGAAAACGAAGACATTGAGGTATTGTCGTCAAAGGACAAGAACATGCCTAGGGGGCTAGCACCGTTAGAAGACCTCTTTGATTTTAACGACGTAGCAAAGAAGTCCACTATAGAATACATAGAGTCTGAGTTCGAGTAATGCAACATAGGCACCGAGGATCAGCCTAAAATTATTGAATTAGCTAGGTCCTTGCCACCAGACATGAAAAGGAAATATGTTGACCTATTTAAAGAGTTTGTTGATGTGTTTTCCTAGAGCTATGAAGACTTGAAAGCCTACGATACAGAAATCATCCAGCACAAGATCCCTTTGAAAGAAAACTAAAAACCCTTTAAGCAAAAACTGCGTCAAATTAATCCAATACAACTGCCTCTAGTAGAAAATGAAATCAAGAAAATGTATGAGGCAGGAATCATTGTGCCTGTGAGGTTTTCAGATTAGGTTTCTAACCTTGTATCCATGAGGAAAAATATAGGAGAAATCAGATTGTGCATTGATTTCAGAAACCTTAACAGAGCCTCCCTAAAATACAATTACCCTTTACCCAAAATGGAGCACATTCTACAAAGGGTAGTTGGTTCGAAGAGGATTTCTCTATTAGATGGTTTTTCAGGGTATAACCAGGTTTTAGTACTCCCAGAAGACCAACTTAAGATAGCTTTCACCACTCCTTGGGGCACTTTCATGTATGTGAAAATTCCTTTTGGATTAATGAATGTTGGGGCCACTTTCCAAAGGGCCATGGACATTGCATTTTCAGAGGAGATAGGGCACTTCATTGTAATTTACTCTGATGACATAATAGTTTATTCCAAATCTGATAAGGAGCACCTGAAACATTTAAGAAAGGTCCTTGAAAAGTGCAGAAGGTTTGGGTTATCTTTAAATCCCAAAAAGACAGTGTTTGGCCTTCAGGAAGGTAAGCTCCTTGGCCATATCATATCAGAAGAAGGGATTAAAATAGATCCAAATAGAGTTGAGGGAATACTACAGATTATCCAACCAAGGAACATGAAATAATTGCAGTCCTTTATTGGAAAGATTAACTTCTTGAGGAGGTTTATTCCCAACTTAGCAGAGCTCCTTAGAAACATGACTAATATGCTCAAGAAAGAAGTAGGAGTAAAGTGGACTGTAGAAACCAAAAAATCCTTCGAATTGGTAAAGCATGCACTCACCTGGGCACCAGTCCTAATTAGCCCAGAATTTTCAAAGGAGTTCCTTATTTTCTCCTTTGCCTCAGAACATACTGTGGCAGCAGTCCTGTTGCAGAAAAACCCAAAGGGACAGGAACAACCCATTGATTTTTTCAGCAAGGCTTTAAGGGATGCGCCCTTGAAATATAACATAATGAAAAAACATGCCTATGCTTTGGTAAAAGCCTTAAAGGACTTCAGGGTGTATATTCTACATTCCCACATCATTGCCTATGTACCTAATATTGTGGTAAAAGACATCTTGTCACAAGACCCAGATGGAAAGAGAGGAAAATGGATTGTTGCTATATTAGAGTATGATTTGGAAATCAGACCAACCAAGCTTATTAAAGGAAAGGGCTTAGCTCAATTAATGGCTGACTCTAATCTACAATCCCTTGACATTAACATGGTAGATGCCTTAGATGAACAGGAAGAATTACCTGCTCCCACTGTCGAAGAGCAGTTTCAAAACTCACCTTGATACACTGATATCTTGTATGTGCTTGCAAATCTTAATGCTCCTCCTGATTTATCAAAAACAAAGGCAAGGGTTTTAAACTTGAAAGCTAGGAACTATTGCATTTTAAATGAATGTTTATATTGGAAAATGCTGATGGTTTATTGCTTAAATGTTTTCTTGAAGTTGATGCAGAAAATATCAAACATGAATTCCATGAAGGAGAGTGTGGAGGTCATCTTTACTGGAAAACCACAACCAATAAAATCCTTAGAGCTGGCTATTACTGGCCCACCCTCTTCCAGGATGTCCATAAAATGATAGTTTCCTATCACAAATGCCAAATTTTTGAAGGTAAAAGAAAAATTCTTCCTTTACCATTACAACCTATCACTGTTGAAGCTCCTTTTCAACAGTGGGGCCTAGATTTCATAGGGGAAATCCATCTTGCTTCGTCTGCCCAACACAAATGGATTCTCACAGCCATTGACTACTTCAAGAAATGGATTGAAGCCATCCCTTCTAGGAATGCCACAGATTCTATCATTATAAAATTCCTTGAAGACCATATCTTGTCTAGATTCAGATGCCCTAGGAAAATTATTATTGATAATGCTGCTGCTTTTTGTTCCAAAAAGATGATTGATTTTTGTCACAGGTATCAAATTACACTTGGTCATTCTTCTGCTTACTACCCTCAAGGTAATGGGCTAGCAGAATCATCAAATAAAATTTTGGTGACCATCATCAAGAAGTTTCTTGAAGAAAATAAAAAATCATGGCATAACAAGTTGGTGCATGCTCTGTGGGCAGACAAATTGACCACAAAAAGGTCCATTGGAATTTCCCCTTACCAGCTTGTTTATGGAGCAGATCCAGTGTTTCCTACCAGCCTAGGTGTACCAGTAATAAAATTAATCCAAGAAATATAGTCAGAAGAGGACAACATGATTAGGAGGATCAGTCAGACAATACATCTCCAGCAGACAAGGGAAGAGGTTTACAATAGGGCTCAGAAAGTGCAAGAAAACATAAAGAAGTTGTTTGACAAAAGAAAAAAGGCTTGTGTTTTCAACACTGGAGATAAGGTACTCAAATGGGATTCCAGAAGAGAGGATAAAGGAAAACATGGCAAATTTGACAGTTTGTGGCAAGGTCCTTACATCATTCAGTCCACCATTGGTCCAAATGCCTTCTTTCTACAAGAGTTAGATGGCACAGATCTGTTTGGGGGTCCTATCAATGGCAGGGTCCTTAAGCATTACTACTGCTGAGTTCGATTTTAAAGATTTCACTCCCATTATATATACCATTTTCTTTATTCAGTCTCATAAAAGAAAAAGTACAAAAACAATAAAAAGGAAAGAAAAGAGGGCAGATTGTGAAAACAAAAAGGTACAGCCCCATACCAAAAAAGAGAAACAAATCTGAAAGTGTGCAAGCTTAAATGCCACTCCTAAATAACACACTTCTAGTTGGTCAAACAGCCTAAACTTGACTGATTAGCTTTAAAATTTTCTACTGATAGGGTAGTGAATTCGATTTGCCAAACTGTTCAATCTTGGCTTATTAGTAGATAGTTTAGGATCGAAATTAAAGGTTCAAACATGTTCAAAATCTGAACCTGAGTTTCCAAAAGAGAGACGACTCAAATCTGTTCTATTTTTCTAAGTCAAAAAGAAGTAAATCTGGTTCTAATTATCTCAAAATCTAAACCGGAGAAAAGGAAGAAACAGCTCAAACAAGAGCCGAAACAGAGCTGTAAAAAGAGAAGGCCATGATAAGAAATTTTCAGATCTTAAGCCTTCCATTTTGTTTTAAATTTTCTGCAAAATAAATGTCTATGTGCAGCTTATTTTTATGCCATAGAACAGCATCAAGTTATACTATTTAATCCTGACTTGAATGCTTTTTAAATTTCTGTTGTAGAACTTAGAGAATAAAAAAATTGTTAGACTGTTTAATCCTAACATATTGATAGAATAGGTAGAGAATCATATGGGCTCAACTGTTTAATCTGAGTCCATGGAGAAATAAGGAATAGAAATAGATTAGATTTCCTGCTTTCAAAAGAATAAAATGATGTGAAAATATTTTTCCAATCCAAGTGCACTCTGATGAAGAAAAAATTCTAGATCAGTAGAATTGGGTAAGTAGAAAGTTTGTATTGATGAAGGTCCATTGTTTTTCATAGCTGCTAATATGTTTTCAGAGAAGATCATCCGAGCAAAGGAAGGGCATCCCAATGGATCAGGCACAGGTCAGCCTCCCAGAGAACACAATGGATCAGGCATAGGTCAGCCTCCCAGAGAATGCAAGTCTGAAGTTCTTGATGCCTTCAAGAAGGCACCATCCCCAAGTGGAGCCACTGTTGACCACCTATAAAATTTGTCCTATCAAAAGGTGGCAAAAACATTGTTCAGTATTTAAGAAACACTTTCATGGCAAAATTTTTATCTCTTGAAGCCTGTGGAAGATCTCATGCTCATGTTTAAAAAGTCTTCACTGCTGATTCCCTCCAGAACTCAAAAATTCTGCTAAAAATTCGATGACAAAGACTGCTGCAAAGTCCCCTCCCTCCCCTTCTTCCATTCAGAAAATAACCTTCATTTGTGTCCCTTTTCCTCCGTAAAATTCCTCTTTTTCATGTTTCCCCTTCTTCCATCCATGAAACTCATTGTTGCATAGTTTAAAACCCCTTTTTTTAACTATAGCGAAAACCCCAAAACCCTTTGAAAACCATTAAAAATCATGGAAAAACCCATTTTTTGTATTAAGAGGTTAAGCCCCTTTAGGCCAAGTCTCAACCACGTCCCCACTGTGTGCCCTTGTCATAAAAACCAAGCGCTGAACCCATATAGCGCTTATCACATCGAAAACTTTCGATGGTGCGCAAGTCCTGTGTTCCTTTTTTCCCGATGCGATCAACTCTTCTATATAAACCTTCCCGATAGCATCGCAAAAACTCAGTGCACCAGTTTGTTTTCACATCCTCTAAATTTCCGATGCGCTTAAGCCCTGTGCTTTTATCCTTCGATTATATGATTTTCCATATTCAATGTGGGCCCAACCCGGCGTTTAAACCTTGTAAATATTTCATGCCCGATCCATTTTTCCTTTGTAAAGTCTCAAAACCCACTTTTCCAAAGTTTTAACTAAAAAATCAAAGTCACGTGTTGAAATATTTCAAATGGGTAGATTAAAAAGACTGATCGCGCAATCACAAATAGAGAATACATAATGGGTTGATTGAAAAGGCTGCATCGAAACTTTCCGATGCGATTAGGACTTATTCATAAAACTTTTTCCCCGCATTTTCATTTCATGTGACTTTTCCCCAAGACCAAGTGTTAAAGATCCCGGGTGCCAATCGCATCGCAAATGTTTTAATGGGTTGATTGAAAGACCCAGCCCGATGGCCCGATTGCGATTGGCCCTTGTTTTAATACGCCCCGGCCATATCACAGTTCATAAAGCCCAAAGGCCCCGCAAACGGGTGCCTATTCACCTTATATATATATTCAAAACTTTGTATTATTTGAAAAAATTTGGGTTTTATAAAGTGTTAAAAGGTTTTCCGCCGGTGCCAAAAAATCAAAAGATATTTACCATTGATCTAAAGCTGATCAACGGCCCACGCAAATCACATCGCAATGTTTCAATCACATCACAATGTTTCAATTGCAAGGTTTCAATCGCATCGCAATGTTTGTCCCCCCGATCATCCATCCCTCGGATTCATTCCCTGTCGTTGATCTGATCCTCAGATCAACGGTCATCGCTCAATCGCATTGGCCCTCCCTATCGTGCAATCACATCGGAGATTTTCATCGCACCCTTATTTTCCTCCCACCGATTTTGATCCTCTGATTGGATCTGGACCATCCATGTGTCCAGATCAGATGGCCTAGATCTAATCTCACTTCATACCATCGCTTTCCACCTTCCGCCAAGAGGATTCCAACGCGTAATCCCCACTGTTGATCTGCGCGCGATCGACGGTTCTGATCTATTATTTTCCTTCAATCTCCTTTTACTATTTATAAATGATTCCCAACCGTTGGATGATGCCATCCAACGGCTGTGCTCTCATCCTACGCCTCCGAAGCAGTAAACCCAAAAACGCAGGATTTTATGATATATTTGTTGGATTTTGCAGGTAATGAAGGTTTTCCATTATGTTGAAAGAAAGGGCCGAGGGCTAGGAATGACGATTCCCATACCATTGCTTTATCATAGGAAAGTCGATCGCAGGGTTCAAGATCCATATTTCCCCTGCGCGGCCTGCACATCAACAAGACAGTGTGTTTTTAAATCACAGTTAAAGAGTATCATTTTTTACTAGAACAGAATATCGAAAACACTAAACTGAAGTAAATATACCTCTCCAGCTCCCAAAGGGAAACTGCAGCCTCATGGTAATTAAAGAATGCTTAGTCATTATTACAAACAAGAGGTGTTTTGCCCAAAGACAGCCGAACAATTAATATTACTCAAGGATCTTATCTCTAATTGTCAGAAAAACTATTTTAAAGATTAAAAGCAGCCCAGAAGCTAATATTTTCGATCATTAGACCTCGGGAAGCAGCAACAGAGTTACTTCAAGCATGACACCGAGCCTCAAAAGTCAACAAAGGCTCCCACCGAAATCAATTCATAAATGTACATCAATTTAATCCAAACAAATTATCTATTAATTACTTCATCAAGCGCTTCAAAGGTTGAAGAATCATCCATCTGTATTAATTGACCCAGGAGATCTTTTATCAGATCCTACCTCCTCATTCTTCTATAAATACTTCTGTAGAAGATGAGAAAATTTTGGTCTCTAGACATCTGAATGCATGTAATAGTCTCTGAAGCTCCTGATGCCCTGTTTGCCACTTGAAGATACAGAAGCTGATATGAGAAGTTTGAAGTTGTAGAGACCCACTGGACTTGCTGATTGTAACCGGTTTGAAACATCAAATACAAGCTGTTGATTTATGGGATCCTGATTTATGTCAATGGTGATGTGTTCCTCACTGTCAATTGTTATTTTTCTTGATGTTTTCACTTTTTTCACTTTCTCTGATAAAGAGCAACAAACATAGAGCTAGGATTTACTTTCAACAGTACCCTACTCTTATTGAAAGCTTTATTATCTATGTTTTCTTCATTTGAACGTTCTCTTTGAAGAGTACATCAATGCAGGTCGGTTTGAAGGCACTTGCCTAATCTAAATTTCTCTTTGTCACTATTATCTTTGGTTTTATTATTTGAATATGCTACAAGCAAGGTATTTTAAAGGCACTTACCTGATCTTAAGCTGTTCAAACTATTTTTTAATGTTTTCTAACTAGAATTACTTCAATGCAGGCTGGTTTGAAGGCACTAACCTGATCTTAGAATACTTTTATGTTTTTCTTATTTGAATATGCTGAAAGCAGGGTAGTTTAGAGGCACTTACCTGATCTTATGTTGTTCAAACTGTTTTTTAATGTTTTCTAACTGAAAGTACTTCAATGCAGGCTAGTTCAGAGGCACTAACCTGATCTTAGGATACTCTTATGTTTTTCTTTAAGTACATGCTGAAGCAAAATATATTTAAAATAACTTACTTGATCTTAGGCTGTTTCACTATTTTTTCATTTGTTTTTTCTTCATTTCCTATCTGTTTCATTCCATAAAATCGCCTTAAGAGATCCTTTGACATAAGTGACTTGCCCCATGGATCATGTTTGAACCTTTTTGTCCAATTAAAATCCTCCTATAACTCCATAGCCCAATGGGTTAAAACTGTCTTTGCCTTTCTGTCAGCCAAATCATTCCCTTGCCTGCAGACACCTTCACCCTTCATTTTGAAACTGCCGTCACCTTCATCATTTCTTTGCCCAACCAAAACAAACAAAACAAAACCCAAGCTCTTCATAACTAGCCTAATATCACATTTCAGGTTTTAAAGATCACATCTTTAAGCTCATTCATAGAGAGATCCCTCTTTGGATTTAGGAGGGCTAGATCCTTGAATCCCAAAGCGGTTTGATGTTGTCTTATCCTTTGGTTTAGCCAATCTGGCCAAAACATGGGAACCCCAACATCATGCTTAAAGAAGGTTATAGGTGAAAATATTCCAGTTCAAAAAATATTGCTAGAACTTGATGAGGAAGGAAAAATCATATTGGAACCTGAAGCGGTCACGGAAACAAGAACTCGGCAGCTACGGAATCGATCAATTTCAGAGTATCTCATCAAGTGGAAGAACTTACCCACTGAAGATTCTACATGGGAGGATGAGAATTTTATACAGAAGCACCCAGAGCTACTCAAGTGTTGAGGACGACACTTTTTTGAAGGATAGGAGCATGTTAGGTCCCTATATTACTAGTATAGTCCCTTATTGTTGTTAGTGTAACCCCCTTATTGTTATTATTGTACCCATGTAACCCCCATTTTGTTATTATTGTGCCCTTAAATTATTATTGTTAGGTCAGCTAGGATTACATTGTGGCCCACTAGGATTACATTATGGCCCCATAGACTCCTATATATAGAAAGGAGGTTTTGTAAATTGTATCATCTAAGAATTTTTCATTGATGTAATGTATTTGGAGGTTTCCCCCTCGAAATGGCTTAGTTCTAAGGCGTTTATATCTCTTTTCTTCTATTTTTGGAGCTGGTTACACAACATTGTAGCTTGATAGATGTCAATTGTAGCTGGCTAAGGGAGAAACCTCCTGTAGGTTGGAGCCTGCAGAAAATAGATGGGAGTTGGAGCTTCTTTGCAAGTTGTAGCTTGCAGAATTGAGGTAGGAGCCTCCTGTATGTTGGAGCCTACAGAAAATTAGTGGTGAGAGGGAGTTGGAGCTTGCCTTTGCATCACAACAATAATAAGAGGTGGTTTTCTCCCTTTTGGGTTTCCACTTATATTTGTTGTCTATGTGCATGATGTTTATGTGTTGATGTGGTGCATCTAATTTTCTTAATACCTGCTGCTCACATATTAAGACTTTTGTTACATTATCTAATCTGCTTAATACTTACTGCTCACAAATTAAGATTGCTCACATATTAAGTTGATCATGAAATGAAAGTGTAAATAAGTTTAAAGGAAAGTTTTAAAAGTCCATGAATGTGTTAAACTGATTCACCCCCCCTCTCAGTTTAACTAAGGGTTCAACAATTGGTATCAGAGTAGGTTCCTTTGGTGTAAGCCTAATAGCTTGAAGAAGATCTAGTTGAGTAATGGACTATCAAAATGTACCTGTATTAAATACAAAAAACTTTCCTGAATGGAGAGATAAGGTTAAAACAGAGTTAATGGCTCATGAACCTAAGGTATGGAAACTTGTATGTGATGGTTACTGCACAGACTCTCCCTCTTTGCAAGAAAAATAGTGGAATGCCAAGGCAAATTGTGTGATATATAACAGTATTCATAACAAGGATCTTGATCTAATAATGGATCTAACCTCTGCAAAAGAAATCTGGGATAGATTGCATTTCATGCATAAAGTAGACACTAGGGGCTGCATTATCAACAAGGAGAAGATAAACCAGAAGAAGAAGAAAAATTACCTTCAAAAGGAAAAAGGTCAATCAAATGAGATACCTGCTAGGGAGAGTTGATGTGAGTACCATGAAGAAATTACAGTTGAGGAAAAATCCAAACTTGACATAACCTTGACTGGAATAGAAATATTGAAGAATGAAAAAAAGGACCTGAAGAAATTGGTGCAAATATGTGATGAGAAAGAATATGAAGATAAGAAATAAATTGTTGGCCTGAAGACACAACTTGAAGAAGTAAGGAAAGTAAAAGACATTCTACTAAAGAAAATAAAGGATAAAATTTAGAACCAAGAGAAATTGGAAGAAGTAGCGTGCCTGAGAAAGAAATTAGAAAAAGCCCAAAGAGAATTATTAATGAATACTCCTCAAATGACAAGCTCTGAACAGTTGGACCAAATTCTAAATGCTCAATGGTCTCCTCTCATAAAGACTGGGATAGGCTATGAAGGAGAAATAAGTAAGTCCAAGGTAGAAGATAATAGGAATATCATGTTTGTAAAAGCTGTAAAGGATAATTAAGCAGCTCAGAATATTCCTACAGAAGTAGAAGCCAGCAAGAACATGAATTGTAAAGAAACAAACAGAAACAAGAAGCAACATGAAAGAACAGAGAATGATAGGATGAAACAATCAACTAATAAAGGCTCATACGCTCCTAAGGATGAATTGAACAAATTCGGAAAATGTCAAAGGAGGTTCTTTCCTTCTATGAAAAATATCACATGTTTCTCTTGTCATAAACCAGGACATATTGCAGCACATTATAAGACTAGGCATATCAACTTTAACCAGCAAAAGATGCAGCAAATGAGAAGACTACCTCAAGCAAACAAATGGAAAGGACAACCTATCACTAGGTACATAAATCATTTCCATGGCTACTGTCATGCATGAAATAATTTTGGACATAAACATGTTGAATGTAAATTATGTTCAAAAGGGAGCATAAAATATTATACATCAGCTCAAATGTACCTTGATAAAATAAGATGTTATGTATGCCTCAAGCTTGGTCACAAAGCAAAAGACTGTAAGCTTCCTAGACAAATGATGGAATCTAATCAAATAAAAAAAAACTATGAATCAAAAAGAAGTGCAGACATTATGAAGAACCCCAACAAAGTATGGAAGGAAAAGAGAAAGGGGGAGCATGTTACAAAAATAACATAATGAATCCATCATAGTCTCGAGGGGACCTACTCTAGGAAGCAACAGAAATATCCAACCAGTGATAGATATGAAGCAACATCCCAGGGGGATAGAAATTCATAAATATTCCTCACAAAAGTAGTCTAAGAAGAGCTCCTTGGAATGAGAACAGTTATAAGATCAGGAAGGGAAAGGAAAATTTCTCTAACATAGGACTATAGAGGAAGAATATTATCTGAAGCATTCAATAGATGACAGATTGATGGAAGAAGAGAAGGCAACAAGAAGCCATGGTAGTAGAGATAACATCAGCCATGAACATGTAAGGTAAGAAGACATCAGCACATTAAGTGATGATCAAATTGTGCATCATACTGCTAGAATTAACAATGAATCACATTAAGAAGGATGAGTAAGAGAAGTGCCTATCATCATTATATCATTACATCATTCATCTATGAAAATTCCCCTTGAAGGAATGTAGTTAAGTGTGTGATAAATCTCTGAGTGATCTTCCCATGAAGATTCCTAGTATAAAAGTTGAAGATGTCTTCCCGAAGATCATTATGTTAGAACAGTTGAATTGTATATAAAGTAGAAATGAGTCTAGAGCATTCCTCGAAAGGAAAATGCAGTGACATTCCTTTAAACCAAAATCATAGAATAAGAAATAGGTTAATGATGCCAAGATCAGATTCAGTATATTGATGATTGTTGTTGAGAACAGTGGAGAGCTCAATAGTAGAAACTATGAAGGTTGTCTTAACTATGGGTGCATGGGCGAGTTGAAGTGAAATTACTACATAGTCTATCAAATTAGTATCAATTGGTATTTGGATCAAGCAGTTTTCCTTTCAGCAAAATACCAAGTGTCCTCAATAGAGCAGTGGTATGGTAAAGGTCCTAAAGATCAGAATTACATCAAAGTAGTATTCCCAGCATTATCTGCCTTAATAAAGCATGAAAAGGTCAATAATAGTGCTAAATGATCATTATTTTGTTTACACTTGAAGCATCATATTGAGCATTGAAGCAATATCTATTTCTATATATAATTGGATGCCTTCCTGAAGTCAATACAGATATCTTCAAGGCCTCTTTCTAAGATCATTCATAAAATTGTGTGAAGTCTGTCTACAGAGACTTAAATTAAACATATTGAATATGTTTTTTGTGGAAGATCATCATGATATAACAGTTAAAGTATCTGAGCATGAAGGACTAGTTGTGATTACCATTTGAAGCTCAAAAGTCTTTTATTAATCTAAATCCTACTTCAGCATAAAGGATTTTTTGGTAATTCAACTTTAAAGAGAGATTTATCATTGACATACATATCTCCTTATGTCATAAAGGAAAATGCATGGTTGATAAGTGAGACTGACTAATACACTGAATGTATCTAGCCTCAAGGGTTTTTTTTGAAATTAAATTGTACGAGCAGTAAAATCATTTGATCTCTTAGAACAAATTCAGGTTGATTCATTGTTCACATCAGTAACAAAGACCTTTTAGCTATTGAGTATAATATCCTTGTCAGCATCCTAACTCATATCACCACCAACAAGCAGGAAAGGTGAACCACAACAATAAAATATATATTGGCATCATCACAATTGAACACATGTTGTACTGCAGATGTGTATTGCAGAAGAAGACATATTCCATCTATAACCTTCCTCAACAGAAATGTATTTCTGATGAAGATCATACTAGAGACTGAAGTATATTTGAAGCATTCTCAATATTTTAGTTCTGTTCCTATGATGCATCTTTGATTATATATTTCGGATTACATATGGTTGTTCTATCATCACCTGCACTCTATACAAGTGCAAGGAGTCTGTACTTTGGGATGGTATCAACTTACTGTGTATATACAAGTTCAATAATTCTCAAAAGTGTTCTCTCAACAACTCTTGTACACCAATTTGGAGTAGCATGGTACAAAGTCAGAAGAATAAGGCCTAAACACAACTCAAAGAAAGGAAATGAAGAGATAGAATCTACACTGAGAGATGTGTAACCCTTTTCCATTGATGTCAAAGGGGGAGGAAGACTTGGAGGAAGCATTGGAGTATTGGTGGATGTGTTGCCATCAATGCAAAAGGGGGAGACTATTGGAAATATTGTCATTGATGACAAAGGAGAAGAAATGATCTCCCCTGAACTATCACAAAAGAAGAACCAGCAATAAGGCAAAGGATACAGACAAGGAGCAGAGGCAGCTCAGACACCAGGAAGAAGCAGAGACCTAGAAAGCTGGAGAGGCAGAGTTAGAGAAGGGCCATTGAATTTGAAGAGGGCCATCTGACTTGAAGATCTGGCCAAGACAAGAACAATTTTTGTAAGTAAATTTAGTTGTGTATATAAAATAATTTGGTTCAGTATTATATGGATATTGTTGATTTAAATTCTATGTGAAAGAGATTTGATTTCAATAAGCAATTGTATCAGAACCAGTGAGGTGAAATTCCGTAATTAGGGTTTTAAATGGGTCCTGTTGGCATATAAGGTTGATGAGATTGGCAAGATTTTAACTCTGTGGTAAGGTTGGCATATATTTTTTATGAGATTGAATGAAACTGCACTGGGTAATTTCAGTCATTTGATCACAAATGGATAGATGATAAAATGAGGTTAAATTGGTCTTTGAAACCACTGTGTGAGTGTTGCATATGATCTGGGATCATTACGGGTTAAGGCATAATATGCGTTCCAAGCAAGCAGTTGGGGTTTTAAAGTAACTACAATACATTTGAGTTGATGGGTAGTATTCTGGTCAAACAGTGAGTTCAAATCAATACCAAAATGGAGGTAATTGGGGTCATTGTTTAAACCGTAACAGAGAATTAATTCTCTGTCCATTGAAAGTGTGTTCACATATTGATTTGCATCAATACAGATCAAGGCGCAGTCTTTGAACCAGAAATGACGATGAATCTCAATAAATCTGGGCAAGTGAAATGGTGTTCCGATATGGGATTAGAATTGGATAATTCATTGGAGCGATCAATTATTCAAATGAAGAATTGAGAACAGAGAATCCAGGGTAGAACTATAGTTGAGAAGTTTGAAGACTGGTAAGGTTGATAATGAAAGGTTTTGTGTATAAATCCGACGGGTCGATGCTATTGTATGAAACGCTATCTTCATGTATAGTATGCAGGAAGAGGGTCTAGTTATACACTTTGTCATGTGTAAACCATGAAAGGAGAATTCGTGTTGAAAGACTGAAACGAAATTGTGAGCAAAGCGTTAATGTTAGCGATGGAATGTTAATGGAAAGCGGAACCTTAAGGTGTTAAGTGGAACTAGAGAAAGTGAATAGTAGAGGCGGTTTTATAACCCACGAGTGGTATTCGCACAATTTAAAAATGGTAAGTGGGTTTTGTGAAAAAAACACGATATAGTTACTTGATTGATGCGTGGCAAAAGTGTTTAATCGAAAACCACTTTTATCGCATAAAAATTGAAGATTAAGGCTCGGGCATGTTAATTGCGCGATATTACGCGATTACCTTCGGATTTGGGGTTGAAGAGTGATAATAGATCAACCTTTGGATCTATCCAGAGGCTAATACAAGACTTAAATAAAACATTAATGCGAGGATCGATGGTGGAGACGTCGAGCTCGAGCGAGATGGAACATCAACCATCGGATTTGATAAGTATGGGCGAATGTAGGGTAATGTTATTTTGCTTTCGAATTGATAAGGTTATGATGATTGATCAAATATGAACCATTACGGATATATGGACTAGCCTTCGGATTTACTTGCAAATTTGGGTGCGCATATACATTTTACGCAATATCGAATATTTATTTGAGAAGTTATAAAATGGGTCTCCAACATATGGTTTAAACTTCGGATTGAAGAAAGGATATGCTTCTACCTATAAAGTTGTTTTATTTGGGGTTTAAACCCAAGGTTAGAGAGTTAATATGGCAAGGCGTATTGATGGATGGTGAGTACATTGGAGCGTTGATTATGTGTGAGTTAATATATGTTGTGGGCCCGAGGATTCCAATTAATATAAGTACTGGTGACATTCGATGGTGAGGGAAATGGTCAATGTTTGTTATAAAGGTTTCATAACATTGGATTGAAGACATTATATATGATTAAATATTATGTTGGATGTGTAACAATAAGGCCATAATCATATATGTAAATGGTAAGTTGTGATTATTGTTATCATATTGAGTTGTGATGAAGTCCAAGGGTGAATAAAGTTGTGGGACCCAAACAAATCTTAATGTATATTGGGTCTTCATATAAAGTCCAAGGTTTATTGAATGCTTCTTAACATTTGATTGGGGAGTATATATATATATATATATATATATATATATATATATATTATGGTTGATGATAAATCCAAACCATGTATAAATGAAATTGTATGTTGGGCGTATTATTGTTATATACGAAAGATAAGCTTTGGGCTTATGATATATTGAGTTTTTTTTAAAGCTCGAATGATGGTTTAAAACCCATGAGGCAAAGGCGAGGTTTATATATTCAGGAATTTGCATGCATTTTTATATGCAGGAGACTTTAAAATTATTTGGGGCTAAAATTATAAAGCAGTTATATATGCAGCAGATACACTATCGCAGTGAACAGAGATTGCAGATTTGAAGAGGTGTGCTGGGAAGGTATTTAGAATTGCAGAATCTGAATTTCAAATGCACTGGAATGAAAATGTGGGTTTGTTACACTATAGCAGCAGAAAATACAAGCACACAGTGAGCCAAGACCTGAAAGGGTTGAATAAGATATATTAGATGCAAATGTAAATGTAAATGTTTTAATTGATTTTATATTGTTTGTGATGCAAAGGCGAGTCTCTGTAGGCAAACAAAACTCCACTGTAATATTGAAATTTGTACATATTTTTATATTTTTTCTAAATGAGCTGGACAAAGAAATGAGAAGGCAGAAGTCAAAGAGTCATGGTTGTTCACTTCAAATTCCCTGTAGAATACAAACAGTCAGGAGGTGAACTCTATAAATGATATCTCATAGATATGAATAGTGAGGTTATAGAATGGAGAAATGAGGCAGAGAGTGTAAGAAGAAGGAGGAGCTGATAGAGAAGCTGTGTAGAATCAGAGACGATAAAATACAGATATGAAGGCTAGTGGATAGCAGTGAAGAAGGAACAAAACAAAGCTGATATCCAGGTAAATCAGCAAGTTATTTTTAAAGAGTGAGGAAGTTGGTGCTTCCATATCAAGTTGTAGCTTGATATATGTCAGTTGTAGCTGGGTGAGGTAGGAGCCTCTTGTAGGTTGGAGCCTGCAGAAAATAGATGGGATTTGGAGCTTCCTTGCAAGTTGTAGCTTGTAGAATTGAGGTACGAGCCTCCTGTAGGTTGGAGCCTACAAAAAATCAGTGGTGAGAGGGAGTTGGAGCTTGCCTTTGCATCACAACAATAATAAGATGTGGTTTTCTCCCTTTTGGGTTTCCACTTATATCTGTTGTCTATGTGCATGATTTTTATGTGTTTATATGGTGTATCTAATCTGCTTAATACTTGTTGCTCACATATTAAGACTGTTGTTACATTATCTAATCTACTTAATACTTGCTGCACACAAATTAAGATTGCTCACATATTAAGTTGATCATGAAATGAAAGTGTAAATAAGTTAAAGGAAAGTTTTAAAATTCTATGAATGTGTTAAACTGATTCACCCCCCCTCTCAGTTTAACTAAGGGTTCAACAAAGATGTGTATTCCAAAAATATAACTTGATTTCTACATAAATGGGTAGTTAATGTTTTTGGTGTAAATTAAGGAACGGTCATGAGTTAGCAGGACATTAAATTTACACCATTGGACATATGGATATGGCCTTGTACACATAGGATTGGCATGGGATTCTACTTTGAGATGAATCCAAAATAAGCCCAAGAATTTGACAGAATTTTCCTACTAAAAATGACCTATTTCGATAAACTTGGAAACTATGTTGTAGCCCATATAGAAAAATCCACTATTATTTGAAATCCATGGTGAAGTTTGTTATATATGCATAGAATAAAATTCCATAAATTTTATTGGGGCTATCATGGTGAATATACTATGCCTTGGTTAGAAAACTATGAATCGATTAAAATCTACACTATTTTTTATCTTGAAAATTTTCAACTGCATGTTTCATATCTCCATTTTGAGATTCCATTATTCAGAATAACCAATACCATGGAAAAGGGGAATGAATCATCAAACAAATTTGAGAACATACGGAAACGTTTGTAAATGTTGAAATTTTGGGAAAATAATGTATATTAATCACTTTCAAAATTGAAGAATATAGAGATAATTATACAACAATGAATTAAATAAATTAATATTCCAAGTCTGAAATCCAAAGAAAATTGGAATAATTACTCTACCAACCATTGTCCCATTAGTTTTCCTTAAGAGGTGATGTGTTTCTGAGAGGTAAAGTGGCGTAATCCAGAATGAGCAGTAGACTTAGGGATCAAAGATGAACTATATGAATTGTTGTATAAAAACATAGGAGACGAGATGTTCTTAAATTTTTCCTTGGCTTTTATTTATTTATTTTTAACCAAAGAAATCACTGAATTTCATTGAAAACCAAAACAAAATCATTTACATTTACATCTTATTGTCGTCCCTAATGTCCATAGTTCAAAAAACAAGTATATCATATAATGAACCAGAGCATCAAAAGTTCCATCTCATTCAAATATGTTGAAACAAACCAAAGGCCCACATCGGATCCAATAAAATAGCTGAAAAATAAATTATATACTAAATTTTTTTACTAAATAAAAATTCAAAATCTAAAACACTAAAACATAGTAGCATAATCAAGATAGACTTGTACCAAAAGTGGACCAAAATTTTTAAGAAATATCCAGAACCTGTAAGTGTAACTAAAAAAACTTGCACCTCCTCTAGAATGTGAAAGACCTAAATCTTCTTACAATGTCAACGACATGAATTTTATAATGGATAACTGTAGGATGAAAAGAACAACCTATTTTGGAGAGGCAGTCAACTACTATGTTTTGTACTAGGTAAATGAGTGGCGGATTTGGGGATGAAGGTCACACGATATGAGTTTTTGTATAAAACATAAGAGACAGAAGTGAACGATTTTATTGTTTGGCGAGGGATCCATGTGTGAGTCGCAAGGAAACTTTTAAGGAAGGAAGTTTATCTTAAAGTTTATAAACCTTGTTGAATCTTACTAGTCCCTAATATGCAAATTGTAAATTTTTTGGAAATATTTTTGTAAAAATATTTATATTTCTAATGATTTTATGTTAGTCTATCTAAAATTTTGGCTATTTTTAAGGTAAAATTATTTTATACTATAAAATGCGGGCAAATCATTTTTAGAAAAAAAAAATCATGGAAAATTAGCCCACCTATGAATAATAGCCCCTAAAATTTTCCCTCTTAAATTTGATTGAATACGTTGTTGGTTTTCTGTAATAAGTATTAGATGTTTTTTACATTTTCCGAAGGTTTTTTTTTTTTAAACAAGAAAAGAAAATGAGTTTCATAAAAATAAATAAAAAAACAAAAGTTGCTTCATTTACATCTTACTTTTGATCCCAATGTCCATAATTCAACAAACAAGTATATCAGATAATGAATTGGATTATAAAAAGTGTCATCTTAGTCAAAGATGTTGAAACTAAGAGAAATCCCACATTGAATCCAATCAAATTGATCCAAGGTAAATTCTTGATACCCTTAACCAAGACCTTTAACTTCAGTTGATTGTTAGAATTGCATTGATTAAAGCATCAATAAACATAAATGAACAATTGTATGTTGTAAAGGAGAGGAACATAACTTGTCAAGATCAACAATCATAAGAACCTGTCGCTTGATAACAGAGTTCATCTAGGAGGGACTACCTCTCTGGGCCTTGGTGTCAAGATGGTGTAGGCTATTGCATTAAGTGTTGTAAGAAGAATATGTACATGGATGTATTTCTTTGACATATAAGGAAAATTCCCTAACGCAGGAGTGGCTAGACATCTCTACGAGATGTTACACTGTGGAACTCTCATGCATAAAAGGAATCCTACCAGTGTGACAATAGCTCATGCATAAAGACTGTGAGTATCTCGCTGACATGGCAAACAAGGGATCTCAATGACATATGTGTGATATGATTTATCCCGCCAACATGGTATAAAAGGGAACTCAACAACATACATAAGTATCCTACCAATATGGCATCAAGGGATCTCAAACATAATACAAGTCCATGACATACATCAATAACAAGACAAGACAAGATCCCACGTCTCATACATCAACAGGGATCTGTACAATACTAATCATCTCAGGAAAAAATAAGTACATGAAATTAACTCATCATATACCTCATGCTAAAGATGACTGAAGAATTGGTTGCTGCGCTGCTGGATCTGAAATCACCATCACAATCGTGGCGTCGAAAGGTGTGAAATCGACTACTCACTCGCTGGAAATTGACACCCGCAACTTCACTTTAAAAAGTGACCGAAAAATATAAATCTCAGATGAAAAATATGAATGTGCCCTCATATTCATGGCATTGAATAGTGCAAAATTGACTGTCCATTTGCTGAATTCTAAGAAAGTAAATATCAGAGGTGAAAATGAATCTTTTAGATTCCCTGTAGATTCCTCCACGCAGCTACTCCATTGATGGACCAGAAATCTGCAACTCAAAAGGCGAATCTAACCATGCCATTGCATTCCCTATGGAAAACCATGAAAAATGACTGTAAATTTGACTATATTCCGACATGGAGAAAATTTATCTCCCTGGGAAAATTTCAAGGCTCATGATTCTACTCTCTGTTTCTGAGCCTACTCATGGTTTCGTCATCTCGATTTTTGTGCCCATTCCTACTCTACCTCAAAACTCATGCATCTAGTTTGGGTGCACTGTGCAAATGCTGGGTTTAAGTATGAAATGGTGCAGAATCCCCAACAAAGGACCATTGGGTGCAATTGTCAAAATTAGCATTGGTTAAGGAGAGGTTGGGGGGTCAAATCCCACCCCTCCCAAATTAGCACGAGAACTTTTTTAAAAGGCTACATTTTTTTTTTGAATTAACCGACAAATATTAATTTTAAAACCCAAACAGTATTAAATTTAATGGCAAGGGTACGTTGGGGGGTAGGGCCCGCATTGGGCAACCTGCCCCTGTGATCTCCGTCGCTCCATCTTAGTATGGGGGGTGGAGTAATGTGGGTTGGTGATGGGTTAACAACCCCTAGAATCAAACACACAGACATATATATATATATATATATATACGTTGGCTGAAAATTCAATGGGGGCCCCTAGACTGTTGGGGTGGCGAGGTTGACCACCAACCACCCCACCGTTTAATTACGATTGTTCGTGGGTTCCGTAGTATGGAGGGTTGTCACGTGGGCAGGGCTAGCCACAGGTTCAACTCCCACCAATATTATATGCATAATATGATATATGGCATGCACTGGTCCATTGGGGTGGTGGTGGGGTTGGTCACCCGCCACCCCATAAATTTTACATATATATATATATATATATATATATATATATATATATATATATATATATATATATATTTGTAAAAGAAATTGTACATTTTTGGAAATTTGTATTTTGACCATAGGATTCATTTTAATGACCCCACAATTTCACCTCTTGTTACACCATTTTTGTTCATAATTGAACCTACTTCATTACGGACAAGTTAAACATCTCCATGGCGATATCGTTTATAATAGGTGTTGTATAGGTAGGCAGGTCTGGCTGCTATGTCGAGGTCTACTGATAAGGTTTACCAGCCCCAGCTAGGAGGTGTCTTCTCCTTCTTGAAAAGAACACAACAAGAAGCTTTATTTGATAGAGCAGCTCTAAGAAGCAATTGTTATTATTTCTTTGTCATTAAACCAAGAAGAGCAGTAGGGGACAGGATTAGAAGACCTTACCTTGGAAACCAGCTACCTGCAATAAATAGATATTGAGTGGAAAAACACCTAAAATGTATCTCCCCGGGCCCTATTACTATTAGATGGACCTAAGTACACCATGTAAGTCCAATTTTACCCTAAGTAAAATTTCTTTCACTATGAAAAATAACTTAGTAAACCACATAAGCCCCAAGGGTTAGCTCAATTGGTTGAGTCCCCGCTTGGAAGTACTCCCAGATTGAGAGGTCACAAAATCAAATCTCCTAGATGCCCGCGGGGTTAGGCCTCGGTGTTAGGCCGACAGTAGATCCCTTCGAGAGGATTTACTACGATTCATTAAGACCATGGATGTAGCTAGTACATGTGTGCAGGCACATAGGAACGTGAACCACTCTGAAAAAAAAAAAAAAATTAGTAAACCACATTTATTAAGTTGTTTATGGTCTAAACAGGAAACCCCATGAGGAAATATTAAATGAATCCATATTTTTTTATTTTCCTTAAGGAATAATTAGTTAAACAACAGTTTTATTAATATTCTTGGTCATATTTAACCCAAAACAAGGAAATTAATTAGATAAATCATTATTTATCTTATTATTTTCTAGGAATAATTATTTAAACCTTATTTAAATAATATTCCTTGTTAAATATGACTATATCATTTATAAATAATTATTTATTTGATTATTACTCAACCACATCCTTAAAATAATAAATAAATCATTATTTATTTATTATTTACAAATAAGGAGATTTGTCTAAAGTCAATTTTTTTCCCTCCAACAAATATAATAAAATATTCCATAAAAGTTGGATCTTGATTTGGTTAATAATATTTTAATTATGCACCAATATGTAGACTAACTCAATATTTTGTTATAAATGGAAGGGTTTTTTCATTCACTCACTACCTTTTGTTGGCTAAAAATCACTCTGGATCTATACTTTTGGTCTAACTTTGATCCACCATCATTGTCATATTTTGCTACCATTTTTCTTGTGAGCTCCATTTAAGTTCCATTTTTGTCTGGTTTTTCTACACCATCAAGAGAGGAGGATTTTAGATCTGAAGTGTTGAGGACTTACAAGAACCCATCCCATTGAGGGGGACTGGTAACATCTTTCTATGTTCCCTTCCCAGGTGTCAAAAAATACAAAAATTCTTTAAAACAATCTTGTCTTGTCTATTGGATGCATGGACCAACTCTTATTTTTATTTACTGCTTAATGTAGCATAGATCTAGATTTTTCAGCATATATCTTGGTCAACTAATTGCAGATCTAAAGATATTGGCAGCCATCTTTTCTATTAGGGTTGTTTGTTATGCACGGCTAAAGTGAGCCTTTTTCGTACGCTTGTGATTAAGTTTCATACTAACAACTGGCGACTCCACAAGGGTTTACGATTACGACCTCTGTCATTTTTCAGATCCCTGCATATCCAACTTCTTCAAACCCTAGGATTTCTCTTCAGCTTCTTTTTTTTCTTTTCTTGATGTTGTTTTTAACCTCTAAAACCCTAAAACATTAAAAATTCTAACTTCCATGTGTTTTTGGACCTATTGCGCAGGTGACAGGCATCAGCCGCAACTAAGACAACAAAATTTTTTGAAACCTGCTCCCAAGAGCGCCAAAAGTGCAGGTCACACTTTTTGGGCCAAAACCTATGACCTGAACCTCCAGGGCACAGAAAACTGGCAAGAACCTACAACCTCTGCATAAAACTAGTCAGAAACTGTGACCTGAGCTTTTTGTAGGAATTTTTATGAGATTTTTTTAGGTTTATATGGGCCTTTGTTCAGGGTTTTCTGACCTCTGTATTCGCCTGTTTTGGACCTATACTTGTTCTATTTTACTTATCAAAGTGGGAACCTAGCCCCCTAAGGCTACAATACCCTCCACCTTTCATGGAAGAGTTTTAACTACTGCAGGTTGTCTAAAATTTCAGTGTGTTCAGTCATTTTTTCAGATATGATCCCTTACCTTCAGATCCACTACATATTGGTTATTTATCCATCCAAAACACCTCTTTTTAGTTTTTTTTGGGTTTTTCTGCTTCCCTCCAGGATATAGCCTTTCGCCACCTCATTTACAACAATTTTTCCTCTAATTTTTTGTTGTTTTTCTGCACCTATTTCCAGCAGATCTGACCTTTAGATCATTGTCCCTCCCGAATTTAGATCTATTGGCTATTTTGGTGTGTTTTGACTGGATTTTTTCCCACCTACAGACTAGTTTTTAAGAGGCACCTGTCCTTGGGTTTAGATTAATGCATTATTAGTTGTTTATTTTATGTTATTTCAGTTTCATATATTGTTATTTGCAAGTTTATTTACAGTTATACAACACACTTTTTCTTTTTCTCTACAAACATTTGGGTGTAAAAATTAAAATTTATACACTTAACACACACACCCTAAGCGAAGAAGCGCCTGGTTAACACCACCAGGAAAATACTTTAACATTGTAATCAATTGATCCTGCACCTCTCTACCCTTGTTTCGACATTGTAATTAGTTGATCCTGCACCTCCTTGCCCTTGTTGGTCTCTCTTCCCTTTGTGACGTGTTTGTGCCTTCATCATTGCGCCTCCAAAGCGTTTACCTTGGAGACTTCTTGGCCTTCACCCTCAGTTTCTGATAGGACGGCTTACTCCTCCGCGTAGGATTCGAGTTAGTCCTCCACCGAGTCTACACTTCGACTCTTCTTCTAGTTCATTGGGTTCCCCTTCTGGTTCCACCCCTGGTTCTCCCCCTATCACCTTCACCATGTCTAGTTCAGGACCTAACGTTGGTGGTAGCCCTGGCCCTAATGCTGGGAATACTACTAGTGGGACTGCAACAGGAACTACCCTAGCTTCTCTCTTGCTCCCCTATATGGAAGGCCTCAGTCTTCCCGATTTTAACCAGTTGATCAATGACCCTATACTCCATGACGCTGGTCGACCTGCTATGCCAACCAAGCTCCCTTCTCACATACCCAAGTTTGAAGATCTTGTTGTAGAAGATCCTACAAATCATGTTCGATATTTCCACAAGTGGTATTTGTCTAACTCCATTACCGATGACTCTGTCTGTCTTTGGTTGTTCCAACATACGCTTACTGGCAAAGCTTCTAAGTGGTACGTTGATCAGGCCTCATCCTCTCATACCACCTTTGTGACTCTTGCCCAGGCTTTTCTATCTTATTTCCAGCTTCCCCTTCATTATCAAACTGGTACCAAACTTTTGACTTCTATTCGTCAATCATCTATGACATGCCTATCCAATCATGTCCAAGAATGGCAGAGAATAAAGAGCCTATATCGAGCCCCTACCTTCGAAGACCGTTTCTACATGGACTCGTTCCTTGTATCCCTTTTTCCTGCTATAGGAAAATATGTCACATCGCATTTCCCTCAGACTGAAGAGTCTGCTCTCCAAATTGTGTTAATATATGACTTGATCTACACTTAGTCTGGTTATGTTTATACCGTCCTACCTGATATTCTTAGACCCGGTGGTGCCAACGCACCGGGGGCATCTCATGTCGCCAACAGTATCATTGGAGCTCTTTCTCATCCATATGCTCAGCCTCCCATGGACTATGGTTTCCCTCGGGGAGGGGTCGGCATCTCCAACACTTTTCCCCCTCCCGGTAGCATGTACCTAGGATACGACATGCCTCCTCGTTTTTCCCAACCTATTTATCACAATGTTACCCAACCTCCTTATTATCCGTATCCATAGCCTTGTGCTCCAGCTCCTCAAGAATTAGCACCTCCACCTCCCTTGCCTTCTCAACCCCCGCAACAGCAGCCACCGCCCCCTTAGGGGTAGGTGTATGCACAGCAGGGCGCGACTAATCCTCCTACTTCCAAAAAGAAGAGGAAAGGCACTCAAAATCAATCTGCCCCTAGTAATCCTAGACCTAATCCTCAAAATAATGCACCTAACACTACTAACTAGCAACAGGGCACTCAGCCCAAGCAGGAGAGGTATGTTCACAAGAATAAGCCTTGTTCTTGTTGTGGTTTTTAGGTCATTGCATGCACGAGTGTCCTCTTTTACCACAGATGCTCGCAAGAAGGCACCAAAATACAAGGCTACCCTGAGAAACCCTACTCCTCCTCACCCTATAAAGCGTACACTTTCGTGTGCTTTGTGTGATGTTGTCGGTTATGCCACCCATAATTTTCCTGAATTTCCTCATCTCAATCCCATGGTTAACGAAGCATTTTCAGAGTTTGATATCCCAGAGGTATATGTCACTATACTCGATTCAGTCCTGAAACTCAATTATTTATACACAAATCATCCTTGTGCTTTGTGTCATTTCCATGGCCACTATACTCGCCTCTATCCCCACCTCGAGGACTTCCACACCTCTCTAGCGACATTTCGCCAATTCGAGGTCAAGCGCAATGAGTCCATTGCTCCCTTATTTTTTTGTTTTACTTCAGCAGAACCAGAGGACACATCCACTCCCATAGACATTCCCCCTCTGAATGTCGAAATGACAGAGTCTTCGACCACTGTCCGCTACGTGTCATCATCATCTATGGGATCCACAGTAGAAGACCCCCCTGGGACTTCCCTTTTGTTTTGCCTGACCTCCCTTTAGCGATCAACTTAGGTTCAGCATCAGTGGATCCTTCATCTAATTTTTTTCTGTCACCCCTTGTGACGATGCACATGTGAACCTCTCTTCTCATGATGATGAGTCGGGTAGCTTCGCCACGTCAATGGTATTTCTTCCACCATTCACCCCATCTTCTATTACGATGATGAAATTATGGAAGTATTCACCACCCCTGACTTTATCTATCCCCCCTTACATCAAACCCATGCATTTGAAACACATACACCTTGTGGCCATTACATTGACACCCAATGTTTGGGTAAGGGGGCACCCATATTTGGGAGTCCAAGAGAAGCAATTCTCCACAACTCTCCTAGTGTATCTAGTCGTGTCGACTCTAGTACATTATTCTTCCCCATTCAGAAGAACCTTTAGAGTCCCATATCACTTCAGATCACTCTAGGAAGGATACCCCTCATCATTCCTTCATCTTACATCAGCAACCTAGTCCCCTCGACATTGTTGTTGACCAACCTATGGGTTTTCTAGGAGAGCACCAGTTCATTATCTCCTAATCCTCTCTTTGGGATAGTGACACCATGTATGCCAACCTAGAAACTTAAGTCCATTTGCTTCATATATGCAGTACCCACCGATATTGGTAATCCTCTATTCCCTTTCTCGAACTACATAACCATAATGAAAGAAAATGGTGCACCACATCATTAAAGTGTGTTTACATTCCCTTTTTCTAAATACATTTTGGCATGACCATAACATTCCTGGGGGCACCTATGCACCTCAATCATAAAATCCCAGATTTCAGCCACAAAGAGCACTGAAACCCCCTTTCTCTGATAGGTTGCACTTTTCAGGTCATTTCCTGGGATAGGTCACAGTTTTCTTCCCAGTACCTGCTACCTAGGTTACACAACAGAGCCCAAAAGTGTGACCTGGCCTTTTCATGAGCTCTGGGTACCTAAACTGAAATTTTGATCCCCTTAATTGAAAGAGTATGGTTAGGCCTCTTTCCTACAACTGACAGATCTCGATTCCAACGGTTGGTTTGTCTACTACAATCGTCACAAGATTTAGGGCCTTCTCTCCTCTCTACATTCACCACAACTACACTTGCAAATGAGTGAATTTGGAGGGAAAATGCCTTATTAGAAGAGAACCCCCATATTTTTCTTTTGCCTGTTGTGACCAAACCATAGCTCAGTTTGACAAATCGTCCATACTGTTGGAAAGCTCTCACCGAGCTCTCAAATGGGTATCTATTATTTTTTCATGATTTGATACTTCACCACGACACATTTTTTCCAAGAAGTGTCACTTCACCACTCCTCAAAATCTAATTTCTTCACTTCCAACACTTGTACTTGGGGCACCACTTCGCCTCCATACTTTTCCATGCTTGTGTCAATTTTCATTGTGAGTAACCATCTTGTACTCATGTTTTTATGGTCCCTACCAGACCTTTTCTGTGTGGCAGTGTCATTGAGTCACCCTTGTTTAGAGCATCCAAGTTGAGTCATCATCTCAGTCATGGAGTCTATCCCGAGTCCCTTTTTATCCCGCTATATTCCTCAATCCTTCATTTTTGGTCTGTCTCTCGTGTCGCACATTATGGCCTTCATTCCTATTGTCCCCTATCCCCTTTTATATTGTGTCAGTCGCTACCAGGTCATACATGCCCTTTATGCTCTAACAAGGGAAGTCGTATGTCCACTACTCAGTACCCCCCATTGCATTATCATCCCTGGTGTCAGTCGGTTAATAGCTCTACTATTTTCTCTCGTGCCTTAGTTGAGGATCTATTATTGCCTAACCTATGGTGAACCTCCTTCTGTCGACATCAGCTCATTCATTCTAGAAGACAGGTCTAGATAGCAATGTACCTTGTTTCCAGCTTCGACTCTTATTCGGTGCCTTAGATCAGGCAACGAGACTCCTTATTTCCCTTTGAGTTAATTTTTTATTAGCTCCAACTCCTTACAGCATGATCGAGATCCGTATACTTGTTGGTTCAGTGATGCAGCAGATGATACCAGTGATTCCTGGGTGTGTGTGAGATGTTTTCAGACCTCATGAGGGGGTGGCCCTTCAGGTAGCCCCCTACATGCTCACATAACCTCTTCATCACAGCCTTTGATGCAGATCCATAGATTGGATGATGTCAGCCTCAGCCAATTGCAGCGCCTTTTAGTTTTCATGTATCAGTCCTATTTTCAGAACCCTTTCCTATTTACAAGGTCACTTTGGTTGTATTAATATCTCATATACTCAAATATTATCATATAAGTCCAGGCTGTTATCCCAGGCACAATATGTATGAGGGATTCATTATCATCTTTTTATCTAGCTCATGTTTATGCCAGCATGTACTATATAGTTCAGTCCCTTTTTTACTGGACGCATTTTTCTTTGTACTTTGTCTCAGTGGGCATAGTTATGCCTCCCCCGCCGCCTATAGAATAGGTACTCACTCATAAAAGAGACTTGTTGCACCTATAAATCTTGCCTCCTCAGGTTCTAGTCCTCTAGTGCTTTGGTCTACCTTATATTTCTCTCTCTCTGACTTCCCCTTCTGTGTCTAGTGATTGAGTTCTTACAATGTACCTCAGTCATACGATTAAATCCTAACCCTCGCATGCTAGGGGGCAATCTGTTACACCATTTTTTGGTCATCTAACCTATTACTATTAGATGGACCTAAGTACACCATGTAAGACCAATTTTACCCTAAGTAAAATTTCTTTCACTATGAAAAATAACTTAGTAAACCACATTTATTAAGTTATTTATGGTCTAAACAGGAAACCCCATGAGGAATATTAAATGAAACCACATTTGTTTGATTTTCCTCAAGGAATAATTAGTTAAACAACAGTTTAATTAATATTCCTTGTCATATTTAACCCAAAATAGGAAAATTAATTAGATAAATCATTATTTATCTTATTATTTTCTAAGTTTAATTATTTAAACCTTATTTAAATAATATTCCTTATTAAATATGACTAAATCATTTATAAATAATTAAATAAATCATTATTTATTTGATTATTACACAACCACATCCTTAAAATAATAAATAAATCGTTTATTTATTTATTATTTACAAATAAATGGATTTGACTAAAGTCAATTTTTTTTTCCCTGCAACAAATATAATAAAATATTCCATAAAATTTGGATCCTGATTTGGTTAATAATATTTTAATTATGCACCAATATCTAGACTAACTCAATATTTTGTTATAAATACAAGGGTTTTTCCATTCAATCACTACTTTTCGCTGCCTAAAGATCACTCTGGATAAATACTGTTGGTCTGACTTTGATCCACCATCATTGTCATATTTTGCTACCATTTTTCTTGTAAACTCCCTTTGAGTTCCATTTTTGTATGGGTTTTCTACACCATCAAGAGAGAGGGATTTTAGACCTGAAGTGCTGAGGACTTACAAGAACCCATCCCATTGAGGGGGAATGGTAACATCTTTCTATGTTCCCTTCCCAGGTGTCAAAAGATACAAAAGTTCTTTAAAACAATCTTGTCTTGTCTATTGGATGCATGGAGCAAATCTTGCTTTTATTTACTGCTTAATGTTTTTTAATGCATAGATCTATATTTTGCAGCATTTATCTTGGTCAAATAATTGTAGATCTAAAGATATTAGCAGTCATCTTTGTTTTTACGATTGTTTGTTATGCACGGATAAAGTGAGCCTTTTTCGTATGCTTGCGATTAAGATTCATACTAACACCCCAAATGCATCCGGAGCTGGCTAAAATCCGGTGGTCGGGTTTCATTTAAATTGCATCCTCCTTAACCTGCCTAGTCATCCAATTCAAACCAAAACTTTGACCTCTCCTATCTTTTGCATACGGCTCGATTTGATGAACCGCTGAAATTAGGACGAAGAGATCTTCAACCTCAACCTTGTTCGAGAGTAGTCCAAACACTTTGGTTTTTTAGCCCTATTTGTCTTGTGTGTGTCACTGGAGGCACCTGGATCAATCCTCCCCACTGAGGAGCTTTTGGTCCTCCAAAATCATTAACAATAATCTGTAACTATTGTGTACTATGTCCACACCATAGGCATCCTCAAATATTCACCCTTCCTTCTCCTTCACCTACGTCCTTCGGAGCCATAAGTGATGAATTGAGACCTGCAGCCCTGCAAACCTATAGTACAATCTCCTGCAAATACCTGCTCAAATTGACCAATCTATGACCCAAAACATCTCTGATACTTGCCACGATTTTATAACATGTACTCAGTGGTAAAGATTACATCGAGATGGAAATCATCCCTAGCTATCATTACAAGACCAATGACATCATCGTAGCATTTCAAAGTGATGGCAAACCCCTCATCACTTTTACATGAAATAAATTTATCACATAACTCCTAAAGCAAGGCCAACAACATCATTGTGGCATTTCAAAGTGATGGCGAACACCTCATCACTTTTTCATGAAAGAAATGCAACACGCGACTTAAAAAAACAAGGCCAAAAAATATCATTGTCGCTCAAACAAGTGATGGAAAACACATCATCACTTTCACAATTAAAAATGCGACAAATGATTTACAAACACGGCCATGACAAGCTAACAACTCTAGAAATAAACAATCTAGAAGAACCATCTCTCACTTATCAAAGTGAGTGCATCATTTCCCTATGTCAAACTTGCTTTTCAATTAGCTCTTTCGATTAGTGTATGTATGGGTGCTTTGTATTTAAGGCATTTCTCTAGATGGAGTCTCCACAATGTGGCTCTTTGATGGCCACTTCGGTTGCAATGAGTGAAAAATTTCTTTCGCCTTTAAATCTGATTAACCGATTTCTCTCCCTATTGTGGAGAATGCCTTTCATGCCTCACCCTCCTTTGTGTTGCCATCCTTTTCCAACATTTAGAAAACACATGATTATGCAAACCAAAAAAATGGCACATTTTTTGATTCCATGATTTACAACCATGGTTATCAACATTATTATAATAAAAATTCACTCTTGAATAATGATATTTATTATATCTTCTCTAATTATCTCTGGTGCGATCATGATGAAGGGATCTTGCCTTAGCTCTTTCACTGCAACATGAATTACCATGGGACGATGGAGAAGTGTCCCCATTATTCCTCTTGCTTGGAGAGTTCATCAATACCTATTTTCCCTTGATTTCCTTTGAACATCCTTCTTCAGTGTACCCAAAACCTACATAACGAGGTCTCTACACAACCTCCAATGGTTGGGTTATGCCTTGGCCATGAATTCCAAGTCCTCCTCCTTTGTACTCCATCTTCGTGAGGAGTCTCATGTCGGTTCCTGCAATGGGTATCTCCACACTTCCAACCGAAATGATATCATGTGAAGAAACTAAAGAAAAATAAACATTGTTTACCTTAGCTATCAATTGTGAAACAAGTGAAGAAAGCTTTTGTAAGCCTTCGTTGCGCTTCACTTCCCCCAAGGCCTCTGTTTCGGCTTGTAGCTTAAGCTGAAACTGCTGCTTCTCTTCCTTCTCTTTCTATAGGAATGCCTTCAATGCATCATGATCTTCTTGCAGAATTCCGTTGTTGCGCTTCAATTCTTCCCATGCCTCTGTCGTGGATTGCAACTAACGCTGCAACTGTTGCTTCTCCTCCTTCTCTTCCTGTAGGAATGCCTTCAATGCATCATGATCTGCTTGAATAATTTTGTTTTCGCACTTCAATTCTTCCCACGCCTCTATCATGGCTTACAACTGAAGCTGCAATCGATGTTTGTCCTCCTTCTCTTCCTGTAGGAGTGTCTTCAATTCATCGTTCTCTGCTGCTTGTTTTTCATACGCCTCGTACAACATGTCCGCTTTATCGAACAGCCTGAGCATGGTTTCGTACATTTCCTTGACATTCTCCATGGCTCAACTCAGCAAACGTTCAATTTTTATGCCTGCAATCCAATCAGTAAGAAGACCTTCTCTGATACCACTTGATCTAGGGAAAATTCTTTGTACCCTTAACCAACACCTTTAACTTCGACTGATTGTTAGAATTGCATTAATTAAAGCATCAATGAACATAAATGAACAACTGTATGTTGTAAAGGAGAGTAACATAGCATTTCAAGATAAAAAATCATAACAACACGCCGCTTGATAACAGAGTTCGTCCAGGAGGGACTACATCTCCGGGCCTCAGTGTCAAGATGGTGTAGGCCACTGCATTAAATGTTGTAATAAGATGTAAATGGATGTATTTCTCTGACATACAAGGAAAATTCCCTCACGGAGGAGTGGCAAGACCTCTCTACGAGATGGTCCATTACGGAACTCTCATGCATAAAAGAAATCCTACCATTATGAAAATAGCTCATGCATAAAGATTGTGAGTATCCCGTTGACACGACAAACAAGGGATCTTAATGACATATGTGTGACACGAAGTATCCTGCCAACATGGCGTAAAAGAGATCTCAACAACGTACATGAGTATCCCACCAATATGGCATAAAGGGATCTCAAACATAATACAAGTCGATGACAGAAAATACATCAATAACAAAACAAGACAAGATCCCATGACTCATACATCAACATGGATCTGTACAACACTAAGCATCTCAGGAACAATGAAGTACATGAAATCAAATCATCATATACCTCATGTTGAATATGACTGAATAATGGGTTGTTGCACTGCTGGATCTTAAATCACCTTCACAATCATGGCGTCAAAAGGTGTGAAATTGATTGCTCACTTGCTTGAAACTGACACCTGCAACTTCACTTCAAAAAGTGACTGAAAAATATAAATCTCAGATGAAAATTTTGAATGCGCCACCAGATTCATGGCATTGAATAGTGCAAAATCGACTATTCATTTGCTAAATTCTAAGAAAGTGAAGATCTGAGGCAAAAAGGAATCTTTTAGATTCCCCCTAGATTCTTCCTCGTAGCTGCTCCATGGGTGGACAAGAAATATGCAACTCAAAATGAAAATCTGACCACGCCATTACGTTCCCTGTGGCAAACCATGAAAAATGACTGTAAACTTGACTATATTCCGACATGGAGAAAATTTACCTCCCTGGGAAAATTTCAAGGCTCATGGTTTCGCTCCCTGTTTTTGAACCTGCTCATGGTTCTTTCATCTCAATTTTCGTGCCCGCTCTTACACTGCTCAAAATTCATGCTCACATCTAGCTTGGGCGCACTGTGAAAATGTTATGTTTAAGTATGAAATGGTGGTAGAATCCCCAACAAAGGATCGTTGGGCGCAATGGTAAAAATTAGCATTGGCTGAGGAGAGGTTGGGGGGTCAAATCCCACCCCTCCCAACTTAACACGAGATTTTTTTAAAAACTCTACGGTTTTTTTTGAATTAACTGAGAAATATTATTTTTAAAACCCAAATAGTATTAAATTTAAGAGCAAGGGTACGTTGGGGGGTCGGGCCTGGCCCCCGTGATCTTCGTGGCTCCATTTTATTATGGCGAGTGGAGTAATGTATGTTGGAAGTGGGTTAACAACCCCCGTCACCACACACACACACATATATATATATATGTTGGCCAAACATTTAATAGGGTCTCGCGGAATGTTGGGGTGGCGGGGTTGACCGTCGACCACCCCACCATTTAATTACGGTTGCTGCGTGGGTTCCGTCGTATGGAGGGTTGCCGCATGGGCGGGGCTGACCGTGGGTTCAGCTCCTTCCATCCTTATATTCATAATATGATATATGGAATGCGGTGGTCCATTGGGGGGCGGGGTGGCGAGGTTGGTGACCCGCCACTCCATAATTAATATATTTTTTTTTATTTGTAAAACAAATTGTACATTTTTGGAAATTTGTATTTTGACCGTAGGATTCATTTTAATGACCCCACAATTTCACCCAGCATGAGGCTAGAGCTAGCCGAAATCCGGTGGTCAGATTTTGTCCAAATTGTGTCCTCCTTAACCTGCCCAGTCACCCAAGTCAAACCAAAACTTTGACCTCTCCTAACTTTCACATACGGGCTTGGTTTGATGAACCGTTCACACCGTTGTGATTAGGACGATGAGATCTTCAACGTAAACCTAGTTCGAGAGCAGTCCAAAAACTTTGATTTTTTAGCCCTCTTTGTCCCGTGTGTGCCTTTAGAGCCACTTGGATCACAAATAGCTGAAAACTAAATTCTATACTAAAATTTCTTACTAAAAAAACATTTAAAATCTAAAAACACTAAAACATAGTGGCTTAGTCAAGATAGACTTGTAATGAGAATAGACAAAAAAACTAAAGAAAGTTCTAGAACCTGCAAGTGTAACTAGAAAAAACCCGCACCTCCTTTAGAACGTGAAAGCTATAGAATTTCTTGTAGTGTCAATGAAAATAATTTTATAATGGATAAATCTAGGATAAACAGACTAACATCTTTTCGAGAGCAAGTCAATTTCCATGTTCTATTCTCGTTAAATATGGGAAAAGGAAATGCGCTTAAAGAATAATGGTAGAGCACAAATTAATTGAATCCAATGAAATGAATAAGGTGTCCCAAAAATGTATCAACCCTGGGCCCTTTCAATGACCAATTTGAAGTCACCTATAATATTGATCTCCTTGATGGACAATCAATATGTGAACCGCAAGACTCCCCATAGAGCCACCATTTATGCTATGTTATTGGTTCTAGCTCGCCTGAACCAAAAGAAATGATAGGACTAGCTATGCTTCATCATAATAGAAGCCCCACACCCAAATTCCACTCCCAAGGATGCTTTTTCAAAGTATCCCACCATTTAAGACAACCTGATATACTTAAGGAGGCTAATTCTATAATATTCCCAAATTTTCACATGATATTTGGGATATTAGAGTTCTTAATAAACTTAATAAATTAATTAAATAAAATGGTGGAGGGACCCACAAACCTCATACCATCATATCATCATATTATGTAGCAGATCTTCATACCCAACAGTATATTGGTGAAGCCCTTTCTAGGTTATCTTGGGTATCCATCATAGAGCCCGAACCTCTATTTTTAGCATCATCAGAGCTCCCATTCTACCTAGATCTAAATTTCTATCTTTCTGGCAGTTGTAGTCCCAACATTTGCAGTAGTGACAACACAGTTTACCTTCCAACAGTTCAGCAGTTACGAAGTCTCTCTTGTGGGATCATTTCAAGGTCATTCTAGGACATCTTTTTAGCTTGAGTGTCTCATGTTTTGAGCACTGTTGTACTTTTTTTTCACCTCCCATATAATAAAATGGCTCAGTTATTTCTGCGCATTTTTCTATGTATTTATATTTACTATTTACTTTTTTGCAGTTCCTATATTGTATTTTAGTATTACTGTATTCTCCCTTTTGGGATATTACAGTGGTATCAGAGCATGGTCTTTGGCTCAACTTGTGGACATTTCATATTTTACATAAAAATAAGAATCAAATAGAAGAGATCTATCATGAAGGAGGATTGTAGTTTTTCCACTCCTCTCTTTATATCCATGCAAGATCTCTCCAAAGAGGTCAATCAAATGAAGAGGGAAATGAAAAAGGAGGATCCAAGAAGAATATTTTATGAGGAAGGTCCAAGCACTTCTTATCACCAAAAAAGAAAACTGAAGAACCATAGATATCCTCATAGATCTCCTATGCCCAATTTGTTTGAATAAGGTGAATGGTATAGTCATGAAGAAAGAAGGAACATGGAACCTAAGACTCATGAGACTCTCAGTCTATATCTTGAAGAGTACAAAGCACAGTCTAGAGCATTCAAGGAGAAGCTAACTCTCCAACAATTCTTCAAAATCAAAGAAGAAAGAGGATCCTATAACAGTAATAGAAGAAAGAGGCACAATAGATTATATTTGCTTACATTTGATGGATCTTCCTCAAGGAATGTTAAGGCTTGGAGGAAAGATTTAGATGCGTTCTTCAGGCTACATCCTATAGCTGAAAGAGAGGTTCTTCAGATTGCAGCACTTCATCTTTATGGTGAAGCCAATGATTGGTGGTTTGGTCACATGGAGCATGCAAAGGTGACTAAATATTCAGTTTTTTTTCACAAGTTGAGGAATAAGTTTGATGTGAGAAAAATAGAGATAAGTCATAAAGATTCATTGCATTCACCACCAATTGCAAAAGTACTTGTATCCAGAGGAGAGACGCTTGCATCTTTGCAAGATAGTCTTAATCTCTTGACACATGGATCCCATGTATGATTCAGGAGATGCATGAGGAGGAGGAGGTAGATTCCAGCGCTGGTACATTGATAGAAGATCAACCATCACTCTTACCAACAGTTGGAGAGACCCGTGTCCTGGTTGGGGGAACTCTTGTGGACTTGCAAGAGGTTCCCACACATCAGTTGATCCAAGGTATGCATGCACTTTCATCTCATATTGTTTCAGTACCTCTTATTGAAACTTATGGGGACATGCCATCAGGTCCATTACATGACCAAGGATTACAACAACATGCTAATTTGGAGCAATAGCATATCGTTGTGCAGAGGACCCTTGAGTTGATCAAGGAGGAGATCAAGAGCTATCCCAGTTCATCATTGTTGAGCTACATTCAACCCTTTGAGTTGAAGTGTAGAGTTTCAAAATATTGGATGAGCATGATCGTATGTACAATGGCTAGCTATGAGTTCAACAATGTACCTTGCCATGAGATAGCATATGTATCATCATGCATATCTGTAGCGATGTCACTTAGTAGCAGTGATGATGAGAGGGCCCATCATTCTTGGAGCATTTTGAAGGTAGCTTCAATCATGAAGCATTGGAGGTAAAGATGATAGATGGTAGACATCTTGAGATGAGGAATACTTTCTCCTTTCTAGATGACATTTTCTTAATGATCACTTCACAGCTCAAAGAGAAACTTCTACCTATTGCAGATCCAGAACCTCATCCAATGAGAATGGTTTTGGAGGGCCATTCGTGAAAATAAGATCTCATGGAGAGGTCTCATTGGAGGTCCACTTCAACATATCATTGAGTGAAAATTTCTTCATCAGTTTGAGGTGGATGGTATTCTACAATGGGAGGATACCATGTTTTTTCATAACATAATTCATCATCCACATTGGGATGAGTGGGTGAGGATGATAAGCAAGGGGTTGCATGACCACTTTGTTGGAAATATGATGCAGAGTGTTGTCCTTGATGGCAACCTACTTGATAAAGTTGATGGCAACCTACTTGATGAAGTTGTCCTTGATGGAGACTGACTTGTCCTATTTGTTAATGATGTAAATTTGATGTATCTACAGAGCAGTTCAGATGTAGTGGAGAAAGGAATTCCTGTAAAGGCCAGAGAAATGATGAAAATGGTATGTCACAAAGCATACGTGGGGTTGTAAAGGCGAAGTAGCTTATGTACGCAGAAAAGTACGTGCCAAGTAGCGTATGCCTATTTGCGCTCTAAATTTATAAAACCAGGGGACATTACCATGGTATTGGCCCACTGTATTGAATGTTGGATTATCTATTTGATCCTGTCCAGGAATACCATTAGCGGTTGAGTGGTTTTGACTCATGGTATTGACAAAGGAAAAATCTATATAAGGAGAAGAAGATCATAGTGTAAGAGGGTGTATAGGTCTGGGTTTTAATGAATACTTCACTCTAAAGTATATCTGCATGGAATGGGTAATATTTTATTGATTGATCTGAATTAATAATGCACCTATGAAGAAAATGATGAAGAGGGATCTCTAGATCTGAAATGACTATGTATTTTCTAGATCTGTTTATGGAATGTTTAGATCTGTGATCTGGAAAATCTTTGCGGAAGTAAAGGATGAAATCTGAGTTTTTTATCTGATCTGAAGAGCTGCACAGTCCTGAAAAGTTTCTGATATATACGTAGGTTCGTTTTATGAAAAGCGTGTGTATACGCGGGTCTGCTTAAAGAAAGGTGTGTATGGAAGTCAGGGTTTCTGAAGAATAAAATGCATTGAAGCATACGCAGGTTTGTCTCTATGAAAGCGCGTATATACGCAGGTTCAGTGAAGTAAAAGCGCGTATGGAATCTAGGTTTTGCTGAAGTATGTGGAATGAAATGTCTGATCTATTTTTTTGTTTTACTGTTATTTGTCAATAATGTATTCATACAGATCTGGGTTGTTTGAATGTTGAATATGTTGCTGATTATGTTGATTAAAGATCAAGTTGTTGGTTGATTGGTTGATGATTCAATGAATGAATTGATGGAGTTATAAGTTTCAGTTTGATGTATGATGAGCTTAAATGTGTGGAGTGGGTCCAGTCTGAAAATCTAATGAAAAGTGGCCTACAAGGTATGTTGTATGGAAGCTGATGGATCCAGTATGAAAATTGATGAAACGTGGTCCATGATGGTGCTGAGGGTCGAAGCCTTCAGTGAGGGGGTTGTAGCTCCCTTCCAATGGTAGCTGGTAAACGAGAGCAAGGGGTAGTAGCTCCCTTCCAGGAGAGGCTGGTAAACGAGAGCAGGGGGTTGTAGCTCCCTTCCAGGAGAGGCTGGTAAACGAGAGCAGGTTGTAGCCTTCTGCAGGTGGGTGCCTGCGTGCTGGTATGAGTCTGCACCAGTACATGATTGTAAGAAGTTTTCTTTATAATAAATATTGAATACAGAGATGACGGCAGCGGTGTTTTTCTCCTGAATTGGGTTTGCACCTTAAATCCTGGTGTTCATGTGTGTTGCTTATGTGTGATGATTTACTCTGTTCTTACTGCACATGTTTATTGCTTACTAAACATCTAATGAAATAATGATGTAATGATCTAAGTAAATAATTATCTGCATAATGATATCTTTGGTAATACGCAAGTTTTATTAAGGATACCCGCGTGTATACGCGAGTTTGTCTCAGTAAAGTAACGTATTGGTTTTAGATAAAGAAAAAGTAAACAGTTTTCAGTCAGCCCTAAATACTGATTCACCCCCCCGCCCCCCCCCCCTCTCAGTATTTTTCCCAACAATTGAAATCAGAGCAGGTTCTTCTGAAGGAGCTTGATCGCTTGAAGGAGATCCGTCACAATGGGAAGGAAGCAAAAGAAGAAGGCTACTCAAAGAAAGGAGATATCTCAGAAAACATGTGCAGCAGAAAATGAAGAAGATGAAACAGGTATTGATTGTTGTTCTTGTGATTCACTTTATTATGCATGCAATGGTGAAGATAGTGAAAGTAATGTTATGGATCTAGAAGAAGTTCTCAAGATTAAAGTTGAGAATCAACAAAGATAATCTAATGAGAAAGAATCTATCTACAAATATATGATCTCTAGAATGAATGGACAGATAAACAAGTATCAAAGATTGTACGATTATGCAACCAATCAAAGTGAAAGACTTGAAGCAGAAATCATATGTCTGAAAGCAGATCTCGAAACATCAAATAAGAAGAATGAAGAACTTCTACAATCATTTGAAGAAGAAGGACGTGAAGCAGAAATCAGCTCACTCAAAACAAATCTAGAAAAATCAAATAAGAAGAATGAAGAACTTCTACAAACATTTGAAGAACAAGAAAATGGGTTGAAAGAAGAGATTTTAAAATTGAATGATCAAGTAGAAGAAGGAAGAAGGGTCGAAGAAAGTATGAAGAAGAAATGCCAAATATTGGAGGTTGAGGTAAACATTTTAAAAGGTAAATTAGAAGAAAAAGATAAACTCTTGAGGTTTCAAGATAGTACTAAGATTCTGGACAATATTCTTAGTAGTCAAAGGTCTCCTTATATTAAATTTGTTCTTGGTTTTCATGAAACTGTTAAAGGAGAATCTAGTTCACAAGAAAATGCTAAAGATTCAAAGGATATCAAAGCAAAACCTGAAGTGTTGAAAGAAACAAAAGGTCAACCGACAATCATGAAATATCAAAAGAAACAATTACCTCCTTTGATAAATAATGTTGAATGCTTTAAATGTCATAATTATGGGAATGTTGCAGCCAATTGTAAAAGCAGATTGTTTCAGTAACAAACAAACAAATTCTACACAGAAAGGTACTCAGGTTTCTTTAAGGGATATTGTTTTTCATGCAGCAAGTATGGTCATAAAGCAACTGATTGCAATAGAAGAAAGAATAGAAAAACACATTATGATCCCTATGCTTACTTTTATGGTCACGCAAGATGTTATGCTTGTAAAAAGTATGGACATGTAGAAAAAGAATGCAGGATGAATAGATCTGGGAAATTGAATAACTTCCAGCACACAATAAGAAATTTCAAGCAAAGCTGGAAAAAGAAGGAGGACCGGTAAAAAACGTAGGGGATAATAATCTCACTGTAGTATTACGCTTCTAAAGCTTCCTTCTCATAAAGACTGCAGGGGTGATGTGAGATAAATTATAGGATTCAGTAATGTATCATCACAGGGGGAGCAATATATGGTGATTCCCATGGTTGGTTTGGTAATTATGGATATGTTTATTTCTAACAGTGCATCTGATGTGAAGATAAGACAGGTACAGGTGGTACAAATTCAGGGGGAGATGAAGTTGTGAAAATTTTCTGTATTTCACTTTCCATACGCGGGTTTCATGAACTAAAGCCGCGTATACACGCGAGTTCCAATGGAGACAGAAGCGTATGCTTTTCTGTTAAAGAAAACAGTGAAGATGGCTCAAGAACAGGAACACAGGTTTAGGGGGAGCACCAGTCTAACCTCTAATGATTGCATTGTTGGCATTGTATCTGCTTATTCCTTAGTTCTCGTAATACTCATGCTCAAATGATGATGACATGATACATGGTTTCTTATGATGAGATTATGGATGAGCCCTGATTGCTTTTTGATGAAGAGTATCGTTTTTTTTCACACATGGATGAGATGGAAGTCTTATGATTCAGAGATAAGGATAGATCATGCAGAGTTTGTTGCTGATGACTTTTGTCACGGTTGAGACCTTTTAATAATCCCTACACATGTTACATCATGATTATGAAATAAATAAATCATGAAGATCTTGATGGTAACAGATCACATGGATGATTGCTTGATACATATTGTCTATTGAAGAAGATTGTTCTCGTATGATAATTCCTCTTGAAGAATATGTTGATGTTGCAAAGAGCCTGAAGGTTTGGTTACTGATGTGCTTATGGTACAACTATTGGATGACACTTGAAAACATAGCTACATTGTCCTATCTATCTTCTCTCATATATTCCGGGGAAGCATTCGAATATCTCAGACAGAAGCTGGGAGTAGTCTCTGCCATACAGAAGATCAGATCTACTTAAATACAGAATATTAAATTGGATACGTGGATTTCATGAAGGACAGTCGCGTATATACGCGAGTTTATACACAGAAAACCGCGTATGGGTGTTTGCTGACAAATTTTTTCTGGGTCAGCATTCTTCAGCATAGATGTGGTGCTGATTGGTATCTCTGGTGATGTTTCAGCTCTCATATTTCTATTTCATTCTCTAATTTTTGATAAATATGCCTTGATGATTTGCTGTTGAAAGTGTTCAGGATGCACAAGCTAAGGGGGAGCATTAGCCTTGCTGAGAGTAATGCATTGTTGGCATTATGATGGTTCTGAAATATGATCTCTCTCTTGAGGTATTTTTGGTATTGGTTAGAAAAAGTCATATTTGTAATTTGAGGAAAAGGTTATGTTGAGACCTATGATGTAAATTGTAATATTCAGCCATGAAAGGATTTGTTCAAATTTGTAAAACCCACTTGGTTGGGTACTTGAGTCACATATGTAAATCCACTTGGTTGGATCATTAATGTAAGTATAAATTCCTTGGTGATAGGAAAGGTCATAGAGTCATGTACTTCATTGAAAAATATGTTTGAAGATTCAGCGTGAACTCAGGGGGAGCATGGTAACTTCAGTGCAAATCAGATCTACAGAACTCTTCTTTCTACAAGAGAAGAAAAACCTTGTGTTGTTTTTGATCTGCCCTTTGCCCTTGATGTAAAAGGGGGAGAGTATCATGGTGTCTGAATAATGGGTATAATCAATGTATCTATCTGTTGTGGTGATCAAACACCATCATGGTTGCCATCAAGTCCAAAGGGGGAGATTGTTGGCAATATGATGCAGAGTGTTGTCCTTGATGGCAACCTACTTGATAAAGTTGATGGCAACCTACTTGATGAAGTTGTCCTTGATGGAAACTGACTTGTCCTATTTGTTAATGATGTAAATTTGATGTATCTACAGAGCAGTTCAGATGTAGTGGAGAAAGGAATTCCTGTAAAGGCCAGAGAAATGATGAAAATGGTATGTCACAAAGCATACGCGGGTTTGTAAAGGCGAACTAGCGTATGTACGCGGAAAAGTACGTGCCAAGTAGCGTATGCCTATTTGCGCTCTAAATTTATAAAACCATGGGACATTACCATGGTATTGGCCCACTGTATTGAATGCTAGATTATCTATTTGATCCCATCCAGGAATACCATTAGTGGTTGAGTGGTTTTGACTCATGGTATTGACAAAGGAAAAATATATATAAGGAGAAGAAGATCATAGTGCAAGAGGGTGTATAGGTCTGGGTTTTAATGAATACTTCACTCTAAAGTATATCTGCATGGAATGGGTAACAGTTTATTGATTGATCTGAATTAATAATGCACCTATGAAGAAAATGATGAAGAGGGATCTCTAGATCTAAAATGACTACGTATTTTCTAGATCTATTTATGGAATGTTTAGATCTGTGATCTAGCGATTCTTTGCGGAAGTAAAGGATGAAATCTGAGTTGTTTATCTGATCTGAAGAGCTGCACAGTCCTGAAAAGTTTCTGATATATACGCAGGTTCGTTTTATGAAAAGTGCATTTATACTAAAGAAAAGCGCGTATGGTAGTCAGGGTTTCTGAAGAATAAAATGCATTGAAGTATACGCAGGTTTGCCTCTATGAAAGCACGTATATACGTAGGTTCAGTGAAGTAAAAGTGCGTATGGAATCTAGGGTTTGCTGAACTATGTGGAATGAAATGTTTGGTCTGTTTTGCTATTTTACTACTATCTGTCAATAATGTATTCATACAGATCTAGGTTGTTTGAATGTTGAATATGCTGCTGATTATGTTGATTAAAGATCAATTTGTTGGTTGATTGGTTGATGATTCAATGAATGAACTGATGGAGTTATAAGTTTCAGTTTGATGTATGATGAGCTTAAATGTGTGGAGTGAGTCCAGTCTGAAAATCTGATCAAAAGTGGCCTACAAGGTATGTTGTATGGAAGCTGATGGATCCAGTATGAAAATTGATGAAACGTGGTCCATGATGGTGTTGAGGGTCGAAGCCTTCAGTGAGGGGGTTGTAGCTCCCTTCCAGTGGTAGCTGGTAAACGAGAGCAGGGGGTAGTAGCTCCCTTCCAGGAGAGGCTGGTAAACGAGAGTAGGGGGTTGTAGCTCCCTTCCAGGAGAGGCTGGTAAACGAGAGCAGGTTGTAGCCTTTTGCAGGTGGGTACCTGCGTGCTGGTATGATTCTGCACCAGTACATGATTGTAAGAAGTTTTATTTATAATAAATATTGAAGATAGAGATGACGACAGTAGTGGTTTTCTCCCGAATTGGGTTTCCACCTTAAATCCTGGTGTTCATGTGTGTTTCTTATGTGTGATGATTTACTCTATTCTTACTGCACATGTTTACTGCTTACTAAACATCTAATGAAAGAATGATGCAATGATCTAAGTAAAGAATTATCTGCATAATGAGATCTCTGGTAATACGCAAGTTTTATTAAGGATATATGCATGTATACACGAGTTGGGTTCAATAAAGTAGCCTATGGGTTTTAGAGAAAGAAAACGTAAACAGTTTTCAGTCAGCCCTAAATACTGATTCACCCCCCCCCCCACCCCCCCCTCTCAGTATTTTTCCCAACACACTTGTAGAGATATGACATAGGCCAGAAAGGAGCTTAGTTGTGCTGGTTGCTCTTGGAGAAGTATGGTTACTACCCAATGACACATATTTTCATGATCCATGCCTTACACAATGCTCATGTAATGAAGAAGGAGGCATAACTACACTGGCTGCTCTTGGGTGAGTATGGTTACCACCCAATAGCTCATATTTATTTGACTCATGCTTTGTGTATCCATGACAGAATGAAGAAGAAGAAGGAATTTTCATTTTGGTTGAGAGAATTTGGCCATCACATGAAATCTCCCATGTTTATGTGTTTTGTATTGTTTTTAATATGGCATAATACTCTCATGATGTGTGATAATGGAGTTTTTCTGTATTGGGATGATATGACATTCCATATGTCCTTCAGTATGTTGTTGTTTCTCTATGATTCAAATGATGATGTGAAGAGGCAACAAGAGATCTTATTGTTGTGTCTTGTATTGGGGGACTTTGGTCCTACATACTCCCCTACTTTTCATGATAGTGTTGGAGGATGGAAACAAGAGGCACTCCTCTAATGGCTCTTACTTGGAGAGTATGGACACCATACTTGGTACCTTCATGGTGTGGTGTGGCAGCAGGGAGCATTGTTGCGTTGGCTACTATTGGGAGAATATGGTTTGACATATTTGTCTACCCATATATCTCTACTTATTCTTTTGTACAATGTTGGGATGGTGCTTAGATCCAACAAGGCCAACAAGGCTAAGGATGGAGGTATGAAAAGCCTCTTTTTACTTCATGTAGCATGGGATGGAGGATTACTTTGTGAGTTGGAAATTTCCTTTTGTGGGAGGAACCATCTATTTTTATATATCTCATGGATTATGGAGGATGTTGGATAGCTTGTGGTTGTCACTTAGAGCTTCATGATTAAGGAGGGACATCTAGCTACATAGTTAGACGTCACTATAGACATTCTAGAGAGGCAAATTTAGTGCTAGGCATACATAACTCATTCCATAAAATGGGGAGACCTTCCTTGTGTGGATGCCATTTGGAGGGGGGCATATTTCTCTAACATCTACTTTTGCAGTGGCTTGAGGACAAGCAACATTTTTCCAGGGAGGACTGTAATATTCTCAAATTTTCACATGATATTTGGAATATTAGAGTTCTTAATAAACTTAATAAATTAAGTAAATAAAAGGGTGGAGGGACCCACAAACCTCAAAGATGAATAAAATCCACTTTTAATGTGTGTATGTGGATATTCTAGATCTATATCTAAAATCATGGAGTAGTGAAGCAGCTCCATTAATGATAAAGTAGTGGAGATCATTTCTCATTTATGAGATAGATCATGGAGGATGAAACAGTCAAATAAGATCAAGGATCTTAAATATAAAATCATATGGATATTTGAAGAGGTCAACTGAGATCATAGTGCATTTAAAGTAAGATCATAAATCACTTATGATAAGTTATTGGAGGAAGTGATGCATTTAATGCACACATGATGGAGAGGGTGATCACCCTATGTGAACATGATGGAGGACATGGAGAAACAGCGCAGTCAACCATGGAGACATATGTCCACATGTACAGTGGAGTTTTGGAGTGGGCCTAGAGTATGGAAGGCACATGATCTATATAATGAAGGTGGAGGCACAATAGAAGGAGGATTTGGATACTTGGATTATTCTTTGATCTGTTTAGATCTGGATTTGACAGGTGACATATCCATGCACTCTTATGTTGTTTAGATAAGTTTGGAGTGTTTTTTAGCACAGGTTGTTCCCAAGTGGGAATCCCACCCTTACCCATAGAGGACTTGTGTGCCTACTTTGGGAAGGTCTTCTATTTAGCTCTATTCCTTATCAGTCATTGGTGTCATCTTTAGGAGGTTATTTCTTGCACTCTAGCTAGGAAACTAGTGGAGGATTCATCCTTAACTTTTTTCTTCATATTCAGTCTTCCAGGAGCAAAAGATCTATATCATGCATTCAAGCCATTGTATTTTACCTCCATATAGTAGCAGTCCCTTCAAGGATTCCACAGTCCAGTCCTGTAGTTCTCTTGGAGGAAGGAAGTTTCTAGTATTTCAACGAGAAATCCTGTGAGGGATCATCTCCTCACATTGTATCCATTTTTTCCATCATTCAGGAGCCAATTTGACATATTTAGCAGTAGGCTATTGAGCCTCCCTCTCTAATAGAACATTTTTTTGAAGTTGTTGATCATCCAACAACTATTTTAGTGGAGGAGATTGGAGGAGCTAGATCTTGAGCTTTCAGCCCAAGGATATAGTAAAGGGATCATCCCTTCTTGCATAGATCTGATTGTGCATCATTGCAGCCATCATATCATCAGATTATGCAGCAGATCTGCATACCCAACAATATATTGGTGAAGCCCTAAGAGGGTGGTTTTCTTAGGTTGACAGAATTGAGAAACCCTTTCTGGGTTCTCTTGGGTAGCCATCATAGAGCCCAGATCTTTGTTTTCAACATCATCAGAGCTCCCATTCTGTCTAGATATAACTTTCTATCTTTATGGAAATTATAATCCCAACATTTGTAGCAGGGACAACACAATTTACCTTCCAACAATTTAGCAGTTACGCAGTCCCTCTTGTAGGATCATTTCAGGGTCATTCTATGCCATCTTTTTGGCTTGAGTGTCTCATATTTTGAGCACTGTTGTACTTATTTTTCACCTCCCATATAGCAAAATGGCTCAGCTATTTCTGTTCATTATGTTGTATATTTAGATTTATTGTTTACTTTTTTGCAGTTCTTATATTGTGTTTTAGTATTATTGCATTATCCCTTTTTGGATATTATAATTTCTTCTTTGTGGCTTCAGGCCGCCATGGTCCAATCTCTTGAAATAATGGTAAGATCTTCATGCAAGTCAGCCTCACATCAGGTACAATTTTTTGGAACATTTTGGTATTTCTACTCCTCCAAATGCCCCAAAATATATATAATGGGAGCGATATATAGTCCTTTTGACCCTCTTTCCATCTTGTGATACACGAACCAATAAATGATATATCCACAACTATATTTATTTTGAAATAATATGACACCTCATTCTAAATATTAAAAGCAAAGGAACAAGCAAAGAAAAGGTGCACCACCTCTTCATTCGCCACTCTACACATAGGAAAAATTCCCAACCCTTAGAATATCCATCTAGAGAGATTCTCCCATGTGAGAATTTTATTATGATGAAATAGCCACATAAATCATTTCAATTTTAGCGGAGCTTACCAAGGATTGGAGATACTAATCCTGTACCCCTAAGAAATATAAGAATATGTCTTTTTAAACAAAATATTACCTTCAAACTCATTTTCACCCCATGTTAGTCGACATTTATTCTCCAAAAACATGCTACCCACATGGTAAATAATATATCTATACCACTCCCACTTGGCCTCAAAAGTCACAGGGAGCTAAAGATAACTAGAGTGTGGACATGATGGAGAGGATAATAGCTATTTTCAATGACAACCAATGTGTCACAGATAATCTTGGTCAGAATCATCGAGATATTGTAATATGGGCACCGAGAGGAGATGATCTCCTACCAAACCTTTAATGGAATCTAGGTCAATGACAATCTTCTCACCCCTACCTACCTCTTATCTGAATTTTTTCCTAGAAATGTTTCAATATAATTTTTGGCAAGATAGTGAATTTAAGTTAGTTGAAAATCCTAATTGAAATAGGCTTATCCACATCTATGAGTGCTCAATGTTAATCTTTGTAGTATCCTTTAGCTATAAGTATTAATCATCATGTAGTAACCTCATCATTACCTTGTAGTAATTTTATCATTGACCTACTTCCATTTTTATTTTGTCCATTAAATACCACTCTATTCTCATCCAAAAAAACAAAATGTAAAGACAACTTCTACTTCATAAAGACCTTACTAACTAATTTCTCTTACACGTCTGACTTTGTAACCTAACGTTATGCATTTGACTTATAAAAGACATAATCATCCCCATATGATATGCATGGAATGTTTTTCTTCGAAGTACACTAACAATGTTTGGAATGTTGAATCACTTGAGAATATATGATTTGAAGAATAAAATTTTGGTGGATATATATATATATATATATATATATATATATATATATATATATATATATATATATATATATATATATATATATATATATATATATATATATATATATATAATTTAATTTAATTATTATTTAATTTACATTTTAATTAAAAATATTAATCATATAAAAAAAATATTAAATTTTAATAAAAAAAAACTTTTATAAAATTATATCATAATTTTCAAAAATGACTCAAGTATGTATATATGTCTGACTATATGAATTTTAACCCAAGTGAAATAATCATAAAATGGAAGCATATGAATTTTAAGTATAAAAATAAGAATTTATCAATTTGTATAATTTAAATTTATTTTGAACCATTGTCATCATGTATTCTCATAATGTAAGTGTGTATGTATTTTTTTCCCGTAAATTTGTTATAATTCTTTGTTAATACATACATACATAGATATATATATATATATATATATATATATATATATATATATATATATATATATATATATATATATATATATATATATGTTGTGACTATTTGGTTAGTAGTCAAGAGATGAATAATTTAAGTTTAAATTTTTATTTTTGTATAGAAGATCGCAACATTAACTTTATGAAAAATGTTCAATATATTAATTTAATATTGTATTGCATATAATAAAATTTAGCTTAGTATTTAATTTCTATATTATTTTTTTATTTTTAGAAATATTTGAAATTTAAAACTTTTTTAATAATGAGATTTTTTCATTTTAATTGAAAGGTTTAGAAAAAAAACAAGTGCTTTCATATTGGTTCATATTGGTTTACAAAATACTCTAGACTTGAAAAGTTATGGAAAATTACATGGAATATTCCATCAATATTATGTAAGGACATCATTTCATAACAAAAATTTCTTAAATGAAAAACCTATCTAATATTTCAACAATACAATTTAAGTCTTTTCTCTTAGTAATCCAAAGAAATCATTTTTTTTAAGTTTACTATCTACTATATTGTAGGCATCCTGGAAAGAAAAAATACCTTCTTTGAAAATATCATTAGACCAAACCCTTGCCATTTTTCCTTCTTTTGAATAACATTATCTTGAAATCTACATCTTGTATCCAATTATGACATTCATAGAACTAATTTTCCATGAGGATGCATCCCCAAGAGTGGGGGCCATTCCTCCTATGTTTCTCATGCTTTGAGGGAAAGGGGAATTTGGGGAAATATTTCCTCATGTCCCCCTTTGGAGAAACTCAGGGACTGTCTTAGCAAGATTATTACCTAAGAGAGGAAAATTGGCTCTTTAAAAAATTTCAAAATATTTCTAACAGAGATTTTATCTCATCTCATATTCATTGATGATATCCTTTTTATTTGGCTCTAGTCCCTCTCAAGATCATCATTATTTCGAAAGTATCTTCTTATTTTATGGAGTTTCTACAAGTCTTGTTATCAATTTTCAGAAGCCATGTCTTATATATGATAGTTTGGATCCTGATATTTTGATCAAAGACATGACTCTCTTTCCTTTTGAATTCAAACATTGGGTACCTATTATATTCTTTGTAGGACTATACCACACATTGTAAAATGTGTAATGTGTAGTAAGGGGGTGGTAGTTCCCCCTTATTTGAGGGTTTTGGTGTAGCACCCCCGCAAAATATTTTTGGGAAATAGCTTGCATCTATTTTTTATAATTTTTTATAGACAATTTTTGCAGAAATTGGCTTTTATTGCATGGTGGTTTTTCCCATGGTTTTATACTTCCAATCAAGGAACTATCATTGTATTCTAATGTTGAGTAAATGGATTGAAAGTTCATGGATCCCATAGGATATATATTGTATAAAAGAGTGTATATATTAAAAAATATTATTCATTTTCCCATTTGTAGGTTTCCAAGATAATATTTATGTTTATGTGTGTGTTTTCAATTGCATCTTTTCTATTTTATTAAGAATCGATTTGTGGTAATTAATTGTACAAGGTTAAAACATAAATTTAGTATCAGTGGGATGTCTCTGTGGCTAAGAGTTTGGATAAAACATGTGTTATACCTTATTACAAAGGGAGATATATGGAAGTGATTCTTATGGTGAAAAGTAAATGGTGATAAATTCAAAGATAGAGAACAAGAAATTCAATGGAAGAGCTTTGAGTTATAGAAGATCAAAAAGGAAGATTCGTTGATGTACATAGATAGGTGGATCACTATGGATCTAGGTATTTCACTAACATGTATGTCAACAAAATACTGGGCCAAGTTGGATTAAAAGGAAAAGGAAAAAATATGTTTGTGTCTCTTAGATTCAGCATTACTCATGTTTCAAGGGAAGCTACAACACACTATTTGTGGGATAAGCTATGTTCTTTGTATTAGTGTAAGTCCCTGATGAACAAATTGTTCTTGTGAAGAATTTTTATAACCTAAGGATGAATGATCAAGATTCAGTGACAAATTATCTCAATGTCTTCAATATTGTGGTAATTCAACTATTATCTATTAAGGTTAAGATTTTAGATGAAGATAAGTGCAATGGTTTGTTATTTTCTATACCAAACTCATGGGATAGTCTCAGTTGTTTCCATAGGTAGTAATGTAACTACTTTAAATTTTTATGGAATAGTCTCATCCTTGTTGTCAGAAGAGATGAGAAAAAAAAAACATGGAAAGATGAAATGGAGATGCCTTGTTTATAAGAGGATGCTCCTAAAAACAAAATTAGAAATAAGTCCTCAAGTGGGAGATATAAATCTATAAGATTATCTAATATCTAATAAAGTATAAAACGATATGTTAGAAATGTGGAAAAGAAGAGAATTGCAAGAAATATTGTACATCTAAAATTCCTAACAAAGGGAAGGTATCGGAAGATGCTCCCTTTGTAGAAGCAAAAAAATGCTCATATAAAGGAGGGGATGTGCACTTTGCTTCTTCAAGTACACATGTAGACCATAAGGCATGGCTCTTCAACTTAGGCACATCCTTTCATATGAGTCCTCATGATCCAGGTGGATATTGGCAGCCACCCACCTATTCCAATATTTTGACCCCCACTATTGGTTCTTTCAATTTCAACACAACTTAATATTTTTAGTAGTTTTTCGGGTCCTGTACTTCCAGAGCCATTTTGAGGCCCTAAAAGACGTTTTTTTTGGAAAAACTGAGAGAAACGTGGAATTTCCTTCCATGTTTCTCACATCAAAAGTTTTATTCCTCGAATACATATTTATAACAAGGTATTGTGCATGTAAAATGGAGATTGTATGCTAAAGTTATGTCCCCAGGAAGATTGATGTACCAATTTACCCAAACAGGGCCAATAGTTTTGGTGCTTCATCTCCTAGGGTTAGGTTTTTGGATAATTATTATTTTCCATTTTTTCTAAACAATAAATAGGCCTTCGGGCCTCATTGTAACAGAGTTCAGAGGCCTTTAACCTCCACATCGCTTCTCAGATATAAACTACCAGTGCCCCAGCTATTTTATTTTCATTATGTCTATAAACATATTTATGTTATTTGATATTAGTGAAATGAATTTTTATTTCCGCTCCATCTTTGTATTTATCATTATATGTGTATTTTGTTGTGTTCTTGCATAAATCCAGATTAGTGGTATTAGAGTAGTCTGTTATTTCTTTTTTTTTCTTTTCATGTCCCCAACGAGGTTAGGGTATAAGGATTTTGGGCTTGATCTAGTTGAACCCTTGCAAGATCAGCCTCGCAAACCCCGATGAACTCCCATGGTGGAAGAAAAGAAGACGAGGGAGCAGGAAATCCTATCAAAATATTGCTCGAGGAGGCCCTCGAGAAAAAGAGGAATGCGATGATGGATAACTTAGCCTAGATCCTTCAACAGTTGCCCACCTACGATGCATCTACATCTAATAGCCACTCTAGAGGTGCCACTGCTTTCAAGGTACAAGTCAACTTTTACATTCCTATATTTGAAGGCTAGATAGATGCAGATGTCATTATAAATAGATGGTTGAATTTGTTGGAAGGGTGTTTCTCAGTCCATGATGTCTCCAACCGAGAAAATATTATTTTTTCACTCTTTAAAGCTGCCCCCCATGTCAAGGACTGGTGGGAAACGTACTGTGAGAAAAAGCACTAGAGGGATCCCTCTTTGTTCTCGGCCCTACCCACTTGGAATTCATTCTGAGACGGCATCAAGGAACAATATTACCCCATGGGGAGATATGAGGACAAGTAAATTCATTAGAACATGCTGTGGAAACAAAGGGATCAAGATATGCACGAACTGCCGAATCTATTCCATACCCTACGCACAAATTTGGGTATTAAAGATTCAGATATACATTTGGTGCTCAAGTACCAATTTTTTTTGCACAGATACATTCAGGAGGAAATGGAGTTCCTCGACATTACCTCACTTGGCACGGCATACCACTATGCCTCCAAGATCGAGCCTAAATTTACGCAGAAGAAGTGAGACAGTGGATTTGCGAATCCGAAGCCAGGGAAAGGCACCCCTAAACCACAGAACAAGGGGAAAAGCTAAAGTGGGGCAACTCAGAACAACACCCCAGATCCAAATAAGGACACGGTAAAGTGGTGTGAATTTCATAACAGCCCCACTCACAGCACAAACAACTGTCGGGCCAAACAGTCGTTGGTGGCCGAAGTGAAGGCACCCAAATCAGATGAATGTCCTTATCCTAAGTCAAAACTAGACAAGGGTGATGAAAAATGGAACCATATCATTGATTCAGATCCCAATACCATTTTTTCCACCACCAAGCTCCAAAAGGAGGATCCCAAGGATCCAGAAGAGGGGGAGATCCTCTTCCATTCACAGATGTGGGTGAAGGGTTCTGCACTGCAATTCCATGTCGATAACGGAAGCCAAAATAACCAAATTTCAGTATAGTTCTTGAAGCGTCTCATCTTACTGACTTCAACACACCTACGATTGTATACCATTGGGTGGCTTCACCAAGGAAGATATATTTGTGTCCACTGGTAGTACCACCTTCCGTACAACATCAATTCATTCATGGATGAGGTACTGTGTGATGTTTCTCCTCCTGATGTGTCTGATGTATTATTGGGCCAACCATACTTGTGCAAGCGACATGTTGTGTATGATTCTAGGCCTCCTTCTATTGTTATTTCTTTGGGAAATAAATTGTATAGGATACCAGAGGTAGTGCCGCCTCTTGCAATATCTTTGACTACTGTAAAACAACACAGTAAGATTGTTTCCCAAACCAGGAAATTTATTTTCATTACGAATATCCCATAAAAAAAAGAATAATATTATGGCCACAACCTCGAAATATGGCTCCCCTACAAGGCATTAGCAGATGGAAAAATTCGTGGAGGAAGATGAGGACATTTTCTCCTCACCCACAGAGGTTCCTCTACACTGTCAGGTCAAGCACTCCATTGATATGACCCCAGGCCTGCGACTTCCTGATATTGCCATACCTGATGTGACCACATAAACATAATCCACACATGTACTATCTGATGTTGATAAATAAACCAAATTTATATAATGCATTCAGCACGTCCACCAGCAAGTCCATAAAATATTTGACAAATCTAATACCAATTTCAGCAGAAGTTGGCTCATCCCATGGAGGAACTCAATGCATTGGGGACCATTGCTTCCTAAGTAGGGAGGAATGATCTAGGTGGATATTGGTGGCCACCTACCTATTCCATTTGGACCGCCACCATTGGTTCTTTCAGTTTCAACACAAAATATTATTTTTAGCAGTTTTTCAAGTCATGAATTTTCGAAACCGTTTTGAGGCCCTAAACGAAATTTTTGGAAAAATCAGGGGCAACATGGAATTTACTTTAATTTTTATTATATAAAAAGTTTTATTCCTTGGATATTTCTTTCTAACAAGGTATTTTTTGTGTCAAACGGAGATTTTATGCCAAAGTTACGTCCCCGAGAAGATTGATGTACCAATTTACCCAAATGGGACCCATAGTTTTGGCGCTTCATCTCCTAGGGTTATTTTTTTGGATGTTTAGGGTTTTCCATTATTTCTCAACAATAAATAAGCCTCTGAGCCTCATTGTAACACATTTTAGAGGCCTGCAACCACCACATCTCTTCTTAGACATAAGCTACCAACACCCTAGCTAGTTTATTTTCATTATATCTGTAAACATATTTTTGTTATTTGATATTAATGAAATGAATTTTTATTTCTACTAAATCTTTGTATTTATGGTTATATGTGTATTATGTTTTGTTCCTACATAAATATGGATCACCTCACATGGTGTGGTTTTGTAAATATGAAAGATTTGATGGTGGTGATGTTTTCTTAGGAGATGACTCAAAAACTAGAATCATTAGACAAGGAAAATTTTAGTTTAAGCTCATGGGTGGAAGGATTATAAAATTTCATGTTGTTATGCATTTTAATTTAATGATTCAACAATTCCATTGTTCTTAATAGTTTAGAAAAAGAATGAAAAAATTCCGCAACTTATGGACAAATGACTATGTTATGGCATCAAAGACTAGGAAATATCTGACATAAGGGCCTTAGAATACTACAAAGTAATGACATGGTAGAAGGTATGTTTAATTACTCTCTTTATTTTGACTTCTATGAATATTTTTTATTTTGGAAGTAAAATTGGGTGAGATTATCCTCTAGTTCTAGAAGGTCCGAAGGGAATATTACATTTGGTTCATAGTGATGTGTTTAGACCCATGTTGGTTCCATCAATGGGTAAATATATTTACAACGTCTAATTTATAGACAAATTCTCAAGTAATACATGGATTTATTTCATCATGAAGAAATCTAAAGTCCTTGACAAGTTCAGATAATATAAATCTCTTGTGCAAAATCAAACATGGAGGAAAATTAAGGTGTTGATAACATATAATGGTAGAAACTTTTATGGGAATGAATTTGAAGATTTCATTAAGAGGCATATATATTAACGAAGAATAATAATCTATACACACCTTTGCATAATGGAGTTTCAAACAAGATCAATAGGAGGTTAATGGAGAAAGCAAGGAGCATGCGCAATGGTGCTAAGTTAGGACATGAATGTTAGAAAAAGGAAGTGGAAATTACATGTTATCTGGTAGCTATATTACCCTCAACAGAATCAGATTACTTTACTCCACATGAGGTATGATTGTGTAAGACAAGTTCTCTTAAACATATTAGGGTATTAGGTGGTGATCCTTATGTACATGTTCCAAAGGAGAATACGATTAAGTTAGATAAGAAAATTGAAAACTGTATATTTATTATATATAAAGGTGGTCTAAAAGGTTATAAGATTTGGAACCTAGAAACTAGGAAGGCTGTGTGTATTATAGATGTGGTATTTAGAAAATTAAAATAGGAAGCTTTACTAAGCGAGAAAGAAATAGAAAAGATAGGCATTAAATTAAAGTATGAAGAATCATACTCTATATGGGAATAGGAACCAAAAGAAGAGAAAACATAGACTCCAACACTAACGAGATTGGTTCAAGAAATAATGCAATGAGAAAGGTATACTCCATCCATTTCCATTAAAAAATTATTATTTTTATTACTAATTATGACCCTATAACTATTAAGGAGGAAGAGAATGAAAAGTATGGAAAATTCTAGAAAAATACCATGGTTGAAGAAATGGAAGCATTTGACAAGAATGAGGCTTGGAATCTAGTGGATTTTCCAACTATAAGAAATCCCATTGGAAGAAAATTGGTGTTTAAGAATAAGTTGAATACAAAAGGTAAAGTGGAGAAATACAAAGCCTGATTATTAGAAAAGATTTATTCCTAAGGGAATTGACATTGGTGATATTTTTTCTCCTATTTCAAAGTTAACTTATATTATATTTATTTTATCTATCCTTGCTTCTTTTAATCTTGAATTAGAACAAATGGATATCATGAAAATGTTCCTATATGGGGGTCTTGAAGAATAAATCTACATGAAGCAGTGATAAGGGTTTGTTGTTAAGTGGAAGAAAGAGCTAGTATGTAGGTTAGAAAAACCCCTATATAGGTTAAAGCAATCACCAAGGATCTGGTATAAAAAATTTGATACTTATATAAAGGGAATTTCCTTCACAGGGAGAAAAGAAATCATTATGTATATTTGAATTTAGTTGGTGACCATGTCATTTACTTGATCTTGTATGTGGATGATATGTCATTGATTGAAAATGATTGTGTAAAGAAAAAAAATTGGGAGAATGTTGGGTATGTGTTATATTATTTATCTACTATCCTTATGCACTATAACATATGTGATGTGTAGAGGGGGGTTCATAGGTGTTAACACCTGAAAATCGTACAAGAAAAAGACATTATAAAATGTCAAGAAAAAGGTACAAATAAAGAATTACAGGGAAGAAATACATTACAGGAGCTGAAATTTTTTAATTTTCCTAAGGTCAGCAGGAACATTTTTGGACCGCACACAGGAAGCATTGTCCCAAGGAAATCATTGCATTTTTTTCTTCGATAGCCACAAAAAACATCACGACTATCCCTCCAATATCTGCACAGTCTTGGGGATACAGAATGTCACCATCCGGGACCAATTGGCACACTTGGAGAAAAATATTCTCACTCAACCTAGCCAAGTGCAATCACCTTTGAGCACCTTGAGGCTTTAGTGCAACACACAAATGAATCATACCCCTGCTCTTGTGTCAAAATCCACCTCATACCAAGAGGAGGGAAAATTTGAATTTTTTTTATAAAATCCAGCCATGGGAAGAGAAATGGAAGATACATTGTTATTTTGGCCAAATTGTTCACCAAAAAACCATATTTTTTTATCGAGCAACAAGAGGATTGGAAGGATTCATTTGTTTTCCATCCAACACCTCAATCCAAGAGAGAAGAGTTCACCACGTGTCCATCGATCTACCATCCTTTGAGAGGGAAGAGAGGCTTTTTGAAAACTTGAGGGGAAGAGACCCCCTTGTCTTGGATATTGGAGCTTTGTAGCTCGAAGGATCCACTACAAGAGATTTAGAATTCTATATTCTACTACCACCATCACCTAATAAAGGGAGAGATCTCTCCATTGTTGAGTTATTAGTGTGTTTTCTCTATTGAGCATGTTTCTTGTGCATGTTGTTTTGTTTTTTGTTTCATTTTTTATGTAGCATGCTATGTTTCCATTTAACTTATCTTATTACATGTTGAACTTGTTCCACTAACATTTGACAAACCACTTTGACTTGCGACTTGCTTGTAGGTAAGAAGCCTCCCTACTAAGCATAGTGTATTCCGTCTATGCATGCGCCGAATACACTACCATAGGAATGGCAACTCCACTAGATTATTTCTTTTAAGTTAATGGTTGTTGATGTAAGTCCTTTTTCCTGCTCAAAATTGCTGCAAATTCACTCCTTCATCCTCTCATCACTTTCAGTAATCCTCAGTGAAAAAAAATTTCTCAAAGAAGGAGGATTTTCTTTGCTTCTGCCCGACCGCACGCATTTTGTTTAGACAGACGTGTGGTTCTTTGTGCATTTGGGAGAATAAGCTGCACAGTAGACAGTAGGCCCATTTTTCACTTATTTTCCTCATTGTTTTGTAGTTGTAAGGTGTTGGCAACCCATAATAAATTTTCCATCACGGTGCTCTCGTATTTCATGACTGGTTAGGACACTTATTTAATAGAGTTTATCCTAGCAACTAATTATTTTTAATTTTAGTTTATTGTTTTTGCTGATCACACATAGTTTAAGTAGGGGAAAGTAAGTGGCCTTAAATCCACATACATTGTCTGAAAAAATGATTTACTGGTAAAATATATAGAACACATAGAGTAATTAGAAGAAAAGTAAGTGGCTCATACATCCACACATCTTTAGCTAATTTTTTCATTAGATTAGTTAAATTTTTTCATTAGGAATCGGGCCAGGAACAAACTATTAAAAAGAAAGCAAGTAATCTCTACCACCCTTGTGTTGAGGCAGTAAATCCCCTCTACAGATAGAGGTGATCCCACTAGCCCTAGAGTGGGTCTAGCAACAATTTAATCACGCAATGATGTTGGTTCCTAGTTACAAGAAAGACAAAGATCATGACAAGTAGCCTACCTCAAATCCCACGTTGTTGTTGTCGAGGAAGAAGCGGTGTTCTTCGTCCCTAGCCTGACAGATCACATTCCTTCCATTCGCTCCGTCTAGACACCTGTACACATGCAAAGAAACGACAACATACAACGTAATACTTAAAGCATGTAACTATATATCAGTCAAATAGGATATAATTCATTGCATTTCATAAAAGAGTAAACGCACGAATGGAACCAAAATCAGAGTCGCTTATATTAAAGATGACAAAAAGGGAGATTAGAACCAAATGCTCTCATGCTATGACCTTCCTTCAACGGGGTTTGTAGTGGAGTGCGTCTCAACGAAGCCTGTCGGGAATTTGGACAAAGCTCTCTCTTACGAGGTTCTCCTCGGCTCTGCTCTCAATAGTTTCCCAGCTATATTTTTCCTCCCACAAGTTCAGCTAGCTTGCTAATGGAGAAGGAAAGATTTTATAGATGGAGGAAGGGAATTTGGGATCCCTATAATCATGGGATAGGTCCTACCTCTTAGGAAGGTTCCATGAGAGGTGGAAAACCACTTCCTATACATGGAGATCCAGAGCCAAACCACTCAACTTCTTTTGATGATTCATTCTGGAGTTTGTTAGAATCAAACTTCTGCCATTTATTTTTCAAAAACATTCCTTAATAGGCTTGGTGCAAGTGAAACACGGGGACAGAGCGACAACTGGCGCGCCCTCTACTGTGGATTTCCCCCATTGGCGCGAGGTATGAACTAGCTAGTCGTGCCAAGGCTAAACATATGTTTTTAGGGTTTTCCAAAGGAAATTTTCTTCAGGAGAATGTTTATCCTTATGTAGGAGGATGTTATGAAGGTGATTTCAGGACATTTTACTATTCACAGGTCACAAGAATAGTCCTCCAATGTGCGGGATGAGGGATTGCAGGGACGATGAAAAAATACTGTGTAACAGATGCCCCCTAAATCATGAGGTCTGAGAGAGAGGGAGGGGTGAAATGCTTTATGAGAATGCACCCAACCGAAAACACTGTCGTTGGAAAACCTGCAAAGACAAATACAACTGATATCTTTGATACATGATATGTGGTATGGGCACAACCATCCATAATAGAGTGTACAAAAATTGGGATCCAAGGTATGGACACAGCCATCCAATAAATAAGGATCAACAAGTAGACTCAGGTATGGTCATAGCCATCCAATCGAATGAGTCATGTAATAAATCATAATAATCCACAAATAATCCGCAGCCTCGAAGTTTATCAGACAAAATCTAGGGTCTTGCGTTCCATCTCGACCCGAACAGAGTACAAGTTCGAGCATGCGAATATGTGAGTTGAAGTCGAACATGCGAGAACATCGTCTGATTACCAGCCAATAATGAAATTCATTAACAAACGCGAGAGAAACCACCAATAATGACGATGGCTCTCAAGGTACAAGAGGTACAATCCACAGAATGTGAACAACGAGTTGCGGTCGAACACTCACAGAATCATCCGATCAAAGGTCAATAATGAAAACCTTGCATCGAATATGAAGAACCTTCCATTGAGGCATGCAGGCTCCAAGGTACCTAAAGGGAGTCTATAGACCAACTTCCTGGATAATGAGCTAAATTCGACAGGAAGTGCCCTTGATCGAAGGTGGGCCATAGTGTTTCCCACATCATCGACACGAGATAGAGGGACATAATGTTTTTGAATCAAGACCAACAGAGAATAAGAGGGAGGTTGAAAACTGCAGAGGCCAACTTCTCTTGAACATATCGGTGGCATGACATTTGGCAATATTTGACATCAAATGATCTGAGGTCATGGTGACGTGGCAAAGAACAGATGAGCAGTCAAAAGAGATTACCCAAACCCATGGAGGCAAGCCGATAACGAGATGAGATGTCCCCAACCCGACACGAATGCAAACAAGTGCCATGTTCAAGAGTGACATACTGCCGACACGACTATAATACTAGTTCCATTTTCCCCCACCACTTCTGGCAAGTACCCCAATTATTTTTTAAAGCAAGCTTGAAGGGGATAGCATGTGCTTGCGATATAAGTTTTTCCTTCGGAAAAATCCATCCTAGTAAATTTAACGAGCCCTAGGAAGGAGGAACTCGAGTAACGTCATTACGACGAAGTCCAATGTCATCAGTTTTTAACGAGTCTGACAAAGGAAGAACTTGGCATCTTTTCATGTCTATATATTTTGAAAAGACATCGAAAAATAAAACTCTAGCAGTCCCTTTTCGTAGATAGTCCCTCATATCTGAAAAGGTAGAAAACTACATTTGAGAGAACCTCCTAGTCGCGATGGGCTAGGGTATTCCTTTTTCGTAAATAATCTATCCCAGCTCGAAAAATGGGTAAACATATACTGGGTAGATATTGCTTCACAACCAATTTAACGAGTTCAAAACAACAAGCGACTCAGAAATATTTTCAGTTTTCAAGAGTCAATAAAGAGTTGAAAGATGACTCCTCCTGGGGGAACGAGTGGTATAAAGGGTAGCAACTAGTTCTGGTAATGGTGGAACTACTCTAAACAAATAAAGGTCGAGAGGTTGGCTAATAAGACCACTCATTGCAGTGGTTCCTCAGGAATGGGTAAAACAACCAAGTAAAAGCATATGATTGGCCGAGCAAATAGGGATGATGGAATGAGAGAACCAAGGCTTATCTGGCAAAACAGGCTGATAAAATGGAAATCACAAGAGGTAAAATGGGAATGGTTTCATTTTACACAAGATTGAAATCAAGAAACTCTGCTTGAAGTTGGTTTCATTTTTACACAAGCTTGAAACAAAGATAAACTATGCTTGAAACCGGTTTCATTTTTACACAAGCTTGAAATGGAAACAAACTATGCTTGAAAAAGTAAGCATGCCCCCAGCATGGTGACTCAATTCGAGGTACATGCCCCCCAAGCTTCAGTCCATATGAAAGGTAGATGGAGTGAAGGTTCAAATTACGAGATCAAGAGAAAGACTCGACTTGGATTTTATGAGATCTTATCAAAGACTCGAATTGAACAGGAAAGTGTTTCATTATTTTAACGAGGTTGACACATTAAAAGAACTATCCTCAGATGACCTTGTTTCATTTTTTAATGAGGTTGATGCAGAAGACAAACTGTCCTCAGAACACCTTGTTTCATTTTTTAACGAGCTTGACACAAGAAAACGAATTATGCTCTGGACACCTTGTTTCATTTTTTAACAAGCTTGACACAAGAAAACGAACTCTGCTCCGATGAGATTGTTTCATTCTTTAAGGATCTTGACACAAGAAAACAAACTCTGCTCCGATGAGCTTGTTTCATTTTTTAAGGAGCTTGACACAAGAAAATGAACTGTGCTTCGACCACCTTGTTTCATTTTTACAGAGATTGACGCAAGAAAACGAACTCTGCTCCAACCACCTTGTTTCATTTTTTAAGGAGCTTGACACAAGAAAACAAACTCTGCTCCAACAAATCTTGTTTCATGGTTTAAGGAGCTTGAAACAAGCAGATGAACCATGCTCCAACAAACCTCATCATAATGAATAAGAAGTCATAGCTTCCAAGGGTTCCACACCGGATGGGAGAACAACATCTTGGAAATCAAAACCCAATGCACCCAGAACCTGATGCACAATGGCACTATCACTGAATACGGGCACAGGACAGGTAGCAGGGATGACACAACCAGCGGATAAATATCTAACAAGGATGGAAGTGGGTGAGCTGCCATATTAGGACCAAAGAATGCACGCTGATCAATGGTCATGATCCGACCTTGGTGCGGAAAACACATCACATGAAAGAGGGAGGAGACAAGCACTCCCATGGCATAAGTATAATTGTGGCCCAAGAGTAAATTAAAGTCCAAGGGGCCAAGAACAATGATCATGTCCATATGAACATTTTTCCCTCCCAAATTAATAGGCAACTTCTGAAGGATCCCTAACGGTTGACTAGTTTCTCTGTTAAATGCCAACAGATTCTGGGTAACAGGCACAAGCGGAGGCGAACCAAACACTTGCCAAGTATTTGAAGACAAAATACTGACAGACATGCCTTCATCTATCATGGTGCTGGGTACGACCAGATGGGAGGCCTGTACCGCTATCTCAAAGGGAACATAAGAAGGAAGGCGATAACCTACGAATGGACCCCAATCGAAGGAAGCGACTAAACTACTTGGAGGGGCTACCATCGAACTGAGATGGTCTTCCCCTAGTGTTACGGGAGAAGAAGGAGCATCCTCTGCCACCTCCATCATGGAGGCAGAAGGAGTATCCTCCGGGACCTCCATCATGGGAGGCGAAGGAGTAGCTTCCTGAGATATAGGGACAAGAGAATCTTTCTCCAAGTTTGAGGAATCTGAAGAAACAAGAAGAACATGAGGGATGTGAGAGCCACTCTCAACGGAAAAGACCTGGTGCACTGTAAATGGGGAGATCCCATGACCAATGGTTGGTCAGGGATGGATTCATGATGGTGAATTTCCAGGGGAGCAGGATCAAGCAAGGATGACTCTTGACTGATCGTTGAATCAACTAGCGAAGGAATCGAGGAAAGCTTCTGGTAACCAGCCAGAAGGCAAGGTGCAGAAACAATCGAGCTATCCAAAACTCTCTTGGCTTCATCCATATACGAACAAAGGTGAATGGCATGGTTGCATTCACACAACTTACAGGGATTGGTGATATTACCCTGAATCTTAGGAGTTTTACCAACACTAGCTAAAGACGTGCCCCCCACCTGACTCCTGGAAGCCAAAGGAAACGGCGGACGATCGTTGGACCATACTTCGAGCACCTTGGGAATGACAGGGCAATATCGAAGAATATGGTTTCCCTGGCACAACATGCAAGGGAACTTAACTTTCCATGGAGGGTTGGAAGGTTTATCAAGAGCGGATTTTTTAGAAGTAGTAATTGCAGCCTTAGCCTCTCTCTTATAAAAATTATTCTTCTTTGTCTTCTTATTTTTCTTCTTAGCCAACTGGTTACTCAAATCCATACTTTCACCAGGTGAAGTAGAAGAGGAGGACACAAAAAATGGCGAAGAAGGGGAGAGGTCCACCTTGGAATCAACATGGCATTGTTCAGGTGGAGGAACTGATTGAACAATAGCCAGGACATTTGGGACCATAGAGGTTGAAAAAAACCAAACAGGAAACCCAACAGTTAACCCAGGAAGGGACAAAGTTTCCATATAAGGAGCACCAACATTTCGAAAAGGAGGAAAAGGACCAGGATTCCCATCGGAGGAGATTCCTTGGCTGGTGAAATCCAGAAAAGTTGCCACCGAAAACGACCTGAAAATACTTAAGGACAATAACTTTTAACCGGGAATATTTTGTGGGCGGTTAATTTTATGACATTGAAACCAGACTCTATTTTTTCATATTTTAAGAGTCGAGAAACAATCAAAAGGTGACTCTATCACTTTCAGGTTGGACACGAGCTTGAAAGGACAAGAGCTCGATGATCTTTTCAAGTTTAAGGAGTCAGTAAAGATCAAAATCACTGCTCTGGTAATCTAGGTAGATGGGTATACCAGATATCAGTGAATTTCCATATACACCTTGGTAAAAAATGAAAGATAAATCAACCAAGGACTTGACATACGTGCAGGTAATCTCCCCGAATGTTGTGCTCGGTGTATCACGGGTAAAAGGCGGCAGACTCGGCTTCCTACAGATAAAGTATTGCAACCTAATGGGGCCTCCCTTTATATACGCGATGGTACGGGGAGCACAAGTCTGTACTAGCGTTGTCTGTAGCCAGATGGTGAGCGACAGCTGCTAGGCTTAAAGATGTTGGAACACGTCTCTACCTTAGACCACTAGATATTCTGTGAATGTTTCAATGTTGCCTTAGGTTAATTCAGTAAATTTTAAAGTTGAGCTTCAATTTATGTTTCAATTTCAAGGCCCTATCGAATGTTTGATCTCATAAAACCTCTAAATGCAAACTACATGCCACAAAATATTACTTTGTTCAATGAATATCTATCTACGGGAGAGTTGAGAGCTTTCAAATGACAAAAAAATGAATAGACAAAAAAAATCCACTACTGTTTCCAATGAAAGCTAATGAAACTAGAAAACTCCTCTCTAGAGTTATATAACACTAATAATGCGAAAGAGCTTTCAATTTTCACTACGCCAATCCAAATGCAAAGATCTTGTTTTTTTATTTTTCAACATATAAGAGCAAATGAACTAAATGAATGAAAAACTAATGAAAACACCAATTCGATAAATGACAAAGAGAGAGCTAAAACAAACAAGTTTACTCAATCCAAATGCACACAATCAAGACTCAAACTGATGACGAAATCCCTCAAAGCGGAGAAGAATCTCAAAAGAGACTCAAACAAACCGTGTAATCTAGGCTTGGAGTAACACAAAGCGGAACTGAATGAAAGAGAGGACAATCACTCAACTAACGCAATGATATAATGGAATCCAACAAAACAAATGTAAAGAAGTGAAAATGAATTTGACCGGGAAAGCAAGGACCCAAAACTCCTACGGGAGGCTCAGCACACTGAAGCACCTAGAAGCCCTAGGGCTAGAATTCAAAATTGATAGAAAAGGCGAACAACCGGAGGACAGGGGCTAAACACAGTAAAAAATGAGTTCAAAGCACTCAAGCAATCACAAAAAGGACACCAGGACCAAAAATCAATCTCAAAGATGCCAAAAGAAAGCAAACCCTAACACCAAGCGGAGTTGGCGCACCTGTTTGGCTGTAATCTGTGCCAAAAGGGCATTGGCGCAGGGGCCTAGCTAGCAACAAGCACCAATTAGCGTGACTTTCTAGGGAAAAACTGCGCCAATCTAGTTTACTCTAGAAAAATGATTAAAATGGACAAATAGAGACTGGATCTAGTCTTTTGGGGGCTGAGTAGGGGTTTAACACCAAGGAAGGTGAACCAGGAGAGCAAATAAATCAATCAAAAGCCAAAAAACAACCCAAACGGAAGAAGGACTAACTCCCACTGATCCCTAGCGGAGTCGCCAAATTGTTGAGGCAGTAAATCTACTCTGCAGACATAGGCGATCCCACTAGCCCTAGAGTGGGTCTAGCAACAATCGAATCATGCAATGACATTGGTTCCTAGTTATAAGAAATAAAAAGATTGCTATAAGTAGCCTACCTCAAATCCCACCCTGTTGTTGTTGAGGAAGAAGCGGTGTTCTTCGTCCCTAGCCTGACAAATCACAGTCCTTCCGTTCGCTTCGTCCGTACACCTGTACACATGCAGAGAAATGACGACATACAACATAATACTTAAAGCATGTAACTATATATCAATCAGAGAGGATATAATTAATTGCATTTCATAAAAGAGTAAACACACGAATGGAACCAAAATCAGAGTCGCTTATATTAAAGATGACAAAAATGGAGATTACAACCAAATGATCTGACGCTATGATCTTCCTTCGGCGAGGCTTGCAGCGGAGCGCGTCTCAACGAAACCTGTCGGGAAATTGGACAAAGCTCTCTCTTATGGGGTTCTTCTCGGCTCTGCTCTCAATAGTTTCCCACCTATATTTTTCCTCCCACAAGTTCAGCTAGCTTGCAAATGGAGAGGGCAGCTTTTATAGATGGAGGAAGGGAAGTTGGGATCCCTATAATCATGGGATAGGTCCTATCTCTTAGGAAGGTTTTATGAGAGGTGGAAAACCACTTCCTATACATGGAGATCCGGAGCCAAACCACTCAACTTCTTTTGATGATTCATTCTATAGTTTGTTAGAATCAAACTTATACCATTTATTTTTTTTAAACATTCCTTAATAGGCTTGGCGCGAATGAAACATAGGGACATAGCGCCAACTGGCGTGCCCTCTAGTGTGGATTTCCCCCATTGGCGCGAGGGATGAACTAGCTAGTCGCGCCAAGGCTAAAACATCTATTTTTAGGGCTTTCCAGAGGAAATTTTCTTCAGGAGAATGTTTATCCTTATGCATGAGGATGTTATGAAGGTGTTTTCAGGACATTTTACTATTCACGGGTCATGGGAATAGCCCTCCAATGTGCAGGACAAGGGATTGCAGGGACGGTGAAAAAATACTGTGTAACACCTTGCACCTCACAGTGAGCCTGGTATGCATATGAATGCTTTCCTAAGACAATTTTCCATCTCCCTATAGTGAAAACTTAGTCTACCTATTCAAGGTGTAAGCGACCCATAATTCGCACATCGTTTATTTTTGCAAGGAACAATCACACATATCATAATTAGAAAATGATTGTAAAGGATCAGCTCATATCCACATATCATAACACTTGTGATTGTATGCTCCAAATCACACATGAAGCATCAGTAATCATTCGACCAAAAGGCACCTTATGCATTGGGACCTTTGTCCTCTTCTTACAGTTACTTCACCAAGGTACACCCTAAGGAAATTGAGACTCTCTAAAAATAATCACTACCCAAAATCACTAAATTCTCCTCACAGTGGCCACAAAAGAAATGATAGTTCAGGTTAGGACCATCGGGGGTAGGCATGCAATCAGACGATGTGATCAGCATTTTGAAACATAGATGTTAACTTCTTAGGGAGCTTAAAATTTTTATATTTACCCACAGAACAAATACCCAAGCATTACCAAAGACTCATTTTAGATGGGATTAAGCTTAGGCCCAGTGCGTGCGGTACTTTTTGGGGCTACCTGACCTATCTAGTCCTCAGTACTAGTAATTGAATACCAAGAATCTCAATACTCGAATGCTCATGTGGGAAAATGGTACTTTAGTGGCCAAAACTAAAGCATCCTTCCCTATATGTGATGGTGCATGCAACACTAGATCCTCTTACCATTACCTTGGTCGATTCTTCGGCTGTTGGAAGGGGTTGCCAGCTCTTTCAGGACATTAGCCCCATTACCCATCAGAAGAAATCCTCGCACGGCCCAGTTACATTTAAGAGTGTAAGGACGATTATGTCTATTTAGTCTTTTAAGTATCATACACAAAAAAACCAAACCATATTTTTTTCTTTCTTGATCACATAGCATTAATTTAAAGGAAAACTTACCTCTTATTTTTTCACTTTGTTTTATGCATGTGATCGTATTTTATTTGATAAAAATGTTCCTTCCCTTAGAAAACCAAAAATATTTCCAATATTAAGTTAGTCGACACCATAACAGACCCAACAAGCCCCCGTCGATCTAGGCATTTTTTGGACCTGCCCTCATTAGAGGGAGGAGTGCTAGGTATTTCGCCATTTAGGTGTCAAAGACGACACACTGCCACCATTATCAGTTCATACTTTATCAAGGCATCTGTGATTGGAAGACCCCAAGGGCCACCCAACACCACACTAGTGGAAACCCCAGTAGGGTCACCACACTCAACTCCTCCCACAAGCCCCAGAGGGTAGAGGGGCGCTACCCCTTTTGGTAGTTAGTAGAAAATTCAACAGGGTATGCCACAAGTTAATATTCCCCAGGAACCCCCCATAAACAATTACATTCAAACACCTGTTTCCACAGTACAAAATGACATTCAATACTCAATTACCCTTTTTAGCATCACTAAACCTTCCAGATATATCAAATTTAACCAATGACCCCATTGCACATAGCCTTGATTGGCCTCCCATGCCAATGAAGCTCCCTTTAGATATACCAAAATTAGAAGGGAAGAAAGCGGAATACCCTAGAAATCATATTATGACTTTCCACCTATGGTGTTCGTCCAATAGTATAATTGATGATACTATTCAACTGAGATTATTTCAACGCACCCTAACAGGTCCTCTGCGGAGAAATGATATGTTGAGCAGCCTTCTGCTTCGTATGGAACCTTTAGTGCCATCACTACCACATTCCACACTTATTTTCAGCTACTCATTCACCACGATTCAGGAATGGAATTGCTGACTCGTTTTAGGAAAACTCCAATTGTCCATATATCAAACCATCTCCACGAATGGCAGCGACGTCGTAGTTTGTGCAAAGCCAAACTCGACGATAGATTTTTTCTGAACTTGTTTTTGAAAAATCTCACAGTATAGATCTTGAAATACATGGTGACATAGAAACCTACCTCTGAGGATGACACCATAAGCAAATCCCAGCAGCTTGAACTCATCTGCACCTAGTCGGGATATATATCTACAATGTCGTGCCAAACGCCCCGCGTGTGCAAACTTATAGAGAATTTCCAGGTGCGTCGAATACCACAAACGGCTTGATTGGGTCAGTGACCCAAGGTCACCTAGGCAGCAATATCCAACACTCGGGATATTCGTACGATTCTACCCAGAATGTGATGCAACCTGGATACCACCAAAGTTAATTTTCACCTTTGCAGAATATGACAAATAGAGTTTCACCATATCACCAATAGTAGGGAGGCTCGAACCCTCCCTCGCAAGGTACCTAGTACTAAACTAGGAATGATGATGGAAGAGATACCCCCAGCAATATTACACGAACCAGGGACAGGGAAACCAATATTCCCCTTTCCCCGTACAAAATCCACCACCGCAAAACAATGCGTTGGTGAACTTAGTGCAACCATCCCAAGCTTAGAAGCACCAGGCTTATGACCAAGAGAACCACAATAACCCTCCTAACATTGCGAAGAATAATATTAGGAATAAACAAAAGGGATACTATGGACAAGGGGGAAGTAACTAGCAACGCCCCCTGCGATCTCATTCTAGGGTCAACCCCAACCGAAATCAAAACCAGGAGCCAAACAAAAACTCCCAAGGGAAAAACAAGAGGTCCTCTCTAAGGACAAACCATTATTCTGCCATATGTGGTGAGTACGACCATTACACTCACCACTATCTTGAACTCCCTGAACTGAAAAAAATTCAGGGTAACTGCGGATAAGGGGGACCTACCAAACAACCTGTTGTAATGTAGGAGCCTTTCCCCCACCAAGGAGTGCTCAACACCCAACAACAACAACCACCCCAAAATGATACTGAAAGTAGCAACCATGAAATTTACATGACTGGCGAAGAAATTTTCTTCCAAACAAGGAATAGGAACAATGATGCCCCCCCAAACACCAATCCATCAGATACAAACACAATTGCACCTACTTCACCATTAACCATATCCAAAGTACCTATAGAGCCCCTTCTGAAAACAATCAAGGGGAAAACCATGCTCATAGGAAACAACTCAAAATATTCCCATAGCTACAGCATAGTGGATTATTTAGCACAATCACCCATTTTCATGTCAACCTTAGAAGTCCTACAATTGTACCCAAGACAACAAAAAGCCCTACTTTCTGCATTAGGTGCAATGGACCCTTCTAATTTGTGCCTAATGGCCTTTTACCTAGAAAAAGAAAGCCTCGTTCTTCCTTCTCTAGTAGCCTTCCAAATACCAGTATCAGTCTAGAAAATCACCATACACTGATGCATCACTGACGAAGAAGCATCTACATGCATAATGTCCAAATCCGTTTGGCAGATGTTAGGATCACTTGAACTAAAACCATCTGACATCATGCTTAGGGAATATCACAGTCGACCTTCAGCCCCTGTCAATCTATATCAGAATTTCCCTATCAACCTAGATGGAAAGATAGTACTTATAGACATTGAAGTCTTGGACGCACAGCTAGACTAAAATATACTCCTTGGGTGGAGTTATATGTATTCCATGACTAAAATAGCATCCTCTATCTTTCAGGTGATGATGTTCCCCCATGAAGATCAAATCATCACCATCAACCAGCTTACATACTATGATAAGAAGCACATGACAAATCTCGATGTCTTTTTACCTTACGTATGCAGAACTACGGAATTGCTTACGCGGTATCAAGAATTTGGGCCCTGCCAATTAAAACCGTCATCGATCCTAGGATCATTCCTAGGATATCCCCCTATCATACCAGAGGGAACCCCATAAATCACAGGGGCACCAATGTGCATTGTGTTATCATCAAACACCAAAACTAGCCCAGATATGGAAACAAGTAGTATAGATACCGAAGTCACTGGTATGACATTCCTACCCTACGTCATCACACAAACCCCATTTTTATACCCCCCACCTATTTTTGCGTTAAAGCCAAGTCTTGGTAACTATTACATTTCCAAACATCTCTTTCGCAATACCTATGTGGTATTTGGTCCCACCAGCCATGCTAGGAATTCTCAGCATCACTTCTACAAGGATAACCCCTATCACTCCTCAGGAGGCCACAACAGTTAACGAAACACCTGTAGCAGCGCCAGCTAACACGACCAAGAAAACCAACAAAAAAGGGAAGAAAATCGAAACCCCAAAATACCTAGGGCATTACAACCTTGTGTTGTATGTGATATCATAGGCCATCCAACTAATATTTTCCCATATTTATATGTATTAAAACCTCTTCTAAACACCGAAAGAATGTCGCGGCCTCAAGTTCCCATAAAAGGAACACGCCATGAAAAACCAAGGGAAATCATTGCACACTAATCATGCATGTGCCATATGCAGTTGTTATGGGCATCATACCCATCATTTCCCAGAGATGCCATGATATAGGGATTCTCTGCAAGCCCTAGAGAAATCTTACCAACATGGCCCCTCAGATCCACCATAAAAATGGACGAGGGAGAGCCTAAAACCATACTGTACCTACGAGAGGAGCCTACATCTTTCTCGTACACAATCACCCCAACAGACCAAATACGACAAGTAGAGGCCACTTGGTATGCCCCAGTTTGCACATTGTGCGACGAGCCTAACCACTTAGTCACACAGTGTCTCAAATTAATGGCATTTAACCAATTGTAACAAGTTCCTCATGTTTCCCAAAGCAACTTAGTTCAACATTGATGACATACGTGTCATATTTTTCAAAGAAACCACCATGTGCGCCCTTGTCCCCACATCCATCAGTTCCGATCCATGTTAGATTTCATGTGACGCTTCATCGCTGAAAACTATGACATAGTTGGCTCAGACACGGGATCCTTTAATATTACTACCACTCAAGGGATGGAAACAACAAGGACCATATTATATGTTTCCAAGGAGAGACAGTCACCTGAACGACCACCTCCCCCCTGTTATCACCCTCAAGATCCTGTCTAAATCTGCGCACTCTATGATGAATGAGATCACTTCATCACTGATTGTGCAGCTCTGGAGTTATTTCAAAGATGGTATCCAGTCACCCTGTATACTACGATGGCTGACGAGTAGTCCAGTATTCATGTCGAGTGTGTTTAGGCAACCGCCTGGTTCGTCGTTTTCCCTACATCCCCCGATTCCATTTGGCGTTAAATAGTTTATGCTAGGCCATAACATGCCTCACCAAAACATACGAATCGGATTCGGAATCCATGGAAAGTTTTAAAACTCAAGAAAATGTGGCAAACATGTCCATTTTCTTCATGTTAGCAGAAAAACGGAACAAATGGGCACATTATCACCCCCAACATCTTTCCACGATTAAGCCCAACCTGTGCATTATGCGATGCACGTAACCACTTGGTGACCTAATGCCCATATTTAATATCATTCCGCAAATTGTACCCAATCACTTCAACAATCCAAGGGGAATGGAGAACCAAGGAAAAACAGTCTTTTATGATTTTTCATAACAACCATCAGACTCAACACTATACTTACATCTCCCAGTTTCAACCTTTGTTAGACACCATACGCTGATTGTTTAACCAATACCCGGATGTAACTGGTCTGGTACCAAGGTAGGATGATGCAAGGAGACCTGCCCCAAGGCATCCTACCCCCCATCATTACCAAAACATTAGGAAGGCTAAGACGACCCATCGTCCTAGCAGGGCCCAAAAACAGTCAATAACGACATGTGGGTTTTGTGATGAAAAGACCATAGATTCAACCAATTTTAGGAACTCAAGAAACTCACTGACACTCATCGCATGGTCACCACCATCCCAAAGATCTATCTTTCCAATCAAGAGAAGATCACACTCTTCTATTACAGGATTTGATCGCAATTCCACCATACAATGAATTGTGAATACCTCCCAAGGCTACGAGCGGCAAGAGTAGCTTTGAGTCTGAAATCCCTAAAAGAGCTAGACCAACCAAAACCAAAGACTCGGAGATGGAAGAAGCACAAACATGCCCCAATTCCCAATCATCTCCGAGCATCCACTTCGGGCACAAAGAGTAGCATTGGTTCTCACACCATCTACTTGATAAACACCTTGACACCGTGCAGCATTTGCACAAGTTGCAATCATGAAACAGAGATGTGACCCCTCAATGGAAAAATTTAGGCACCTTTGCACTCAGCGTAGCTTCTGAATCCAGGAAAGTGCGAGTACTCTTAGTATGCCACAAGAAGAGCATAAGTTTTCTCTCACACAAGCCACCACAATGGAAATTCCTCCTCCATTCAATGTTGACGACACAAAACACCACATATGATTCATCTCATCATGCATGGGAACCATGACTCGTACCATCTGCTAATCTATTACTGGCCTCGATACCGCTATAACTACAACAGTAGTTGTATCATCGACGGTGCAAACTCAAACAGTTTGCAACCTGTCGACCTCATTTGGTTCCACAGCATCAACTATGGAATCATATTCATGTATGTCGACCAACACTGTTAGGCCTGAACCAATTCCTCATGGTCTCATGCAAACCGATTCCCCCTTAGATGTTTTGTTCCATTCACACGAGGATATTCTAGAGGCCATGACAGAACCAGATTGTTCGTGGGACACAATGCATCACCGCTCGTTTTTATTCTAGAAAAAAACATTCAGCCCTAACAACCCAGAAACCCAAGAGGTACACACCATTGAATATAAATACTTCCTCCCATATGGGAAGGTATATTGGTTCAAAAATCCCATCATGATACCTGACACACTGGAAGAAGGGAACATGTCGAATATTTCACCAACTATTATTGTGAATATCTCAAGAAAACCAGGAAAAATCGAAGAAATTTCACTGGGGGTAGCATGCTACCCAAAATATGTAGTCTCTTACACAAACTTGTTACAATAGTACAGGGACATATTCACATGGGATTATTCAGAAATGTAGAGGCTTAGCCCCGCTATCGGAGAACATCACACTGACACTTGGCCTGACATACCACCAATAGGCCAGAAAAAACATCAATTTCACCCATATAAGGTAGAAGCGATCAAGAAAGAAATTTACAAGCTTCACAAAGCAAGGTTCATCTACCCAATTGCTTACACATCATGGGTTTCCAACCCTGTTCCCATCATGAAAAAACAGAGCACCATATGGGTCTGCACTGATTTCTGAGATTTGAACAAATCTTGTCACAAGGAAAACTACCCTAGCCCATTTATCGACGAAGTGATTGATTCTTGTGTCAGTCATGAGGCCTTGTCCTTCATGGACGGATTCTCAAGGTACAATAAAATACAAATATAGCACACAAATTAGTAGAAAACATCATTCACTAACCCTTGGAGCGCATTCGCATACCAGGTTATGTCGTTTGGTCTTAAAAATGCTGGAGCCACCTTCTAGCGGGCCATGAATTATATCTTCAATGACCTGGCCCACCTAATCCTAGCTTACTTAGATGGACTCACCATATGATCCAAGAAATTAAGTGATCATCTATAGGATTTATGGTTTTTATTCCAAAGATGTCGACATTACAACCTACACTTGAACCCTCTCAAGTGTGTCTTATGCGTCAATGCAGGTTGACTATTAGGATTTATCGTATCCCAACAAGGGATCAGAGTGGACCCCCTCAAGGTCCAAGCAATTATAGAGGTGCCACCACCCAAAACTCTCAAGCAACTTCAAATATTGCAGGGGAAAGCCAACTTCTTGAGATGCTTTGTCCTAGATTGTGCCACTTGCACGCAAGGATTCCTACCCCTACTTCGTCGGGATATCTTGTTTAAATGGGATGATCAAGCTCAAAAATTGTTTGAGGCGCTAAAAGACACATTTTCTTTAGTCCCTTTGATCAGCCCACAAAATTATGACAAATATTACACCCTATCAGCATCAGAGACTACCATAGATGGGGTGTTATTCCAAGATGGACCATATGATAAGCAACACATAATATATTACAACAGTAAGAACTTATCTGGCCCCACTTTAAGATATAAACCTAAATAAAAAATTTCCCTAGACCTTATACATGTAGTACAAAAATTACAACATTACATCATCCTGCAGACGAAAACAATCATAGCAACTATCAACCCCATGAGATACCTTCTAACCCTCCATCTAATAAACCAAAAATGTGCTCAATGAGAAGTCACGCTGCAGGAATTCGACCTGCATTTTAGGTCCCCCAAGAGAAAAAAATCTTTGATCTTAACTAAGTTGATCATTGACCTCCCAAGTCAAACTAAAGGATCCCCAATTAACGACTCACTACTAGATGAACATCTATTTCTAGTGACGATTGACAATCCTTGGTACGGAGATATCCTCTTAATTTTATGAACCCAAAATTTCAATCCAAAGCTCACACGTAACGACCTAAGGTTCATATGCCACCAGGACCCTCAATACCTCCTCATGTGGGATTTCCTTTATCGACGAGGCATTGATACTATCCTATGCCGATGCCTCACTCAAAACAAAGATGAGCAAGCCCTAAATGACTGTCGTAGTGGGGTTTGCGGCGTCCACCTTTCATTAATGGCTAACACCAAAAAATTTCCATAGGTAGGTTATTTCTGGCCCACTTTATTCCACAATTTCATTCAAGTAGTCAAAAAGTGTGAGCGATGCCAATTCTTCTTCCATAAAGCAAGAGCACCTCCTGCTTCTCTGTACCTGGTCACCGTAGTCGGTCCCTTTTGCAAATGGGGAATTGAATTTATGACTTTCAACCTTGCATCGTATAGAAACCACAAATACATCATTGTAGCCATCAATTATTTTACCAAGTAGGCAGAAGCCATGCCCACATATGAAAACATGGAAAAATCTGCAACACTGTTTCTCTTCAATTATATCATTGCACGATTCAGTGTGCCTAACGAGTTCGTCTCCGATCACGGAAATAATTTTGAAAACAAAATATTCTAGGAGATGTCTCATCACGTAGGATTCACACATGAATTTGTCTCACCATGCTACCCTCAGTACAATGGATAGGTAAAATATGTCAACAAAGTGCTTAAAACAATGTTACAGTGTATGGTCAACAACCATAAAATAAACTGGCACCATATGGTTTTTTCAGCCCTGTCGGCATATCACACGAAAGTTAAAACCTTAATAGGGTTCATACATTTCCAACTAGTGTACGGAGTGGAATCCATGATTCCCATCAAATGCAAAATCCCCAACTTACATGCAGCCATAAAACTCCTTGATGATACCCAGCCTTTAGAGCAAAAGTTGGTACAGTTAGAACTCATCGAGGAAAATCGATGAGAGCCACTCCAACATAATGAGGCACATAAAAAATGGGTAAAAGCATCATTTGACCGCAATATTATCCCTCGCTCATTTACAGAGGGAGACTTAGTCCTCCACTACAATGTTTCAAAAGAGGTATTAGGATTCAGGAAGTTCGAAACATTATGGAAAGGTCCTTACATCATAAAACATTGCCTCCTCAAGGGAGAATACATCCTGTCAGAGCCCAATGGTACATGCCTAGATAATCCTATCAATGGACTCCACCTCAAAATGTTTCACCCATAAGGGAAAGAAGTCTCAACCTTAGGGATAAGATGCATGTAGCATAATTTTTTGAGATGATCACAATTATCAAGGACTTGTTCTAAAAAATGCTCTGGTGTCACAATTGGATCGTCCCCCATCCACTATTTTGGATTCGCTGATGGAGCCTCACGATGGTCGCAAAATATAAGAGCAGTCGCCTGAGCCATACACTATCCTAACCGATCACCATTCCTCACCAATGGAGTATGTATCAGATCAACTACAAATAATTAGGCAGAATATGATGCATTCATTGGGTTCTTGAGTGATGCCTCCAACTAGGATATTCACCATCTACATGTCTAGCTTGATTCCCAGCTAGTGTTATCACAGTTAAACCAAGATTTTGAAGTACATAATTCACACCTATTTAGGAAGTATTTGCATGCACGATGATTAAGTCATCATTTTGATCACATAACATTCACACATATACCAAGAAATCAAAACCGGATGACTAATCGCATAGCTAATCACATCCTAGACTGGAATGCATCTTGTATAAACCGTCATCCATAGAAAACGAAAACATGAAAACATATATATCCATCATAGGTAGATAAAATCCATCAATAAACACAAACAATAGTCATAGAAACATCATAAGATCTGTAAAAAATATACATCTCACATATATATATACCAAAAAATATATGAGTCACAATGAACAAGTCATGTCCCCGACCATAACGTCAATCAAAAAATATATCTACATGTCATCAAAATAGGGAAGCATCCTCATAATGGGCACTTTCCCTGGTTATATAAAAATATTTAGGGATGAGCCTCGCCACGTGGGTCCTCTTGACCCACAGCTGCACCCAGTGCAAATACAGGTGCAGCAGCCAAAACTACAAGTGCCACATGGCGCAAAGTCAGGTGATGTGCCCTCTCTCGATCCATCACAGTCCCAATCCATGTATCGTACAAGTCATTAAAAAAATGCCAGGTCAGAATACCCTCGGTCAACCTCTCTAACTGACTCCATGAGTTGGCTATATCTGTTGCACGAGCATCCGCAGCCTGGACCCGAGCCTCAACAGCAACTAGTTTCTCCTCGATTGTCGCCACTTGAGCCTCAGCTGCCTCAACACGGGAAAGAAGGGAAGCATCCCCTCCAGCAGCTCCAGCACTGCTACCTTACCCTGAAGGGTCCCTGAAACCTCATTTCCCCCCAACTTGGGCCTGACTGGCCCCACCTGGGCCCCTCCTCAGTGGCTAATTCCCCACCAAGCAGGAAAGAGGACACCCTGCCGAAACCACATCTGCAAGGGAAAAAAAAATAGTGTCAATGTCACCATAAAAGACATATAAATCTACACATAATAAAATCCTCAAAAATTTTAGAAAAACATCAAATGTAGTACCTATTGGATCCTATGCGTAACTTGAAGGAAGACCCATATCCAGGTCCCCCTAGAAATCCATCATCAATTATGGATAGTCTAGAAACATATGTGGTTTGGCCTGGAACCATGCCTCAATAATCGCATCCAAATAACGACTAGCTTCCCCTCCTCCACCACAGGGCATCACGGGTGCCCGTCGTCGCATTCGAGGATCCTTAGGAGGACCTAGGGGCACTGGCACAATATTTATGAGCATAACCACCCTGTCAAACATAATACTACATAATATGCTCACATATGTGAAGAGCTTAGACCCCCTCTAGGCCTTTCTCAACTTTGACACCATGCCATCGTAAATAAGGCAAGCCCAGTCATAGAAGTGACTGACTCGTAGCTGGCACAGGATACCAATATGAGGACCTGATGCCCTATTGGGCGATGATGACCCTATCAGGAGAACTATCATCACTAGGGAACCCCTCTCAACTAAATAGGTCATATAGTCAATGCGAACACATCCCTGTGTAAGCGGCTTGGGACCACAATGCTCCTCATCCCAACATCGAAGTTCACCCTCCCAAGGGGGAGTGGGTGTGGAAGAGCCTCCCCTCAAGAAATAAGCTAGTCATGAAGTAAACATTAGTCTCTGAATGGTTGACAATGTCTCTATGCCGCAACGCCATCACTCATCATCTCTTGTTCCAACAGCGAACCCGGAAACGAAGAAGACTATCATGTGATCTCAATATGTTTCTCTCTAGAAATTTGAGCAACCCCACTATGTCAAAATTTCCCGATAATTGGGGTCCTATGCCATAGCTACGGAAATATTGGGCCAATATCACTCACACCATAACATCCTGTTACTAGAGAAAAATAAAAAATCAATTGCTAAAATCAAAAAACCTAAAAGTTCCAAACTTTTTTACCATCATCGTGCCTATGTAGAGAAAAGGCACGATGGCCACATTTCTGTATTAGATACAGACGTGCGCATCATCACGTAAAATATTCGCCAACCTTGATGACCTCGTGGGAAGACTTTCTTCTTTGTGAGGTCTGCGTAGCTCAACCTCGATCTCCTGTGCAGTTGAGGAAAAAAAACAAATAGGAAATCTATACAAATCACATTTGTAGGACCCCTCTAGGAAAAAATTTTAAAAAATCAAAAGCAGGATGCTTAGCACCCAACTTGACACTGATGGCGCGAATCTCGGGTACTAAGCCTAATCTCAATGACAAGAAAGGCTTGGAAGCAAGGGCTCAGCTCTGACCTCAAACTCTCAAAATGAATTGAAATGAGCCATATTGGCCAATATATCGCCCTTTTCTCATTATTCAACAAACCATAACCGAAGCTTAGAACGCCCAATTGAAAAATTGCAAGAAACAAATTGATCATCACTTCATCACGCTCAAGATAGGCTCCATACATCCAAGCCTAAAAAAAAGTCATTTTTTTAGTCACAACAGGTATGCCCTCTCTTATCATTTTCCATTCAACATTATTCTCAATATGTTTGAGTAGGAAAGATGCTTTTACTTGGGGTACCGGTTGCAGGTATTACAAAAACGTTGAATCACCAGTTTCCCTAGCCACTAAAGGTACAAGAGAAAGTATCATTCTATCCCTAGCATGATAGGCTCCCCAAAGAAGCTTTGCATATCCTGACATCATTTCTCCACAGAGATCAACCATAGGTTATAATCACCGACCATGTTTATCATCACCTCAACTTGCACATGGTAAAAATTCTCGAAGGTTGGTAGAACCTCACCCTCCATGGCATCCATCACTCATGTAGACCATACACAAAATATTTAGAGCCATGGCCATAAAATCCAAGTCTGGGAAGTACTTCATGTTCACTCATTCATCATACATCAATTCAAGTTTCACCCATGTCATGTTAAAACCCCTTTCCCAAACTACCATTCTCATCAGCAGATCAAATACGCACCACCGCGTCTTGCATTTGGCCTAGCACACCCCCACTAGCATAGCCCATCTGTGACACTGTTCATCCACTTCATCACCTCCACACTAAGACCAACTAATGGGCCCCCCACCCTCAGCAAAACACCTTCCTCACACCATAGCAATAGATTATTTTCATGTTTATAGGGGCACCCGTCTTCGTGCTTGTACTTCCAAACCCATTTTATATTCTTTTGGAAATAATACAAATATTTTTTAGGAGAGCAATCCCACCCATCCTTTCACATTTCTCACCTAGCAGTATTCCTTAATCACCCTTGGTCATAGCTACGCATTCTTTACCACACCCCACCATGACACTCATAACAACCACACACCCACCCTGGATGTCCTACTGACTCCAAGGATTTCCTCACCAAAAAAAATTTTGACTGCCGCCACTCGCATTTACAAGCTCCGACCTCATGCCACTTAACTACCATCATCACTTATGGCCATTTCTCATCATTATACCTAAGTTAACCTATCACACCATGCCTTGCTACATCAAAAACCCTGGTCCCTTGCATCAGTACTCATCTTGACCCGTTAGTGCTTCCTTCTTGTCAAACACGATAAACATTTTCCAAGAAGGAGGTAGTACCTTGGATGACTCCCCACCTCAAAAGGGGCATCCCCGGATGGCACTATGGGAATCATCATTGCCCATTGATGTCATCAGTCCTCTTGACATTCGACTTCAAGATAAACTTTCATGTCAAGATGGTATCATACTTCATATATGTTTCACTCTGTCAGAATTCATTGGAGACCCATGACTTGATAAGCATCTCTTCTAGTAATGTTTACACGGGAAGGTCCCCCATAGTCAGAGACCCATCCATACGATGAGCACTTGTTATAAAAATAAACATGCCATACCAATATTATGAGTGTGTGAACCACATTCAACCTTCTTTCAAAGAAAAAATGCCCCTAAGGGCGTTAGAAACCATCATCATCAACTAGCAGCAGGTCATTGCCACAAAAGTGACATAAACAATACCTCTATCTATGAGATAAGCTTAACTATTAAAAATGTCATGAGCATGGGACATGCCCGCCTCATAGAAAAATTGTATTGATTTTATCTCTTGTAGGGTTCCAACAGAGCACAGTGTCTCTTTTTACTCACAACAAGGGGTCTCCAACCTTAGTTTTCAATCAAGTTACTCTCTCTCTCTCTCTCTCTCTCTCTCTCTCTCTCTCTCTCTCTCTCTCTCTCTCTCACAAAAGGACTACACAGAAAAATAAACTATAATGTATTTCAGTTATATAAATATTCCTCGACCTCATATATTAGGGGGGAATTGTTAACACTATAAAATCGTACAAGAAAAATACATTAGAAAACGTCAAGGAGAATGTACAAATAAAGATTTACAAGGAAGAAATACATTATAGGAGCTGAAAATTTTAAATTTTCCTAGGGTCAGCAGGAAAATTTTTGGACCCCAGACAGGAAGCACTGTCCCTAGTCGATCATTGTGGATTTTTTTCAATAGTCACGAAGAACATCACATCTATCCCTCCAATAGTAGCGCAGTACTGAGGATGTGGAATGTCACCATCCGAGCCACTCGGCACACTTGGAGAAAATGATTCTCACTCAACCTAGCCAAGTACAGTCGCCTTTGAGCCACCTTGAGGCTTGAGTGAAACACACAAAGGAATCATACCCCCACTCTTGTGTCAACATCCATCTTGTATCAAGAGAAGGAGGGAAAATTTTAAATTTGTCTATAAAATACAGCCATGGGAAGAGAAATGGGAGACACATTCTTATGTTGGCCAAATTGTTCACCAGAAAAATAGCTTGTGTTTTCCAACATCAAGAGGATTGGAAGGATTCATTTGTTGGCCATCCAGCACCTCAATCCAAGAGATAAGAGTTCACCACATCTCCTTCAATCTACCATCCTTTGAGAGGGAAGATAGGCTTGTTGAAAACTTGAGGGGAAGTGACCCCCTTGTCTTGGGAATGATCCACTAGAAGAGATTTAGCATTCTATCTTCTACTACCACTGATACTTAATAAAGGGAGAGAGCTCTCCATTGTTGAGTTATTTGTCTGTTTTCTCTATTGAGTGTGTTTCTTGTGCATGTTGTTTTTATTTTGTTTCATTTTTTATGTAGCATGTTATGTTTCCATTCAACTTAGCTTATTACATGTTGAACTTATTCCACTAACATTTGACAAACCATTTTGACCGGTGACTTGCTTGTAGGTAAGCAGCCTCCCTACTAAGCATAGTGTATTTCATCCACCCATGCGCTGAATACATTACCACAATAGGGTTGGCGAAAAAACCCATAGGAAAAAAAATGGGGTAGCCTTTTGCATTCACTTTGGCATTTCAATACACATATTTTTTCTAAAAATGGTTTTGTTGTGCATGGTGGTTTTGCCCGTGGTTTTTTAGCTTTAGTTAAGGAAATACGTTTATATTTTGATTTAGTGTAAATGGATTGGTGGTTCATATATGTCGCAAGATATATATTGTATTGTATTATTATATAGAAGCATGCATATATATGTGGCAAGTTCATATATGTGGCAAGTTTTCTCGGTTTTGGGTTTTGAAGATAAAATCAGTGTTTATATTTGTGTTTACGAATGTAACGTTTATGTTTTATTGAAATATGTTTGTAGAAATTAATTGTATAGTGTTAAAACGTACATCAAAATCCTAGGTGATTGGTTTAGATACCTCGAGTTTCCTTTAAAACCAAATATGTATAGGGACGAGGATTGGTATTTTTTGTATAAGAATATTGATTCCCTTACTTCACTATGGGCCAATAGAATATTTTGGGAATACTCGTTAAATCAATGTTGGAAAGAATCCTTATTTATTGATGGTTGTTATTTCTATTCCAAAAATATGGAAAAAAAAAATCATTATCAATGGTTAGGAAATCATAATCAAGGTGGAATTCCTTCAATTAAGTGTTCAACCCTAGAAATGCTTAAATATATGTGGATGGGGCAATAAAGATATTTCTTTCTTTAGCAAGGTGTTTGTAGCCAAAAACTTATGAAGACTCATGCACAATGTTTCTTTATGGAAAAATGTTATGTGATTAAATTATTTGGTTGGAAGATCTATGGAGGAATAGTACAAAGATGCTAGGAAATATGTAAAAAATGGATCTATTGTTTGGAAGGATTTGAGAATTGAATTCCCTCTTATCAATCAATGGGAAACTTGGAAGATTGGAGACGTGATAAAAGTACAAATTGGAGAGAATCCATGGTTAGGTGCATCAAGTGGTTTTAAACTTTTATATGATATCCTTGTAGCTCTTCATAATGTAGGAATCCATGTTCCAACCCACACTAAGGCACAATAACCTCAGTTATGAGGAAGGAAATACTAGAAGTCTCTAGATTATATTTGTCTATATGAATAGGTTGTTATAGAATGGTGCTCATATGTACGATTGTTATGGTCTAGTTTTGACGGGTTGTGTGATGAATATTATATATGCTAGTCTAGAAACTCAAAATCTAGGGAATACATAACCATGTTTAGTTACGGGTCAATAGAAAATTGTCTTTTCATACGAGAGCACAAATAATGGTTGAAATATGTTTGGAAACGTCACAAGCCTATCAAATATAAGCTTGCACTCTCGCTAGACCTAAATAAAGAATATCTTAACCTAGGTCAATGGTGTCAAAAGAAGATGGTCTAGCCCTAGAAGGATTTTTCTAATAAAATATGATGTTGAATATATCTCACATTTATTCATCTCTTTTTATTATGTATTTAAGTTTTGGGTGATGGTGACATAAGTGGTCCATCCAACCTATTAGTGTCAAAATTTGAAACACATGTAAAAGCAAGGACAAAGGAAAACATGCAACATACTAGACTGAAGGGTGATCACATGGTTGTTCCTAGACAACAACGACTGCGGGCCACACTACACCCAAGTCTTGGACACCTGGAACCTGTGGTTGTGCGATAACTAATAGAATCAATGGATACAAGGGGCGATAGCAGAATTTGTGCACCGCCCAGATCCGACAACAAAGGCGCCCGTAGATTCAACAACACATGACACCCCATGCCACTAAGTTAGCATCGGTTTCTTGGAATTGTCTTTTCAGTTATGAGATTGTTGGAAGATTGGGCCAACTCATCATCAATTTGAATAAGAAAAGATCTGAAATGCAAAAGGCGAAAAACAAGGAACTCATAGTCCCATAGACTATTTTTAGTCTCATGGACATTAAAATTTCATTTCAAAATTTCATTATAACGTGTGGATTTCATGCGTATAATACCATGTGTCGGCACCACAAGCCTCCCACATGCCTCCTGAACCTTCAAATTCTATCACCTACTTTCTACAAAATCCTCCCACGTGTCTTTTCCCATGTCACCCGTGGCCCACCAATATGCCATATCACCTCATCATCACCACCCACCTCCATGCTAGCATCCTTGTGGGCTCTTTGTAAACCTTATCTCCACATACACCTCATCCACCATGTCATCCACCACATCATCCCACATTAGCAGCTACGTCTACACTCTTCAACCCTGCAACCTCCTATGTGTCTCTATCCCCACCATGTTGACACATCACCCTAACATCAAAGATTCCTTGGCACATATAATCTGATGGTAGGGATATAACCTATCTGACGATTACAACAAGCTTCACACCAGTGAGTTGCATGATAGTTATTCGAGCTAGGGGTTGCGGAGAGAGACATGTGTCATCTCCTCATTTCCTCTGCACCACGTCAAGGCCTTCTATAGTCGAGATATAGACTATGCAGGAGCATGCCATGGGTCCTCCAACACCAATTAATTGTTCCACATGTCCCACACCAGACGTGCCTGCAAACCCGATCAATGACAATATGACGCCATCAACTTGTATTTCCCAAGATGATATATAAAATCGCATTAAAGGAAAAGAGTGACTCATTTTAGAGAGTAATTTTCCAGCTCCTGAACCTCTAAATCTACAAATTCTAGCATAATTTGAGCGTAAAATCTATAAATATAGGTTATGACTCAAATGCGCTAGTAATTATTTTCTCCAAGGACTTTGTGTTATTTTCCAAAGGATATAATGGGTGATGTGTGGTGAAAATATAAATTTTCTTCTACCCCATTAGTGACACAATATTTTCCAACATATTGACAAATTAGAAATAAATATCATATATATATATAGCTTCAAGATGAAAGCAGTTATTGATTCCACTAAGGTTTTGGTAGACTCGAAATAATTCCATGATATGGGAACCCATATAAGTGGAAATTTGAATAAAAAAATATGAAGTATCACAATTCAAATTATATGGGTTATCCTATCATGGAAATATTTCGAGTCAACACAGTGTGTCTAATAAAGAAATTGTAAAAACCAAACATTGAAATCTGGGTGTAGGAACCAATTTCCAGTGTCATCGATGCGTGTGTCTATTAAATAAGGTATTGAGGAACATTATTCCACCTAACCATGGGAATAAATTATTGTTCCACCCCTAATAAAAATAATGATACCACTATGGTGAAGGAAGCTACTATAGGGCTCTAATCTCACTTATTCCAACCCATTGCTCTCATGAAAAAACCTAACTACTTACTACAAAGATCTTTAAGATCTTATCAAACCATCAAACAAATCATGTCACTCTCTTCCACTACCCCTACACAAAATAAGGAAATATAATATTTCTCTGCTCAATAGTCCCTCAAATTATTGTGTTATTCTAATGCTATTTAATGTGTGTAAAAAGCGCCCAATCTATTGTATGCATTCTAGTAATATCTGAGGACATTAAAAAATTGGCATCAATATAGTTAATGTGTAGCAATAACATGGTTGAAGGTCTAAATTTGTTTGCCTTATCTACTCTATAAATTATGGCCATGGTTTATTTATCTTGGTTAGCAATCAAAACAAGTTGCAAAAATATAGAGGCACATTTGACCAAAGGAAATAATGGATGATGTGTGGAAAAAAAAAAAAAATATTCTACCCCATTAGTTACACAATATTTTTAGAAATTTCTAGAGGAGAACTGTATAATGGATTTAAAATCCATTACAGATTTATAGCGAAGATCTTGGACAAGAAGAACATTAAAATCATTTTCAAGCCCCATAAAACCCTGGAGCAATTATTCTGGTTGGCCAAAGAAAAATCAAACCTGATGCAAGGATCAAGAGTCTATGAAATTCCGTGTTCATGTGGGAATTCTGATATTCGCCAAACTGGTTTTCCTTTCAAATCCAGGCTAAAAGAGAACATAATGGATACAAACAAAAAATTCCTAACAAAAGCAGTCATTGTTGAGCACTCTTTTAAGTCCAAACATATGATTCAGTTTGAATATTCGAAAATCCTAGCCCAAGTTCCTTTTATAAATCTCGGGGTACCTGAAAAGCCTTGGAAATCAAGAAGAACCCTAATAATTTTAATAGAGAGGATGGATATAGACTTAGCTAATAATTGAAGCTCATCATCCACCATATTTCCCAGTGATAATTTGAACTCCGGATTCCTATTATCAATTTATTAATACAACCCCTAATGGTTGTTGAATCATTCATTATTATTGCTTCAATCTATTTATTTTGGATTTTAATTTAAATTAGTATAAATAATTTCGACAAGTTTACCAAAAGAGGGAGAGTTGAAATAAACAAACAAATATATATATGTTTGTTTATTTCAATTCTCTCTCTTTTGGTCAAATTGCCAAAATTCTTTATTCTAATTTAAAAAAAAAAAAAAAAAAATCCAAACTTTATTTCAATTTATGGTTTAATAAAATTTATTTATTTTCTTCTTTAATCATATAATTTCTAATTCAAATATCTAATTAAATTTTTTATTTTAAATTAAATTTTAAATTATATCAAATTTTACCATTTTAAATTAATTTAAATTATTAATTAAAAATATATATATAACCAACCTTTTTGGTTTGACTAAGTTATTAATTGATGGTTGAATACTCATAATTATTGTTTTTCAAGTAATTGTTAATTATTAATTCTTATTTTTTTCAATCATTCTTATATCTCAATCCTTAATTAATTATTTAATACTTTTATATATTAATTTGCCACCTATTTTTTATTTCGCGTATTAAATTACTTTATTATTTAATAGATTCAATCAAAATTTAATTATTATTGTTTATTTAATTTATTTAACTTTGACATTTTCTAACAATATGACTAATTGTGGAAATCTTAGAGCTCTTATGACATAATATTTTCCAAGATATTGACAAATTAGAAACATAGATCAACTCGATATATATATATATATATATATATATATATATATATATATATATATATATATATATATATATATATATATATATATATATATTACTTTATTATTTAATAGATTCAATCAAAATTTAATTATTATTGTTTATTTAATTTATTTAACTTTGACATTTTCTAACAATATGACTAATTGTGGAAATCTTAGAGCTCTTATGACATAATATTTTCCAAGATATTGACAAATTAGAAACATAGATCAACTCGATATATATATATATATATATATATCCTCAAAATGACACTAGATATTGATTCCACCCATATTTTAGCATTTGGTTCTTACAATGTCTTTATTACACACAATGGGTTGAGTCAGAAAATTGCCATGATAGGGTAACCGATATAAGTGGCAATTTGAATAGAAAAAACTTGAGAGTATCAAAATTGACTCCTTCAATTAAACATTTTTCTATATTAGGAATTCAAGGAAGCCCTGCTTTCATTTCACAATAATCAATTACATGCAATCATCCATCTTGCTCCAACTTCTAGGCTCACTTCCTCTCTTCCCTTTCCTATGGTTATTTTTATCGTTATTCCTTCCACCTTGTAGATCATATAGTAGTGTACGTGAGATTTTCATATTTACTTTGTAATTCTTACTTATTCATGTTAGGGTTCCATTCTATATCCTAAACTTCCCTTGCTAATGTGCAACAACATTAGTGGCACCAATTTATTTCCATTATAATAGAGGTGTAGCTAAGGGGGGAGGAAAGGTTTTAGGGAAAGGGGAGAAGATAATATGGAGGTGTAGGAGGGAGGATACTATTGCATGGGAGAAGGCCTCAAAGGTTTGAGAGGGGCCAAGGAAAGGGGAGTGTGGGATGTCGTAAATTGGGACAACCATATAGGGGATAAGGGGAGGTGTTTTCTTTTGATAGTGGAGAGTAAGGATGCATGTCAAGTGCTCCACAAGGATGAAGAAGCCCCTCCTTAAAATATGCCCATTTCTAATCACCCTTATTCTCCAAAGGAGTTCTTTATGTAAAGAGAGAAATTCTCATGGGTTATGGTTAGTGGTTTTTTATAGTCCTTGTATGTGTTGAAGGATGATATTTCCTTCTCGTAGGCCGATGATATTTCTTTATTTTCTTTCTTATAATAAATAAACAATAATAAAGAAAAAAATCAGCAATAATAAAGCATATATCAAGACCATATAAATCATAACACATAATTTACCTTGGAAAAACCAAACTAAGGGAAAACTAGATTACAATAGATCTATTACATAACCAAAATTCACCTTACAATGGAGGTTTCCTTGATTATTTATAGGCTTCATTACACACAATACCATGGTTGAATACCATGGGTAACTAATACCATGTGCTTGAAAACCATGTATTTTATACCTAAAAATTTTGATTCTCTGATGGAGCCAAGTTTACATAATATATCTAAGGGATAAGAGGATAATGAAGGAATCCATAAAAATGAGAATAAACTATGAAGTAATGTCTCTTGAGGGTTTAATTACTTATAACTTGTGAGGGATTCTACTTAGTTATTGGTTGATTCTCTAATTCTCACATCTATTAGGCCCATAAAAAACCCCAACCGCACTACCTCCCACCTTCCACCTCTACATTATCCTTCAAAGATCTTTTGAAGAATAACATTTTTTTTACTATGAAAAATATTTGTATATTATGTACAGAGAATATACATTTTTTAGTCAGTCTTAAGGAACCTCTCAAGCTCATCATGTCACTTATGGGAATTGAACCTGGACGGGGATGATAAAAATCATTCCTCCTAAACACCCAAGATAAATTTAATTAACACCATTGAAGAAAAATGTATGATATAATTTTTTAGTCTTCCATTGTAAATATTCTTCCTCTCTTAATCTCAAATTCCATTTTTCAATTCTCGATAGTTTGACCATTACTCACTTAGTTGATCTCTAAGGAAGCACTATAATTTAGCAAATCTAAAGTGTTTCCTCTGCGTTACAGATATATAATTGTATAGGCCCTATGTCTCTACTCTTAATTTTTATATTAGAAACATAGAGGCTATCTCTACCATATATATTGGATTGATTTTATTAACCCTAAAAATATGCTTATTATGAGTGAAGTACCAAATCTACCATGTTATGTACTTTTTTGAGGGAAACCCACTGACGGGGTAGCAAAGGATGATTTTAATAGGTGTTAGATAGAGTCTCCTCTAGCACATGACTTATTAATTCAATATGATACGAGATTTATGTCATTCTATAGATATGCAAGAGCAACTTTAAAAATTTGTTTTATAGTGTCGCATTCTAGGAAAAGATGGGGCAAGGTTTCCTTTGCATTCTTTCAAACTATATGTCATATGCATGGGCCTCCTATTAATTTTTCCTTTACATTGTGTGTTGTAAGGAAATTGCATGAGCTAGCAACCGATTTTGTTTTTCTTTTTTTCATGTTTTCTATTCTTATATTTATATTTTCTACACATAGTGGCCATGCCAATTTGAGAATATGCACACTAAAACTTCCTGTGAGAGAATAAATAAATCTTCACTTTGGTTGTGCAACTCGAATGCATGATTTTGTAATATCACTTTTCTAAGAACGAGAGATATAAAATAATTAATCTAATTAGTTAATATCATTTTAAAGGTGATAGTGAGTTAAATTAATAATGATACTATGAAGTGATTTTGATTTAATTAAGAAATAGAACTCATAAAGTCAGTTTATTATTAAAAGTGACCTATGGTATTTTAGTAACCCATTTTATTTTCATGGGGAAAACTATAAAAATAAAAATGAGCTTTCATTTGGGATATGAATGTGTATTTGTATTTTTTTTTTTTTATTGTCTTGATATCTCTAGTGGCTTACGGTAGGAGGGAGAAACCCTCATTATATTTCCTAGTTTCAATGTTGGAATACACACCCTAGTTGGTGGCAGTTGGTTTTGGTGGTTTCAAAACCACCCTAGCTAGCCATTAATCATCCAAGGAGTTAGAATTGGTCCAATGACAAGTTAATTCATCCATCAAGAGAGTGGGCTAAGATATTATGCTTAAGAGGTTTGAGTTACTATTTTTCAAAAGGGCCTAGTTGGTAGGTTGAATTGTTGAAGATCAAATAAGAAAGAAAGGAAGAAATTTTAATGTCCATGAGGCTAAAGACAACCTATGGGAAATTTTTCTTCCCCATATAATTATTTTATTCAACCCTTTTCCGATAAATCCTCATAATAAATGCCCCCAACTTATCAAAAAAATCCTCACTGAATAAATTATCCCAAGAGCTAGCTGTCAGAATATCTGCATAAATTTCACTGTTGTCTTTGAAGGCATCACATTCCAAAATGAAACGCTTTTTTGTTTCCTCTTTTCTGGAGGATAAAAAAATACATACTCTTTACTCCCACACTTCTTTTTTCCTTTTCCAACACCCTATTTCACAATGGATAAAACAATAACTAGTCCTTAACTTTGCATTAAGAATTTTACCTCTCCAAGAAATATTGGTCCCTATGTACACTTTTTGTTGATAATTATAAGTGGGATTAAACTCTTCAATATAGTAATTTTTATTTCTCCCTTGCTTCTTATCCCAAGTACTCTTGTGGAACTCATATAGAACAAAATGTTTTGTCTCTTTATTGTTTATTGGACACATGTTCAAGAAAAGACCCCATTTAATAAACCATTTTTTTATTTTCCACATCCAAGACTCCTTTCTTTTGCATAATAGGCCATTAAAGAAAAACTTAGGCCATCTTCCCTCTTCCATTTTCTCAATTTTTTTTAAATACCTTACGACTCACACCATAGCATTTGCTTCAATAGGAGCAAACCCTGTTCCACTTAACAAGATAGCATAAGGAACCACACTTTTAATTTTGAATTAGTTTGTAATCAAACGCTTCTAAATTTTCTCAATTTGTTTCCTTTGAAAGTCGGATGTACTGTTGGACCATAATACATAACCATAGAGAATCACCTGAATCACTAAAAGCAAAAGAGGAGTTTGATTGGTTTTCTAGTCTCATAACTTTTCCTCTCTACACCTGTTTTGAAAAGCATAAAATGATTTCCTACCCCCCAAAATTCTTTTCTTTCTACAACCATCTGAGCTTAGATTTATGTCAAAGTAAATTCTAAGGTACTTGTCATTTGTAACTTCTTAGAAAGTGTTTCCTTCAAAGAAGAACTTATGATAGTTATGTTTTATTTTGTTAGAGAAAACCACTATTTTTGTTTTGATAATATTAACTTGCATCCCCACCTTGCTACAAAAATGTTTAAGGGAGAGTAAGTGCTCTTGCAAACCAAGAGAATATTTAGCAATCAGTATAAGGTCATCTGCATACAAAAGAAGCCTTATAGCAAAATTTCCTGTAATGTACCAAACGAGATATTTTGCTAAATATGCAGAAATTCAACTCCTCCCAAATTTCACCATTAAATTATCATTCATTTATAGAGGATTCCCATGTAAAATACAATAGATAGAGTTCATGCAATTTCATAACATGATAGGTAGAAAATAATCTCAAATTTTGTTATAATAGATAAACTAGGTTACATGCAAATACAACCAATATAGGTGAGATGAAGAGTTGGCCTCAACAAATGTGCTCCAATGTTTCACCGGCTCTCCCAAAACTGAACTAAAATCATTCATTGCACCTATGAACTCTAGCTGAATCCACCAAGAAGATGAGGTGGGTTTTTGTCCACTCTCACCAAAATGACATGAGGGTTTCCTTCATGGGGCTACCAATGAAGTAGAGAACCAATTTCTCAACCTCTCATACAAGAAGTAATGTCAAATCCCAGATGTCCGACAATGGCCTCCTCCTCCTCTTTTATAGATCTGATGGACCCCTCTAGAACCTCATATTTTATTATTATTTTAATCATGGAGCACTTTTCCCTCTTTTATTTCAATTAAAATATTATTTTTAATGTGGTAAAATGGAAAATTATCCATCATGTCTCCTCATATCACTTAAACTCCCATATAACCATCCCATCCTATAGATATTCTTGTTCTAGTTCCAACGAGCTATTACACTAAGGTGTTATATCAAGTATTCCTTCTCGAATGCCACCTTAAACACAATTTATCAAGTTAGGCCCAATAATAACAATGTTTTCTGAAAGTTGTCAAAATGCACTAGAACGAAAGGAAAATTGTGTAGATGATGTAATATACCAAGTAAATGCCATGGGAACTCATAAAAACTCCTAAAAACCCCTCCAAAATCCCTTGGGCCCGTTGATGATGCCAAGCTGCACCTATGACATGTTTTCCCCCAACACTGAAAGTCCATCATAACCATGTCATAAGGAACACAACCATAATATTCCTATCCCAACATTGCTTGCCCTCAAGAAATCAAAACCTATGGAAAAATCTGGTGCCCCTATGCAACTGAGACCCAATTCCCAGATCCCATAAGAACCATTGGGTGATGCTCTACTTATGTGTCAACCCATCATGAATGGAACCCTCAATGCTCGGATCCTAAGCTAATCTCTGATTGAATCCGTCATCAACAAATCCTCTTACATCCCAATGCCACCAAGACCAAGTATCAATATTCCACGTCTCTTGTTGTGCTATAACTCCAACCATGAGTGGTGCTCCATCCACTGCATACCAACTCATCACCTCTCTCTAGTCTAACCCCTAGCATAGACCAAGGCCAATATCACCATTCTAATGTTGTGCTAAACTATTGATGACTATCCAGCCTACATCATGCTGCCAACTAGAGCATGTAGTTTTCCTTACATCTAAGGGCTCCTGCAGTGCAATGCTCCTGACTAAAAATTATACTACATCAATAGGATACCAACTCATGATCTCACGCCAATCCAATGCATGGACACTTGTGCAAGGAATATGTTTACTAGGCTAATATTGGTCCAATATCAACTTTTGATGCTTTGCCCAATCAACCAACAAACTATGTCCAAAAAATCCTACCCCTCTCCCTATAATGGGCAAAAGTGGGCAAGTTGTGTTACAAGCCTTGTCTATGAACTCCTAGAGAGGGTTTTTGCCTGAAACGTTGCAGATTTTCTAGATTCCACTACATTTTTTTGTACCTCAACAATGGGTAGTCCCAAATATGGATTTATTGTCATCTCCCTCGTCTGATACGAAACTCCATGCTCCTCCATTCCACCAATCTCCTGCAAAATTGTCCTATCAGACGCCAACACCTCATGAGGATAAGTGTCTATAAATACTTACACCATGTTGGTTATTTGTACATTTGTCTACTACTCCTCAATATTTGACCCCAAGGGTGGCTTCTCATCCTCCTCCATCACGGGCTCAATATGTCCCTCCAATTGGCTCCCCCCAAGAGGCTCATCATGCATACTATGCACATCATCATCCTCAGCTGACTCATGCTCCACCATATGTTTCTCATGTTGAATCATTACTGGTGACTCGTCATATTGAATGTCCCCCATAAGATCCACTGATTTCTCACCATACACACTAGAATACAAATCTGGCATGTTGTCAACAACTTCATAAGACTCATGCTCCTCATAGGAATCCTTGTATGAACCCATGGACTCGTCCAAAGAATAATCCTCACCCTAAAACTCATAAGGAATCTCCTCTTGCACTACCTTTTTCATCTCTTCAGTGTCACTCAAGCATCAGTAGTCCGGTCCCTAAGGTCCCTTACAAATGAAGCAAAGTCCCTTCCTCCTTAGCTAATTCTTGTTGCATGATAAATTAAACTTGAGCATCTCCTCCCTGGCCAACTATCTTCTGAATAACCCAATGTTCTTATCAACCAACCTTTCGTCTAGTTCATAAGCATCCAATGAGACCAACTGTTATCTTTTCCAAACGGATAACAATCGAGATTGTAACTCCTGACAAATGGAATCTCAGCCTCTCATACATGATGACAATATGGACTACAAGTGTATTTTGACTGAGCCATGATGATGTCTTGTAATGCTGAATAAACTTTAAAACATATGCATAATCATTCATCACACTCAAGATAAAACATGATCTCGTAAGTCCTATTCATGGCCATAATTTCAAAAACCTAAAGCCTCCTCTCAAATGTTGAACCCATGGAATTATCTAAGTCTCGTAAGTTGTTTGTCATCAGCTTGAGGATCCTCCTCATAACATCATCATTGTAAGGATTTATAGGGGCAGTTAGTATCGTGATGTTAATAAGGGAAGATGCAACTGAAAGTGACACCCCTTCATAAGGGTACTCAAAAAATTTGAGTTGTATTAAAGCTAGCATGGCGAGTTTCAAGGACCATGTCAACTTTTTCCCTTCTAATTGGTTTTCTTCAGAAATAAGTGCATCCAATTCATCTAGTTTGAAAATGACTTTCACTGTGACCCTCATGTGTTTCAATTCTATCGCAAGTGCAATTATTTTGTGTCCTATTTCCTACCTCATCTACACATCTCTTAGTTGTTCTTTCTGAAGAATGGCATAGATCTCTCTTGAAAAAGGCTTGTTGTTCATTTTTTTTTTTTCTAGTCTACTAAGGCATGGTGGTTCAAGGAACCAATTTATGTGGCTAATCTTCTCAATTTTCTTAGGAGTTCCTCCATGACAAAATTCTTGCATGAGAACATTATTTTCCGAGTTTGATTGAATATTTTAGAAAAGTTTTTTGAGAAAAAGTTTGATGACAAATTATTGTAGGTGAAATTTCATACAATGATTCAAGTTCATTCTCATGCTAACATTTCAAAGCAATGCACTTCGTTCATATATACCTATAAAGTCATATAAACCATTTTTTTGTGCCAATGAAAATGATCTAACTCAAACTAATAAATGACATGAGGTCTAAACAAAGAAATAGAACCCATGTTTCAATAGGTTTCTTGTTGTCAGGCTTCTGTTGTGATGATAATAATAGTTTTCCCTTCAAATTTTAGTCATAAAATTAGTGCACAATAGTGGCACTGCAGCAAATGTTTATTCAGAAAATATCAACTTGTAATTTTGTTTTCCAACAGAAAATGTAACATGTTCCTTTCAGCCTATAGAGTCAACCTTGAATTTTTGTGTTCAAAAAATGATACCCATGCTTTCTCTGAGCCTGGAATTGACCTCCAATGAAGGTAGCACATCCACACGGCTAAGAGGAGGTAAAATTTTGGCACATGATGAAGTTCACTTATCCACAAGGTAACAAATGTCATGTACTCTTTTCACAAGCTTAGAATCACCTAATTAACATGTTTTTAGCCCTTTCACACTGATATATGCAACCAATTACCCTTGAGATAATTCACAACCCTTATAAAATGAAAATATATGCGTTAAAACTATTGTGGATTCAGTCCCTTCAACAATCCATAATTTCAAAAGAAGCTACCCAGGAAATGTGCACATATGCTTAGTCAATAAATAATGATCTTCACACCCCATCAACCACAAGAGACACGTTGAATAAACTTTAATAAATGATAAATGTCTTGAACAATTCGGCCTTGATATTTGACACAAGAATGTTAGACTATGTATAATTTAGTGGTATGAGTAAATGGTTTAAAGAAAAAAATCTGAACTTTTCCTCTTCCCAATTTGCACAAATTATTAATATAACTCGACCTCAGTTTCTTAAGAGCATTTTTCCCTCTGAAATTGATGTCACAATGAATCTCAACCTTCTTAATTTTGATGTCAAACTCCAAACTGGAAATATATGCCTTTTATCAGACTTCTTTACAATTTTTTCTCAATATTGGTATGGTGGCAATAAAATTTTCTTGTGCTAAAGAAATTATGGTAAGCATATGGAGAAATAACACAGGAACCCCTCTATCCCTGTGAGGAAAGAACACAACTTCAACTTAGAGTGATCAATCTACAAAGTGGTTTTTGAATTTGGCCTTCAAAACTAAAGGGAAGATATATATTTGGCCACTCTTTATTCTTCCCACCTTGGCACCAAATAAGAACCCTTAGCCACTTGGTCTCACTTGAAACACATCCCTCCTAGACGATGATTTGTGTCTTGCAGTCTTGATCACGATTTTGGAATCAACAGGAGAGTTATGCTACCCAATTTTTGCATTTCGACCTTCCAACAAATTATGACAGTCGACCCGTACAACTCCTGAACTGCAGATTAGCTTCCAAACTCTCAGGATGAGTCAGATCTCTATGGGTCTGAAACTTAAGCTCACGACTGCTTAGAAATGAGGAAGCTCTAGACCTTGGTCTCTAAAATCCGTATGCCCTCCTACTCAAAAATTTGTACGACAGAAAACATGAAATTAATTGTGAATTATACAACTTTGAAATTTATTTCCAAGTCTTATATTATAGTTTGGTTCAAGTATAGGATTCTTCTCTCTTGAATGAAATTTTGACATTATATATATATATATATATATATATATATATATATATAATAGTTTCCCACAGCCTTTAAAATTTTCTAAATGCTCCTGATCTCTTCAATAATTTTTCCTGAGTAAGATTTAATTTGTGGCCCTTTGCAAACGTTTTGATCTCTTTGATCCCCTCTTTCTTTTTTATTATAAACCTTGGCAAAAATGAAATATTGGGCCAAAATATTAATTTTACAATTGTCGAATACTCAATAAATGAGCGAAAATTTCACAGCTTACATGAAGATATCTTCAGTAAATTCAATCACGTTTTGTGCTCAAAATTTATCTGGATTAAACCTTAAGGATTGCAAGATGCACAGCTCTGATACCACTGTAACCCAAACGGGATATTTTACTAAATATGCAGAAATTTAACTCCACCAAAATTTCACCATTAAATTATCATTCATTTACAGAATATTGCCATGTAAAATACAATAGATAGAGTGCATGCAATTTCATAACGTGATAGGCAGAAAATAATCTCAGCTCTTATTATAATAGATAATTTGGGTTACAGGAAAATACAAGCAATATCACTGAGATGAAAAGTTGGCATGGACAAATATGCTCTAATGTTGCACCGACCATCCCAAAACTTAACTGAAAAAAAATCACTGCACTTGTGAACTCGGGTTGAATCCACCAAGGAGATGAGGTGTGTTTTCATCCACTCTCACCAAAATCACCTGAGGGTTTCTGTCCTAGGGCTACCAATGAAGTAGAGAACTGAGTTCTCAACCTCTCATTGAAGAAATAATGTCAAATCCCATATTTCCTCCAATGGTCTCCTCCGCTTTTATAGATCTAATGGACCCCTCTAGAACCTCCTATTTTGTTATTATTTTAATCATGGAGCAATTTTCCCTCTTTTATTCCAATTAAAATATTCTTTTAAATGCGGGAAAATGGTAAATTGGTCACCATGCCTCCTCATGTCACTAAAACTCCCATCTAACCAACCCATCTTGTATATCTTCTAGTTCTGGTTTTGATGAGATTTTACACTAAGGTATTATATCAAGTATTACTTCCAGAATGCCACCTTAAGCATAATTAATTGAGTTAGACCCAATAATAACTCTGATTTTTTAAATCTATTGGAATGCACCAGAATAAAAGGAAAATTATGCGGATGATGGAATATATGAAGAGAATTCCACTGGACCTCATAACAACTCCTCAAAACCCCTACCAAATCCCCTGGACGCACTGATGACGCCAACCTACACCTGTGACTTTTTCCCCCAACTCTAAAATTTCATCATAATCATGTCGTAAGGACCACCAGAAAAAGGACAAATAACTGATCAGGGGGTAAAATTCACATCTCATCTCTTTGAGAATATTTTGAAGAGCCACAAGATAAAGCATAATACTTCCACTACCTACCACCCTCAAGAAAATGGCCAAGTGTAAGTGACCAACAGATCCTTGGAGAATATCCTCACCAAGGTTATGAGCAGCAGCAGAAAATTTTGGGTGGACAGATTGGTAGAAGCTACCTGGGCCTACAATAGTACTTGGAAAACAACAACAAGGTTCACTCCTTATGACTTGGTCTATGGGAAGAAAGCTATACTTTCAATTGAATTTGAGTTCAACACCTTAAGGATGGAAACTGAGTTATACCTAGATATATGAAAGGCCCAACAATATAAGTTGTTGCAATTAAATGGATTAGATGAGTTCAGGATGCAAGCACTCCTTCACACAGAAGTGATTCAGCTGCAAAGGAAGGTCTGGCATGAAAATCACATTAAGGAAAAGATATTTCAGTAAGGAGATTGGGCCTACTGTATGACTCAAGATTTAAGGACTTAATGGAAAACTGATGACAAGATGGTTGGGACCCTACAAAGTGGACAAATTTTATGATAATGGCATAGTTCGGATTAGAACCATAGATGAGGAGGGGAGTCCCCTACTTTTCAATGGTTACAGTCTTAAAGTTTACAAAAATCCCCTATTTAGGACATAATTTATAAATTCCATAAACGGGGAGGTGTATGTCATAGGAGAATCCATAGTTTCTAGCGCCTCTTCCCCCCCCCCAAAAAAAATAAATAAATAAAGAGGCATGGGTGAAAACCTCTCTGAGGTGCCTAAGGCCAACTCCAGGGTTTAAAACCTCCATGAGGCAATCCTGGAACAAAAAAAAAAGAGAGAAAAACAAAAAAACAAAAAATAAAAGATCCTTGGGTGAAAACCTCTTTGAGGCATCCAAGGAAGGCCATTGGGTTGAAAACCTTTGTGGAGGCAACCCACTTTCCTTCAAAAAAGAGAGAGAGAGAGAAAAAAAGGAAACAAAAAAGAAAAAAGAGAAATAAAAATACCTATGCACTTATTTGTTTTTCTGTTTTGCAGGTTATTGATCAAAGACAGTTTTTGGATCCAGCGGAGCAATATTTCTTCACTTCTCCTTCTCCTCTACTTACAAAGTACATGAACCACTCCAACATACACCCATTCGTTCATTTCACCCCTCAAATATGTAGAAATTTCATTTTTTTTCTCCTGACTGTAATTTCTATAGGCAAGTCTGGTAGCTACAGGATTTCTGTAGCACTACAAGAAAATCATGTAAATGCTATAGGAAACCCATTCATGAAGGAAGGAGCTCTCTCAAGGATTTCTAAACTTCAAGGAGAGCATGATAATTTATTTTTTTCCTATACATGCCACTCCTAACCCCTCATTTCACTCCATGCACAAGGATTCACTCTCTAAACCCTATGTTGCGTCATTTGCAGTTAGATCATCTGTAACTCGGCATGAGACCTCTTCCCTTACCTATTCACCACTCCATTCATAACCTCCATAAACCATTTACCTTAATTTATAAGCAATTTGAAGCAAGAAGAAGTAAAAAGAAGACTGCTATAGGGAATCGGAAAGTTTCATGTAACAAATCCATGTATGGCACAACAAGGACAAAATTTTAAGAAAAGATGATGAAGATGGCTTCAAAATACCACTAGTAGACTCCAAGAGAGTGAGGACACCAACCACAACACCTGAGGACCTCCATGCAACACCTACAAGCAGAAAAAACAAAAAAAAACAAAAAAGATTAAGTTTCTCACTAAGAAAACAAGAAGCTCACTCACAAAAATATGCTCACTAAGAAAATAAACAAGAAAATAAAAAATAAAAAAACAAGAGGAAGATCATGACTGCAACCACAAGATCCAAATCCTTGCACTAGCTCATTCTACAACACACCAGCACCAGGTAGGATCAGGTATGGACTTCACCTCTCGTTATTCATTCATAATGACCAAAGTAGTTTAATGTCGAGATTTACAGATTTAAAAGGCAAAAAGGTGGTGAGTTAACTTGGCCACCTTCATAAAGTCAAACTGGAGGAAAATTAAAGAGTACATGTCACCTGGGAAAATCAAATAAAGTCAAGAGGGAGTGAATGAGTAAGAAGAGGTTATTTTGAGGCTAAGCAATCATTAACTGGAGTGGGACCAACAATCTCAAAGAGGAAAACTCGTGTTAAGTACGAGTCATCACCTCAGTCCAAATTTAGTTGAAAAGGCATAATGGTAAGCTTTGCCTCATTTTCACCATTTCGCTGAGCATTTCAAAGATCAGTGAGAGAAAAAGAGCAGTGGGATCCATCAGGGAGAGAAGCATCGAAGTTTGGGCTTGCATGCACCATTGTGCTACATGAAACAGAGAATTTCTACATGCAACTGCACAGTAAGAACAACAAGGATACAGAGGGAAAAATAGAGTCACCTGTGGGTGAAATTTCTTCCTAAAGCCACCATCTCCCAAGAAAAAACACTAGAGGACAAAGGTAAGTGGTTGCCACCCTCCAAAATTGAAATTTCTCCATGAAATTTACACACAACAAGTTATAATTTGGCAATTAAAGGGTAAAAAAAAAATGCATTTTGTTTGAGAATATAATCTCCAAGACCTCTTCACATAACTCTCAAAAACCTTACCACCTTTCTATCACAGCCATAAAAATGAGAGGGGGATTTAACAGAAGGGAGCCCACTGATATTAAAAGAATTAGGCAACATCCTCAATTCATGGAAAATTTCATAAATCACCAATGGATAGGTTTATTTGAGATTTTGAAATGTTTTGATGAGGAGATAGCTCGAGAGTTTGTAGTGGCTCTGTAAACACACTCAGAAGAGAGAGCCGCCACTATGATTAGGGGCGTACCCATCACACTTTCACCTGAACTAATCAGCAAAGTCACTACTTTTCCCTTAGGAGTTAAATGGGTTAAAGAAATGATGCCAAGCACTACAGCCAAGAAAATATTCTTTCTACCAAGAGAAGAATACATTGAGGACAAGAATGGAGTGAGGAGGGAAAGCCTTCCATACCCCTGGGATGAAGTAGCCTTTCATATCATGAAATTCATTTCTTATGAAGGTAGACTTAGTGTAGTCTATGGGTACCATTTTAGGTTATTGAATGAGCTTAGGTTTCAAGGATAAATCCCTCTAGAATAGAGATTTAGCATCCCTCATTTCCTCTTGAACTCAAAAATAGACATGAGCAAAAAGGCGAGGGAAAGAAAATACCAACAATTGGCTCATCACGACCTTATAAAACTTATAGTGAATGATGCTCTGAGAATATTAAACCTCCCTATATTTTGGTCCTCATTCATAGACATGGATAGGGAATCTTTCATAGCCACCCAAATATGAAAAACCTATACCTATAGTCTTATAGAGAGGGAGGAAGAAGAAGAAGAAGAGATGGAAGAAGAAGAAGAGGAGTCTAAAGATAATGAAGAAAAAGAAGAAATGGTTGTTGAAACAGAAAATACAGAGATAGTAGAAACAAAGAAATAAAAAGCCGAGGAGAAGAAGGAAGAAAATACAAAGGAGGAGAAAGGCATTAGGGGAATTTTGAGGTTTAAAATGGGCCTCCTAAGGGAATTATAAAAAAATAGTGAAAATAATAAAATAATGTTTGATCACATCATCAACTTTTAGAGGGAAAAAAGACAAAACTACCTTTTTAAATCATATTTTCAACTTATCTCTCAAATTTTTTACTGAAATTTAGATCGGGAGTACTCGTTGGATGCAAAATTTAATTCCTCATCCAAGGAGTACCCATGTTTGATACTTTCAATGGATCTTGCTACACGAAAAATGAGAAATACATGAAGAACATGACTGAAATTAAGTAAAAACTTTGGGAGATAAGCTAAAAATACAAATTGAAAAGGTAGTTTTATTATTTTATTACTTTTTAATATTTTTACCCTTTTACTTAAAAAATGGTGAATCATCCCCTATGGTTGACATCATCACCTTAAATCCTATTGGTTCTTATAAATTTTATTTCGGTTGTAAATTTTTCTTAGGAGGCCCATTTTAGACCTCAAAATTCCCCTAATGGATTGGACCCTATGCTAGGCAGTGATACCTCCCCTTAGGATACTAGCATGTCACCAGACATTATAGATCAAGAAGTAGCTACTACCTAGCCACTTTGAGGACTCCTATAAAAACAATGAGGAAGAGGCAAATGCCCATGTATTTCAAGACTAGGAAGAGTCAAAGGGTAAAGCAAGGGAAACCACAGACTCCAAACAAAAGCCTTATTTTCATTCAGGAGTCACCCAAGAAAGATGATGAAATAAGGATAGAAGAAGGAAAGATGCAAGAGGTCACCTCACCTACAAGGACCACTGCGACCTACAGAAGAAGACACTCAGCAAGGTTGGCATCCCAAGCACATCATACAACCCCACCAACCCTCAAAAGACCAAAAAAGGGAAGAAAAAAACAAGAGAGGGTCATAAGTAGGAAAAATAGAGTTTGCTACAGGAAACTCCAGTAGACCTATAATTAGATAAAAAGATCATGGGTGAGGGTGAAAAGACAACCATGGATGGGCAGGAGACCCAAGAATTTAAGGAGAAGGCACAATATAAAGGGCGAGATGAAAAAGAGGAAGAGAAAGATGACAAGGAGGAGCCTACCTCACCAAAACTTATCATCAAAGATGTAGCAGTAGTTCCAAACTCTAGCCCTCAACCTAATCTCAATTCCTACTACACATTTATTGAAGGGGGAAGATTGATTCCTTAAAATTTCAAAATGCCTTTATTTTATCAGTTGGAAGAGGAGAGGGCACACACTCATCATTGGATGAAAATTTCCACAACTAAAGGTGTGCATGACATAGGGGTCACGGAGGAAAAAGTGACTGAGTTGGGAAGGGATTTGTCTGATGCTAGGCTTAGAGAATCCATGTTGAAAGATCAGATTCAGAAGGCCCAAGTAGAGAATGTAGCATTGCAGGAGCAGCTTCAACAAACAGAGAAACAAATGGTCACCATGGCAAATTTTTGCATGGAGGCCATATAACATAGATACCCATAAGATTCCTATGTTCTCTACCTTAAGGAGAAATGGATCCTATTTCAAATCAAAACACTAGCCTCTCATGGATCCTTACCTTTTCAAAACTGTAGATAGTGCATTGACTTTTGCAACCAGTCAAGTATGGAAGACAAGGGAAAAATGGCATAATTATACATGCATAATCTTGTGTTGATAGACTTGACATTTGGGACCTTAATCCTAGAATGGGAGACATGTATTTAATGTCATTAGCATCTTGGATGGTTAATGAGGAAACAAGAGAAAAACAAGTAAGAATGGTCATGAGGAGAGAAAATAGAGAACCTCTAGACATTAGGGCAGAACTATTCTGCCCTCGAGGAGCCATCAACTACCATCTCAAGATAGAAAAGGATCTTGCACTTGCAAAAAATTACCTCAACACACAAGCTCAAGCCACGACTCACTTTGATGATGTTTCTAGGTTGTTGGAAGATGAATTCATAATTTCTAGTCAAAGGATATGGAATATCCTCCCTCATAGTCTTAGAAACATGGAGTACCACACACCAGAGAGATTAAGAGGTGCCCTAGAAAGAGCACCGCTATATAAGAGGGCCATGAAGGCTGGAAGGATTCAGTGGCTTGGTTTGAAGCTCAGTTGACCCTTGCAGTTTGGGCTAAGTGATGGAAAAGACCAAGATGAGAAAAATGTAGAATGGGAGTAAGCAAAAAAGAAGGATGGTGTTTACCCTTATAAAGGCACTCCCACACTTCTTCCTTGGGAAGTCAGAGGGTCCATTAAAGCTTTGAAAAAAATGCAGAAGGAGGACTAAGTTGCTCAAAGGATGAGCAACCATTTGGTAGGGGGGGTGATGATGAGATCCATAATTAGGTGCATTTAGAGGGGTTAATTTTCACCTTTTATCCTTATTAAGTATCTTTTTATCACTTTTAATTATATTATGGTCTTATGTTTCTAGTATAGATGGTGATTAAGGCTTGTCATACTTCGAATGCCTAACATGAGTTAAATGCAGGAAAATCACGAAGATATTGCACTTTTGATGAATTTTTTTCCATTAAATATCAAAGTAGACAAAAAGGAGAGATTCTAGGGGGGTTTTCCACCTCCTTAACTCCCAAAGGCAACCAAGGGATCCTCGATATTCCCTCCAACGGCTCGAAATCAAGGGCAGCTAAACAAACTCAAGAGCAAGTGCACCAAAGCTCAACTTCACTTGCATTCAAAGTGGACACATGACCTAATTTTTAGGGAGTTGTTGGTAGCTACCCTCTAGGTTAAATAGGGTTGAGCAAGAGCTCATTAGGATTTTAATAGACTCTTAGCTCTTGTAATAGGTTTTTGAGACTTTTATGATTATGTAATGAGACTATTTTCTAAAATAATATGAGTATTTAGATTGTGCTTCACTGATTTAGTTTCGGAGGGCTAAGCTTCTAGGTTAGGGCCCAATCCATTGGCCTTAGTCTCTATTATGTATTCATTCTTTACTTTGATTTCATTGTAGCTAGTTTTCTCTATGAGTTTCTAGCTAGTTTTCTTACATTTCAATTCACTGCTTTTAGTTTGCTTCCATTTGTCTTTTGTCATAGATTAAGTTTTCATACATGTTGGTAGAATAGTATATAAACTTAGAAATTTGTGTGTCAAGCCTCTCTCTCTCATCTCTATCATTGGAGCTTGAGAAGGGTAGACCTTATCCACAGGCCAAATTTTATTTTTAGTTTATGATTTCTTGGAAAGAATAGTTAGTTTGTTTTAGTGTCATGAACATGTTTAGAATGTTGAGTTAGATTTTTTTTTGAATGCTGAAGTAGGTTTCCTTTCCAAACTAAAATCATATTTTCCATTTCCTTCATCATGAATTTGTCAATATTTATTGCATGAATATGTATTTTTCTTGTAGTTTCAAGTAGCACAACAAAGGAGGACTTCACTAACACCCTTATCTTCATTTCCCACCTTTCATTAGCCTCTTGTTCATCAAATCGCCATCAGCTCTATTTTCATATTTTTCATCTTCACACCATGAGCAATCCCTAGATGTGAAAGATGAGCTTATCAAGAGGTTTTGAGCTTGGCCAAGGGGTTGGCCACCTTCCACTCATCCAAACACACCTTCACTCCACCTTCTCTATGCTATTCTCCACCATTTTTGGCCTCGGATTGCCCTCAGGCTATTTCTTGTAGCAATTCAGGACTTTCTTGTAGCACTATAGGAAACCTATAGCAACACTTGCAGCAGCACCAGTGGGCCCCTAATTAAGCCCAAAAACCACCATCCACCTCATCCGGACCTTCCAAAACCACCCAGATACCTTTATTCTTTCACCCATGAGTTCAAACCCTTCCTAAACCAACTTAGCGCTTTCTCCTCCTAGCTGCAAAAAAAATGCATTTACAACCATAGTTAAGTCATGATTAGATGCATGAGTAAAAGCATGATAGTTAGAACATGAAGTACACAGAGTGTATTTAGCCATTTGGCCCAGCAATGTGTGATTATGTTATTCCTCTTTATGCAATTTCAATTCAACAATTTACTTCATGAAAGATGCCTAGTTTGCTTTCATTTCTTGCCATAGCTTAACTTGAAGACTTCTTTCATTGCAGAATAGTTAGATGTACTTTCTTATTGTAGAATAGTTATTTGATTTCTAATAGATTAATGGCTTTGAATCATTTGTAGCCCTATTTATAAATTTAGAAGTGTGACATACTTCATTCAAAAACCCTAGAAATAGCACCCTTTCGTAGAGCTTAGAAGAGGATGACATGAGTAGAATGCATCTGTTGTGTATATAGCACTATCACCTCCAATTTTGTACGAATCCCAGGTTGATAAAGTAAAGTAGAGTAGCCTCTGGGAGTTGTAGCATTCTTGGTGAAAATACCAAGACTCACCAATTTTCACCCCCTTGCAAATTTAGCCACTCTTCAAGCTTGTCGATATATGAACCAGAAAGGGCAGGAGACAATGGGAAACCTTGCTTGGCCCCAATATCACTTCTAAAACTTTCAGAAATTCCTATTGATGTTCTAAATTTGACTTTCACCTCGAGGAATAAAATGGGACTCCTAAGGAAATTATAAAATAATAGTGGAAATAATAAAATAAGATTAGATTACATCATAAAATTTTATAGGGAAAAAAATAAAAATAAAAACTACTTTTTCAACTTGTATTTTCAACTTATCTCCCTATGGGTTTACTCAAATTTCGAGCAGGAACACTCATTGGATGAATAATTTGATTCCTCATCCAGGGAGTACCCATGTTGCATACTTTCGATGGAACCTACTACACGAAAAATGAGAAATTCATGGAAAACACGATATCAATCATGTTTTTTCATGTATTTCTCATTTTTCGTGTAGCAAGGCCCATCAAAAGAATGCAACATGGGTATTCCTTGGATGAGGAATTAAATTTTTCATCCAACGAGTATTCCCTCTCTAAATTGGAGTAAAACCTTAGGGAGATAAGTTTAAAATACGAGTTGAAAAAGTAGTTTTTTTATTTTATTATTTTTTAATCTTTTTACTTTTTTACTCTGAAAATGGTGAATCATCCCCCATGGTTGACATCATAATCTTGAATCTTGTTGGTTCTTATAATTTTATTTTGGTTGTATATTTTTCTTAGGAGACATATTTACCTCAAAATGTCTCTAATGATATGCACAACTGCTCTCAAATGCCTAGGAACCCCCAAGTTCCTCCATTCTGTGTCAAATATTATCCTTAGGAACTCTGTGAAAGGATTTTCTAAAATCAATAATGCAACAAAAGGCTTATTCCCTTTTTTCCCAAAAATTTTCAATGATGTCCCTTAAAGTTACACCATGATCAACTATGGAATGTTTAGGTCTAAAACTTGCATTCCCTTTAACACGTTTATCTCTTTCTTCTGCCCACCTGTTGATTTTATTTTGTAGCATGCTTCCAAATAACTTCGAAAAAAAAGGGTTTATCATTATGATCATATAATTGAAGGAATTATTGAATTCACCACTCTTGAAAAGAGGTATTTCGAGAATAGTTGTTCAATCTTTGGGGAACCCATGTTGTATGATGTTGTTGAAATTTTTTGTAATGTGAGGTGCAAAACTTTTTAAGCCCCATTTTTGATACTCTTCTTGGAGTTTAGCTAAGTATTTTTCTTTTCCAACACCCAACTTCTTGATACCCATATCTACCTCTTGCACTGTGAAGAGTTAAGTATCAATGTTGACCAAGGGATGAGGGTCAACCTTGGGATGCTGCTCATAAATTTGTCTTGCATAATCGAACCATTTAGAAGTTGTGATATTATTTTCAGTTTGCATCTTTCTTGGTTGGAGTTCCTTCCAAAATAATTTGGGGTTATTTTTCCCAAGGAAGATTAGTTCTTCCCTCCTTGAAACCATGAAATCAACCTTTTTGTTTCTTAATATGTGCTTGTAAGCTTTGAGCTTTGTGTTATATTTTTTTGATTCTTTCCAAATTATCCTTTATTTTTTGCATTCTTCATCAAACCAAGCGTTAACCATAATAAATTTGTTTCAGCTTCTTAATTTTTTGATCCAGGTGGAAATTGGTGGCCACCCACCTATTCCACCTAGACCTCTAGCAGGTTTCATCATTTTCCTTATTTATAGTAGTATTTACTATTTTCAGCATTTTTTTTGGTCCTAAACTTCTGGAGCAATTTTGACCCCCTAAACAACATTTTTTTTAGGTCCGAAACATTCCCATAGCCATGGGCAGGGGCCTACGGAGAAACCTCTACTACTTGAAGAGATATTTCTGATGATATATCATACATGCCAAATGGAGATAATATGACCAAGTTACGACCCTGGGAAGTTGGTTTCCCAACTAGCCCCAACGGGGCCCACAAAATCTTAGCATTCCATCTCCTGGGTTTATAGTTTTGGTTGTTTATGGTTTCCCCATGTTGTTCAATATTAAAAAGGCCCTTGAGCCTCATTGTAACACATTTTATAATCATGTAGCCACCACATCTCTTCTCAGAGATAAGCTATCATCGCTTGAGGTAGTTTATTTTCCATTCTATCTTTAAGCATTTTTCATTATTTGATATTAATTAAATGAAGTGTTATTCCTGTTGCATCTTTTTTTTTATGTTTATTTATGTATTTTAGGGAATTCATACATAAGTTTGTATCAATGGTATCATAGTGGTTTTCTCTTTCTCAATATTTCTTTGCATGACCCCAACGCGGTTGGGGTATAAGGAGTTAGGACTCAATCTGGTTGAACCATTGCACGATCAGACTTGCAAACCCCAACAACCTCCCATGACAGAAGAAAAGAAAGATGGGGAAGTAGGAGATCCTATAAAAATATTGCTCGAGGAGGTCATTGATAAACAAAGGAAGCCGATGATGGTTAACTTTGTCGAGATCCTTCAATGACTACCCGCCGGTGGTGCACCTTCATCCAACAACCACTCTGGAAGCGCCACTCCTTTTAAGGTACAAGTAAATTTTGACATTCCCATATTTGAGGGCCAAATAGATGCAAGCGTCATAGATAGATGGTTGAATCTATTATAATGATATTTCTTTGTTCATTGCTTTTCCAATCAGTAAAAGATTACTTGTTCACTCCTCAAAGCCTCCTCCCATGTCAAGGACTAGTGGTAAACATACTATGTGAAAAGGACGAGAGGTAAACCTCCCTATCCTTGGCCGCACCCACTTGGAATTCTTTCTAAGACGCTATCAAGGAACAATATTTTCTTGTGGGGAGTTATAAGGACAATTACATACAATGGACTACATTGCGACAAAAAAGGGACCAAGATGTGCGTCAGCTGACGAATATGTTCCATACCCTGCGCACAAAGTTGAGTATCAAATATTTGGAGAAACATTTCATGTTGAAGTACTACAATTGTATGCACAAATACATTCAAGATGAAATGGAGTTCCTAGACATCTACTCGCTCGGTGCATCATACTGGTATGCTTCCAAGATTGAGCAGAAAATAAAACATAAGAAGTGATACTTTGGATCTGTGAATTAGAAGCAAGGTAATGGCGCCCCCAAACTGCTAAACAAAGGAAAAGGCATAGGTAGGGTGACCCAGGACAAACCTCCAAAGCTGCAAATGAAGAACAACACCACAAAACCAAAGAAGGACACGGGAAAGTGGTGTGAGTTCCATAAGAGATCCACTCACAAAAAAATTGAGTGTCGGGCCAAGAAGTCACTGGTGGATGATCTGAAGGCTTCCGAATCAAATGCATGTTCTAACTCTGAGTCAAAACCCGACAAGGGGAATGACAAAGGGAAGAAACTTATCGATGCGTATCCAAACGCCACTGTTTCCACCCCCAAGATCTAGAAGGAGGAACTCGAAGATCGAGAGGAGGGGGAGTGCCGCTTCCATTCCCATATGTGGGTGAAGGGTTCCCCACTGTAGTTCATTTTCGATAGCGGAAGCCAAAAGAACCTCACTTCAGTAGAGGTCATGAAGCAGTTGGGCATGTCAACCACAACACACCCATAGTCGTACACCAACAGGTGGCTTCACCAAGGGCAGGATATCCGCGTCAGCCATCATTTTCACCTTTCCTACAACATCAAGCCCTTCATGGATGACGTATTATGTGATATCACTCCTCTTGATGTTTTTGTTGTATTATTAGGCCAACTATACTTGTGGAAACAACATTATGTGTATGAATCTAGGCCTCGCATTGTTATTATTACTTTGGGCATAAGTTGTATAGGATACCCAAGGTAGCACTGCCTACCACCATCTCTTTGATCACTACAAATCAATGTACTAAGCTCATTTCCAAAACCAGGAAACATTTTTTTCTTGATGATCCACCCTTAGGGCAAGAAGAATATTGTAGCTATGACCTCTAGACGAGGCTCCTCCGCATGGAAACAATAGATGGACAAGGTCGTGGAGGAGTACAGGGACATCTTCACCTCATCCGCAAGGGTACCTCTACATTGTCAGGTCAAGCACTCCATCGATCTAACCCCAGGCTCGCCACTACCCAATGGACCAATCTATCAGTGCTTTGTTCTACAGAACGATGAAATCAAGAGGCAGATTTAGTAGTTGTTGTAGAAAGGTCACATCTGGCCGAGTTCATCGGCTTGTGGGAGCTCAATCATCTTGGTGGAGAAGAAGGATGGGACTTGGAGACTCTGTATTGACTATCGGGCATTAAACAAGAACATTCTCTTTTTTAGGTATTTGATCCCTCGAATCGATGACCTTCTGGACCAACTCAAAGGGGCAAAAAATTTCTGCAAGATCGACTTGAATTATGGGTATCACTAAGTACCAATTGAAACCTCTGATGTTTGGAAGACTGCCTTCAAAGCCGAGGAGGGCCTTTTTGAATGGTCGGTCATGCCTTTTGTGCTGACCAATGCTCTAGTAACCTTCATAAGGTTGATGGAAGACATATTGTGACCATTCACCAACTAATTCATGGTGGTGTATTTGGATGATACCCTAATCTTCAGCCAGAGTTAGGAAGAGCACTTCCACGACATTCGAGAGGTCCTCCAAACATTGCGGAAACACAAGTTGTGTGCCAATTTGGAGAAATGCACTTTTTTCATGACCAAGGTTCAATATCTAGGATACATTATTGATGAGCGAGTTGTGCATGTGGACCCAACAAAGATCCAAGTCATTCAGGATTGTCCAGCTGCAACCACTCTAATAGAGCTCTACAACTTTTTGGGTCTTTCCAATTTCTACCGCAAGTTCGTGTTAGGGTTCTCTCATATCACTTGGAATTTGAGTCAAGTAACTAAGAGAGGAGTGAAAGAAAAATTATTTTGGTATGAATCTCAACAGAAGGCGTTCGTAGAGTTGAAGCATCACTTCTGTTGTACACCAGTGCTCACATTATCAGACTTGCAATAACCATTTAAGATCGACACATATGCCTCTGAATATGCTATTGGGGAAGTAATTACTCAGCAGGGGCATCTAGTGGCATATCATAGTGAGACACTTTCAGACACAATCCGAAAGTATCCCACCAATGAAAAATAAATTTACTGCATTATGAAGACCTGCCGATAATGGAAGCATTACATTTTTGGGATGGAAATGGTCATCTACATGGATCACCGACCCCTATAGTTCATACATACACAAAGGAAGTTGCAGAATGATTTCCATTAGAAATGGTCCACATACCTGCAACAGTTCCATTTGAACATCAAGTAGAAGAAAGGTAGCACCAATAATGTTGCAGATTTCCTCAGCCAACCATTTATCATGGTTCTAACCACTATGCTCGACTCCTATGGGCATGAGACTTTGGGTTGGCCTCATCTCTACAAGTGTGATCCAGAATTCGGCAACACATACCAGATGCTCATGAAGGGTAAGTGAGTTCTAAATCACCTCCAGGATGCATTATTATTCCACCTGGGACACCTTTGTGTTCCTTTAAGTGAGCATGCCAACATGATTTGGGAAGTGCACTACAATCAGATCGCTAGACATTTTGGGGTCCAGAAAATAGCAGAAATACTAGAGAAGTATTTCTATTGCCTGAACCTTCGACATGGTGTTGGGAAGTACATAAGATCCTGCAAGTCATTTCCAAACTAACAATCGAGAAGCAAGGCCTATATACTCTACTTCCTACCCATACTAGACCTTGTGAATCCATCTCCATGGATTACATGTTAGGCCTTCCGTCTACCAAACATGGAAATGACTGTGTTTTTTTGGTCTTCGACAAATTCTCTAAATTTTCCATTATGGTGGCCTAGGAGAAGAAAAGCACAATAGAAGCCACTTCTAAACTCTTCTTTGAATGAGTGTGGGGTAACTTTGGGATCCAATAGACCAATATCTCAGATCGGGATAGCAGGTTCCTCATTAAATTTTGGTCAAGTCTCTGGTCGATGTTGGACACCAATCTCACTAATTCCACAAATTTCCACCCCAAACTAATGGCCAAACAGAGGTCATCAACGAGATTATCGTACACATTTTTCACATGTACAACTTGAAGCATACACACACATGGGATGAAATCCTCCCCTATGTCTAACACAACTATAATCGGGCTTTCCAAAACTCAGCTGACCACAACCCCTTTCAGGTGGGCTTGCGATTCTAGTCATTATGTCCCATTGATGTGGCCATACCAATTATAGCTACTCAGGCATGTTCGGATCATGTCCAATCTGAATTCGACAAGGCAAACAACTTCATTGAGCACATTCAACACATCTTCGAACTAGTCCATGAAATATTGGACAGAGCCAATTGTAAGTATAAGCAACAATATGATCAGCATCATGTGCCACACAAGTTCCAGGAGAGCGACAAAGTTTGGATACATTTGTATAAGGAGTTCCTCACTAGGCCCCACCGCAAGATTCACCCACTCTGATATAGGTCATACACCATCACCAAGGCAGTAGGGGAAAATTCCTTTGAGCTCATTATTTTACCATTCCTTGGTATGCACCCTGTTGAGCTAATTTATGTACCTAAATTAACACAATTATTTCTTATCAATCCGGGTTGTTTATGCTTTGAGGCAAGTTCACTATATGTGAAGATCAGATGTAATCAAACCTTGAAAGATAAGTTATTCAAAAGCTGAAAGTAATACATCTTATAATTCTAATTCAATTAGTTTTAAAAGAGGAAGAATATTGAAATGGTTTCACCAAGAAGTCCACTTTCACCTCAATTACCACTTAATGAATCAAAGATTAAAGCCAAGAACTTAAGATGGATAAATTATTAATGAAAGAAACTCTTAACTTAAGAGACACATAAGGTATTCCATCATAATTCATTCATCTCAATATCAAAATCTCAATAAGAAACTTCTTGCATACAAACAAAGGAAACTAGTTTTAATTCATCATTTTAGTAGAAGGGATGCTCAACTTGAACACCTGTTTTTCCAACTCGATAAAGTCATGAATAAGCTATGAACTAATGAAATCAATCACTATGCATGAAGCAATCTGAAATAAAGCTTTGAAAAACCAGTTCTACAATAACCAGATTACAAGGAAATAAAACTAGTTAACAAGGAAGTGTACTTAGCTTGGAATGGGGGCCCTCCACCCTTGCCTTGCACCCTTGAGAGGTGATCTCAGAAGCTTAAATTCAGTTACACATCCATAGCATTGAACAGAAAAATAATAATAACACAAGTCTTCAAATTAGCTCCTCAATCCAAAGGTGTCACAGCATAAAAGTATAATAAGTCAATACATAAGCCATCAAAGTTTTGGCTTTAAATAAGAAGTCTCATGAAACAAACTGATCTATATTCACTCAAACAAACCAATCTACTCTCATCCACCTATCTAAGTCGAATTCATTACTCCTATCCCAAGAAATATGACCAATCCCATAGAATCTCAAAACTGCCCTATTTCTATGAGATTTCTGAATGACTAGTCATGATTTACTAGCACCAAATGGACCTAATAAAGCTTGTTCTGTTCGAACTAAGCATAGCTGGCTTAGTCCTAGTTCCCAAGCTGTCCATCCATGCATTCAATTCGTGCCCAAGTGTCCTCCAACCACATCAACCATAGATTTATTACGGGAATTTCTGAATCTGCCAATTTTGCACTAAAAACCAAACTTTTATAAAAACTTTAGAAATTGAAAAATTAAAATTAAATACCTGAATGGATATCAAATATACATCAAAATGGAATAAATGAAGGGAAAATGGATGGGAAATAGATGGATTAGTAAGTTTCTTTGAGCAAAAATAAGACCAAAACTAAGGCCCAACATCTCTCCCTTGCTTATCATCAAGCATGTCCCCATGCTTGCTTATTCCTCTTTGACCTTGTTCTCTCTGTAGTAGATGTTGTACCTGTAGATGCTTCCTGTTGTGCTGCCCTGGCCAAACAATACAAACCTGTGTCATGTCTTTCCCTGAACAAAGCTGCTTTTACCTTCTGTTTTTCATACTTTGCCTGCCGCATATTCTTTTCCTTTAACCACTTAAATGCTTGCTTAGAAAGTAGATCATTTTTCCGTTTCAGTCTCCCCAATTCCTCTTTTAATTTTTCATTTGCCTTAACCAATTTAGCATTATTTTTCTTATTTTCCTTGTTTTCCTCTTTTAATTGTTTCTCCACAATTTTACTAATTTCCAATTGGTCAGTTAAGTCCCTGATTCTTCCAACATTGATTTCTTTTTCAAAATCTTGTGTTGTTTTCATTAGTGATGCTGCTGCTACATCATTATATGAAGAATCTCTCTCAAATAATTCTTGCTCAATGTCATTTTCTTCTTGTTGTCTTGGGAAATATGTTTCTTCTTCCTTGTCTAAATTAATGGGAATTTTATTTGTAAATCTTTTAGGAATAGACATGGGCCGTATGTTTCATTTTCCCCGCATGGCCATGTTATTCCGTTGTTTAGCTCTTGTTGCTGTTTAGCTCTTGTTCTGGGATACAAGGGTGAGTTCATCAATCCTCTGTTATCCTGCTCTGTTTTATCCTGAACTTCCTTAATCTGTTCAATGAACTGATTTTTAGACATGAACTCTCTCCATACTATGCCCTGTGACCTCACCTGATACTCAACTAGGATTTTGATGAATCCTTGATGGTAAATCTGTCCTGCTTTAGGCCTGTGTTCATGTTTTACTGTTTCAATCATTCTCAAGAGGCTCCTATATAGGAAGTAAGGCAAGTTAATCCTATCCTCTCCCTTAATATGTTGTAGAAGTCTGACATGATATAAGTGGGCAACGCTATATCCTCTATCACAAGTCAATAACTTCTGGATGACCAAAACCAACTCACCCCATGGTTCATTGAACCATTCCCCGGGATCCCTTTTGTTCTATCAAAAGTCCCTTTCCGGTTCTTCTCAAGAAAGAAAGTCCAAGCTTTCTCCTTGAAGTGTAGGCCTTTGTAATACTTCTCACCTATCATGGGTAGATCTAAAGCTTGGGAAAGATATTCCTGGGTTACAGGAAAAATGACATCTCCTACCCATGTCTGTTCTTGACTGAAGTTATTTATAAAGTCCCTGGTTATCTGTTCAGAGTGGCCATCAATTTTTTGTAAAAAGCTTATCATCCCTGCTTGGTAAAGTTTTTCTATGGTTTCCTTCCCCCAGCTCTCTATATGGAATTTTGGCTCTACTCTGACTGACATTGTTTCTGAAAACCAATGAATGAATGCCTCTGCTGTTACTAATTTCATCTTGACAATAAAAATAACTATTGTTCGTTTTCAAAATGAAATTTTTAAAGAAAAGAAGCTTACCTTCCTCCTCTCAACAATTTAACTCGATTTCCCTTAACCTCCGTTTACCTTTTCTCCTCGCAACAACACTATTTTAGTTCCCCGTTCAAGCAAGCAAACACCTCGTATATCTCTCGTTCTTGAAAACAAATACATATGCAAACAATGTTCCATGTATGCTCATCGCCTTATACAGTTGCCAAAATCAAACCATAAGTTCACTGTGTATGTACAATCAAGAAAAATAAGGAGTGTTTTGACTACAGCGCATGCATATGGTTCTCGGCCTCAAAACACAAATGATAAAAAAACAACGCATTTAAATTGAGTTTTAAATGGCTCGGCAATCGAACTCCATTTGGCAACCAAAAATCGCACATGGCATGGCTCGTTTGGCCCTTAGAAACTTCAATCCCCTGTTTCAGTTAAAACAAAAACAAAAACGCGCAGGCAGCAAGGGTTCATAACAGATACATATGGCGTTAGGGATTGACTGTTGTTGAAGTGTTAATGGAATCAGCGCTCAACACAATAAAGTGTGCAATCAAAACAAAGCGCAGTGCGCATTCAACCAACAGCGCGCACAATTCACTCAACAAATACCGCCATGCAGCATAAACACGCCATAACAATCATATTTCGGTGCCTCCTCTGTTCATAGACTTCGTTATGAACACGGCACATCGTTAAAACTCCACATATAATGCCAGACCCTAACGTGTTATCCATGCAATGAATTCACATTTAAATGCTGCGCGATTCACTAGTAGTTTATGCCATGATTTACGCAGTGAATCAACTGATTTAGTGCTGTGGTTTTGGCATTACCTGTTGTCAACGAGCGCTTGAGGAATATCCGGCACTCCAAATCCCTGTTCAACCGTTCAATTGAATGGTGGCAAGAGCAGAGTAACATATCCATTAATAACAGATAGTTCACAACGTATACTTCCACTGTTTGCCGAGCTTAAACAATTATCCCATTACCTGATTGAATCCCAAAAATCGGTGATCACTGATCATTAAAACCGGGATGATTTTCCTTCTTAAATCCGCCCAAACTTGCTTCACCCTTCTTTTCACCAGTTTACAGCTTCAAACACCATTTCTCCGAGCTATTTGGCAATGAGGACTGAGGTTTAAACAAACAAGAACTCGGTCAATTCATGACCGTTTCATGGGTGTATTGTGCGCCTCTCGTTCATTGGTGTTACAGTGCGTGGTTGGTATGGCCGTCCTGTTTGACCACTCACCCGACTGTGTCATGAGGATGGCCAAATCATCGTTTTATTTTGAATGGTATGCGCATAACATTATTGCCACCGTCGTGTGCTCCTCATGCGTGCAATGATATTCAGGCATTGTTTGTATTGCAATGAGTGTATGCAATTACCATTTGACAATACCCCGCCGCAATACTTATATGCACAGTCATGCCATATAGTTTGCGCGCGGCCGTCCACCATTCCTTATATCATATGCCTTCACTTATATCATATACCATATGTTTTATACCATTATATCATATGTGCTTTGGGTTATGATATATATATATGACTATAGCGCATGCACACCATTTGGACTATGGTATATAATTTGATATGGTATATATTTACTTTGATTTCCATATAGCGCATGAGTTTTGTTTGGATTATATAGCATATCTTATGATTTTAAAATGACCATCTTAGGTCATGTTTAAAATCATCACCATACTAATGCTTGAGTTGTATGTGTAGGTTGAAAAGTTGTCCCAGTTTGGTCTTTTAAGCTCTTAAAGAAAAACACTTAGGGGTTAATGAAAATAAGGAATATGTATGGAAATGAAATGGAATATGATGTATAAGGGTTATAGGATATGTATAGGGAATATAGGATATGAAATGATAATGAATATCCTTAGGTACTAATTTCAACTTAACAAAAACTAAAAATTTCTAAGAAAAAATTGAATTTTCAAGCACAAAATGACTATACATATACTCCCCTGGATGATGTCTGTACAAGTGGGATGAAATCAATTGATCAGATGTTGTAGATGGATCAAAAAGTAAACTTTATTGCTGCTCCTTGTTCTTCATGCTCTGGTTCTTGAATTGTTAGTCAACCTGCACATACAACTCAAGCATTAGTAATGGTGATAATTTTAAATATGACCCAAGATGGTCATTTTAAAATTATAAAGATATGTTATATAATCCAAACAAAACTCATGCGCTATATGGAAATCAAAGTAAATATATACCATATCAAATTATATACCATAGTCCAAATGGTGTGCATGCGCCATAGTCATATATATATATCATAACCCAAAGCGCATATGATATAATGGTATAAAACATATGGCAGAACTATAGACATCATCCAGGGGAGTATATTCAAAAGCTATAAACAACCCGGATTGATAAGAAATAATTGTGTTAATTTGGATTATATAGCGCATGATTTCCATAATGAATATCCTCAGGTACTAATTTCGACTTAACAAAAACTAAAAATTTCTAAGAAAAATTTGAATTTTCAAGCACAAAATGACTATACATATACTCCCCTGGATGATGTCTATAGTTCTACCATATGTTTTATACCATTATATCATATGCGCTTTGGGTTATGATATATATATATGACTATGGCGCATGCACACCATTTGGACTATGGTATATAATTTGATATGGTATATATTTACTTTGATTTCCATATAGCGCATGAGTTTTGTTTGGATTATATAGCATATCTTTATAATTTTAAAATGACCATCTTGGGTCATATTTAAAATTATCACCATTAATAATGCTTGAGTTGTATGTGCAGGTTGAAAAGTTGTCCCAGTTTGGTCTTTTAAGCTCTTAAAGAAAAATACTTAGGGGTTAATGAAATGAATATGTATGGAAATGAAATGGAATATGATGTATAAGGGTTATAGGGTATGTATAGGGAATATAGGATATGAAATGATAATGAATATCCTCAGGTACTAATTTTGACTTAACAAAAACTAAAAATTTCTAAGAAAAATTTGAATTTTCAAGCACAAAATGACTATACATATACTCCCCTGGATGATGTCTGTACAAGTGGAATGAAATCAATTGATCAGATGTTGTAGATGGATCAAAAAGTAAACTTTATTGCTGCTCCTTGTTCTTCATGCTCTGGTTCTTGAATTGTTAGTCAGGTCCCTCTGTAATGATTCTTTTGTTTCAGGTCCCTCTGCACTGCTTACATAATATGCACATGTTGTTTTGACATTGGCAGGTCTTTCAGGTCCCTCTGTAATGATTTCTTATTTCAGGTCCCTCTGTTGACAATACAAGTTCCTTCTATACTTCAGCTTTCCAGCTAAAGATCTGATGCAAGTCTCCCCCTTGTTTAAGATGTGACTTGTCCTCAAGTCAGTTGTTGGTGGAGAGTACCTGTATTGAAATTATGTGAGAACAATAGAACAAGAATAAGGAATTCATAGAGTCCAAGTTGCCCCGGTTTTCCCCTATGAATTCATGTTTGCTAAGTGCCAGTTGCCTGGTTTTCACTAGCAAACAAATTATTTTTTATGTTTTTTTTTTTTTTTTTATGTGTTTTTTTATTCAACTACAAGACTGGAAGATGGCTGAGCCTGGTGTGCCATGACTTCTAGTTCTGTATCTTCTATCAGTTGTTTCATAAATGCTTCTTTACTGATAGGCTTATTATAAACTTTGAGCCTATGTCCATTCACTATAAAGGAGGTGGACTCCTGGTCGATTGTCCTGATCTTGACTGCTCCATTGTCAAAGATTTCGTCAATTTCATATGGGCCTAGCCAGTGTGTTGTGAACTTTGCTTTGAAGTCTTTGAATTTGGAGTCAAAAAGTAATGCCCAGTCTCCCTTGCGAAATGTCTTTGTTTTGATATATCTGTCGTGCCACTTCATTCTTTGTTGTTGCACCAATGTAGTATGTTCTATGGCTTGTTGACGATGCTCATCCAATTGATTCAGTTCCATGATCCGCTGCTGTTGTGCTTCTGTCAGGTCTAGTCCTAGTTCAGCTGCTAGTCTGTATGTTTGTATTTGAAACTCTATAGGCAATAAGGCCTCTTTCCCATATACTAACTGGTATGGACTAAAACCACTTGTATTCTTCCATGTGATTCTGTAGGCCCATAGTGCATCTTTTAATTTTTCAGACCAATCTTTTCTGTTCAGCTGTACTGTTTTTGTCATGATATTTTCTGGGACTTTATTTGTTGATTCAACCTGCCCATTTGCTTGAGGATGATATGGTGTAGATTTCCTGTGTTTGATCTTGTATTTCTCTGTTAAATCTCGTACCAGCTTTGATGTAAACTGTGTTCCTTGATCTGTTACAATTTGTCTAGGTACTCCATATCTGACAAAGATTTCTTCAAAAAGAAAGGTGACCACTGTATCTTCTGTTGCTCTGTTCACTTCTTTAGCCTCTGCCCACTTGGTTACATAATCTGTACATACTAAGATGTACTTCTTTCCATTTGATGGTGGATTGATGGGTCCAACAAAGTCAAGTGTCCATTGCTCAAATGGTTCTATGAGGACCTGTGGCTTCAGCGGCATCTCATCTGTTGTGATTGGTCTCCCTGTTCTCTGGCAACTGTCACATTTCTTGACATATTTCTTAGAGTCTCTGAAGATGGATGGCCAGTAGTAGCCCAGTTGCAACACCTTATATGTTGTTCGTTTGTCTGCAAAATGGCCACCACATGGTTCATCGTGACATGCTCTTAGAATGTCTAATATTTCATCTTCTCGCACACATTTTCTAATTATCAAATCTGAACCAGTATAAAATAAATCACCATTTACCCAACTATACCTAGAGCTTTCTCTAAAAATTTTGTGTCTTTGCTTTTTAGTGAATTGAGTTGGAAACTTTCCAGAAGATAAATAGTTTGCAATGTCTGCAAACCATGGTGTTTTTACTGTGATGGCAAACAGGTGTTCATTGGGAAAGTTATCTGCAACCGGATTTGGATCGTTGGGTGAATGTATGCGAGACAGAAAGTCAGCCACTTGATTTTCCTTGCCTGGCTGGTCTTGTATTGTGATATTAAATTCTTGCAATAACAGTAACCATCTTGTTATTCTTCCATTGGTGATGGGTTTATTCATCAAGTATTTGATTGCTGAATGATATGTATGAATGAAAACTTGATATCCTGTTATATAGTGTCTGAATTTGTTTACTGCATGTATAACGGCTAACATTTCTTTCTCTGTTACTGTGTAGTTCAATTCTGCAGGTGTTAGATTTTTGCTTATAAAGTATATTGCATAATTGAACAAGTTCTCTTTCTGTCCAAGAGAGGCACCTATCGCAGTATCAGATGCATCAGTTGATATATGAAATGGAAAATACCAGTTTGGCCCACGGAGAATGGGTGCAACCGATAATTTCTCTTTCAGATTTTGAAATGCATTTTGACAGTCATTTGTCCAGTGAAATTCAATATCTTTTGCTAATAGTTTAAACAGAGGTTGGGCTATTTTACTGAAGTTTTCAATGAATCGTCTATAATAGCCTGCATAGCCTAAGAAACTTCTTACCTCTTTCTGTGTTGTAGGAGGCATTAAGTTTACTAGGACTTGGATTTTTGTTGGATCCACTTTAATTCCTGAAGCAGAAATATGGTGTCCCAAAACTATTCCTTCTGTCAACATCATATAGCATTTCTCATTGCTTAATGACAAATTTGTTTCAATGCATCGTTTTAAAACTTTCTCAAGGTTATTTAGGCAATCATTATATGTGTTTCCATAAACTGTGAAGTCATCCATATAAACCTCTACACATTCATGAATTAGATCAGCAAAAATTGCAAGCACTGCTCGTTGAAAAGTTGCAGGTGCATTACATAAACCAAATGGCAAAACATTATATGCATAGGTTCCCCATGGGCAAGTGAATGTTGTCTTGTCTTGGTCTTCTGTTGCTATTCTTATCTGGTTGTATCCGCTAAACCCATCCAAGAAGGAGAAAAAAAATTTCCCAGCTAATGAGTCTAACACTTGATCAATGAATGGTAGAGGAAAATGATCTTTTAGTGTAGCTTTGTTTAGTTCTCGATAGTCCACACATACCCTCCACTTTCCATTTTTCTTTGGTACAATAACCAGTGGAGAAACCCATTGACTATCTGAAATAGGATAGATGAATCCAACATTCAACAATTTTTGCAGTTCCTCTTTCACTATTTCTTTCATCATGGGATTCATTCGTCTTTGAGGTTGTCTTACAGGTTTGATTTGATCATCTGTATAGATGTGGTGGACACATGTGCTAGGATGGATTCCTTGCATGTCAGTATAATCCCAAGCAAAAGCTTTTGAATATTTCTGTAATAATGCAATTACCTCTTGCTCTTGTGCTGATTGCAACTGGTTTCCAATGTTTAAATGTTTTCCAGGATTTACCTCAATTGTTTTTATTGTTGGATTGGAGATTGTGTTTACAGGAAAGATGTCTATAAAATATTTCCGCAAAGTTTGGACAGTACAAGTTTCCTGAAAGCATTGATTCAAAAGGTTACTTGCAGCTTCATATTGGACTTCTCTAAGCTGCTCTGAAATACTTGGTTCTGAAATGAAAAGATCCATTAAGTCTTCATTCTCTTCTTCTTCTCTCAAATCAAAGAATTGATTTATACTTAAAACTGATTTAGTTTGTTGTTTTTCTTGAGCTTCAAGCACTGATTCTAAAGAAGTTGATTGTGCAGGTGAATAAAGAGCAATGTGTTTCCTTTCATCTCCATGTGAAATAATCATGCTTCCTGATCTGCATCCTATAAAGGCATCAGCGGTAGCTAACCATGGTCTGCCTAAGATTAGAGGATGTCCTCCCAAATTTGTTTTTGGTTGCAAGATAAGGAAGTCAACAAGATACTCCCATGAATCCAAAGAGACTATGATATCTTCCAATATTCCTTCAGGAACAACTTTAGATCTATCTGCTAGTTCTAAGATTGTAGAGGTTGATCTAATGTTGTTCAAATGCAAAGTTTTCATTGTCTCCATTGTCATTACATTTATAGCTGCTCCCAAGTCTATTAATGTGTTTGGTACTGAGAAATTATTTATTGATATAGTAACCATAGGGATACCAGGATCAATATATTTTTCTACTATGGTTTGTGTAGACATGAGGTTTGCTAGTTTACCAATGACTTGGATTGTAGTAGGATCCTTCTTCTTTTTCTGTGATTTCTTAATGCACAATTCCTTTATTGTTTTAGCATATATTGGTATTTCTTTAATTGCCTTCAACAAAGGAATTTTTACATAAGCATTTTTTAACTCATCTAAAATATCAAATTCGGGAAGGGTTATTTCTTTTTTTTGTTCCACTAACCTTTCAGGATAAGGTGGTGTTTGTGTTGTAATGTTTGTTCCTTTCTGAATTTGTATCTCAATTTGTGATGTTTTAGGTGATTCTCCTTGTTCAGTTGGTTCTTCTATGATTGGAGGAGAATCCTTTTTAAGCACTTTTCCAGACCTTAGATGGACTTCATTAAGAGGAAGAATTGAATATGTGGGAAAACATGCTGCTTCCTCTACAGTGTATCCATCTTTGTCCACCTTATTATTCGGATTTGCCATTGGTTGGGCTGGTAATTGAGTTGGTCTGGGTTGATTTGTGGGTAGCTGTAACTGTTGTGGTTGGGTCAACAACGGTGGAGGATTCTGCTGTGGAAATGGGATGGATTGTGGATATGCAGAATGTTGTTGTTGAAATGGTATGGATTGTGGATATTGTGGATATGTAAATGGTTGTTGGTATTGTTGCTGGTATTTTTGTTGATACTGTTGAGGTGGCTGGTTTCCATAACCATATCCTCTCCAACCTTGTGCAGGTTGTTGTGGATATTTTTGTGGAGGCCAAGCTTGCCATGGCATTGGAGGGGTCCAAGGATTTTGAGGTGGATAGAGGTAATTTTGTTGAGGGAATTGTTGCTGATTTTGTTGAGGCATCCTAGGTTGCCATGGTATTCGTGGTGCTACATAATAAAAACCTTCTATTCCTGGCACTTCTTCCATTGAATTCATTTGTAATTCTTTCAATCTTAGACAATTTTCTGTGGAATGATTTTCTGTACAAAGACCACAAACCTGAACACTATCCAAAGGAAATTCTCTCAATGGATGTTTCTTTCTACATTTGGGACAAAAGATTGCTAGAGCTTGTTCTTGTTCTTCTTTCTTCTTGTTTGCCTTTAGCACATCTACTTGTGTCCCTAATGTACTCAAGAGATCTATTTTGAAGTTCTCCAATAAGCTTCCTATTTCAGCTCTTGTTATCCCTCCTGCAGCTGACTTTGCTGCTTTTGAACTTACTTCTCTTCTTCCTGTTTTTAATCTTCCTCTAGAATATTTTTGACATAACTCAACAATTTCTTCGAATGGTAGGTTTGAAATGTCTCCTTTACCCATCACATTCAAGATGTCAAGGTATTCATCTCTTACACCCTTGAGAAAGATTGTTTGAATGGTTTCTTGATTTAGAGAGTGTTGTTTAGATTTCTGTAGATTATATGCAAATCTTTCCAAATATTCTTCTAAACTTTCATCTTCTTGTTGTGTCATTCTGAAAACATCTTCCTTTGAATCTCTAGATCTACAATAAGCTTGATATTTTTTAAGGAAGACTGATCTCATATCATCCCAAGAAGTTATTGTTTGTTCTCCTAAACCCATAAACCATTTCAAAGCTGTTGCTTTTAATGTTGCAGGGAAAAGACGAAGTTTATGAATGTCATCAGTGTATCCATATGTTCTACATAGAATATCAAATTCAAACATAAATGCATCAGGATCTTCCGTGGACATTCCATAAAAATTTGGCAATACAGAAGCTGGAATAATTTTCATTTTCACTTCTTCTCCTAATATTGCACTTGTGTCTATTATTGGAAAGCCAAAGGTAGTCTCTTGATCATTACCATCTTCTTGTCTTTTCCGATCGTTTTCTATTTTTCTATCATTTTCTTGTTTTGCCTCCTGCTCTCTCTTTCTTCTCCATTCTATTTGTTGTCTTTCATATTCAGCTCGTTGTTCAGGAGTGAAAATAACAGATCCATGTCCCTCTTCTGCCCTTGGTTGATTTGTTTCAATTTTGAGTGGAGTTTCAGGTTGCTGGAAGATAGGAGGATTTATGGATGGAAAGACAGATTGTTTTCCTTTGATAATTTCTTTTTGTTTTCCAGAAATTGAAGATTGTTTTTGCTTTTCTTCCCAAGCTAACAAAGTTTGCCTCTCAATCAAAGTTAATCTTTGTCCACTTCTTTGTTTTTCTTCCAATTCCTCAATTATTGGATTACCAGTAACTGGGGTGTTTGATGATCCTATCTCTATTTGTGGGGGATTTCTAATAAATCTACCTTGAGGATCTCTATATCTAGGCATAAAGAAACATAACTAAAAAAAAAAATGTAACTAATGTTTTTGTTATTTTGAAATTTATCTTTCTATTGACTATGCCGATATTTGCCTCCCCGGCAACGGCGCCAAAATCTTGAGCTAATTTATGTACCTAAATTAACACAATTATTTCTTATCAATCCGGGTTGTTTATGCTTTGAGGCAAGTTCACTATATGTGAAGATCAGATGTAATCAAACCTTGAAAGATAAGTTATTCAAAAGCTGAAAGTAATACATCTTATAATTCTAATTCAATTAGTTTAAAAAGAGGAAGAATATTGAAATGGTTCTTGACTCAAGAAGTCCACTTTCACCTCAATTACCACTTAATGAATCAGAGATTAAAGCCAAGAACTTAATATGGATAAATTATTAATGAAAGAAACTCTTAACTTAAGAGACACATAAGGTATTCCATCATAATTCATTCATCTCAATATCAAAATCTCAATAAGAAACTACTTGCATACAAACAAAGGAAACTAGTTTTAATTCATCATTTTAGTAGAAGGGATGCTCAACTTGAACACCTGTTTTTTCAAATCGATAAAGTGATGAATAAGCTATGAACTAATGAAATCAATCACTATGCATGAACCATGAAGCAATCTGAAATAAAGCTTTGAAAAACCAGTTCTACAATAACCAGATTACAAGGAAATAAAATTTGATATGGTATATATTTACTTTGATTTCCATATAGCGCATGAGTTTTGTTTGGATTATATAGCATATCTTTATAATTTTAAAATGACCATCTTGGGTCATATTTAAAATTATCACCATTACTAATGCTTGAGTTGTATGTGCAGGTTGAAAAGTTGTCCCAGTTTGGTCTTTTAAGCTCTTAAAGAAAAATACTTAGGGGTTAATGAAATGAATATGTATGGAAATGAAATGGAATATGATGTATAAGGGTTATAGGGTATGTATAGGGAATGTAGGATATGAAATGATAATGAATATCCTCAGGTACTAATTTTGACTTAACAAAAACTAAAAATTTCTAAGAAAAATTTGAATTTTCAAGCACAAAATGACTATACATATACTCCCCTGGATGATGTCTATAGTTCTACCATATGTTTTATACCATTATATCATATGCGCTTTGGGTTATGATATATATATATGACTATGGAGCATGCACACCATTTGGACTATGGTATATAATTTGATATGGTATATATTTACTTTGATTTCCATATAGCGCATGAGTTTTGTTTGGATTATATAGCATATCTTTATAATTTTAAAATGACCATCTTGGGTCATATTTAAAATTATCACCATTACTAATGCTTGAGTTGTATGTGCAGGTTGAAAAGTTGTCCCAATTTGGTCTTTTAAGCTCTTAAAGAAAAATACTTAGGGGTTAATGAAATGAATATGTATGGAAATGAAATGGAATATGATGTATAAGGGTTATAGGGTATGTATAGGGAATATAGGATATGAAATGATAATGAATATCCTCAGGTACTAATTTCGACTTAACAAAAACTAAAAATTTCTAAGAAAAATTTGAATTTTCAAGCACAAAATGACTATACATATACTCCCCTGGATGATGTCTGTACAAGTGGGATGAAATCAATTGATCAGATGTTGTAGATGGATCAAAAAGTAAACTTTATTGCTGCTCCTTGTTCTTCATGCTCTGGTTCTTGAATTGTTAGTCAGGTCCCTCTGTAATGATTTTTTTTTTCAGGTCCCTCTGTACTGCTTACAGAATATGCACATGTTGTTTTGACATTGGCAGGTCTTTCAGGTCCCTCTGTAATGATTTCTTATTTCAGGTCCCTCTGTTGAAAATACAAGTTCCTTCTATACTTCAGCTTTCCAATTATAAATGTTGAGCTAATTTATGTACCTAAATTAACACAATTATTTCTTATCAATCCGGGTTGTTTATGCTTTGAGGCAAGTTCACTATATGTGAAGATCAGATGTAATCAAACCTTGAAAGATAAGTTATTCAAAACTGAAAGTAATACATCTTATAATTCTAATTCAATTAGTTTAAAAAGAGGAAGAATATTGAAATGGTTCTTGACTCAAGAAGTCCACTTTCACCTCAATTACCACTTAATGAATCAGATATTAAAGCCAAGAACTTAAGATGGATAAATTATTAATTAAAGAAACTCTTAAATTAAGAGACACATAAGGTATTCCATCATAATTCATTCATCTCAATATCAAAATCTCAATAAGAAACTACTTGCATACAAACAAAGGAAACTAGTTTTAATTCATCATTTTAGTAGAAGGGATGCTCAACTTGAACACCTGTTTTTCCAACTCGATAAAGTGATGAATAGGCTATGAACTAATGAAATCAATCACTATGCATGAACCATGAAGCAATCTGAAATAAAGCTTTGAAAAACCAGTTCTACAATAACCAGATTACAAGGAAATAAAACTAGTTAACAAGGAAGTGTACTTAGCTTGGAATGGGGGCCCTCCACCCTTGCCTTGCACACTTGAGAGGTGATCTCAGAAGCTTAAATTCAGTTACACATCCATAGCATTGAACAGCAAAATAATAATAACACAAGTCTTCAAATTAGCTCCTCAATCCAAAAGTGTCACAGCATAAAAGTATAATAAGTCAATACATAAGCCATCAAATTTTTGGCTTTAAATAAGAAGTCTCATGAAACAAACTGATCTATATTCACTCAAACAAACCCATCTACTCTCATCCACCTATATAAGTCGAATTCATTACTCCTATCCCAAGAAATATGACCAATCCCATAGAATCTCAAAACTGCCCTATTTCTATGAGATTTATGAATGACTAGTCATGATTGACTAGCACCAAATGGGCCTAATAAAGCTTGTTCTGTTCGAACTAAGCATAGCTGGCTTAGTCCTAGTTGCCAAGCTGTCCATCCATGCATTCAATTCATGCCCAAGTGTCCTGCAACCACATCAACCATAGAGCTATTACGGGAATTTCTGAATCTACCAATTTTGCACTAAAAACCAAACTTTCATAAAAACTTTAGAAATTGGAAAATTAAAATTAAATACCTGAATGGATATCAAATATTCATCAAAATGGAATAAATTAAGGGAAAATGGATGGGAAATATATGGATTAGTAAGTTTCTTTGAGCAAAAATAAGACCAAAACTAAGGCCCAACACACCCAGTGTTCAATGTGGACCGCCTTTGACCCTACTTTCCACCATTGTTTGACACATCTAACATTGCAGAACAACTCACACTAAAAAAGTTTAACCTAGACTCCATGGAACAAGCCAAAAATGATCAAATCATGGACACATAGATCAAGAACACTCGCTAGCAAAGGATCCATCTATATCGAGTTGTCAAAGCATGCCAACTCCTTAACCATGGAAAATGGTTCACCAGGGACCAGATTCAATAAAAATTTCCTCACCTCACGGAGGCTCTACATGAAATGGTGACCATTGTTTCCTAAGGGGGGAGGAATGATCCAGGTGGATATTGGTGGCCACCAGCCTATTCCACCTAGAACTCAAGCTAGTTTCATTAATTTCCTTATTTATAGCAGCATATACTATTTTTAGCATTTTTTTGAGTCATAATCCTCTGAAGTAGTTTTTTCCTCATAAGAAGTGAAACTTGTATTATCCGGAGAGATATTTCCGACAATATATCTTACACACAAAATGGAGATAATATGACCAAGTTACGACCCCGGGAAGTTGGTTACCCAACTAACCCCAACAAGGCCCACAAACTCTTGACGTTCCATCTCATGGGGTTATGGTTTTGGTTATTTAAGGTTTTCCCATGTTTTTTAATAATAAAAAGGCCCTTGAGCCTCATTGTAACACAGTTCAGAGGCATGTAGCTCCGACATCTCTTCTCATAGATAAGCTACCATCGTCCGAGCTAGTTTATTTTCCATTATGTCTGTAAGCATTTTTCAGTGTTTGATATTAATGAAATAAAGTGTTATTCCTATTGCATCTATGCATTTATGTTTATTTACATATTTTATTGCATTCCTGCATAATTCTGAATCATTTTTTCTTTTTTTCACTCTACAAGTGTGCTTTGAATTAAATGTGTATCATGACTATGAAGACAAGGAATTGGGATTTTCTCCTTCTCAAAGAGCCTCCTCTCTAACATTATTTTGATTGATCTGAAATGCGGAATAGACAAGATCTTTCCTAGCTCTTATACAATATGTGAATGAAAATAATTTTACTGAACAGTTACTTTTAAACGAAATTAATTTTTAGCATCAAATTTTTTTAATTATAAACCTGTTTATGTTAAGGCTTAACAAATACACATGATGCATGTAAATAATACCATAAAAAAATGAAGTTTTGTGACAGATTTTGTCCCTCCTGGACTACGTCTCCAGGTCCGCCTCAGAAATGTGCATCTTCTGTATTGCTTAAGCCAAGAGAAATAAGACTACGAAGAATCATTATTTGAAGAGTGTCAAGAAGCACTACTGATGTTTGCAGAAAAGAATCATCTCCTGAAGAGGCTAACTGAATACAGATTCTTTTCTTCCAACAACCAAGAAAAGAATGAGGATGAATTGCACACTTAATCTGAAGAACTCAAGCTTAAAAGACCTTGAGAAATATGGTGGTTGAATAGAGTTTGGAATATCGAAGTAGATCACGTTGATCAACAACGTACTTAAATACTGAAACTATGCAAGAAAGGATGAGCTCTCTTCCTTCGATGTACCTGCAAACCAAAACTCTCCACCAAGTATTTGAGACAGTCTTCTTAAGAGTAATCACTCCTTCTTCCTGAAGTTTAAATAACTCACTCTCTTCCTCTCATGTCGCTCCTCCTTACAAAACACTCATTCTTTATTTTATAAGGGGAGTGCATATAATCATGGCAATAGAACCTCTTCATATCTCGAAGAAGTTTTGATTCTCCATTTTAAACCATTGAATTAATGGTTCTCTATATTTTTCCAAGCATCTTAGTCATTATCATAAGTGCTCTTGAGTTTTAAGTGACACCTAGTCACTTAGAATGATGGTGTTGTTTCAAATACATGCCTTAATTTCTGCATAAAACCCACTTTTGAACTTTATTATATATTCTTAGCCTTTACAGCTAGTTGACCAGGTGGAGGATCTTCCGCCTACGGCATGTGAATAGGTGGACAGTTGTATTATCTGTAGCTCCGGCGGTCTGGCACAGCTGGAAGCTTATCCCAACGCGGTTCGCTGACTATCGGTGTGGATCTCTGGCATGTGATCAGGCGAAAATTTACATTAACTATAGCTTCGAAAGTTGGCATAGCAGTGTAGATATCATCTCAGCATGTGAATAGGTGGACAGGTTAACATTAGTTGTGACTCCGTTGGTCTTGGTCCAGCTGGCAGCTTATCCTGTCGGTTCTGCTTTCCTGCATTCACACAGATCTGGTTTCACTTGCACGGTTATGGAAACAGTTATCCTCTGGCGGTGCCATACAGCATATACAACTGGCAGCTTATAACCTTGACATCTTATAAACTATTTCATATATTCTGACGGAACATTCAACACCACAAGGTTCTACTACGGCTTATATACCTTGTCTCTGCTATGGTTTAAACCTGTCACATGTGTTGCTAACTTCCAATGTGGTCTTCGCACTAACACTGTGGCATAGTTTATAAAACCCAACGGTTGACCCGAACCTTATAATAAAGGTTTATCACATAGGTTTTTCTTTTTTAGCCTAGGTGTATTTGTATAGTCTTATACCATGTATTAGAATCAAAACCTTAGCGCTAGTCTTTCAACTTAGGACTTTGCTTAATACTTAGACCTGGGAATTTAGATGTAGGTTTATAATTTAGTCCTTTTACATTAGGTTTGGACCTTTAGGTTTACATCTAGGACTTCAAATATTTTACATCATTTAGGCTTTAATCAACATTTTTCACCTAATTCATAATGTTATTGTTTTTAGACTTAGGATAATGGTTTCCTTAAGTCTTTATATGTAACATAACACTTTTACAATCATAAATAATGTGTTTTATGACACAGGTTGACATAATCATGACTTTTATTTGACGACAGTTTTGACTTAGAAAAACACCGATGCTAATGTCAAAGTCATGTCGAATATTTGAACTTGAGTCAATGAATCCTTGTGCATATGACCTTCTTGATCGAAACATTTTTATCTCCACCTGTTTTATTACAAAATTGATAATTACTTATTTTAAAATGATCATCTTGGTCATTTTGTAATTTCGATACAAATCTGAGAATCCAAAATTGGATCACACCTCCCCACAAAAAGAAATTTTGGTTCTCTAAAAGTTTTACTGCAATGCTTTGAAGAAAATTTAACTCTAGAACCTAGTTACAACTTATCTAGATCTAGACAATTTTTTACAAACTCATGTTTAGGTGTATGACATAAAATCTGCCCAATTCCATTTGGCATTTTATTGTTCTCCAGCAGGTGAATTGGATGTATCCTAGGCTACTAGTGTCGATGTTGTTTCTCTTGGAAGGATTGGACAGTTGTCTTTGGCATGCCCCGTCAATTTGCAATGTCGAAAAACCTCTCCTTAGAATTTGTACTTGTTGAGTTTTTTTAGTGGTGTTCTTCTTTAGCAGATTGAAGCACAATTTTTCCTGATCGCTTCTTCACCTGAAGTGTCTTGTTATCTTCTAGCGGCTCGCTTTTAGTATCTCTAATTTTCTTGTTGTAGGCCCTATGCTTCCAGCAATTCTCTACACAATGCCAAGAACTACCACAAAACGTACATGGATATATTCTCTTAACAGTTTCTATTACCCAATTATGATATAAGAAGTCAGTACCAGAATCATTATTGCTAGAGGATTGTGTTTTCTTACCCTTTTTATCCTGGAGCTTCTTTGGCAAAAGCTTAGGATGCATAGACCAATATTGGCCAGAGATGTGGCCAAGCTTCCCGCAGTAGTCACACTTCATCAAATCATATCCTAGACCTAGATTCTTAGGTCCTTCTTGTACTGTGATGGGAAGAAGTCTCCCTTGTCCATATTTTCCAAGGCCTTCACCTTCTTGGTATCCCATGGCCTTCATCATGCATAGGCCTTTTCCTTCAGGAATTGCACTTGGTTTCTGACTAGAAACTTCACCAGACTCTGAATCACTTTTTGGTGATATCAATAATTCAAGAGTTTCCTCAACAGGTGAGGAAAAAGATCCAATGGCCTCCCTTGATGACTTTGATGAGGATGAAAGGGAAGAACTATTTTTATCTTCCTGTTGAAGAGAGAGTGTTGGCTTCTTTCCATTAGAAGTTGTATCTTCAATGAGAGGATTGTTTCCACTTTTATTCTTCCTCGAAACTTCAAGCTCATATTGCAGGATTTGCTTGTAACTCTCTAGTTCTTGCACCATCCTTCATAATGCAGAATTCTCCTACTGATATTGCTGATTGAACTCCTCGAGTTCTTTCAACCATAGCTGTTGTCATGCGTTTTTTCCAATTTTGTACCTGAAAAGAGCTAGATTGCTCCGATACCAAATGATCTAAAATGTGGAATTGACAAGATCTTTCCTAGCTCCTATACAATATGTGAATGGAAAGAATTTTACTGAATAGTTACTTTTAAATGAAATTAACTCTTATCATCAAATTTTTTTAAGTATAAACCTGTTTATATTAAGGCTTAACAAATACACATGATGCATGTAAATAATACCATAAAAGAAACAAAGTTTTGTGACGGAGTTCGTCCCTCCTGGACTACGTCTCCGGGTCCGCCTCAGAAATGTGCATTCGTTGTATTGCTTAAGCCAAGAAAAATAAGACTACAAAGAATCATCAGTTGAAGAGTGTCAAGAAACACTATTGATGTTTGCAGAAAAGGATCATCTCCTGAAGAGGCTAACTGAATACAGGTTCTTTTCTTCCAACAACCAAGAAAAGAATGAGGATGAATTGCACACTTAATCTGAAGAACTCAAGCTTAAAATACCTTGAGCAATATGGTGACTGAATAGAGTTTGGAATATCAAAGTAGATCACGTTGATCAAAAACGTAATTCAATACTAAAACTATGCAAGAAAGGATGAGCTCTCCTCCTTCAAAGTACCTGCAAACCAAAACTCTCCACCAAGTATTTGAGACAATCTTCTTAAGAGTAATCGCTCCTTCTTCCTGAAGTTGAAATAACTCACTCTCTTCCTCTCATGTCCCTCCTCCTTATAAAAAACTCATTCTTTCTTTTATAAAGGGAGTGCATATAATCATGGCAATAGAACCTCTTCATATCTCGAAGAAGTTTTTATTTTCCATTTTTAACCATTGAATTAATGGTTCTCTATCTTTTTCCAAGCATCTTAGTCATTATCATAAGTGCTCTCAGGTTTTAAGTGACACCTAGTCACTTAGGATAATGGTGATGTTTCAAATACAACACCTTAATTTCTACATAAAACCCACTTTTGAACTTTATTATATATTCTTAGCCTTTACAGCTAGCTGACCGAGTGGAGGATCTTTGGCCTGCAGCATGTGAATAGGCGGAAAATTATATTATCTGTAGCTCCGGTGGTCTGACACAGCTAGCAGCTTATCTTGACGCAGTCTTCTCACTATCAGTGTGGATCTTTGGCATGTGATCAGGCAGACAGTTACATTAAGTGTAGCTCCGGCGGTTTGGCACGGTGGTGCGGATAGAATTTCAGCATGTGAACAGGCAGACAATTTAACATTAGTTGTGACTCCGACGGTTTTGTTCCAGCTAGCAGCTTATCTTGTCAGTTTCGCTTTCCTGCATTCACATGGATCTGGTTTCACTTGCGCAGTTATGGAAATAGTTATCCTCTGGCAGTGCCATACGACATATACAACTGGCGGCTTATAACCTTGACGGCTTACAAACTATTTCATATATTTTGACAGAACATTCAACACCACAAGGTTCTGCTATGGCTTATAGACCTTGTCTCTGCTATGGTTTGAACCTGTCACATGTGTTGTTAACTTCCGATGTGGTCTTCGCACTAACACTGTGGCATAGTTTATAAAACCCGACGGTTGACCCGAACCTTATAATAAAGGTTTATCATATAGGTTTTGCCTTTTTAGCCTAGGTGTATTTGTATAGTCTTACACCATGTATTAGAATCAAAAACTTAGTGCTAGTGTTTCATCTTAGGAATTTGCTTAATACTTAGACCTAGGACTTTAGATCAAGGTTTATAAGTTAGTCCTTTTACCTTAGGTTTGTACCTTTAGGTTTACATGTAGGACTTCAAACCTTTTACATCATTTAGGCTTTAATTAGCATTTTTCGCCTAATTCTTAGTGTTATTGTTTTTAGAATTAGGATAATGGTTTCCTTAAGTCTTTATATGTAACATAACGCTTTTACAATCATAACTAATGTGTTTTATGTCAAAGGTCGACATAATGACGACTTTTCTTTGACAACATTTTTTACTTAGAAAAACACCGATGCGGATGTCAAAGTCATCGATACTGATGTCGAATTCACGTCGAATATTTGAACTTGAGTCGACGAATCCTTGTGCATATGACCTTCTTGGTCGAAATATTTTTATCTCCACCTGTTTTATTACAAAATTGATAATTACTTATTTCAAAATGACCATCTTGGTCATTTTGTAATTTCGATACAAATCTGAGAATCCAAAATTGGATCACACCTTCCCACAAAAATAAATTTTGGTTCTCCAAAAGTTTTATTACAATGCTTTGAAGAAAATTTAACTCTAGAACCTAGTTACAACTTATCTAGATCTAGACAAATTTTTACAAACTCATGTTTAGGCAAATGGCATAAAATCTACCCAATTCCATTTGGCATTTTATTGTTCTCCAGCAGGTGAATTGGATGTATCCTGGGTTTTTGGTGTCGATGTTGTTTTTCTTGGAAGGATTGGACGGTTGTCTTTGGCATGCCCCGTCAATTTGCAATGTCGAAAAAATATCTCAGAATTTGTACTTGTTGAGTTTTCTGAGTGGTGTTCTTCTTTAGCAGATTGAAGCGCAATTTTTCCTGATCACTTCTTCACCTGACGTGTCTTGTAATCTTCTAACGTGTCTTGTAATCTTCTAGCAGCTCGCTTTTAGTAGCTTTGATTTTCTTGTTATAGGCCCTATGCTTCCAGCAATGCTCTACACAATGCCAATAACTTCCACAAAATGTACATGGATATATTCTCTTAACAGTTTCTATTAACCAATTCTGATATAAGAAGTCACTACCAGAATCATTATTGCTAGAGGATTGTGTTTTCCTGCCCTTTTTATCCTGGAGCTTCTTTGGCAAAAGCTCAGGATGCATAGACCAATATTGGTCAGAGATGTGACCAAGCTTCCCACAGTAGTCACACTTCATCAAATCATATCCTAGACCTATATTCTTAGGTATTTCTTGTACTGTGATGGGAAGAAGTCTCCCTTGTCCATATTTTCCAAGGCCTTCACCTTCTTGGTATCCCATGGCCTTCATCATGGATAGGATTTTTCTTTCAAGAATTGCACTTGGTTTCTGACTAGAAACTTCATCAGACTCTAAATCACTTTTCGGTGATATCAGTAAGTCAAGAGTTTCCTCAGCAAGTGAGGAAAAAGATCCAATGGTCTCCCTTGATTACTTCGGCGAGGATGAAAGGGAATAAATATTTTTATCTTCCTATTGAAGAGAGAGTGTTGGATTCTTTCCATTAGAAGTTGTATCTTCAATGAGAGGATTGTTTCCTCTTTTATTCTTCCTCAAAAATTCAAGTTCAGATTGCAGGATTTGCTTGTCACTCTCTAGTGCTTGCACCATCCTTCGTAATGCATAATTCTCTTGCTAATATTGCTAATTGAACTCCTCGAGTTCTTTCAACCTTAGCTGTTGTCGCAAGTTTTTGCCCATTTTGTACCTGAAAAGAGCTAAACTGCTATGATACCAAATGATCTGAAATGTGGAATTGACAAGATCTTTCCTAGCTCTTATACAATATGTGAATGGAGAGAATTTTAATAAACAATTACTTTTAAATGAAATTAACTGTTAGCATCAAATTTTTTTAAGTATAAACCTGTTTATGTTAAGGCTTAACAAATACACTTGATGCATGCAAATAATACCATAAAACAAATGAAGTTTTGTGACGGAGTTCATCCCTCCTGGACGACATCTCCGGGTCTGCCTCAAAAATGTGTGTCCACTATATTGCTCAAGCCAAGAGAAATAAGACTACAAAGAATCATCAGTTGAAGAGTGTCAAGAAGCACTACTGATGTTTGCAGAAGAGGATCATCTCCTGAAGAGGCTAACTGAATATAGATTATTTTCTTCCAACAACCAAGAAAAGAATGAGGATGAATTGCACACTTAATCTAAAGAACTAAAGCTTAAAAGACCTTGAAAAATATGGTGGTTGAATAGAGTTTTGAATATCGAAGTATATCACATTGAACAACAACGTACTTCAATACTGAAACTATGCAAGCAAGGATGATCTATCCTCCTTCAATGTACCTGCAAACCAAAACTCTCCACCAAGTATTTGAGACAATCTTCTTAAGAGTAATCAATCCTTCTTCCTGAAGTTGAAATAACTCACTATCTTCCTCTCATGTCCCTCCTCCTTACAAAACACTCATTCTTTCTTTTATAAGGGGAGTTCATATAATCATGGCAATAGAACCTCTTCATATGTCGAAGAAGTTTTGATTTTCCATTTTTAACCATTGAATTAATGGTTCTCTATATTTTTCCAAGCATCTTAGTCATTATCATAAATGCTACCAGGTTTCAAGTGACACCTAGTCACTTCGGATAATGGTGTTGTTTCAAATACAATGCCTTAATTTATGCATAAAATCCACTTTTGAACTTTATTATATATTCTTAGCCTTTAAAGCTAGCTGAACAGGCAAAGGATCTTCGGCCTACGGCATGTGAACAGGTGGATAGTTATATTATTTGTAGCTCCGGTAGTCTGGCACAGCTGGTAGCTTATCCCAATGCGGTTTTCTGACTATCGGTGCGGATCTCTAGCATGTGATTAGGCGAACAGTTACATTAACTGTAGCTCCGGCAGTCTAGCACAGCGGTGCGGATAGCATCTCGGCATGTGAACAGGCAGATAGGTTAACATTAGTTGTGACTCCGGCGGTCTTGGTCCAGCTGGCAGCTTATCTTGTCAATTCCGCTTTCTTGCATTCACATGGATCGGGTTTCACTTCCACGGTTATGGAAACAATTATCCTCTAGCGGTGCCATACGGTATTAAAAACTGGCAGCTTATAACCTTGACGACTTACAAACTAATTCATATATTCCGACGGAACATTCAACACCACAAGGTTCTGTGACAACTTATAGACCTTGTCTCTGCTATGGTTTAAACCTGTCACATGTGTTGTTAACTTCTTATGCGGTCTTCGCACTAACACTGTGGCATAGTTTATAAAACCCAACGGTTGACCCAAACCTTAAAATAAATTTTTATCACATAGGTTTTTCCTTTTTAGCCTAGGTGTATTCATATAGTCTTACACCATGTATTAGAATCAAAACATTAGCGCTATTCTTTCACCTTAGGACTTTGCTTAATACTTAGACCTAGGACTTTAGATCTAGGTTTATAATTTAGTCCTTTTACCTTAGGTTTAGACCTTTAGGTTTACATGTAGGACTTCAAACCTTTTACATCATTTAGGCTTTAATCAACATTTTTTTGCCTAATTCATAGTGTTATTGTTTTTAGACTTAGGATAATGGTTTCCTTAAGTCTTTATATGTAACATAACACTTTTACAATCATAACTTATGTGTTTTATGTCACAGGTCGACATAATTACAGATTTTCTTTGACGATAGTTTTGACTTAGAAAAACACTGATGTTGATGTCGAAGTCATCGATACTGATGTCAAAGTCACGTCGAATATTTGAACTTGAGTCGATGAATCCTTGTGCATATGACCTTCTTGGTCGAAACATTTTTATCTCCACCTGTTTTATTACAAAGTCGATAATTACTTATGTCAAAATGACCATCTTGGTTCTTTTGTAATTTCGATACAAAACTGAGAATCCAAAATTGGATCATTGATGGTATTACAATTTTTGGTAGTCAAAAGAATTTTTCCCTTTCGGAGGGTTTGTTGAACACACTGAGTTTTTCACCCTAATTGTTTCTTTCTAGTCCAAAAGAAATTTAAATAAATTGGCTTGTGATCTGATTTTTAGTCCCAAATTTTGTCTCCAATAAATTCCTCCATTTTCTCATGCAAACCATGCGAGAAGATTACATTATCTAGTACACTTTCTCCATTGTAAGTATTGAAAGTGAAATAACCATACTTTTCCCATATACTCAAACCATTAAAAATGACTAAATCAAAATCCCCACATAGATTAAGAAATTGTTCACCAAAGCGATTGTATCCCTTGTCCTCTGATATTCTTTCCCACTGATGATCACTCTCTTTTTTGAGCCAGATAGGGTCGCAATATTCTTTACAACAAATAATGTTAGCTTGCTCACTTGCAATCCTAGCATTGAAATCACCCAATATAAAAACTTCACCTAATTGAGAATATGTTGAAATATTAATTTTTAAGGCTACAAAGGGATATTTGTGGTCAAGCCCTCTACTTTTGTATATTTTTTGAAACTTGTGGCACAAAATAACATGCTCCAATTCTAATGTGATTTCCATTTTCTGATATTTTAAACCAAATTAGTGTTTATTTGAGTCTTATTTTTCTAACTTAATGAAACTACCTTCTTTTTCCCTCACTAATACCATGAGACACCCATACCCTTTTCCATTCCATGTTGTCGTGTTCCACACTACCATCTTCCAGTACCCTTCAAAAAAATGTGTCTTGCACCCTTCATGCTCATGTGTTTCTATGATGCACATTATGTCCCTATATTCTTCAATAGGCCCTAACACATGTCCTCATCTCCATGGGTAACCTTTGCAGTTCCAACAAACTAATCTTAATAAAACTTGGGTATGACTTGATTGTTATTTTTTTTACATGTAAGACTCACAGTTGAGTCCTACTTTCTGATAATTACCTTGCTTCCTAGTTTCCTGCTAAAGATTTTGTTGCCTATTATTTATTACCATATTGTATCTCTGCTTTGGAAGGAGGTCCAAATTGCACTATCACAACTTTACCTTTATAAATCCATGCTCTCTTGCCCTCATCCATTGCTACCCTAACCATTGACATTTCCCCCCTTTGTTCATCTCGTCATCTTACAGTTAAATCTTCTTCTAGAAAAAAGTGAGAACCCCTTAAGAGTCACTTCTTGCATAGAATGATATATTTATCACGTAAGTTATACTTGATGAATTTTATGGGTCTGGATCTCTCACCGCTAAACATACCCACCCTCCGTGCTTGACATATTTATCCTTGTCATAGAAGCTTGTCTTTCAGGAAGTCCCTTGCAAGGTTAAGAGTACATTCATTTTACCCATAGTATTTCACCCCTTTAATAATTATGTTTGTTGCACTATCTTTCCTTCCCTTGTTCTCTCTATCTTGCATGTTGCCAACCAAATGTTTTCTCCTCCTTCCCTATTAGAATAATTGCTAATAACTTGATCCCAATTTTTGGAAACTTTTGTGGAACCTCCTTTCATTTCTTCTCTTGATTTCTCTTCATGGTTGTCTATTTGGGAAATCAATTTCCCTTTATACTGTGATGGTTTCATATTCACCACCTTTGTACTTTCCACTACATGTTTCATTAATTTTTTCACATCTCCCTTCATGTGTTTCCATTTTGTCTTCCCTATCAGGAGAGCTTCCTGTAGCAATGCCACTTGTTATTTCTAAACTTTATTACATTATTCTAAAGCCTGGTTTTCAATTTTTATTGCATTAATTTTATGATCTATTTCTTGCTCTTTAGCTTCTAAAACCTCCCATCCATTTTTGTAGTTAACAAGTCTTTCACATGAAGATTAGATGACTAAGTGATAGGTGTGGATGTGGGACTATAGAAGACATAATCATCGATGAATTTTACTTTGGGCCTGTTGTTTCTTTCTTGCAATGAGGACTTGTTTAAATATTTCTTATTGTGAAGGGCCTGAGTAATTTCCCTTTGGGATTGTTTTTTCCTTTTATGGTCCCATTTTAGAGTGGTTAGTCTTTGTTTTAAAATGGCCCGATGCTGCTTAGCATTGACCCAAACCCACTTACTAGCTTTATCTAATGAGAAAAATTTCACGTGTCCTACATCATTTTTCTCCACAATTCTTGATATTTCTTGTCTCATTGTCATGTTTGAATGCATTTTGATGCACTTTCCATCAAATGTCTTCGAAAATGTTAAAAAATGTGTCAAAAAAAAACATCAAAATGTAAGTAACCCACAAAAATTGTATATGTTAAGCTCCAACCCCTCCATTGCTTCAATTTCAAACTCTTAATTCCTCCACCCAGCTTCAAACAATGCCTCCCTCAAACCCAAGCCCTCCTCTAGACAAAACCTCATTTTTTTTCTAAAACCCAGAAAAAAAATAGAAATATTGATTTGTGAAAACCCTAGACTTCATGACTCATCCGTGAAAACTAGCATCTGCAAACTTGAAATCCTTTCATTAGCATATCCAAAAAAAAATTATTCGGCTTGCATTTCAAGCATTAGTTAGGTCAAAGAAGAGCACACTTCTATCTATACATAATCACCGGAATCATTGTTCGTTGTTTGGAATCACAGTTCGTTGTTCGTTTCTTTCATCATCATGTTAACCCTTGCCTTAAAATTTCAATGCGCTGCAATTATTTTTTACCTCCATGGATGCATGTCCAGATATGAACTTCATATAGCACTGAAGATTCAGGTGGAATTTATTTTAGCTACAATAAAATACAATGTGTGTGGACCTTGTTGTTTCTTTGCCTTTCAGATATATGGTAAAATGTTGCAAAAAATTGTGGAGATTTTCATGTTGTGAAATTCAGAGGTAGAATCCCAAGAACACGAACACTGGTGTATCTTCAAGTTCTCGATGTAATCTATTTTCGAAAATTATTTTTAATAAAACAAAAACTGGGTTTCTTGCATTAGTTATTGTTGCAATTTATTCATATCTCTATGGCACTTCATTAATATTTCCAACAAAATTTATGTTGTAATATTTTATGGTATTTTTTAGCTAAATAAATAAAAAGGAATATTACAGTGGTATTAAAGTTTATTTTCCTACCAGCATGAAGGATTTACAAGAAAGTGTTTTCAAACCAACAGGAAAAATTATTGGCAGAAGTATATCAAAAATTTGAAGATTGCATCAACAAATGTGAAGATTATAAAAAAAATTGAAGACTGGAACAAAAAAATTTATTTTCCCATGCATGTAACAAAAAAAATCTTGAAGATATTAACATAAGGGTTGAAGAATATAATAAGTATTAAACAAGAATGGTGGATCAGGTTGAAGCATAGGAAGAGGCAACAAAAAGAAAAAATAGCTGGAAATCTAGATATGAAAAACAACTAAAGATCAAAAGCAGAGATTGAAGTGAACGCACAGGTAAATTGTGATTCATATATAGAAGAGAAATTAATCAATGTTACAAACATACAAGATATGGCTCTTATTGTGGACTAGGAAAACCATGATCAAACTACCAAGGACAAATTTGAAGAGATTGTAGAAAGAAGCATAAGAAACCTAACAATTCTAGCCACAAATGATTCAACATCATTGATGGTTGATGATTGTAATGAAAACCATTATACTCCAACACTTAATAGCTTATTTATTGCGAGAATCATAAATATTTGTAGAAACAAAATCCTTTTAAGGAATAATACCAAATGTAGCAGGAAGAATTCTCAAGAAAATTTAGCCATAAAATAACGGTAATCAATATTTCTGGGGTAGTATATACCAACACTTATATTTAGGCAAGTATAAAATCCAAGTGTTTTCATACACTTCCGGTACATTAATAAAGCTATAGCTCGAGAAATATTGGTTGCCTATAATAATAACCCATTTAGAAGAGCATCATCAATTTATATTGCCAGTACATTAATAAAGATATAACTCCAGAAATATTCGTTGCCTAAAATAACAACCCCTCTAGAAGAACATCATCAATTTCAAAAGGAGCTTGTATCATCAGTGGATTTTGTTTTTTGGGTTGAAACTTAAAGTGATATATGAATAGGTTTGGGATGCTTTTGCATCTTGGCTAAGACTAAGCCATGGGATACTAGCTTCCACCCTAGCTTCTCAGTTGTTGGTCCTTGCAATTATTTTTGGTTTGAAATCAGAGAAACTTTTAGATACAACAATGAATGTTATGTATAAATTGATTCATTACATAGTATACTTAAGTCTTGGTGACTTTGCAGAGAAAATTCCATTGGTTCAGGTTCCTCTTCCCAAAATCATGGGACTCGAGAACCTTTTTTCGGCTTCATTAAAGTGTTTTCTAATAGAAAAAGGAGATTTCAAAATTGTCGGTATCTTTGCAGCCTCTCAAGATCCTGAATTTCTCACAACATCTCTGGCGGTCTTATGAGATGCATCAAAGGTGTTTTCTACGAATGGCCACAATTTTCCTTAGATGGCAAATTTCTTGCTTGAATTCAGTGAGAACATTTTCCAAAAATATGACTACTAAAGTGCCTAACTTTTCAGAAATTATTTCCATTATTTTCATGGAAAAATGGATGCCTCATTAGGCTACTCTTACATCAAATAGTGAATGGTTCAATTGATTCAATACTTTACAAAGGTGCGTCTATTCAGGCATCCTCACCTGTAATGTTCAATAAGACTGCCAAGAATAGAGTGAAACTTCTCGTTCTATATAAACAGAGAAATATTCTCTCTTGCATCTATGGGCTTTCAAGATGGTTTTTTATCATTCCAGCTTCAGAGTACCCTACTGTTTCAGAAGAGGCGACAAAAACAATTGTAACTCTAGTATAGTATTTTCATTTTATGTTTTAGGATATGTGACAAAACCTAACCTATTGGCCCAAAGCTGATAGCAGGAAGGATCAAGGGAGCATTGTCAAAATTAATTACTCAGGAACAGTTTGGGTTTTTAGAAGGCAGGAAGATCTATGATGCCATCAGGATAACTCAAGAAATTACGCATTCAATGAAAACCTGGAACCACAAGGCTTTTCTTCTAAAGGTAGATATTATCAAGGCATATGATTATTTAGATTGGGGTTTCCTAAAGTTGGTATTGATTAAAATTGGAATGTCATGTCGGAATGTCAAATGGATAATAGGTTGTTTGAAATCATCAATTTTTCTATCTTAATAAACATTTTCCCATCACATTTTTTTCAGGCACATAGAGGTGTGAGGTAGGGATATGCCCTCTCTCCTCTGTTATTTTTTCTCGTTATTGACTGCCTTTGCAGAAAACTAGTAGTTTCCAGGGATGAAGGTTTGATATTAGGGGTTAGAGTGACCAAAATGATTACAACTTCTCATATATTGTTCGTAGATGATCTACTTTATGGAGGGAAATCTACAAAAAATGAGTGGGATGCAAGGCGTCAGGCCTTTTCATGAACGAAGGGAAGTCTCTACTGATTGGGAGGGAAGGGGAGTCAGATAGGCTTTGGGAGATCTTGAACCTTTTCAAAGTAAATTACATGGAAATCGATGAGGTATTTTCATACTTGAGGTTTTATTTGAATCCCACAGGGTATGGAAACACGGATTGGGATTGGTTAATTGAAATATTTCACAAGAAATGTGCAGGCTATAAAAAAAGAAGCTTGTCTCTTGGAGGTAGGGTCATAATGATTAAATATGTCCTAAAAAATCTTTCCATATATTGGATGCATTTGTTTCTATTACCAAGACATGGGATCAAGAAGATAGATGCTATAATGGCTAACTTTATGTGGGAAGGTGAAAAACAAAAGAGGAAATTCCACCTGATAATTTGGTTAGATTTTTCCTGGCCTATAGATGATGGTGGTTGGGGCTTCAGGGATACTTGAAACTTGAACAAGGAATTGATAGTAAAGAACATTTGGAGAGCGGCCTCAGGGAAGTGCATATGGACACAAACCATCAAAGGGAAATATATTTATGGCATGGATTTTTCTTCTTGGAATGGCAATGGGGAAAAGAAAAAGGGTAACATATCGTTGATTTGGAGGATCATGCTACTTAACATTCAAAGGTTGACAGGATGGATCAAATGGGAGGTAGGAGACAGATCCAAGATAAATATAGCCTTGGATTCCATCTATGGGGTGATTGGAAATCATTTTCTTTTAGAACATGTCCTCACTATCCTTCATAGTAAAGGAATTATAATATTGAGAAAGATTCATATCTTAGGCAGAATGAGCATAGACAACCATAAATGGTTAGGGGGGCATGATCTGCGATTGACAGATGAACATAAAGCGGAATGGGAAGGTTACACCAAGCAGTTAAGACAAGAAGGTATTAGTATAGAGACAGAAGGAAACAAGACACAATGGTTTGGGGAGGTAGCCTTAGAAAGGTAGAATGGCAAGGGTTAAAGAAATATACCATTGCCTTCCTAGAGCCGAGGATAAATTTTTAAGCAGTGACTAGTCAAAGAATTTATGGAAAGGGAAACTACCTCTAAAAAGTAAAAGCTTATGCTGGCTAGCTGTAAATGACAAAATTATTACATGGAACAATTTACAAAGAAGATTATATTATGGACCAGGCATGTGTCTAATGTGCATAGGAGAAATGGAGAACACCAACCATTTATCATTGACATGCACACATGCGAGAAAGGTATGGGAGGGATGTAGGGAAGTACTAAAGTCCAAATCCATAGGGAACCATCATTCTCTCAGTATATGTTTTGAGGCATGGTACCGCATAAACAAAAGGCAAAAATATCATCCCTTCATTATAATCTGGAAAATATGGAAGACCATAAATTCTCTTATTTTTTACCAAAGGATAGTTAAACTAAGGGAAAATATCATAAGGTCCATCACTCTCTAAAATGAAATTGGAAAAGATCTAAGGGATCCTAGATCTAGGACATGCAAATATAGGGAACTGTGGCAATATTTTCCAGACGGATTCTTTGATGTGCGGATGTTGTGCAATAATTTATATGGAACCAGAGAAATATTGTCATTTCTGGTGGGAGGGAGGATAGGGTTCAAATAATAAAGCCGAAATTATTACCTTATGGGGTGTTTTGATTGCGGCCAAATGGCTCCAGATCGAAAATATTAAAGTTCTTGGGGATGCTAAAGGAATTATAGATTGGATCAAAGAATACACTAATTTTTACCCTCCAATTCTAAGGAACTGGATGAAAAGCATTAGATTGTTGGTCAGCATATTCCTGGACATTCATTTCCAAAACATCTACCAAGAACAAAATTGGATGGCAGAATTGCTATCTAAGAGAGGGATAGCAAAAGAAACAGGAAATGTCTTCTTCAAATAATTTTCAAAAGAAAAAATGGTGAATGGAGGAAAAATCAACTATTCCTAAAAAAATGAAGCAAGCTTAGCAGTCAATGGTTGAAAGCAACATGTTTTTTTTTGTGGAAGTAACAGAACTGGGAAAAAAAATAGAAAATAGAAAGATAGAAATAGTTTTTATTTTTATTTTTGTAAGATGGACATTTTGTGAAATGTAATGAACGGAAATATTGTTCTGAAGTAGGAGCTACAATTTTTTGGGTGATCTATAGTACAAATGGGAAAAGGGATGTTACAAGGTAGAAAATACATGGAAGAATCAGAACTGTCAGACAAAACCAAAAATAAATTGTACTTAATATTTTTATTAATGAAAGTATGAAGTGTGTTTTTTCTCTTTAAAAAAAAAGATTTCTGGTAATACAACAAATTGAGGAGTGCCTTAATTTTTTTGGAATTTCTTACGAATGGACGCCTAAGATGATGGGGCAGATGATTGGTGGTGTACAATGACTGCACTTTTATTAGAATATTGCAAAGTTGTGGATCAGAAGGTTTGGACTCAATAATTGGAGAAGGATCTCTCTCTAGAGATATTGAGGAAAATTGATGCAAGGATGCTCAGTTAGATCATCTCTAGGAAATGGGGAAATTGGTGCTTTGATTAGCTATTTTCCTGCGGAAAAATGATTAAGTAGTGTTTGAAAAGCTTTCCATTTTTTCATTTGTCTGCAAATATAAGTCCTATAACACGAACTATGCTACATGTTGAATTGGTAATATTTCCATAATTTTTTGGAAGGATCATTTCCATGGTTCTGCTAAGCATTGGTGGATATTGGTTGAGGGATCTGAAAAATACTTTGATAGACTGACATAATAAGAACGAAAGAAACTTCAGTGTTCGTTGTATTTCAAAAATTTATATGGATATTTTTTACTTCCTGACAACCTTTTTATATTAATTAAGTGTCTTGAGTCAAACAAATGATTAGAGGAGAATCCTTGCTTAAAGAAATTCCCCCTGGTATTTGGTTGCCAAGTTTGAGCCATTTCCCGATTGGAGATAGTATCTGGTTCCATACCAACTTCGAACCTGAAGATTTCTCTTCAGACCCACTTATGGTTTTTCCTTCTTTGAAGACTAATAATATTGTGTTTTCAACCTACAACACTATTTTGACTTTCCCAATTGCTTCTTACCATTGGAACAAAAAAAAACTACCCATCCAAACTCCAATTTTCTTGTAAATGACTGGAATTCACCACCTTTTACTTTGCGTTCTATGACATAAATGAACCTACTAATATTTACTATGGAAAAAATGGAGGACCCTTCACTATTTGGCATGACCGATATTCATCAATGAACCTTAGAGATGTGATGCCGTACATTCCATGTGGAGAAATTGTTGTTATACAATATCTTATTGAGCATGTCAATGCTAACATGATCCCTACAATCATGGGTGTATCTGATGGTTTTGAAAACTCCTAAGCTTGCAGCATGGTAAATTCCATAGTATATGAAAATGATGCCAAATTTGAATGTAGATTACCAGTCTTGGGAGAGATTATATCCTTGCACAGAGAAGTCAAATATATACTCTGCAAAGAATTCAATCCTTTCTAAAGGAAAATATATTCAGTTGTAAATATCTACTGCAGATAACAGTTCAGTATTTGGACCATAAGTGCCTACATCATTTTTTGTAACTCCACTTGAGAACAAGAGTTGTTGGTTACTCCAGCATCATCTATTGTAGTCAAGACTACAAAATTGGTTTTTTATCACGCTAATGGTAGAAACAAAAGAGGTTTTGTATCGTGCTAATGGAAGATAAAATACTGAAGCCCGAGATCTATTTTTTACTCCAAATGACCTATGCATAAAGCGTTCAATTTGGATTTCATGTTTATGTAATATCTTGATTGTAGAAGGTAATACTTTCTTGCAAGGTTATGTCCGTTCAGAGTTTAGCTCTAGAATGCCAGCCCCAAAAACCGTTCATTTTTAGGAGGTTCCTTAAATTATATCCAAATAATTACAGGGAATTTCATTTCAGATGATGGCTCAAGATTTTGTGATTGTTGGGATGTTGGTGCAAGCGAAACACATTTTCTTAGTATTCAACAACTGAATAAAATTTTAAGCACTTGAGATCTCTATGCAAAATTTCAGAAAGAGGTGTAAAGAAGCCTAACAAAACTATTGGCTTCTTCCTATAAAAGTTGGAAATGAAGCATCAACAATTTACTATACAAAATAACAATAGGTATGAGTTCATCACATGCAAAGGTTATGACACAAGGAACTTCACATGAGAATACCAAGGCTTCCACACTTGGGCTGGTGTCTAAATTAGCTTATGAAACTTTGGGGTAGGAGTATTCTATAACTGAATTGTTGAAGACACCAAGGGGTATCCTTTCAGACTCAAATTTCAGTTTAACTAGTTTTACCATTGCCATTCTATTAAAGGATTTGGTCAAACAAGAGAGAAGCGATGAGATTATTGCATCTATGGCAGCTCTAGCATATTCATGTACTGAACATCATCTCAATAGTGTAAAAAGCAGGAAATCAAGTGCAACCCAAAAAGGTACATTGTTTGAACCAAATACATGCTCCAAGATTAATATTTTTCAAAATGATATACATCTATGCATAGCACCAACTTCACTTTGGTCTCATGGTTTACATTATAGTGGGTTGTTTCATGGGATCGCGAAGCTTGATAATGATGTTGGGATCAGTGATGTAAGGACTGTCCAACACATATATGTTAGAACATTATGCCAGCACAATTGGAATCTTGGTATCGATTTGCAGCTTTTGGATTTTATCAAGTAGAGATTCTATAGACTTATCTAGGACCTAGGAATACAAGTTTGGATTGCTTGGGACAATCAATCTTGAAAGGGAGGTGTTACACTAAAAATTTTCACCATGACTATCAGCTCAAATATCTCTCCATCCGACAGAGTGTCTCAAGTGCACCCCCTATGAAGCTTGAAGTAACATAATACCAGGGACGAGGAATTTTGGTTTCGACTACTTAAAAACCATTTTTGAGCACCTGAGTGGTTTTCCTAAATGAAACCCGCGCATGCATAGTTTTTCTGTACAAAAACTGTGCAGATCTATGCAGTTTTCCTAAACAAAAAGTGTTCAGGTATGTTCATGCATATAAAAATAAAAAGTAAGTTCTAGAAGCTTTGGCTAAGGAATCTTATCCAAATTAGAAACCTCGAACCGCTACATACTTGCGCCTGCACCCTTCATATATGGAACTAAATTCCTTTTCTTAAGGATCGTATCCCTTGAGAAGTGGAACTAGAAACCTCCTCATCCTTACTATAAATTCACCATAAGAATGAGAGACTAGGAGAGACTTGGATTGGAAGAGCTTGTGACATCAAGGCACCAAGTTGTAAGCTTTTGTTCCCTTTTTATTTTAATACAAAGTAATTGTTCTTTCCTAATTGCGTCTATTTCGATGTTATTTGTGGGATTCCTTGATCACTCACATGGTTTATAAACGATTATTGATTCATGTATATGTTGTATGCTAGACTAAAGATTTAATTTACTTTTTCTTTTATATGCGAGATGCTTTGATCCCTTTGTATGTTTTTGTCGATGAGATCTCTTTTGGCGTGTCATGAAGAAGTTGTGGAAATCATTTGGAGAGACTGTAAAGTATTGAGGAAAATCTAGTTGTGGAAAGCACTGAAAGGACTTCTACAAGCACTTCGTTAATAGGTAAGGGATATTTTACATACTACATGTTTCATGTTTCAATTATAGGCTACAAAAAGCACCATTGTTTTGTCTGTTTGTTTCTAGTTACTCGTTGGAGTACTAGGGAGATCGCTCTTGTCCGTAAGAGGGATTAATCCTGGTAACAAAGTGACGACCATACTGGGGAATGTCTTCTCCTTTATTTCTTTTGATACCATTCGACCCTTTTAATAATTGAAATTTATGATTTGAAACCTTTGTTTTTTCTTATTTTTCTTAATTTTCTCACCTTGCGTGGTTTTTGTTCTGAAACAAAGCACAGATCTACACATTTTTTCTTTAGAAACAGTGCGCATGCGCACTGAACTCTATTGTCTACCTGCACAACCCTGTAAATCTTTGAAAAAATTAAGTTTTCTCTTATTTAAGTCCAGATTTTTGGTTTTTATGATCCTATTATCTTGTTTACAGTCTCATTAAGTCTCTGTGAAGTTAATTGGGTGTTTTGAATATTCTTTTTTGAGAAATTCTTAATTTGATTTCCTTTGGTCATTACTTCAAGGTTTGTCTTAGTTTCTTAATAAATTTTGTACCTTTTTGCTTTTATTTTTGCTAAATTATGTCTAAGTGTTAATCGCCTTTGAGTGTTTTTACTTTTAACCTTTGGAATTCTCATCCAATTTTCTTAACTTACACTTGATTGGTTCCTTATATTACATTAGTGAAGGAGAATAGTCTTGTTGTTCTTTCGTTGATTTGGAATCATCTTTTGTTTGAGAATTCTCTTGCATAGATTACATTTGCATATTTAGAATTCTCATTTTTAGAATACAAACGAAAATGTGCATAGATTACATTTGCATAGTTTTCAAGTGAATTGTGCATAGATTACATCTGCATAGTTTACATTCTGGAAAAAGCATTAGTTTTTCTTGCTAAAATTCGTGCATTAGAAAATTTGTTATATTGTCTCTTATTTATCAATTTTTGCATTGTTGGAAGTGAATGGAACCTCTCTCCTTACTTTAGTTAAGATTCATTGAAGTGAAAATATTACATTATCATATTCGATTTCATTCAGTTTTGGGTTAGGTCATAGCATCACCAGTTTCATATCAAATTACCCTTTGAGTAAAAAAGAACCAAAATAACATAGCACTAAATAAAATCAATCTAGAAATTTTGACATTTTCTAGGGCTCATTTCACCAATTTATCTTAGGCTAGCGCTTTGGAATAGGTTGTAGTTAATGTTCCAAAGTAGTTAAAACAAAAAACTAGTATCTTGCGGTAGGAAAAATTCCAATTGTTGCATTTGTACTCTGGGAAGCTCTTATTAAAAGAGTCAAGCACAAGATCATGTCGGACCCAGTGAGGTAATCGTACCTATCTCATTGTAAAAGATAGATCAGAACCAGTGAGGTAATCGTACCTATCTCATTGTCGAGGAGCCTAGGGTCACTTGTTGGAAAACCTCGGATTTACCATGTCGAGGAGCCTTCAAGGGGATTTAGCTTGATACTCTGCCCTTGTGTGTATATCAGAATGTAGACTGTTCCCCTGAGTGCATTTGTCTCCATTGGTGACCTTAGTGTCCATAATATTTAGGATTTTTCCCAAGGTGACGATGGAGGGAAGGTCCCACTGTACCTGGAGCAGACATTGGCTAGACTCACTTGGACTTTCCGGAGGGTACTCTTCACTTCGAGATGGCATAGTGAAGTTACTTACACCTAACTATTTCATTAAGCAGGTTGTCAGGGTAACTATTCCAACTGCCAGTTTTCCACATTAATCTCAGCGACGTTGGATTTCATCACCAACTAGTGATTTTATTGTGGAAACATATTATTTGTGTGTGGATTGTTTCTTATATTTTTTAGGCGCATGTTCATTTACTTTTTTTTTAGAGACCTTAGGTGTGGATTGTGAATTTGAATTGTTAATAAAATTCACTGAAGTTGAATTAATGGCAATTGTTCCAAAATTTACCAACCAAGGAACCCCTCTTAACAAGAATCCTAGTACTTTTCCTTGATTTGGAAATTTTGGCCCTCCTTATATGGCTACATTTTCATTACTTGAATTTACCATAAGTGTACCAGTATGGCTATTTTCAACTTCATTGGCCTCGAATACTAAAATTGTTCCACCTCAATCAGATGCTTCACCTCAATACAGTTCACCATCTCAACATCACCAACCTCATGTTGACCCTTTACCTTCTTCGCCCAACATGTATTCCTCCCTTTCTTCTTCTTCGCTTGGTAAAAGCCTTGATGCTAGTAACCAGGTGGCTAAGAAGAAGAAGAAGAAGCAAGATACGAAAAAAGTCAACCAACCAACCATGGTTGTAAGTGTTGGTAATGTTGAGGAAACCTCCAATATGCATCATAAACCCAAATACCCTTGCAAGATTTGTAAGGGCAGCCACTTTCTTATCAATTGTCCTGGTATTCCTAAGGTCTTGAAAGTATGGTCAGAAGATCCTATCAACCATTGATCCATAAACAAGTGATTTTCAAGTTCGTGGGAAAAGGGGTAAAGTTAGATTTCCTTATAGGTTATGCAAAAGGAGTCATCAAACTCACATTTTCCCTCTCATGGATGAAGCCTCAGAATTGTTGCAAAACCTTATTGTTTGTTAGGTCCTTATATTACTAGTATAGTCCCTTATTGTTGTTAGTGTAACCCCCTTATTTTTATCAGTGTACCCCTGTAACCCCCATATTGTTATTATTTTGCCCTTAAATTATTATTTTTAGGTCGGCTAGGATTACATTGTGGCCCCACTAGGATTACATTGTGGCCCCATGGACTCCTATATATAGAAAAGAGGTTTTGTCATTTGTATCATCCAAGAATTGTTTATTCATGTAATGTATTATAGGTTTCCCCCTCGAAGTGGCTTATTTTTAAGGTGTTGATATCTCTTTTCTTCTCTTTTTAGAGCTGGTTTCACAACATTTGGTATCAGAGCTTTGCATTCTAGGGTTTTGCTACACCAAACAGGTCATCGTGGCATTTTCATTATAGCTATTTTTCTATGAAGGTTTAGAAGAAGAAATTTTTAGAGCGTGAAGATGAAATCCTAAGGAACATCATCACAAATTTTTAGAGCTTGGTTTGCAATATTTTCAGAGATATGATTTGTGGAAGTTAGGTATTTTTTAGGCTCCCGAATTTCATCTCAAAGAGGTGATCGTGGGAAAATCTTCATAACTCTCTCTCTGAGCATCAGATTGGAATTCTGTAAAAAGTGGCTAGAAGCATACAAACTTTAGTTTCCTGTCTATAAATTTCAGTGCCAAAGGAGAAAACAGTGACATGTGGCAAGTCGTACAAGTTAGCTCTACTGAACTAGTCCATACTTAGGCCATTGTTGGATATTAGACATAACTTTGACTTGAAGAATCCAAATCAGGTCAGACCTATGGCATTTGAAAGAGGATTCAAAGGGCTACCATAGGGCCAAATTTCAGATATTGAAGATCCGAAATCAAAGAGATAATTCAGTTTAAATATCGAGCTCCTCAAAAGCAAGAAAAAGGTGTGTAATTTTTTCGAATTACATAAGTCTCGTTTGAAAAAAAAATTAGTTTGAATTTATTCCAAGGGAATATTGAAGAATAGATATCAGTATTGGATTCTAAAATTCCCCCTAAAAATAATTCAACACCAATTAAGCCTTCAGAAGTCTTTACTATGACTCATGAAGACGAAGAAACACAACATGAGATATAAAAATTACAAGAGCAAGTGCACCAAATTTCGTTATTGCAAAGAGTAACAAAAAATGAAATGGAAGTTTTAAATAAAGGCATGGAAACTAAGATGGATGGTTTGAAGAAAGGTGTGGAAGCTAATATGAATGGTTTGGAAGCTAAGATTGATGGCATGGAAGTGGGAATGGAAGCTAAGATGGACGGCATAGAAGCTAAGATGGATGGCATGGAAGCTAAGATCGATGAAAAAATGAAAGACAACATCGAAAACATGAAGAATGATTTGGAAAAGTTGATACAAGAAATTTTTCCTAATGGAGAAAAGGTAGTAGAGGAAACTCATGATGAGAATAAAATAAATGTTAATTGTGATTTCATAAACTCTAATGTTTGATTGAAGAACCACCATATTCCAAAGATGGATATGAGGAAGTTTGATGGCAAGGATCCCATAACATGGATACTACATATGGAGCAATATTTTGATCTCAATAATGTGCAAAACACACAAAGGATATGCATTGCAACTTTACATTTAGAACAAAATGCATTTGTATGGTATCAATGGCTTTGCTCCTATAAAAAAATTGTCACTTGGTCAATTTTTACGGAGGAAATGATAGACATTATGAGGATACAAAGAGAAACACCTTCTTTAGCCAATTGATAAATCTCAAAAAAAAGGGTTCAATGCTGGAGCACATTGAGGACTTCCAAAAATTGAATATAAGGGTAACTGATATTCCAGAGGTACATAGGATTGACGTCTTCATAGGGACTTTAAAGGATAACATCCAACATGAATTTCGCGTCTGGGAACCTGATTCATTGGAGAAGGCATTCAGGTTGGCAAGAAAAATTGAATGTAAAATAATGGCGACAAGGAATCCTACCACTCACGTCTATAAAGATGGAAGTGTTGCTACTCCTAGACTTCCACAACCTACAAGGTTGACACCACAAAAATTGGAAGAAAAAAGAGTAGAAGGGCTTTGCTACAGTTGTGATAGCAAATACACTAAAGGTCATAAGTGCACTGAGAAGAAATTATTTTACATAGATTTTGAAGAGGAAGAAGAAAATGAAGAGGAAACTTCAAAAGTAGAGGATATACACCAGGAAGAATCCCTAGAAGAAGAAGAAATGAGTTTGACCATATCATGTAATGCATTGGCAGGAATTACCACTCCTCAAACTATCAAGATAGAAGGACATATCAAGAAGAAAAAGGTAATAGTGTTGATTGATTTGGGTAGTACCCATAATTCTATTCATTGTAAGGTAGCCAAGGAATTGAATTTTTTCCTATACCCAACACCAGAATGTCAAGTGATGGTTGCAAATGGAGGAACTATAAATTGCTCTGGAAAATGCCATAATATAAAGTTAGCCATGGTGGAATATGTATTGAATAGTCCAATGCTTTACATCCCAATGGGAGGTGCTAAAGTTGTACTAGGAGTACAATGGTTACAATCTTTGGGGACGGTAACTTTTAATTTTCAAGAACTTTTCTTGAATTTTTTTTCGAAAGGAAAGGAAATAAAATTACGGGGTATCGCAAGGAAGCCAGGAAAGATAATAAGATCTAATGTCATGAAAAAGCTTCTAAAGAAAGAACAATGGTGCGTAATTGCACAATTATGCTCACTAGAAGTTCCAACATCAAAATCATCTATTTCTCCAGATCTCCAAAAAGTCTTGGACAATCATTTCAAGGTGTTTTCTACTCCCAAAGGACTCCCACCTATTCATGATCATGGTCATGCTATTCATTTGATTCCAGGAAGTATTCCTCCAAACATTAGGCCTTATATATATCCTTATGTCCAAAAGAGCGTAATTGAACGTATGATTGCAGAAATGTTAGAGGCGGGTATAATTCAACCTAGTCAAAGTTCTTTCTCTGCTCCAGTAGTATTGGTGCACAAGAAATATGGATCATGGAGCATGTGCCAGATTATAGGGAGAGCTCAAGAAGCTCACTATTAAAGACAAATTTCCCATTCTTGTGATTGATGAATTATTGGATGAATTACATGGAGTAATTTATTTTATCAAGTTGGATCTTCATTCAGGATATCATCAAATTAGAATGAAGACTGAAGATATTTCGAAAACAGCATTTCAAACTCATGAGGGTAATTATTAATTTTGGTCATGCCTTTTGACCTTACCAATGCACCTTCTACATTTCAAGGGTTGATGAATTCCATTTTCAAACCATTCCTTAGAAAATTTTTACTAGTATTTTTTGATGATATATTATCTACAGCAGGTCTTGGAAGGATCATGTTCTACACATTGACAGGGTGCTCAAACTATTGGAGGAGAAACAATTATATGCCAAAACATCCAAATTTTTCTTTGGAGTACAATAGGTGGAATATCTGCGTCATATTGTATCTCACGAGGGTGTTAAGGTAGACCTTAACAAAATTAAAGCCATTAAGGAATGGAAAGTCCCCACAACCATAAAGTAGTTGCGCGGATTTCTTGGGTTAACAGGGTATTATCGCAAGTTTGTTAAGAATTATGGGAGAATAGCAGCACCTCTAACAACATTATTGAAGAAATATGCATTTTCATGGACTCTTGAATCAACTAAGGCCTTTGAACACCTTAAAGAGACAATGTGTCTAACACCAGTCTTAGCTATGCCAGACTTAACAAAAACCTTTATTATGGAATGCGATGCCTCATGAAATGGAATTGGTGTTGTTTTAATGCAAGAAGGAAGACCCATTGCTTTTGAAAGTCATTTAATCAAAGGAAAGTATTTAAAAAAGGCTATTTATGAGAAGGAAATGTTGGCAATACTACATGCACTAAAGAAATGAAGACCTTACCTAAAGGGAATACACTTCAAGGTAAAAATTGATCATGATAGTCTTAAACACTTTTTCGAACAAAGACTATCTTCAGAAGAGCAGCAAAAATGGGTCACAAAGATCTTGGGTTATGACTTTGAAATCATCTACAAAAAAGGGAAGCTAAATGTTGTTGTAGATGCACTCTCAAGAAAGGATGAAGAGGTGGAAGCATTTCTTCGTGCTATTTCAATTATCCAACTAGATTGGATAACCGAAGCAAGGGATGAATGGAAGAAGGACAAAGAAGTGTGGACTCTCATTCAAAAGTTGCAGCAATATCCTAGTACATCTAATACATTTTGTTGGAAAAATGATTCATTATGGTACAAATATCGCTTATATATTTGCAAGAATTCCCAACTAAAACAAAATATTCTTTTGGAATTGCACACTTCTCCTTTAGGAGGACACTCGGGATTTTTAAAAACTTACCATAGGGTGAAGAAAGAATTTTTTTGCGATGGCCTTAAATCTGATATTCAAAAGTTTGTGGTGGAATGTTTGGTTTTCCAGCAAAATAAAGTGGAGACAATTAAGACCCTAGGTCTTCTACAACCTTTATCCATTCCAAGTCAACGTTGGGAGGCAATTTCAATGGATTTTATCACAGTTTTACCTAATTCCGAAGGAAGGAATGTCATCAGATGGTAATTGATAGACTTACCAATTAGTATGCACACTTTTGTGCATTATCTCATCCATGTAAAGCAAGTACATTTGCTACTGCATTTATGGAAACAATTCAAAAACTACATGGAAACCCGAAGATTATTGTAAGTGAAAGAGATTCCATTTTTACAGGAAAATTTTGGATGGAATTATTTTCTTGTTTGGGTACTCAACTAGCTCATAGCTCATCTTATCATCCTCAATCCGATGGTCAAAAAAATATAGTGAATAAATGTTTGGAAGGATATCTTCGTTGTTTTGTATCTAATAAGCAAGCACAATGGGTCAAGTGGTTACCTCTGGCTGAATGGTGGTATAACACTTCCTTCCATACTGCATCAAAAATGACCCCATTTATGGCACTTTATGGATATCATCCACCATCTATCACATATTCTTTAAGGGAAAATGTTAGGGTTCAAGCAGTGGAGGATCACATCGAGCATCAACAAGAAGTTCTCCAACTCTTAAAGGATAACCTAAATTTAACACAAAATCGAATGAAACAACATGCAGATCAACATCGCAGTGAGAGAATTTTTGATGTGGAAGACTGGGTATTTTTATGGCTACAACCATATAAACAAATTTCCCTCAAGCAAGCTAAGAAGGATAATAAATTATCACCAGAATACTATGGTCCTTACAAGGTTTTGCAAAAGATTGGTACTATGGCATACAAATTGGAGCTTCCTGCTTCTTCGAGAGTGCATCCATTTTTCCATGTTTCATGCTTAAAAAAGGTTATAGGGGACAAACTTCCAGTTCAAACAATATTTCCAGAACTAGATGAGGAAGGAAAAACCATATTGGAACCTGAAGCAGTTATAGAAACAAGAACTCGACAACTACGAAATCGATCAATTTCAGAGTATCTCATCAAATGGAAGAACTTACCCACAGAAGATTCTACATGGGAGGATGAGAATTTTATACAAAATCACCTGGAGCTACTCAAGCATTGAGGACAACACATTTTTGAAGGAGAGGAGCATGTTAGGTCCTTATAATACTAGTATAGTCCCTTATTGTTGTATGTGTAACCCCCTTTATTGTTATTATTGTACCCCTGTAACCCCCATATTGTTATTATTGTGCCCTTAAATTATTATTGTTAGGTCAGCTATGATTACATTATGGCCCCACTAGGATTACATTGTGGCCCCATGGACTCCTATATATAGAAAGGAGGTTTTGTCATTTGTATCATCCAAGAATTGTTCATTCATGTAATGTATTGGAGGTTGCCCCCTCGAAGTGGCTTATTTATAAGGCATTGATATCTCTTTTCTTCTCTTTTTGGAGTTGGTTTCACAACATTGTTCCACAACAACAACAACAACTATTTATCGTAAAATTTCTCCCAACCTATCATCAATTGACGAAGTGATTGATCTATTTCCAAGTACAGTCAATCCCACTCTTCCATTGTAGAGTGAAAAACACATCACTCACGTTGATGATCCATTAGTTGATCAAATGGTCGACTTGATTTCACATTCGGTCAATCCCACTCTCCCTATAGAGAGTGAAATTATTACCGCTCATGTTATTCTTTTTACATCAAATTCTTCTACGCCAGGGGGCATTTCACCTGTTCCTACAGAACCCCCTCCAAGTACTGAGGTCTTTTCCCTTGATTGGAATAGACTGACAGAACCTCGTATTCCTTCCTCCATCCCTTTCCAAATCGTTGTCAATTTTTATGGTAAGAATGTGCATGGCATGAATGTAGATGAAGGTGCTTTTATTAGTATTTTATCCTCAACTGCTTGGCAAGCTTTGGGTTCCCCTCATCTTGTGCCTTTTACATAGAATATGTCTGCTTTTAAGAGAACCATTAGTGAACCTTTAGGGATCCTTCCTAATTTTCCTATTACCTTGGAAGGTAAAAAAAATTATGTTGATCTTATGGTAGTTCAAGGCCCCTTGGATTTAAATTTTCTCCTTGGGCGAGACTATGTCTATGCAATGAAATTTTTCATATCGACACTCTTTCGTGAGATGTCTTTCCCTCACAATGGAAACATTGTGACTGTTGAACAAATTTCATTCCTTAGTCTTGATTCTACCCCTGAATTTTCCTTATACGGAAGTGGTATCTACCCCGCCATGGGTTAATTATGTGGCAACCAGTCCCATGTTTTAGTTACCGATGCAAGCGAGCTTCTCATTGTTTGCTCGACTTCCTTTGACTTAGATTCGGTAATTGACATGGTGAACCCTATGGGGGTATTTGAACATGATTTTCTTATCCATTTTGATTCCCTTGACATGGGTTCCTTCCAGAGAACAGTTCTTCCATCTGATGAAGACCTCTTGGAAGGCATGATCGAGGTGTGACCCTTGACATGTGTTCCTTCTAGTTGGAAGCCATGATCAAGATTCTGATGAGGATGGTTCTTTTACTGTGTCAACCTCGTTAAAAGATGAATCAGGTCATGAGGATGGTTCTTTTACTGTGTCAACCTCATTAAAAAATGAATCAGGTCTTGAGGATAGTTCTTTTATAGCATCAACCTTGTTAAAAAATGAAACAGATCCTTATGAGGATAGTTATTTTCCTGTGCCAACCTCATTAAAATATGAAACAGGTCACCATGAGGATAGTTCCTTTTACTATGTCAACCTCGTTAAAAAATGAAATTGGTTCCCATGAGGATGGTTCTTTTATTGTGTCAACCTCGTTAAAAAATGAAACGTGTCTTTGACGATAGTTCCTTTTACTGTGTCAATCTCGTTAAAAAATGAAACATGTCTACAAGGATAGTTCCTTTTACTGTGTCAAACTCGTTAAAAAATGAATTAGTTCATCATGAGGATAGTTCCTTTTACTGTGTCAACTACGTTTAAAAAAGAATTAGGTCATGAGCATAGTTCATTTTCTTGTGTCAAGCTCGTTAAAAAATGAAACAAATCCTCTCCTAATTGAGTCGAGTCTTTGACTATATCTCGTAAATGTTAAGTCGGGTCTTTCATCTGATCTTGTAAATGAACCTTCATTTCATCCAGCTATTAGTAACTCGTAAGGCTACTTAGGTGAATGAAATGAAGCCTGGGGGGCATTGAAACTAATCTCAAGCATGATTTTTCCTTTGTTTCAAGCTTGTGAAAAAATGAAACAAACCATTCTAAGGCACAGTTTCCTTTGTTTCAAGCTTGTGTAAAAATGAAACCACTTTCAAGCACTGTTTCCTTTGTTTCAAGCTTGTGTAAAAATGAAACCACTTTCAAGCATAGTTTTCCTTTGTTTCAAGCTTGTATTAAAATGAAACTTATCTCAAGTCTGTTTCGGTTATCATTTTCAAGACTCGTTAAACTCATGAAAATCTCGAGATTATTTTGCTATCTTTCATTCTCATAAAACACGTGAAAATGCCAAGTTATTTCCGTCTTTTCATGCTCGTAAATTAAATTGAAAGTCAGCCATATGAGTACACTTTTTATCACTCTTTAGAACTCGTTAAAACTTACGAAAAAGAAAAACCATGGAGTTATTTTAAGCCCTTTTTAGACTCCTTAAACATGAAAAGCTTGCCGAGCACTTGATCATTTGAACTCATAAAAGTAAATGAACAATCGTCTATTCAATATAAGTTTACCCTTTTCCGAACTGAATTTGACTATTTACGAAAAATGTATGCGTTCACTAATCATGGAAAATAGAGTTCTCTCCTGCATTATTTTATCCTTTTTCGGGCTTGAGGGACTAAATTCACGAAAAAGAACATTTTGAGTTTACCTATGTTTTTCTTCTGACTCCCTAAAAATGAAAAACACCAAGTTTTACTTTCTCCAGGCTCGTTAAAAACTTACGTTGGAAGAGTTGAATGAGTTTTCCTTTTTTGTGTTTTTAGACTCTTTAAACATGAAAATAACATCGATTTAACCCTACACTGGACTCGTAAAAATTAAACAGTGTAGGACCCTTCGATTACAACGAGACCGAACCACTCCTTCCTAGGATTCGTTAAAAATACTTCGGAGGACTCGTCCAAAGGATGAGCTTATATGAAAAGCAAATGCTATCCTCCTCAAGCTTGAAAAAAATAAAGAGGTACTTGCCAGTAATGGTGGGGGGAAATTGGGAATGAACATTGATTTTTGTATTATTAAAGGCAGTATGTCGCTCTTGAACATGACAGTTCGTTACATCTATGTCCAGGTTGGGAAATCCATTTGCCTCACAGTTAATCAAACCTCATTGAAAGTCTTCAGCTGGTTTTGGGTATTATCATTGAGTCAAATTCTGCCAAGTCAGGTGTTGTTTTGCCAATATGTTCAAGAGAAGTCCAACCTCAGTAAAAACTACCTTGCTATTCATAACCTTCAATCGTGTCGGTCATCCCTGAGTCAGTCCTGAATCACTTCAAATATTATTCTTCAAAACATGACATGAATCTTCATGTTGTATGCCCTCTTGCAACAGATCAGCTCCTATTGACTTCAACTCACTATCTAGGATGTTAATCTAGAAACCTTTTGGTACCTTGGATCTTGCATGCCTCAATGGCAAGTTTCTCACTTTCGACGATAGTTTCTCATCATTGTGTTGGAAATACTAAGAGGGGGGGTGAGTTAGTATTCCTTTCAATTAGAGCATTAGTTAATCTTCAATTATTATCAGTGTTTGTACAATGATAGCAACAAACAAAAGGAACACAAATGTACACAGTTTTTAAGGTGGAAACCCACTCCGGGACAAAAACCACCTAATTCTTTTCTAATAATTCTTTAATATTCAACTCCAATTGAAAATAAAGCTCCAACTTCCTAGAATCAAGAAAAGAATTCTTCTCCAGCTCCCACTAGATGGATGCTCCAATGCCTAAGATTTTTCAGTCGTCAACTGAACGGATGCCCTAACACCCAATGATCTACAACTCACCCTAGCACCACCCTACCGCCCTATAGAAGAATAAAAGAAGAATGGAATCTTGTACCAAGGAAAATGGTCCACTTTACAATGATATAGAATGATGTAGAAGAAGAAGACAAACTAGAACATAACCCCAACTATGACACAACCACCTAATGATGATCCTAGACCACCTGACACTGCCTCTTCAACTCTTGGCAGATAGACACTAGTACAATTTGTACAATAATGTATTTACAATGAATTAGTACAATGCTACCTTTACAAGATTGTATGCAGTGTTGCCACTTGAATGCTTCATGTGATGAACTTCTTGCTGTTGTTATGCACCTTGTTTGTTGCTCTTGTCATGCTACCCTTTGTTGCGCCTTGCTTTGCTTTGCTTCCCTAGAAAGTCTGGTCCTTTGCAGGCCTTGACAACACATGATCTAGCTTTTTCTTTGCCTTCTAGGCGCTCGATATTGAATATGGTGTATCTCTATTATTTCAAATACCCAATATATGATCTACGGTAATGTAGTAGTCCTCTGAGTTGTATTTCCAATGCCACAAGTCTGACCCAATTTGGATTCTTCAAGGGAGAGTTATACCCAATCTCTCACAATGCCCTAATTATGGACTATTTCAGCAGAGCAAACTTGTACGGCATGTCATGTGTCATTGTTTCTTCATTCAGCTCTGAAATTGATAGCGCGAAAACTATAGGCTATGCACTATCTGCCACTTTTTATGAAATTCAAATCAGATACTCAGAGAGAGAGTTATGAGGATTTTCCCAAGGTCACTGCTTTGAGATGAATTTCAGGAGCCTGCAAAAACACTGACTTCCACAGGTCATATCTCCAAAAATATTGCATACCTTGATCTAAAATTTTCACAGCATCTTCCTCAGGATTTCTGATTTTCCTCATAAAACTTTCAGCTTTTGAGCCTTCATATAAAAAACATTAAAGCGAAAATTCCATGATGACCTGTTTCAGATGGCGAAATCCCTTGCATGAGGAGGATATGAGGATCACAATTTATATAAATTCTTAGGTTGAGAGGGGCTTCAACAAGTGAACGTGGGAAGGATTTTAGGAGCTTAAAAAATATTAATTATTACTTTTCAATGACCCATGCCACAACCCCATGGGGTTTTAGCCCACTAACTGGGGTTACAAACTTCAAACATGAATATCTCTCAAACCGTGAAGAATTACATGGCGTGCCATATATCAATGGAAACATATCGACAAGTAGAAACCATTAAAATAATTATTGACCCAGAATATATCAATTTGGTAGGTCAAAATTCCCATGCAATATTGGGTTAGCCCCTGGTGCTGCTTGGGTTGACACCAATGAACACCGCTGATCAACAATCTCCACCTTTGGCATTGATGGAAGCACAAGTACTCCCTCTGCGATCATGACACCTCTTCCTACAACATATTCTCCCCCTTTGACATCAATGGAAAAGGGTAACTCCCCCTGACACACAACCATCCTGTGGACCTGTACACACTTCCACTCCCCCTTTATATTCTGAATAAGGAAAATATAATGAGAAATTGGGAGAATCCCAAGCTTCTGGTGAAGATATTCCAATGCTTCACAAGTACTCTCATGATCATCAACACTTCCTGCCCAATCTGCATCTGTAAAGGAATGAATAATGATATTTCTACCCTTGGGATACCACAAGCCATATTCTGTTGTTCCCTTTAGATATCGAAGAATTCTTTTGATGGCAATAATATGTGATTATTTTGGTGCTGCTTGGAATCTTGCTACTTGTCCAACTGCTTGCATAACATCTGGCCAGGAGGCTGTTACATATAGAAGGCTACCAATCATAGATTTTTACAACCTTTGATCCACATCCTTAGATGAGTTGTCTATGCTCAATTTGCAACCTGTTACCATTAGAGTAAGGATGGGTTTGCAATCTTCCATTTTAAATTTCTTGAGCATTTCCTTGATGTACTTGGCTTGACATATAAATATTCCTTTCTCTTGCTGAGATATTTGAAGCCCTAAGAAGTATGTCAGCTCACCAAGTAAAGACATCTCGAAATAACTTTTCACCTTTGTAGCAAACTTCTTACTTAGTCAATCATCATTGCTACCAATTATTGTATCATCCTCTTTAGCTATTAGACATGCTTTGGTTGCTTCATCTAGAACATATATGTCATTTGGAGCTCGACTTGTTGTAGCCACAATTTCACCATATACGCCTTTCCTGATTTCACATTTCGTGGAGTTGAATAGTATTGTGTGTCCTTGATCACACATTTGTCCAACACTGAGCAGATTGTGATTCATGTTTTCAACCAATAGAACATTCTTGGCTAGAGAATATTTGCTTCCGAGAGTGACAGTACTTGATCCTATAACATTTGAAGATCCATCATTTCCAAAGGACACAATTCCGTCCTTCTTCTCTTTCAGAGATAAAAATTTATTTCTATCTCCATATGCATTGAGAAACCGCTATCAACATACCACACATATTTGTTGTTTTGAGCCTTGAAAGCGAGAGCAAAATTATTATTCTTCTTCTTCTTCCATGTTCGTTCGTTCTGTCGCTTCAAAGATTCTTCTAGAGGATTTTCAAGTCTGTAGTCTTTGGCTATGTGTCCAAAGTTTTGACATTTATAACATTCAATATTATTTCTTAAATGTTCAAATCTATTGATGTTTCGCTGAGCCCTGGGAGGTTCATATTTGACAGATCTCCTGGAATTGTATTCGTTCTTAGGGTACATGCAACATTCTACAGCTTTATGACCAAATTTTCCACATGAATAACTGTAGCCATAAAAAATATGTTGGTACTTGGATGGAAATTTTCGTCGAGGAATTGTCTTCCAAGGTTGTTCTTGCGAATCTTTTCCAATGAAGTCTACATGCATGTCAGATCTCATAGGTTCATTGTATTTTTTTGTAGAAGGTCTTTCTTCTTCTTCTTTGTAACTGATGCTAGTTCTGTCGTTGTAAGATCGTCGATTGTTGATGAGTTCTTCCAATGCCCTTGAGCTATTGGCATAGTTTTGGATATTTTTTCCTTTCTTCACTTCCTCACGCAACGAGACTACTTTGGCTTCTAATTCTTCCCTTTCTTGGTTTCTTTCTTCCAAATTCTTTTGAAGTGAATCTTAAATGCATTTGTGTTCTTCAACTTCAATTTTGAGACCTTGAACTTGTTCTTCAAGAGTATTGGAATGGATCTTCTCCGCCTTGAGATCTTTTATAAGCTTGATTGATTCCTTATAAAATTATTCTATGGTCAATCCTTCTTCTTCGTTGTTTGATACCTCTTGTTTATTGTGCTTGGCCATAAACAATACTCTCTCATTGGCTTCTTCTTCGTTGTCATTGTCTTCATCAGATGATGAACTATATTCTTTAGAGAGAAAGTTTATTTTGGATCCTTGCTTGTTGAATTTCTTAAAGCCTTTCTTTCCTTTTGATTTGCCATCACTTCTGTTTGGACAGCTGCCTTGAAATGTACCGCCTCCCTCCATAAAAAACATATCCATCGAAGTTACTGGTGCACCCTTACCAATTTTTAGTTTTCTCGTGAAGTAAGCATATTCTTCATCTGAAAGACCTTCTTCATCATCTCCCTTTTCTTTACACTTGCAGGTGCATGTGTTCATTGAAAAGTAACATTCCTTGACCGTTTCTGATAAATGAGCATGATTTCTAGATTTGGAGAGTGCCCTCTTCTTCATCAAGTCTCATTTCATATGCTATGAGAACTCCATGTAATTCCTCTTCGTTGAGTTTGTCCATATTTGCACTATATTATAAGACCGATGCCTTTGGGTTGAATCTCTAAATACATTCACAAGATATTTCATATAGTGATATTCTCATCAGTAGCTCTCCCAATCCTTCCAGAGTATTGGTTATTTCATCAACGTATTGAAATTATGCAGCAATGTTGCAATCTTCTTTCATTCTGAGTTGCTCAAATTTTGCTCTATAGATTTGAAGCTTTGCTTCTTTGACATTTAAGTCACCTGCATATATATTCTCAAGCTTGTCCCATACATTTTTGGCAGTTTTACAACCCAACACCTTATGATAAGCAGATTCAATAAGTCCACTGATAATAATATTCTTTGCTTTTGCATCATTTACCAAATTCTTCTTACCTTGTTCATCCATGGTTGATATAAATCCATTTTGAACAGTGTCCCATACTTCATAACCTTGCGCCAAGAGATAGACCTCCATTCTTCCTTTCCAAAGTGCATAATTATTTTCATTGAACAGAGGTACACCATTCTTGATATGCTCCATGACCTCCTTCCAGCTGTTAAACTGCTATTGCAGGAACCAAGCTCTGATACCAATTGTTGGAAATACTGAGAGGGGGTGAATCCGTATTCCTTTCAATTAGAGAATTAGTTAATCTTCAATTATTATCAGTGTTTGTACAATGATAGCAGCAAACAAAATGAAGACAAATTCACACAGTTTTTAAGGTGGAAACCCACTCCGAGACAAAAACCACCTAATGCTTTTCTAATAATTCTTTAATATTCAACTCCAATTGAAAATAAAGCTCCAGCTTCCTAGAATCTAGAAAAGCATTCTTCTCCAGCTCCCACTGGATGGACGCTCCAACGCCCGAGATTTTTCAGTCGTTAACTAAATGGATGCCCCAACACCCAATGAGCTACAACTCACCCTAGCACCACCCTAGCACCCTATATAAGAATAAAAGAACAATGGAATCTCGTACCAAGGAAAATGGTCCACTTTACAATGATATAGAATGATGTAGAAGAAGAAGACACGCTAGAACATAACCCCAACTATGACACAACCACCTAATGATGAACCTAGACCACCTAACACTACCTCTTCAACTCTTGGTAGATAGACACTAGTACAATTTGTACAATAATGTATTTACAATGACTTAGTACAATGATACCTTTACAAGATTGTCTGCAGTGCTGCCCACTTGAAGACTTCATGTGATGAACTTCTTGCTGTTGTTATGCACCTTAGTTGTTGCTCTTGTCATGCTACCCTCTGCTGCACCTTGCTTTGCTTTGCTTCCCTAGAAAGTCTGGTCCTTTGTAGGCCTTGACAACACATGCTCTAGCTTTTTCTTTGCTTCTAGGAGCTCGATATTGAATATGTTGTATCTCTGTTATTTTACATCCCCAATATCTAATTTCCAGTACTGTAGTAGTCCTCTGAGTTGTCGTTCCAATTCCACAGGTATGACCCAATTTGGATTCTTCAAGGGAGATTTATACCTAATCTCTCACAATGCCCTAATTATGGACTGTTTCAGCAGAGCGAACTTGTAAGACATGCCACATGTCACTGTTTCTTCATTCAGCTTTGAAATTAATAGTGCGAAAACTATAGACTGTGCACTGTCTGCCCCTTTTTATGAAATTCAAATCTGATACTCAAAGGGAGAGTTATGAGGATTTTCCCAAGGTCACTTCTTTGAGATGAATTTCAGGAGCTTGCAAAAACACTTACTTCCACAAATCATATCTCCAAAAATATGCGTTCCTTGATCTGAAATTTTCACATCCGCTTCCTCAGGATTTCGGCTTTGCCTCATAAAAATTTCAGCTTCTGAACCTTCATAGAAACAAAGTTAGAGCGAAAATGCCACGATGACCTATTTCAAAAGGCGAAATCCCTTGCATGAGGAGGATATGAGGATCACAATTTATATAAATGCTTAGGTTGAGAGGGGCTTCAACAAGTGAACGTGGGAAGGATTTTAGGAGCTTAAAAATTATTAATTATGACTTTTCAATGACCCATGCCACAACCCCATGGGGTTTTAGCCCACTGACTGGGGGTACAAACTTCAAACATGAATATCTCTCAAACCATGAAGAATTACATGGCATGCCATATATCAATGAAAACATCTAAACAAGTAGAAACCATCAAAAGCATTATTGACCCAAAATATATTAATTTGGTAGGTCAAAATTACCATTCAATATTGGGTTAGCCCTTGGTGCTGCTTGGGTTGGCATCAATGACAACCGCTGATCAACACATTGACCTTCGATCGAATGATTCTATGAGTGTTCGACTTCAAGACATTTAATCACACTTCATAGATTGTACTGGGAGTACCTTGAGGACCATTGACATTATTGGTGATTTCTCTCGCACTTGTTAACGATTTTTGTCATTGACTGGTAATCAGGTGGTTTCTACCATGTTCGACTTCGAGACATTCACTCGCATGGTTAGATTCGTACTATGGATCGAGAGATGGAGATCAAGACCCTGGATCTAGTTTCATCCATCCAGGATTCGTGGAGTTATTAAATATTCATAATTGTAAATATAGATACATTGATGGCTGCATCCATACTATGTCTACTGTTGACATGGATCTTTTTGCATTTCCCTACTAGTTCATTGAGTTATGTTTACTTTGAGAATGGGAATGCCTACCTCAATGATGTTTATATGAAAGCATAATATGGTAATCCTTGATTTTTTGTTTCAGGTCCTCAACCAATTGGTCTCTGATCTAAACCTTTGACATGATAAAGCACTTCAGTCACCAAACATTTTTCCTAGCTTTGCACTTTAGGGGGAAATCTGTTACACTAAAATTTGTCACCATGACTGTCAATTCAGATATCTTGCCATCCAATGGAGTGTCTCAAGTGAATCCCCTATGAAGCTTGAAGTAACATAATACTAGGGACAAGAGGAATTTTGGTTTTGACTGCTTAAAAACCATTTTTGAGCACATGCGCAGTTTTCCTGAACAAAACCCGCGCATGCGCAGTTTCTCTGTACAAAAATTGCACATATCTGCATAGTTTTCCTGAACAAAAAGTGTGCAAGTCTGTTCACGCACACAAAAATAAAAAGTAAGTTCTAGAAGCTTTGGTTGAGGAATCTTATCCAAATTAGAAACCTCAAATCACTACATACCTGTGCCTCATCCATTGGTATATGGAATTAAATTCCTTTTCTTAAGGATCATATCCCTTGAGAATGGAACTAGATAACTCCTCATCCTTCCTATAAGTTCAGCATAGGAATGGGAGACTAGGAGAGACTTGGATTGGTAAAATCATGCCGTTGGTTTTGGGTCTGAAGAGCTTGTCATCAAGGGAAGGTAAGGAGACCATTGGAAGAGGCTTGTGACATCAAGGCACCAGGTTGTAATCTTTTGTTCCCTTTTTATTTTAATAGAACATAATTGTTCTTTCCTAATTGCATCTATTTCAATGTTATTTGTGGAATTCCTTGATCACTCACATGGTTTATAACTAATTATTGATTCATTTATATGTTGTATGCTAGACTAACGATTTCATTTACTTTTGCTTTTATATGTGAGATGCTTTGATCCCTTTGTATGTTTTTGTCTATGCATATCTCTTTTGGTGCGTCATGGAGAAGCTGTGGAAAGCATTTGGAGAGACTATAAAGCATTGAGGAAAAGTTGGTTGTGGAAAGCACTGAAAGGACTTCTACAAGCACTTTGTTAATAGGTAAGTGATCTTTCGCATACTACATGTTTCATGTTTCGGTTATAGGCTAAGGAAAGCACCATTGTTTTGTCTGTTTGTTTCTAGTTACTCGTTGGAGTACTAGGGAGATCACTCTTATCCGCAAGAGGGATTAATCCTCGTAACATGAGGAATATAATGTCCTTTTTTCATCAAGAGAGATGAAATAATTAATTTAATTATGTAATGTCATCTTAAATGTGATATTGAGTAATTGAATTAAGAAAGGGACTATTAAGTGATTTTTATTTAATTAAGAAATAAAACTCATAAAGTCACTTTATTATTAAAAGCGACCTCTAATCTAACCACCCTAGCTAATAATTAATATTCTAATGAATTTGAATTCATCAAGTGAGGAGTTAATTTATGCATCCAAAGAGTGGGTCAAAATATTGGGCTTCGGAAGGCCGAGTTAGTATTTTTTAGAAGGATCAAGTTGGTGGACCGAATTGCTAAAAAAAAAATTGCAGAAGCTTGAGAAATAGAAACCCAATGTATCTATCGATTTTCGAAAACTATTATTAATAAAAAAAATATAAGGTTTCTTGGTTATTGTTTGCAATTTATGTGGATCTTTCCAACAAAATTTATGTTGTAATATTTTCTAAGAACTTTTAGCTAAATAAATAAAACGGGATATTTATAGATTTCAATATGTGTCAAGGAAGGCTTGAATGAAAAATTCACGATGCTTGAAGAAGAAATGAGATATAATATGTGAACCTTAGACAAAAGGATAGTGAACTGAAAGCCAAAGACTTCAGTCTATAACCCCAAAAGGTTTAAGGGTAAGAGGAGGATGTAAAGTCTTAAGGAATAGGTGTGGCTACCTCTTCAAACACATCAATGACATGCAACTCTCATAAGCCTATTATATCATGCTTTTCTTGGCCATTAGGAACTACCCACAATTTTTTTTTTCAGAATTAACCATCTATGTGGTCAAATTCAAGAACTACAATATAATATAGAATTTATATACAAATATAACCTAACAAGAAAATAACATTGAATAATTTAAATTCATTCATTACCCATCATTACTTCTTTTATTATTTTGATACCATTTATTTATTTTCTTCTCCTTGAAGTTCCAGCTAACTCCCAACTCAACTAACTTTCTATTTGATACTTCATTGCAAAGAAAGAGAGGTTATTTGGTTGAGAATGAAGAGGAATGCTATGCAAACTTAATTGAGGAGCATGGAGATGAACCATAGAGCATGTAACCTTCTCATTTAATTGAATGATAGTTTTCTCATTTAGGTTTTTAAAGTAAATAATGTCTCCATGTGCGTTGATTTTTTCGATGTGTTGAGTATGTTGTTGTTTTAATTGGCATGTATGGTTTATTGAAGTTTGAAGTTTTTGTTATCATTTTGAATGATTAAATTCTATAGATTGTTAACAACTATTGTGTAGCTAATGAGATGATAATTCTATTATATTTATAATGTGGAGGTTTTTCTTCATATTAGAGTGGTCTAATAACAAATGTGTGTCTCAACAATTCTCTATCCTCTACTTGTGGTTATTTTGAAGATGGGAAATCCGTAGTTCCATTATGGAACTATTGTAATTAAATAGGGAATTATTAAATTTATATTCCAAGAGTTGTCGTAGGATTTATCTCTTCTAAAGTTACCCTCTACATACCTAAACTTAATTTTTCTTCTACATGTGTTTGTTTTGTTTCCACTCACCGAGAGACCAGTCACTCATACTTTTGCTACATTTACCGTGTGGATTAGTGTTTTCTAACTCGCTCTAAAATGCACGCTATATGCTACGCGATGTCTGGGCCAAATGCAGCGTTACACATCCTCCCTCTTGTTTTCCAATTCCGTACAAGTTGTATGTTATGAGCTAAGTGGTTGTTGGGATGTACATAGTGTCACAAGGCCTCCCACTCACTCAAATAAGATGAACGACCTCTCCTGCTTAGCGGTTATATTTATATTGAGGATTAACATAGTCTTGGTTTGCGTGAGAATTTGGCTTTATGATACTCTTATTACTTCACATTAACACTAAGTGTTGGGATTAACATAGTCTTGGTTTGCGTGAGAATTTGGCTTTATGATACTCTTATTACTTCACATTAACACTAAGTGTTGGGATTAACATAGTCTTGGTTTGCGTGAGAATTTGGCTTTATGATACTCTTATTACTTCACATTAACACCAAGTGTGAGGATTAACATAGTCTTGGTTTGCGTGAGAATTTGGCTTTATGATATTCTTATTACTTCACATTAACACCAAGTGTCACATCTCTGTGAACGTTTTTATTAATGTGTTATGTGAGAGTTGTAATTTGAAATCACGTGTTGGTCGTAAAGAGGAGCTTTTGTTGAGTTACGCATCCATACACTTTTTGGAAAGAGGAGTGACTTTTAGGTTATTACACTTGTGTTGGTTGCAAATATACCAGTGTTATAGGAGCGTTTGTTGAGTTAGTTATCCATTCTTTCGTTGAAAAGACAGGTGATTTTTAGGCTATTACACTTTTGTTGGTTGCAAGGAGATAAGTGTTTTTATTGTAATTTTTTATCTACTTATTAATTGAATAGCCACTATGTATTAAATGAATTGAAATGAATTCAAGAACCCAATAAGTTAGTACAAGTCTATTACTCGACATTTCCACTCTTAGCCTATTTCGCAATACAATCAAAGATATGAGTTGGCCAAATTAAAATTAATCAAAATTAATCATATATCGTTGCTTATTACTCACTTTCAAGGTAGGATTATAGCAAGATTGTGTGTTGATTATTAATAACAATTTTTAATGTTTAATTTTATAAATCATTAAAGTGTTTTTTATTTTAATTAAACAAAATTATTTATTAGCATGTGATTGGCTGAAAAGTTTGGGGGTCTTATTTCAACATTTTTGGCAGTGTCTGATTCTGATTCGGTGAAATTTGGTCACCGTGAGAATTCCCAAATTTCAAGAGGATCATGGTTGGCATATTGTAATGAAAATAAAGTTAAAAATACAGGTATATTTAAGTAAATGAATTTTATTTTTGTTTATTTTAATTTAGTTATTATTTAAATTTATTAAGACATTTATATAAAACCATTTTTTTTACATAAGAAAAAATAAATAAATAAATAAATAAATAAATATATATATATATATATATATATATATATATATGATAACCCACGAATAACATAATAATAATAATCTAATTTTAAGGTCACGACCAAGCCAGACATCAAATTGGTGTATGATACCCCTTTGTTTGTGGGACAAGGAACCCACCTTCGTGCAACGATTTAATTTCTAAGTCTACAAAGGCATACATACTCTACCCTCCTATGGTTTTGAACCTGTGACCTCTTAGGAGGAAACACATGCTCTTAACCATTAGGCCCACTCAAACAAAAAGTTGTGTGAACAAGTTTTGACATGTGTACCATGAAATTCGCTAACCTAGGTATTACCAATTTTCACAGGATCTTATAATTTTACTAAACAAATTGATAGAAATGAATAGTGTATATTATTACTTTGGCAGTTAAGTTTTGATCCCAATCTTAGGTCATTATTAGTCCCTGCCCAAGCTTCTTTATCATATTTTCTCTTGTGTTTTCATGCATACATTTGTGCGGATGATCTTCTTCTTTTTATTTCTCTATTTTTTTATGGGTTTTTTTCTGCAATAATTCGTTATAATCAATACTTCATGTAGGGATTTTAGAGGTTTTATAGTGTTCTAAATATTTATTGAAAGTGGTTATGGAGGAAAATAAGAGCGGAATGCACTCTAGAAACAATCTGTGAGAACAATGAAGCTGGTGGAACATAGGCCTCTTCCAGTTTTTTCTCACTCCTATTACCTGAATTCAGGGGCAATAACATCTTTGATCTTCTTTCCAGTTTTCATGCACACATTTTTTCCGGTGACCTTCTTCCTTCTACCTCTCAAATTTTTTTTGTAGGTTTTTCTTATGCACTAAGTTGTTATAATCAGTTATTCAGATAGGGATTTCAGAGGTTTTATAGTGTTGTGAATATTTATTGAAAGTAGTTATGCATATCCAGAGGAAAATCAATAAATCAGAATGCACTCCAAAAACAATCCACGAGCACATTAAGGTCGGTGTAACATAGGTCGCTTCCATATATTTCTAACTTTGTTAATAAGGTCCCATAATTTTTCTTTAACAAGACCCATAGGGGTTTGGAACTGCAAAGGACGTTCTCTACTTATAGATACAATGGCTACTAGAAAAAACTATGTACAAATTATTTCTATGAGGATCACTTGTTTTAAATTGCTAAATAAATCTTGGTGTTCATATTTTTTAAGGAGAGTTCAGTGTTTCCTTTCGTAACCTTTTAAATTATCATAAAATATATTCTCTAGTTAGCAATTGATAATAATTGCAAAAATCTTTATGTTTACTATAATTTAAGTATAACACCTTATACTTTAAAATTAATTTATTACAATAATTTTTAATGTTAGGTCCCTATAATACTAGTGTATCCCCTTTTATTTTTAGTGTGGCCCCTTATTTTTATTGTTGTACCCATGTAGTCCCCATATTTTGTGCCCCATAGAAGTCCACTATTGTAATTGTTGTGCCCTCACATTATTATTGTTATGTCGTCCCTGATTACATTGTGACCCCTTAGTCTCTTATATATAGAAAGGAGGTTTTGTCATTTGAAACATCCAAGGATTATTCATTTATGTAATGTAAAGGAGGCTCCCCCCTCAAAGAGGTTGATTTCTAAGTCGTTGATATCTATCTTTTCTTTTATTTGTGAGCTGGTTGCATAACATTTGGTATGAGAGCTGTGGATTCTAGGGTTTCACTGTTGCAAACAAGCCATCTTGGAATTTTTTTATAGTTTTTATCTACGAAGGTTCAAGAGCTGAAAGTTTTACCAAAAGCAGCCAAAATCATGAGGAACTTCGTGTAAAAATTTTATATCTTGGTTTGTTATATTTTCAGAGATATGATCTGCGTAAGTTATGGTTTTTGCAAGCTCCAAAATCCAGTCGCAAATAGGTGACCTTGGGAAAATCGTCATATTTTTTGTTTCATGTATCAGATTTGAATTCGGTAAAAAGTGGCAGAAATTGCACATAATATAGGTTTTCGTGTAGAAGTTTCAGGGATGAAGGTTGAAATGGTAACACATTTCACTCTGTACAAGTTCGCTTTACTAAACTAGTCCATAATTAGGTCATCATAGGAGATCGAGCATAACTTTATCTTGCAGAATCCAAATTAGGTATGACTTGTGGCATTGGAAAGAAGACTCAGATGAACACTACAGGACATATTTTTATATATTGAGGATCTGAAATCATAGAGATACATCAGGTTCAATATCGAGCTCCTCAAAAGAAAGAAAACGGTGTGTATTTTTTTTTAATTACATAAATTTTGTTTGAAAAATCAGTTTGAAGTGATTCCAAGGGCATATTGAAGCATAGATATCAACATTTGGTTCTAAAATGTCTTCCAAAAATAATTACACACCCATTAATCCCTCATAAATCTCTACTATGACGCATGAAGACTAAGAATTGTGGCATGATATATCAAAATTACGGGACCAAGAGCCACAAATTTTGCTCTCACAAAGAGTAACCAAAGATGAATTAAAAGGCAACATGGGTGGTTTAAAAGTAGACATAGAAGCTAAGGTGGATGTTTTGAAGGATAAAATTAAATCTAATATGGATGGTATAGAATAAAAGTTGAAAGTAAACATGGAAGATTTGAAGAATGGTTTAAAAGAAGATTTGACAAAGTTGCTACAAGTAATGCTTCCTAATGGCGAAAAGGTATTTGATGAAACTCATGACGAGAAAAAAAGAAATGTTAATCATGATTTCATAGACTCTAATATTGGATTTAAGACCCACCATATTTCAAATATTTATATGAGGAAGTTTGATGGCAAGGATCCGGTAACATGGATACTACAGATGAAGCAATATTTTGATCTCCATAATGTGCAAGCACACAAAAGGTACACATTGCAACCTTATATTTAGAATGAAATCATGTTTTATGGTATATATTGATTTTTTCTCATAATCCACTTGTCACTTGGTTAAATTTTATGGAGGAAATGATAACACATTATGAGGATGCAAAGAGAAACACCTTCTTTATCCAATTGATAAATATCAAACAAAAGGGTTCGATGGTGGACCACATTGAGGACTTCCAAAAATTGAATAACAGGGTAAATGATATTATAGATGAGAATACGATTAATGTCTTCATAGGGACCTTAAAGGATAACATCCAAGATGAGATTCACCTTTTGGAACCTAATACATTGAAGAAGGCATTCAGGGTGGCAAGAAAAGTTGAAAGAAAAATTATGGCAACAAGGCAGTATACCACTCACAACTATAAAGATGTAAGTGTTGTTGTTCTTAGCCTTCCATAGCCTACAAGGTTGACACCACAACAATTGGAGGAAAAAATAGCAAAAGGGCTATGTTATGGTTGTGATAGAAAATACACTAAAGGTCATAACTGTGCTAAGAAGAAATTGTTTTACATGGATTGTGAAGAGGAGGAAGAAAAGGAACAAGAAACATCAAAAGAAGAGGATATACACCAGTAAACAACCTTGAAGAAAGAATAAATGAATCTGACCATATATTGTAATGCATTGGCAATAATTACAACTCCTCAGACTCTTAAGATATGACATATCAAGAAGAAAAAAGGTAATAGTGTTGATTGATTTGAGTAGTACCCATAATTTTATTCATTGTAAGATAGACAAGGAATTGAATTAATTCATATATCTAGCACCAAAGTGTCAAGTAATGGTTGCAAATGGAGGAACTATAAACTTCTCTAGAAAGTGTCATAATATCAAGCTATCCATGGGAGAATATGTATTGAATATTCTAATGCTTTCCATTCCAATGGGTGGTGGTGATGTTGTACTAGGAGTCTAATGGTTACAATCGTTGGGTGCAATAGATTTCAATTTTCAAGAAATTTTATTGAAAAAAAATTGGGAAGGAAAGGAAGTTACATTAAGGGGTATTCCAGGGAAACCAGGAAATATGTATAATCTCTAATGGCATGACAAAGCTTCTAAAGAAAGAACAACGGGGCGTAATTGCATAGTTATGTTCACTAGATGTTAAAATATTGAAATAATCTATTTATATAGATCTCCAAAAAGTATTGGACAATCATTCCAAGGTATTTGACACTCTCAAAGGCCTCCCACCTATTCATGATCATGATAATGCTATTCATTTGATTCCATAAAGTGTTCCTCCAAAAAATTGTCCTTACAGATATCCCTATTCCTAAAAGAGTGAAAATGAACGAATGGTTGCATAAATTCTAGAGGCTGGTATAATTTAACCTAGTCAAAGCTAAGGAAAATTTTAGGGGCTAATATTCGTAGCTGGGCTAATTTTCCATGGTTTTTCCAAAAAAAATATTTTCCAATTTCCATTTTTTTGAAAATTGATTCGCCCAAATTTTATATTATAAACTCATTTTACCCTCAAAATCACCAAAATTATATATATACTAATATAAAATAACTAGAAAGCTAAATATTTTTACAAAAATATCATCAAATTTTTTAATATTTACATATTGGGGACTAGTAATATTCGCCAAGGTTTCGAAAATTTAAGATAAACTTCCATCCTTAAAATTTTCCTTGGTCAAAGTTATCTCATTACTCTAGTAGTATTGGTACACAAGAAAGATGGATCATGGCACATGCATCCTGATTATAGGGAGCTCCACAAGCTCACGATGAAATATAAATTTCCCCTTCCTATCATTCATAAATTATTGGATGAATTACATGGAGCAATTTACTTCACCAAGTTGGATCTTCGTTCAAGATATCATCAAATAAGAATGAAGATTGAACATGTTCTGAAAACAACATTTAGAACTCATGAGGGTCATTATGAATTTTTGGTCATGCTTTTTGGCCTTACCAATGCACGTTATACATTTCAAGGTTTCATGAATTTAATTTTCAAACCCTTCCTTAGAAAATTTATGTTAGTATTTTTTGATGATATACTAATCTACAACAATTCTTGGAAGGATCATGTTCAACATGTTGACAAGGGGCTCAAACTGTTGGAGGAGAAACAATTATATGAAAAAACCTCCAAATGTTTCTTTGGAGTACAGGAGGTGGAATATCTGGGTCATATTCTATGTCGTGACAGTGTTAAGGTATACCCTAACAAAATTAAAGCCATCAAGGAATGGAAAATTCCCATAACCATAAATAATTTGCCAGGATTTCTCAGTTTGATAAGGTATTATTGCAAGTTTGTTAAGAATTATGGGAGAATAACAATACCTCTAACAACATTACTTAAGAAAGATGCATTTTCTTGTACTCTAGAACCAACTAAGGCCTTTGAACATATTAAAGATGAAATGTTCCAGGCACTAGTCTTAGATACGCCAGACTTCACAAAAACCTTTATTGTGCAATGTGATGCCTTAGGAATTGGAATTGGTGTCGTTTTAATGCAAGAAGGAAGACCCATTGTTTTTTAAAGTCATCCAATCAAAGGAATATATTTACACAGACCAATTTATGAGAAGGAAATGTTAGCAATACTACATGCACTTAAGAAATGGCGACCTTAACAAATGGGAAGAGACTTCATGGTAAAAATGGATCATGATTATCTTAAATACTTTTTAGAAGAAATATTATCGTAATAAGAGAAGCAAAAATAGGTCACAAATAGTTTGGGATATGACTTTGAAATCATCTACAAAAAGGGAAGTTGAGGGTCGAAGCCTTCAGTGAGGGGGTTGTAGCTCCCTTCCAGTGGTAGCTAGTAAACGAGAGAAAGGGGTAGTAGCTCCCTTCCAAGAGAGGCTGGTAAACGAGAGCAGGGGGTAGTAGCTCCCTTACAGGAGAGGCTGGTAAACGAGATCAGGGGGTTGGAGCTCCCTTCCAATAGTGGCTGGAGAATGAGAGAAGGTTGCAGCCTTCTGTAGGTGGGTGCCTGCGTGCTGGTATGAGTCTGCGCCAGTACAAAATTGTAAGAAATTTTCTTTATAATAAATATTGAAGACAGAGATGACAACAACGGTGGTTTTCTCCCTAATTAGGTTTCCACCTTAAATACTGGTGTTCATGTGTGTTGCTTATGTGTGATGGTTTATTCTGTTATTACTGCACATGCTTACTGCTTACTAAACATCTGATGAATGAATGATGCAATGATCTAAGCAAATAATTAAATGCATAATAAGATCTCTAGACATACGCAAGTTTTCTTAAGGATATCCGCGTGTATACGCGAGTTGGGTTCAGTAAAGTAGCGTATGGTTTTAAGAGAAAGAAAAAGTAAAAAATTTTTAGTCAGCTCTAAATACTGATTCACCCCCCCCCCTCTCAGTATTTTTCCCAACACTAGTCTTAGATACGCCAGACTTCACAAAAACATTTATTGTGAAATGTGATGCCTTAGGAATTGGAATTGGTGTCGTTTTAATGCAAGAAGGAAGACCCATTGTTTTTTAAAGTCATCCAATCAAAGGAATATATTTACACAAACCAATTTATGAGAAGGAAATGTTAGCAATACTACATGCACTTAAGAAATGGCGACCTTAACAAACGGGAAGAGACTTCATGGTAAAAATGGATCATGATATTCTTAAATACTTTTTAGAAGAAATATTATCATAATAAGAGAAGCAAAAATGGGTCACAAATAGTTTGGGATATGACTTTGAAATCATCTACAAAAAAGGGAAGAAAAATGTTGTTGTAGATGCACTCTCAAGAAAGGATGAGGATGTGGAAGCATTGCCTTCTACCACTTCTATTATACAACTAGATTGGATAACCGCAGCAAGGGATGAATAGAAGAATGATAAGAAGTGTGGGCACTAGTTCAAAATTTGTAGCAATATCTAAGTACATCAGATAAATTTAGCTGGAAAAATGATTCATTATAGTACAAGGATCACTTATACCTTTGTAATAATTCCCAACTCAAGGAAAAGATTATTCTAGAGTTTCACACCTCTCCCTTAGGAGGGCACTCAGGAATTTTAAAAACTTACCATAGGGTTAAGAAGGATTTTTTTTGGGATGGCCTTAAATTTTATATTCAAAATTGTGTGGTTGAATGTTTGGTTTTCCAACAAAATAAATTTGAGACAATTAATACCATGGGTCTGTTACAACCTTTATCCATTCCAAGTCAACGTTGGGAGGAATTTTCAATGGATTTTATCACAAGTTTACCCAATTCCGAAGGAAAGAGTGTCATCATGATGGTAGTTGATAGAATTACCAAGTATGCAAACTTTTGTACATTATCTCATCCATTTAAAGTAAATAAAATTGCTACTGCATTTATGTAAACAATTCAAAAGCTACATGGAAACCCAAAGATTATTGTAAGTGATAGAGATCCCATTTTCACTGGAAAATTTTGGACGAAATTATTTATTGTGTGGGTACTCAATTAATTCATAGCTCATATTATCATCGTCAATCTGATGGGAAAACTAAGATAGTGAATTTTTTTTGGAAGGATATCTTCATTGCTTTGTATTTAATAAACAGACACAATGGGTTAAGTAGTTACCTTAGGATGAATGGTGGTATAACACATCTTTCCATACTACAACAAAAATGACCCCATTTATAGCACTTTATGGATATCATCCACATCCATCACATCATCTTTAAGAGAAAATTCCAACGTTAAAACAGTGGAATTTCACATCAAGCATCGGCAACAAGTTCTCATACTATTATAAGATAACCTCACTTTGGCACAGAATTGAATGAAACAACAAGCATATCAATATCGAAGTGAAAGACGTTTTGATGTAGGCGGGTGGGTATTTTTAAGGATACAACCATACAAACAAATATCCCTTAAGAAAGATAATAAGGATAATACATTATCACCAAAGTATTATGGTCCTTACAAGGTGTTGCAAAATATTGTTACTATGGCATACAAATTGAAGCTTCCTGCATCTTCTCAAGTGCACCTAGTTTTCAATGTGTCATGCTTAAAGAAGTTTATAGGTGACAAGTGCCCAGTTCAAACTATATTTCGAAAACTTGACGAGGAAGGAAAAATCATATTGAAACATGAAGCAGTCATGGAATCAAGAACTCAACAACTACGAAAGCGACAAATTTCAAGGTATCTCATCAAGTGGAAGAACTTACCCACAAAATATTCCACATGGGAGGATGATAATTTTATACAAAAGCATCCATAACTACTCAAGCATTGAGGAACACACTTTTTTTTAAGGAGAGGGGCATGTTAGGTCCCTAGAATACTAGTGTATCCCATAATTGTTATTGTTGTACCCATGTAGTACCCATATTGTTATTATTATGCCCCATAGAAGTCCATTGTTTTTATTTTTGTGCCCTAACATTATTATAGTTATGTCGGCCCTAATTACATTGTGACCCATTAGTATCTTATATATAGAAAGGAGGTTTTGTCATTTGAAACATCAAATAATTTTTTATTTATGTAATGTAAAGGAGGTTTCCCCCTTGAAGAGGTTGATTTATAAGTCGTTAATCTATATTTTATTTTATTTTTGAGTTGGTTGCATAACATAGGCCGCTTCTAGTTGTTTTTCACTCTCATTACTTGGATTTAGCAATAATAACATCTTTGATTTTCTGTAACAACCCTGGTAAAAATTCATGTAAAAATATATATAACCACGGTTGATGGGACACATATTCCAAGCTGAACGGTGGGAAAAAAATCCTAGCAAGTGTTCATTTGGTTTATTTTGGCTAAAGGAAATGGCAAAGACTTTGGAAAGGCATGAGGGATTAATTGGCATTTTATTTATGAAAATAATGGAAATTAGGAGAAAATGAAAATGAAAGGTCATAGGTTGCATGTGAGGAAGAAAATGAAGGAGAATAATGGAAAATGAAGAAATTAGAGGCCTCATTAATAAAAAAATATTTTGAGGATCAGTAGGTAAGTTTTTTCTCACATTTTTGGAGCTCTCTCATTATTCTCTCTCTCTCTCATATTCTTGGATACTTAGAGTTTTCTTGGAACAATCTTGGAGAGTGTGGATACTTGGTGATTTGGAGCAAGAAGGCAAAGAAAGAGCAGGGAAGCAAAAGTGGGCATCGGGATCAGCAACTATAGAGGGATCTTAGTGCAGGTACTGAGTTGCATGTATGTTTTCCTCCCTAGTTTTAGCATGCATGGTGTATGCATGTGGATTTTCATAGCTTTTCCATTACCTGGATAGCCCTGGTGTTGTGGGTTTATTTCCATTGATTGTTTCTGGTTGGTTCTCATGATTCCTTTACCTATTGGGTTGATTTATTAGTTCCTATAGCCTTGGTTGGATAAATTCTCTGGATCCTGGCAGACAACTATCTATTGAGTTACTAGTCCTGGAAGCCTTGGTTGGAAAAACGCTCTCGATTCTGACAAACAATTGTTTGGTTGAGTTACTAGTCCTAGAGCCTTGGTTGGACAAACACTCTAGAGCCTAGAAACAACTAGGGTTGAGTTACTAGTCTTGGAAGCCCTGGTTGGACAAACACTATCAAAGCCCTGTAATAGTTGGGTTGAGTTACTAGTCCTAGAAGCCCTGGTTGTAACAAACACTTTGCAGCCCTAGAATAACTTGGATAGAGATCAATCCATGATGCTTAGTGATGTCTGACTGTGAGGTGGAATAACTGGTTTTGGGTTGAGATGGTTTGGTCTTTGGAGCTCTAGTTTGGTGTTGATTGATGTGTTCGATAAAGTCCCACATTCATGCTTGGAATATGGCATGGGGTGATTGGATGAAGAGAGATTTGGCTTAGCCAATCTATGGTCAGGCTGAACGTATAAATCCCATCTCCGGTTGGTTTTTTACATTCATAAATGAAGAGTTCATTCCAATGGTATTCAATATACAAATGTATTGGCTTCTGTATGGATTTATTTGTTGTTATATCCATTGTATTTATGTTTTTATTATTGTTACACCATTTTTTGGTCATCTAACCTTTCATCATTAGATGGACCCAAGTACACCATGTAAGACCAGTTTTACCCCAAGTAAAACTGCTTTCACTATGTTAATTAGGAAACCCCAAAAGGAATAATTAATTAAACCATAATTTAATTATTATTCCCAGTCATGTTTGACCCAAAAACAAAAGAAATTAATGAGATAAACCCATAGTTATCTTATTATTTTCTAGGAATAATTATTTAATAATATTCCTTGTTAAATATGACCAAATCAACCACCATTAATCAAATAAATCATTATTTATTTGATTATATCTCAACCACTTCCTTAAAAAGATAAATAAATCATTTATTTATTTATTTTTCACTAATCAAGGGATTTGACCCAAGTCAAACACCCTTTCCCTCCAACGAATAATAATAAAATATTCCATAGAGGTGGATCTAGATTTGGTTAACATTATTTTAATCATGCACCAAGATCTAGAATGACCCAATATTTTGTTATAAATAGGAGGGTTTTCCCCATCATTCTTCACCTTTTGTTGCCTACTAGATCACTCTGGATCTATACACTTGGTCTCATTTTTACCATTTTGCTCCCATTGAGCTCTACTTTCTGCATTGGGTTTTCTACATCTACAAGAGAGAGAAAGCTTAGATCTGAAGTGCTGAGGACTACAAAGAACCCATCCCATTGAGGAGATCTGGATACACCTTCTTGTTTCCTCCCAGGTGCCCTGTAATATAAAAAATTCATTCAAAAATCGTGTTCTTGTCTTGTCTGTTGGATGCATGGAGCAAACTCTTTACTTTACTGCTTAATGTCTTTCTATTTATAGATCTGTTTGTTGCAGCGCTTTAACTACTAATTGCAGATCTGAAGATGTTTTGCAGCCATTATTGTTGTTAGGGCTATTAGTTATGCGTAGCTAAAGTGGTTCTTTTTCGTACACTTCGACGAAGAATTCATACTAACAATTATGATGGCTATAACCATGTATTTTATCAGTGATGATGGATGTATCTATCTATATTTTTACCGGTAAATGAATGCACAATTTATCAATGGTCAAATAAACGGTATTGTAGCTTATGATGTAGGGGAGAAATGCTTCTTAGCTATTTTCATATTTATAAGAGACCCCCATGCTTAAATCTATTGTTTGAACCTATAGATGCAATTTTTATGACATATTTTACAAAATATCTATCATGGTTGGGTGGGATCAAATTAGTTCCCGATGATGTGATTGCTTCCATGTCCTTTTTTTAATATTATTTATCCTCTCCTAAAGTTATAGGAAGTTCTAGGCAGTGACATGGGCTCAGAGGCTCAAAATTTGGCACAAATCTTGGAGCTACAAGCACAAATAATCCAGGTGGATATTGGTGACCACCCCCCTATTCCACTTGGAGCCCCACCATTGTCTCTTTCAATTTTTTAGTTTAGGCACAACTTACTATTTTTAGCATTTTTTCGGGTCCTAAACTTCCGAAGCCATTTTGAGGCCCTAAATGACATTTTTTGGGCATTGTTTGTTCAGAAAATATGATTCCATTCCAAAATTGATATTCACAACAATAGTTGTAGTCCTCGGGTAGATATTTCTAACGATGTATCATACGCGTCAAACGAAGATCGTATGCCAAAGTTATGTCCCCGGGAAGTTGAAACACTAATTTACCCAAACGAGGCCCATGGTTTTGGCACTTCATCTCCTAGGGTTAGGTTTTTGGATGTTTAGAGTTCTCCATTGTTTCTCAATAATAAATAGGCCCTCGAGCCTCATTGTAACACAATTTAGAGGTCTGTAGCTACCACATCTCTTCTCAGAGATTCGCTACCAGCACCCTAGCTAGTTTATTTCCATTATGTCTGTAAGCATATTTCAGTTCTTTGACATTAATGAAATGAAGTGTTATTTCCACTGCATATTTGTATTTATGGTTATGTGTGTATTCTGTTGCGTTCCTACATAAATCCGGATCAACAAAATTGATAACTTGATCCTTTATCACTTCTGTGAAAAGGAAAACTGGCGGTTAAGGGTCTATAAATTCTCCCTTCCCTTACATGCCGTGGATAGGCCTCGAGAATGGGTTAAATATTAGTTTTTACTTAAGGAAAAGGCCACTGGAAGGTTGGTTTAGCTCTTGGGGATATTATTGATGCAATGTAAGGTGTTGTTTTTCATGTTTCCATTGGTTCAACTTCCTCAAAATCATCTAGGTGGTTGAATATAATATTATTATCCTCTCATCACATGTTTACCCTAGTTTTCCAATTACTTGCGTATATGTGGGAAGAGGGTGTTACAGTGGTATCGAGATCATCGTTCAACTCCCGGACTATATAGGTGGTGTATTGGTCATTATATGGCTCTTTATCTCTTTGTGTATGCTTGCTTATGTGACGACATATTTTGAACATGCATTGGTCATTCATGATTGGTTATACATCTCAATTGGGTGCATATGGTTAAGTTTGCATTGGTTTGGTGAAGGTTGTTGTGCATGATACCTCGCCACTCCGAGGGGCGACCAACACATGGCTCTATGTACTGGTCGTCTAAATCCTGCCACCCGCGCTCTGATACTCCGGTCAACAGCTGCTCACATCTACGCCGGATGTCCTCCAGTAGGGCGGCTGCACCATCATTTTGCGCTGCTCTCGATCCACTCGGACCCGTAGCTCCAGACGCTGCCGGTCGTCCCATATATCCGGCCGGTTTTACCGGTGCTATATCTGCATACCAAAAGTCCCTGAATCAGTATCATTATTTACTATTCAAAAAAACTTTAAACATGCCCATATAAGGATAGCAATTTGTCACTTACCATCGGGCCCCCAAACTCGACCAGCCGGAAGTGGCAAATCCGGATCCCCATAGTAACTCATCCCACTATAAGGGTAGTCGTCTATGTACAACGGCATCTGATCCCAATGGGCAAAGAACTCCGGTCGAAATGTTCGCCCGACCGCCCCTCCTCCTCCTTTGCCGAGTAGTCGTCCCCAACGACGCATCCTGGGCTCTCTCGGGCCCCCATCTGGAAGATGCACACGAGGCCTCAAGGTCGGGATCTTCTCAAAGAAGAAGGCGCACAACAAAGTCCCATATGAGAAATCATGATTCACCTGCCGCCTGCATAGCGACAACTGTCACTTTAGCGACACCAACATCATTTGGGCCCACCCAAAGTAGGTCCCACTCAACACACTCTCCACTATCATCATCTGCCCACCGGTGATGTGATGGAACGCCTGGGTGCCCAGGATTCGCAGCACAGCTGCGGCCACTGCATGGGTTTCTAGCCTCTCTAGATCCCCGATCGATATCCGAGTCCCCTTGACTTGGAAACCCGGTCGACAATGGCGTTCCACAAACTCCATGATATGCCGCCCCCGCGGCAATACTGGCTGCGTGTCTCCCACTATCCCCAATGGTGGGAGGCCGGTCAGGAAGTACACATCCTGGACCGTCAGTTCAATCCTGTGCCCCTGAACTACAAAGATCTCCTGATCTGGATCCCAGTAACTGATAATCCGGGCCAGTAATGGTTCCCCTGCTCTCATCAACGGGTTCTCCACAAACTTGAGAACCCCAAATCTGGCCAATACACGACGGACGCCCTGATCCGCCTGGATCTCTGCCCGAAGTGTTCCCGGATCCCTCTCTCTCCAGTTGACCCGTAACTCTGCCATACCTGCACAAACACATTCTCTTTGTCAGGGTACAGATCGGGCAAACCATAACCACACACAAAAACCCAACTCCCAACCATCAAACAGCACCAAGCCCCCCTCCCCTCCCAGGTCGCAGTTTTCTGCCCATTTCTGGACCAGGTCGCACTTTTTGCCCTCAAACCTGCATCCTGGGTCGCACTTTTTGCCCCAAAAAGTGCGACCCGGCCGTAGAGAGGAGGGAGGGGCTGTTTCTGGGGTGTTGGGCCCTAAACTGCAAATCTAATCCATCAAAATGCAAGAGCAAGGTTAGGCCTCTTACCTCCAACTGACAGATCTCGAATCCAACGGTCGGTTTGTTCGCTACGTTCGCCGCAAGATTTAGGGCCTTCTCTCCTCTCCACATTCACCACAGCAACAATAGCAAATGAATGATTTTGGAGGGAAAACTGCCTCATTAAAAGAGAACCCCTGTTTCTTCTTTCGACTGCTGCGACCACACCGTAGCCCCGTTCGACGAACCGTCAGCACCGCTAGATAGATCTCACCGAGCTCTCAAATGGGTTTTACTTAGTTTTTGGTGATTTGATACTTCACCCGGACACATTTTTTCCACGAAGGGTCACTTCACCACTCCTTAAAATCGAATTTCCTCACTTACGACACTTGTACTTGGGGCACCACATCGCCCCCTTACTTGTCCATGTTTGTGTTGATTTTTCGTCATGAGTGCCCACTTTGTACTCATGTTTCTATGACCCCCCATTGGGGCCTTTACTGTGTGGCAGCACTCTACAGTCGTCCTTGTTTAGAGCATCCAAGTCGAGTCATCATTGCATTCCTGGAGTCTATCCTGCGTCCTTTTGCACCCCACTATAGCCCTCCATCCTTCTTTGCTTGGTTCCTCCCTTGTGTCGCATATCATGACCTTCAGTCCCACTGTCCCCTATCCCTTTCGATATTGTGTCAGTCGCTGCCATGTCATTCATGCCCTTTATGCTCTAACAAGGGAAGTCGTCCATTCGCCACTCCATCCTCCCCCTTTCCACTATCATCATTGGTGTCAGTCTGTATGTCGCTCTATTGTTCTTCTCTCGTGCCTTAGTTGAGGGTCTCTTATTGCCTCACCTACGGCGGACCTCCTTCTGTCGACATCAGCGCATTTATTCCAGAAGCAAGGTCTAGAGGGCGGTGTACCTTGGTTCCAGCTTCCACTCTTGTTCGGTGCCTCGGATCAGGCAAGGGGATCTTTCACTTCCCTTTGACTTGATTACTTCTCCAGCTCCTTTCAGCATGATCGAGATGAGTATACTGGACAGTCCAGTGACCCAGCAGCAGCTCTTGATGATTCCCGGGCGTGTGTGAGATGTCTCAGCCCTCATGAGGGGGTGGCCCTACAGGTAGCCCCCCACATGCCCGGATGACCTCTTCATTGCAGCCTTTGATGCCGCTCCAGATTTTGATGATGTTGGCCTTAGCCACTTGCAGCACCTCTATGATTTGCATGTATCAGTCAGATTTTGTGAGCCCTTCCCCATTTACAGGGGGCATTTGGGTTGTATTTATCTCATGTACTCAGATATTATTGTACTAGTCCTGGCTGTTATCCCAGGCACAGCATGTATGTGAGACTCTTCCTTGTATTTTTATCTGGCCTTTGTTTATGCCAGCTGTACTCTATGGTTCGGGCCCTTGTTTACTGGACACACTATTCTTTTGTACTTTTTCACGGTGGGCATAGGTATGCCTCCCCCGCCGCCTTCAGCACAGGTACCCTCTCATAAAAAGAGACTTGTTGCACCTGCGAGTCTCGTCTCCTTAGGGTCTAGTCCTTCAGCACACTATCTACCTCACACTTCTCTCTCTGACATCCCCTTTCGTTGTCTAGTGATTGTATTCTTACAACGTACTTCGGTCATACGATTTGCTCCTGACACTCGCACGCTGGGGGGCAATCTGTTACACCATTTTTTGGTCATCTAACCTTTTATCATTAGATGGACCCAAGTACACCATGTAAGACCAGTTTTACCCCAAGTAAAACTACTTTCACTATGTTAATTAAAGAAACCCCAAAAGGAATAATTAATTAAACCATAATTTAATTATTATTCCCAGTCATGTTTAACCCAAAAACAAAGAAATTAATGAGATACACCCATAGTTATCTTATTATTTTCTAGGAATAATTATTTAAATAATATTCCTTGTTAAATATGACCAAATCAGCCACTATTAATTAAATAAATCATTATTTATTTGATTATATCTCAACCACTTCCTTAAAAGGATAAATAAATCATTTATTTATTTATTCTTCACTAATCGAGGGATTTTGACCCAAGTCAAAGTCCCTTTCCCTCCAACAAATAATAATAAAATATTCCATAGAGGTGGATCTAGATTTGGTTAACATTATTTTAATCATGCACCAAGATCTAGAATGACCCAATATTTTGTTATAAATAGGAGGGTTTTCCCCTTCATTCTTCACCTTTTGTTGCATACTAGACCACTCTGGATCTATACACTCGGTCTCATTTTCTGCCATTGTTGCTCCCATTGAGCTCTACCTTCTACATTGGGTTTTCTACATCTACAAGAGAGAGAAAGCTTAGATCTGAAGTGCTGAGGACTAAAAAGAACCCATCCCATTGAGGAGATCTGGATACACCTTCTTGTTTCCTCCCAGGTGCCCTGTAATATAAAAATTCATTCAAAAATCGTGTTCTTGCCTTGTCTTTTGGATGCATGGAGCAAACTCTTTACTTTACTGCTTAATGTCTTTCTATTTATAGATCTGTTTGTTGCAGCGCTTTAACTACTAATTGCAGATCTGAAGATGTTTTGCAGCCATTATTGTTGTTAGGGCTATTAGTTATGCATAGCTAAAGTGGTTCTTTTTCGTACACTTCGACGAAGAATTCATACTAACAATTATGATGGCTATAACATGTATTTTATCAGTGATGATGGATGTATCTATCTATATTTTTACCGGTAAATGAATGCACAATTTATCAATGGTCAAATAAACGGTATTGTAGCTTATGATGTAGGGGAGAAATGCTTCTTAGCTATTTTCATATTTATAAGAGACCCCCATGCTTAAATCTATTGTTTGAACCTATAGATGCAATTTTTATGACATATTTTACAAAATATCTATCATGGTTGGGTGGGATCAAATTAGTTCCCGATGATGTGATTGCTTCCATGTCCTTTTTTTAATATTATTTATCCTCTCCTAAAGTTATAGGAAGTTCTAGGCAGTGACATGGGCTCAGAGGCTCAAAATTTGGCACAAATCTTGGAGCTACAAGCACAAATGATCCAGGTGGATATTGGTGACCACCCCCCTATTCCACTTGGAGCCCCACCATTGTCTCTTTCAATTTTTTAGTTTAGGCACAACTTACTATTTTTAGCATTTTTTCGGGTCCTAAACTTCCGAAGCCATTTTGAGGCCCTAAATGACATTTTTTGGGCATTGTTTGTTCAGAAAATATGATTCCATTCCAAAATTGATATTCACAACAATAGTTGTAGTCCTCGGGTAGATATTTCTAACGATGTATCATACGCGTCAAACGAAGATCGTATGCCAAAGTTATGTCCCCGGGAAGTTGAAACACTAATTTACCCAAACGAGGCCCATGGTTTTGGCACTTCATCTCCTAGGGTTAGGTTTTTGGATGTTTAGAGTTCTCCATTGTTTCTCAATAATAAATAGGCCCTCGAGCCTCATTGTAACACAATTTAGAGGTCTGTAGCTACCACATCTCTTCTCAGAGATTCGCTACCAGCACCCTAGCTAGTTTATTTCCATTATGTCTGTAAGCAAATTTCAGTTCTTTGACATTAATGAAATGAAGTGTTATTTCCACTGCATATTTGTATTTATGGTTATGTGTGTATTCTGTTGCGTTCCTACATAAATCCGGATCAACAAAATTGATAACTTGATCCTTTATCCGCTACCTTGAAAAGGAAAGCCCGCGGTTAAGGGTCTATAAATTCTCCCTTGCCCTTACATGCCCGTGGATAGGCCTCAAATGGGTTAAATATTAGTTTCCCTTAAGGGAAAAAGGCCCTGGAAGGTTGGTTTAGCTCTTGGGGATGTTAATGATGCAATGTAAGGTCTGTTTTTCATGTTTCCATTGGTTCCACTTCCTCAAAATCATCTAGGATTTTGAATATTATATTAGTAGCCTCTCATCACATGTTTACCTAGGTTGGCTAGTTACTTGGCTAGATGTGGGAAGAGGGTGTTACAGAGTGGTATCAGATCATCGTTCAACTCTCGGACTATATGGGTGGTGTATTGGTCATTATATGGTGCTATCTGTGTATGCTTGCTTATGTGACGACATATTTTGAACATGCATTGGTCATTCATGATTGGTTATACATCTCAATTGGGTGCATATGGTTAAGTTTGCATTGGTTTGGTGAAGGTTGTTGTGCATAAGTCCATTATATGCAATTAAGTCATCATGATGATATTGGTAAGTTATGATGCTAATGTGTTGGATAAGATAAATCAGGAGATGCATACCATCAAAGTGAAGTTGCAGCATTGGACCTCGAGGCAAGAGCATGTCGTCATACAAGTTTGGATGTTGGGAATGTAGGTACATAGGTTAAGGATTGTTATATGCATTATGGTTATGAGTATTCCTTTCATTCTATTGATTTTATGGTTACATGAATTATAGATGCTAGTTGATTAGTGAGGTTATATGTACATGTGTTGGATAGTCATGAATGATAGCAACCTATGGTGGTATGCATTGATATTGTTGTTTTATGTTAGATAACTTGTATGTTGTTGATGAGCATGTTATGGGTTAACTTGTTGTTGTTGTATGATAGTTAGTTTGATGATTAGGTTACATGTTGCTAATGAGCATGACATATAACTTGTTGTTGTTACATGCTAATGACTTGATGGTCAGGGTTATGACATTTAGGCATGAGTCCACCTAATTAAGATAGTGTTTTTTATTATGTCTAGACTAACTATGCATATGTAATTGTATGCATGAATGAAATTTTATTATGGGTTTATGATGTGAATATGTTAGCTAGATGCAGTTATGGATATGATTATCTTATTTGTTTTTGAGCTTATGTGTTGTGAAGTTATATCATGCTAGCTAGATTGATTGTGCAGACAAGATAACATCCCCTAAGATACATTAAGGTATGAGCTTGCTTATGTCATCCAGTTGATTTATCTAACCTGGTACATTTATAGTTTGTTTGAATGTTTGATTAATTGCATGATATGAGCATATGTATATAATATTGCATGAAGTAATCATCTTGCTTTAATATGGTTTTGATAACACATATGTGCTGAGATAGCTAGTATATACTTGAGTGTAAGTAGGTGATAGTTGTAGCAATATGTATTATGACCGATAAATGGGAGTGGATTGTTGATTATGACAAGGTTGTAAGTCTCGGTAAAATTTTATTTCGAATTGATAGATATGTTGTGTATATGTTGATACATATGGTTGACACGTGTGCATTCTTAGCACAAAAATTTAAGGTAACTAGCTTGTTGTATGTTTATTTATGCACTGACAGTTATGTGGTTATGGTAGTATCATGTAGGGGATTTCATGGAAAGAGACTTCCATGAAATATTGAAGGAGGACCGAGTTGAGATTTTCTTTGGAAGCATGGGGAATCCATGGGGTTTGAGTCATGGTGTTTTTTTCCATTCTTGTGCTTTCAGTATTTTTGATTTGTTTGTGCTTTATTGGTAGTATTGATTGCGTCTAGTGCATGATCATGCCACTTTGTTTTGGTATTCTATTGTTATTGGTTTTTCATGGTCTTCCTCTTGTATATTCTTATTATTTCCTTTTATATTTTGAGTGTCTTGGGAATTGGTTGGGAAGGAGGAAAGTCAATGGGGCTTGGGGAGAGCCATCTAGTACCCAACAGGTAATATAAGACATGAATGAAGCTCCGTCCATGAGTAAGCGCAATGGAAGGTAAGGCTACGATAGTCGGTTGGAATGATTGGGTCCATTGTGGTAAATGGATAGTGGCAGTGCAAACATGAGAAAGGTAACCAGAAAAGGTAAAGTAAATGGATATGAGGTGTCAGATGCCTTGGCTAAGAAGGGAATTGTGATTCTCAATGTTGTACATGCTATGAACAAATAAGGACGTTCTATTAACCTACACCTTATGCTATCTAGTAGTTATGATATGATCATGATTATGCTTGTGTTTATATATGTATACATGTATGTATGTATGTATATCGTGTATGACAAGGTCGTTATGGATCATGGTTGTTTGATGCTAAATGTTTATGTGTATATATGTGTGTATGTATGTTGTTGTCTGACAAGATCATGGTTGTTTTATGCTAATGAGTATATATGTATTTGTATGTATGTATCTATGTCACTATATGACAGCGTTTTCAAGGATCCTTCTTATGGAGGAGTGATTTATTATGCAGCGAATGGCATGAAGAGGTTCTTGGTCTTATGAGGAATCAACTAGGAAGAGTAACTCTGACCAATCTATGAGGTCAGTATCATGTGGGTATGAATTGATATTATATTCTTGTACATCAGCAGAATGAAAACAGTGTGGTCTGCGACATTCTAGGATAAGCATGGATAGTGGAAAGACATTAGAAGCAATGTTTCCTGTGGGGTCAATCTGTGGTCTATGGATGTGTATTACTATTGTTGTGAATATGTTGTGCATGTTGTATATTCAGTGATTGTACCTATGGCAATGTGTAATGTTGCATATGTAGTATTTTGTACATACGATGTTGTATTCCTATTGTATAGATGGTGTTGTGCGTATATTGCATATGAAGTGACAAGTATAGATGATGTTATGTACATGAGAGATATTTGGTGTTGTGTACATATCGTACTATGTGCATGTTGGATGTGCGGTGTTGTGTGTATATGGTGCTATCATGAGCATGTTGGATATGCGGTGTTGTGTACGTGTGGTGTTATGTGCATGTATGAAGTGCTATGTACATATGGTGTTCTGTGCATGATGTACATATGGTGCTATGTAGATTTGGTGTTGTGTGCATGATTGTACATATGGTGTTGTGTACATGTTGCACATGTGGTGCTATGTGCAGGTGGTGTCATGTACATGTCATGCATGTAGAGTTGTGTGCATGTGGTGTCGAGTACATGTCGTGCATGTGGTGTTGTATACATGTGGTATTGTGTACACATTGTACAACTGGTGCGATGTAAATTTGGCATTGTGTACACATCGTGTAGGTGGTGTCGAGTACACGTGATGTTGTGAAAATATTGTGCATGTAATGTTGTGTACATGTGGTATTGTCTACATGTTGTGCATATGGTACTAGTATATGTTACACCATTTTTTGGTCATCTAACCTGTTACTATTAGATGGACCTAAGTACACCATGTAAGACCAATTTTACCCTAAGTAAAATTGCTTTTACTATGAAAAATAACTTAGTAAAACACCTTTATTAAGTTGTGTATGGTCTAAACAAGAAACCCCATGAGGAAATATTAAATAAATCCACATTTGTTTGATTTTCCTCAAGGAATAATTAGTTAAACAACAGTTTAATTAATATTCCTGGTCATATTTAATCCAAAACAGGAAAAATTAATTAGATAAATTATTATTTATCTTATTATTTTCTAGGAATAATATTTTAAACCTTATTTAAATAATATTCCTTGTAAATTTGACTAAATCACTCATAAATAGTTAAATAAATCATTATTTATTTAATTATTACTCAACCACATCCTTAAAATGATAAATAAATCATTTATTTATTTATTATTTACAAATAAAGGGATTTGACCTAAGTCAAATTCCTTTTCCCTCCAACAAAAAATAATAAAATATTCCAAAAAGTTGGATCTTGATTTGGTTAATAATATTTTAATTATGCACCAATATCTAGACTAAATATTTTGTTATAAATAGAAGGGTTTTTCCATTCATTCATTATCTTTTGTTGCCTAATATCACTCTGGATCTATACTTTTGGTCTGGCTTTGATCCACCATCATTGTCATATTTCTCCATCCTTTTGCTTGTGAGCTCCCTTTGAATTCCTTTTTTGTCTAGGTTTTCTACACCATCAAGAGAGAGAAATTTTAGATCTGAAGTGCTGGGGACTTACAAGAACCCATCCCATTGAGGAGAACTGGTAACATCCTTCTATGTTTTCCTCCCAAGTGCCCTTAATATAAAATTCATTCAACATATTCTTGTCTTGTCTATTAGATGCATGAAGTAAATATTGTTTTATTTACTGCTTAATGTCTTTTGATGCATAGATCTAGACTTTTATAGCATTCATCTTGATTAACTAACTGCAGATCTGAAGATATTAGCAGTCATCTTTTGCTGTTAGGGTTGTTTTTTATGTGCAACTAAAGTGGTCTTTTTTCGTGCACTTGCAATTAAGATTCATACTAATAATATACATGTGGTATTCTATGTGTGTTGTACATGTTGTGCTGAGGTTATGCAATACTATGTTTGTGTATAGTGCAGTCATGGTATCGCGACATGTGTATTCGTTATGTTGTACTCTATGTATGTATATGTATTGGGTTGTATTGTACACTGAGTGTATGTGTGTTTTTTATGTTGTGTGCCAGATGTAGGTGTATGCATGGTTTCATGTTGTACATTGTACGCAGGTATGCATAGTGTGTTTTATTGTAAATCAGGTGTAGGAATATGTGTTGTACACCGGATGTAGGTTTATGTATTGTGCACCAAGTGTGGCTGTATGTATTGTATGATGTTGTATGCTATGTGTGGATGTATGTTTTGTGTTGTACATTATGTGTATGTGTATGTAGTTTAAGAGAAGGCACTGGTGCTTGCCGGGCATGGCAACCGATCCGATGTTTGTATAGAAATAACAAAGGCAGAGAAGTAAGGACCGATGAAAGATAAGTATCGACATTTTATTGTAGTTTTATTATGAACGTGATCTATGATCCTAACTTATGATGGTTACATGTGATTTATGATTATGGTTTATGGTGATTTCATGCGATTCATTATTTTAATTTATGATGGTTGCATTTTGAGCTAACCTTATATGATATGTTTATACATGATGGTTTGATCAAATAACTATTTTGACTTATGGTGACATGAACTAGACAGGATTGCAAGTGTACCTTATTAATGAGCTACCAATGAGGTATGATTTGAATTTATCTCAATTTATTTTAAATCTAATGGAAATTATGTGCTTGGTACAGGAAAGCATGTAATTCCGAGTTGGGTGGTTGAAATCAACTGCAAGGATTGGCAGCAACATCAAAAGGAATTGAAATAGGCAGAAGTATGTTGGTAAAGAATTTCAAGAGCAGGGCCATTGTGGGATACTGGTACCCAATAGTGTCCATTGATTCCTATGAGAATTATATGACTAGTATGATGGTTTTGAGGCAGGTATATTCATTGGTTTTTGTATCTTCTAATGCGAGGAAGTCTTTCCAAGCGATGGACTACCATATATGGGGGTGCCAGCAGAACTTGGAAAGTCAGTGACTGCACGGAAGCGGTGACCGGATTGCCCAAAGGACTATGTAGCAGAGAAGGGAAGGTCGGGAATGGATTTGTTTTGGTCATTAGAATTTCCAGATGAAATCAGATGGAAATTGGGAGTGTGCCCTGGAACAATGAGCCGGTAACTCTTCACTGAGAAGACAAGTGGCACATGATTGTAGTGTTGGACATTGGATGTAGTTTTGAATTTGGCAATGGATTCTGGACTTCCTCAAAAGGAGGTGAATCCCGGTATTACTTTGAGGGTGGAGGTATGAGCCTATGGATTCCCTTATTGCTGATATAGGAATCATATACATTATTTGTTGGTTGAGCAAATTTGCATATGTGTATATTATTGTAAACACCGTATCGAGCTAGTTTATAAAGCTCCATAGACAATATGGTTATTCACTGGTTGAAGTGAATTTGTATGAGTTTATGTGGTTTTTATTGTAAATACTGTTATGAGATATGTTATAAAGATCCAGTAAATGATATATATGCCATGTTTCAGTAGTGGTCATTGTAAATACCGCAATGATCTATGTTATAAAGCTCCATGGACAATATATTTTGTTTTCAATAGTTTTCTAGTTATAGGTGTCATTGAACAATGAGGACGGTGTTCCCCCAAGGGGGAGGGTTATGTAACAACCCTGGTAAAAATTCATGTAATATATATATATATATATATATAACCACTGTGGATGGGACACTTATTCCAAGTTGAATGGTGGGAAAACATCCTAGTGAGTGTTCATTTGGTTATTGTTGCTAAAGGAAATTGGCAAAGGCAATGGAAAATGCTTTGGAAAGGCATGAGACATTAATTGACATTTTATTTATGAAAATAATGGAAATTAAGAGAAATGGAAGGTGCAAGATCAGGTTGCATGTGAGGAGGAAAATGAAGGAAAACAATGGAAAATGAAGAAATTAGAGGCCTCATTAATAAAAAGGCTTCTTAGGATCAGTTGGTAAGTTTTTTCTCACATTTTTGGAGCTCTCTCATTATTCTCTCCCTCTCTCTCATATTTTTGGATACTTATAGTTTTATTGGAGCACCCTTGGAGAGTGTGGATACTTGGTGATTTGGTGAAAGAAGGAAAAGGAAGAGAGGTGGACATCGAGATAAAAAGATACAATGGGATCTGAGTGCAGGTGCGGAGTTTCATGTATGTTTTCCTCACTACTTTTGGTATGTATATAAGTGTATGCATGTGGATTTTCCTAGCCTTGACATTTCTTGGATAGCCACAGTGTTGTGGGTTTATTTCCATTGATTTTTTCTAGTTGTATCTCGTGATTCCTTTAGCTGTTGGGTTGAGTTATTAGTTCCTAGTGCCTTGGTTGGACAAATATTGCTCTGGAGCCTGGTGGACAACTGTGGGTTGAGTTAGTAGTCCTGGACGCCTTGGTTGGAAAAACGCTTTGGAGCCTAGCAGACAACTATTGGGTTGATTTACTAGTCCTGGATCCTTGGTTGGACAAACACTTTAGAGTCTGGAAACAATTGGGGTTGAGTTACTAGTACCGGAATCCCTGGTTGAAAAAACACTCTGGAAGCCCTATAACAGTTGGGGTTGAGTTACTAGTCTTGGAAGCTTTGGTTGGAACAAATACTCTAGAGCCCTGGAACAACTTGGATAGAGATAAATTTGTGATGGTTAGTGATGTTTGACCATGAGGTGGAATCACTGATTTTGCATTGAGACGATTTGGTATTTGGAGCCCTGGTTTGGTGTTGATTGATGTGTTTGATAAATTCCCACATTCATGCTTAGAATATGGCATGGGGGTGATTGGCTGAAGAGATATTTGGCTCATCCAATCTATGGTCGGGTGGAACATGGAAGTCCCATCTCCGATTGATTTTTTACATTCAGAAATGAAAAGCTCATTCCTCTGGTATTCGGTATGAAAATGCATTGGTTTACGTATGGATTTATTTCTTTTTATGTCCATTATATTTATGTTTTTTATTATGTTGGTTATAAGCATATATTTGATTAGTGATGATGTATGGATATGTCTATGTTTTTACCTGTAAATGAATGCACAATGTATCTATGGTCAAATAGACTGTATTGGAGCTTATGTTGTAGGGGAGAAATGCTTCTTAGCTATTCTCATATTTGTAAGTGTTGAATATTACAACAAGAAACAGTGAAGGAGGCATCCTGAAACATCATTCTTGATCCTAGTTGGAAAATAATCACCTAAACTAGGTGGGGCCCACACGTGCTATTTTTAGGTGTATGTCTATTTTTAGACATGGTGAGAATATTCTATATGTAGCAGGAGTCTATTTGTAGATGTTTGATCAAATGTGAAAATAGATGAAATTCTATTTTTAGACATATTAAGCAGAATCTATTTTTAGATTGCCAGTCTAAAAATAGATATGTCGAATATTATTATCTCTTAATAATATTTTGACTATAAACATTATCTTATTCTCTTGGAGCACTTCAGTTAAGTGCACAGATGTGGCACAACAGCTGACAAAAGGAATTACGCTATTCCTGAGGGTTTACTAGAGCTATTGCATGGATACTTCAGTTAGAACTCATGTGACAGAGTTTGGTGGAGTTGGAGAAGTAGTTGGTGGAGTTGTATTTAGTTTAACTTAGTTAAACTCAGTTGAGCTAGTTGTATATAGTATAATTGATTGATACACTAGTGAGAGTGGTGTGAATTAATTAATAATTAATTCACTAAATAATAACTCATTAATCAACTAAACAATATAGCAGTTAACTACTGTGCATGGACAGTTCAGTGGAGACCAGTGGAGAGATAGGTGAAAGGGCAAGATAGACTATCTTTTGTGACTATTAGCGATGCATGAATTGCATCTACATATACATTGGAGTTTCCAATGATAATGACGTAGTCAATGAGAGTGGGATTACATTGAATTGGTCTTTTTAATTAGCTTGGATTGCGCAGTGGAGGCGGGCTAGCAGGTGGAAAAGATCGGTGCATGGATTTGCAAGATTGGGCCTGATTAGTGTATGATGATTGTACTGTACTGAGAGCTTGTGATAATCTTTGTATGCTTTGTATGAGATTATCATATGATCTCCATATTACATAATATATAGTTGGGATTTTCAGCTTCAGGCTTTCCCGTGAAAACAACTGTGTTAGGTGTGTTTTTATTGCTTCATGTGTTTTTGCAAATTGTTGATTAAATTTCCGCAAGAATTATAGTGGAAAGATTCTGTATTTAGCAAGAAGATAAATATTTTTAGATCAGGAGAGTCCGGATATATACATGCATATTGTATATAATTTCTACATGGTATCGGAGCTGTGTTATAGATTTTCTACATGGAATGAGAGTAGGAATTTTTGGGTGCGCGAGTTTTCAAAGAATATCTGAAAATTTGGGTGAAATATTTTCAGAAACAAATAGCATATTTGGATTCCTTGCGAAAAAATACCCAAATTGAAAAAAACAATTGATCGAATCGAAGCTCGGATGAGGGAGATATCGTCGATTTAAAATCAGCTCTTTTTGTTAGAAAATTTTGCGACGACGGGACAATTGCAATGTGCGCGAGCCAAGAATCTACATGCACTGAGGTACAAGATGCATGAAAAGCTTTGAGGAGAAAAGCAGAGGTTAGTGACTTGGTGGTTGAGATGGAGCCTGCCAACATGTAGCGTGAGAAGCAGTCTCAGAAGGTTGTGGAGCAGCCACAACTGGAGATGCAGAAGAATCTTTATAGATTTGATGTAGATGGGATTTCTATGGAGCTTCCTACTGTTGGGAAGTGTGAGAAAGCATGGCAATTGAAGCTTGAGAGGGAGCAAGATTTGCATGCTGGTAATATTGAACCTCAAGATGTGGAGCAGCCACAAGATGAGGATCATGGAGTGGGAGCAACCACTCATGCACAGAAATTTTCTGCATGTATGGCGAGATGCAGCAACAGGAGTATCATCAGGGAAAGAGGTGTAATATGTACATAAACCAAGAAGAAATTTGGCATGATTCCATTGAGATGGTGTGGATCTCATGAATTGAACTCGGCTGAACCGGGCTACGAGGTACCCACAGCTTGCTAAAGCCAGCAGGCATGATCGCTGGGATTGATGCGTAGACTGCAGCCAGTGGCCGCACACCTGGAGCGCGGTTTAGAGCTGATGTTATGCGCAGAGTGCATGGGTGAGTTCAACAACGCAAAGGTTCCCAAGACACGTGCAGAAGCAAAGGTAAGCTCAAGACTTTGATGAGTGATGCATTAGACGATTGAGTTGTTTGGAGCCTATTCGCTTTCAAGTGTTATGTTAAAGGAGTTGCAAGGTGAATGTATGATTTTGCATGCCACATGCAAAGATGGCCTTTCTGTTGAGGGGCGTTGGAAGATTGCAACAAGAAATAGTGAAGGAGGCATCCCGAAACATCATCCTTGATCCTAGTTGGAAAATAATCACCTAAACTAGGTGGGGCCCACACAGGCTATTTTTAGGTGTATGTCTATTTTTAGACATGGTGAGCATATTCTATATGTAGCAGGAGGCTATTTGTAGATGTTTGGTCAAATGTGAAAAATAGATGAAATTCTATTTTTAGACATATTGGGCAGAATCTATTTTTAGATTGCCAGTCTAAAAATAGATATGTCAAATATTATTAGCTCTTAATAATATTTGGACTATAAACATTATCTTATTTTCTTGGAGCACTTCAGTTAAGTGCATAGATGTGGCACAACAGCTGACAGAAGGAATTACGCTATTCCTAAGGGTTTACTGGAGCTACTGCATGGAGACTTCAATTAGAACTCATGTGACAGAGTTTGGTGGAGGCGGAGAAGTAGTTGGTGGAGTTGTATTTAGTTTAACTAAGTTAGACTCAGTTGAGCTAGTTGTATCTACTATAATTGATTGATACACTAGTGAGAGTGGTGTGAATTAATTAATAATTAATTCACTAAATAATAACTCATTAATCAACTAAACAATACATCAGTTAACTACAGTGCATGGACAGTTCAGTGGAGACCAGTGGAGAGATAGGTGAAAGGGCAAGATAGACTATCTGTTGTGACTATTAGTGATGCATGAATTGCATCTACATATACATTGGAGTTGCCAATGATAATGACGCAGTCAATGAGAGTGGGATTACATTGAATTGGTCTTTGTAATTAGCTTGGATTGCGCAGTGGAGGCGAGCTAGCAAGTGGAAAAGATCGGTGCATGGATTTACAAGATTGGGCCTGATTAGTGTATGATGATTGTACTGTACTGAGAGCTTGTGATAAGCTTTGTATGCTTTGTATGATATTGTCATATGATCTCCATATTACATAATATATAGTTGGGGTTTTCAGCTTCAGGCTTTCCCGTGAAAACAACTGTGTTATGTGTGTTTTTATTGCTTCATGTGTTTTACAAATTGTTGATTAAATTTCCGCAAGAATTATAGTGGAAAGATTCTGTATTTAGAAAGAAGATAAATATTGTTAGATCAGGAGATTCCGAATATATACATGCATATTGTATATAATTTCTACATGGAATGAGAGTAGGAATTTTTGGGTGTGTGAGTTTTCAAAGAATATCTGAAAATTTGGGTGAAATATTTTCAGAAACAAATAGCATATTTGGATTCCTTGCGAAAAAATACCCAAATTGAAAAAAAAAAATTGATCGAATCGAAGCTCGGATGAGGGAGATATCGTCGATTTAAAATCAGCTCTTTTTGTTAGAAAATTTTGCGACGGCGGGACAATTGCAATGTGCGCGAGCCAAGAATCTACATGCACTGAGGTACAAGATGCATGAAAATCTTTGAGGAGAAAATCAGAGGTTAGTGACTTGGTGGTTGAGATGGAGCCTGTCAACATGTAGCGTGAGAAGCAGTCTCAGAAGGTTGTGGAGCAACCACAACTGGAGATGCAGAAGAATATTTATAGATTTGATGTAGATGGGATTTCTATGGAGCTTCCTACTGTTGGGAAGTGTGAGAAAGCATGGCAATTGAAGCTTGAGAGGGAGCAGGATTTGCATGCTGGTAATATTGAACCTCGGGATGTGGAGCAGCCACAAGATGAGGATCATGGAGTGGGAGCAACCACTCATGCAGAGAAATTTCGTGCCAGATGGGCAGAGGGAGTGCATGTAGCTATACCACTAGGTAAGAGGTGGGGCGACATGCATGGATAATCCAAGAAGAAATTTCTGGGCATGATTCATTGAGATGGTGTGGATCTCATGAATTGAACCTGGCTATGAGGTGCCCACAACGCAGCAGTAGCATGATTACTTGGATTGATGCGGGCAGATCAAAGTGACAGTGTCAGATACTGGAGCGCAGTTTAGAGTTGACAGCAAGTGAAAAGTGCATGGGTGCAGAGTTCAACAGCGCAGTGGTTCCTGAAGAAATGTGCAGTAGCTAAGCAGAAGTCGAAGACTTTGATGATAGATGCATTAGACTAATTGAGTTGTTTGGAGCCTATTTAGTTTCAGAAGTGTTGCAGCAAGAGTTGCAAGGCGAATGCATGGATTTGCATGTCACATGCAAAGACAGTCCTTTCTTGTTGAGAGGGAGTGTTGAATATTGCAACAAGAAACAGTGAAGGAGGCATCCTGAAACATCATCCTTGATCCTAGTTGGAAAATAATCACCTAAACTAGGTGGGGCCCACACAAAGTTATTTTTAGTGTATGTCTATTTTTAGACATGGTGAGCATATTCTATATGTAGCAGGAGGCTATTTGTAGATGTTTATCAAATGAAAAAGGATGAGTTCCCATTTTTAGACATATTGGGCGTGCAATCTGATTTTTAGATCGCGCCTAAAAATAGATATGTCAAATATTATTAGCTCAATAATATTTGGACAATAAACATTATCTTATTCTTGAGCACTTCGCTATGCACAGATGTGGCACAATGAACACAAGGGAACACATTTATTCTAGGTTTACTGGAGCTATTGCATGGAGACTTCAGTTAGAACTCATGTGACAGATTTTGGTGGAGTTGGAGAAGTAGTTGGTGGAGTTGTATTTAGTTTAACTCAGTTAGACTCAGTTGAGCTAGTTGTATCTAGTATAATTGATTGATACACTAGTGAGAGTGGTGTGAATTAACTAATAAATAATTCACTAAATAATAACTCATTAATCAACTGAACAATACATTAGTTAACTACAGTGCATGGACAGTTCAGTGGAGACCAGTGGAGAGATCGGTGAAAGAGCAAGATAGACTATTTGTTGTGACTATTAGTGATGCATGAATTGCATCTACATATACATTGGAGTTGCCAATGATAATGACGCGGTCAATGAGAGTGGGATTACATTGAATTGGTTTTTGTAATCAGCTTGGATTGCACAATGGAGGCAGGCTAGTAGGTGGCAAAGATCGGTGCATGGATTTGCAAGATTGGGCCTGATTAGTGTATGATTATTGTACTGTACTGAGAGCTTGTGATAAGCTTTGTATGCTTTGTATGAGATTTTAATATGATCTCCATGTTACATAATATATAGTTGGGGTTTTCAGCTTCAGGCTTTCCCATGAAAACAACTGTGTTATGTGTGTTTTTATTGCTTCATGTGTTTTACAAATTGTTGATTAAATTTCCGTAAGAATTATAGTGGAAGGATTCTGTATTTAGCAAGAAGATAAATATTGTTAGATCAGGAGAGTCCGGATATATACATGCATATTGTATATAATTTCTACAGTAAGAGACCCTCATGTTTAAATTTTATATTTAAATCTGTAGATGCAATGTTTAGGACATGTTTGACGAAATGTATTTCATGGCTAGGTGGGGTCGAATGAGTTCTCAATGATGTGATTCCTTCCATGTCTTTTTTTTTAATGTTATTTATCCTCTCCTGAAGTTAGAGGAAGTTCTGGGTAGTGACCTGGGCTGAGGGGTTGAAAAATGTGGCACAAATCTCGGAGCTGCAGGCACAAAAATAACCTTTTGGGGACTTAGTCGCTACCTTGAGAAGGAATCCCATGGCTAAGGGTCTATTACCACTTCCTTTCCCTTACATGCCTGCGGATAATCGTCAAATGGGTTAAAAATCAGTTTCCCCTTAGGGTATAGGGCCATGGAAGGTTGGTTTATCTCCTGAGGATGTCAATGATGAAATGTAAGGTTTGTTTGTCATTTTTCTGCCGGTTCCACTTCATCAAAGTCATCCAGGAGGTTGAATCTCACATTGATCTCCTCTCCTCTCATGTTTACCCCGGTTTTCCAATTACTTGGGTAGATGTGGGAAGAAGGTGTTACATTTTCTTTGCAGTTTTCATGCACACATTTTTGTCGGCAATCTTCTTCCTTTTTCTCTCTCAAATTTTTTCCTGGGTTTTTCTTATCCATTAATTCGTTATAATAACTAATGCATCTAGGGATTTTAGAGGTTTTATAGTGTTGTGAAGATTTATTGAAAGTAGTTATGCATATCCAGAGGCAAATCAACAAATCAGAATGCACTCTAAAAACAATCCACAAGCACATTAAATTCAGTGTAATATAGACCGCTTCCATCCATTTCTAACTTATGTTACTTGGATTCAACAACAATAAAATGTAATAGCAAAAAATAAAAATATATTTTTGAACAAAATGCTAATAAGGTCACATAAGTTTTCATTAACAAAACCCATGACCCATAAGTATTGAGAACTACAAAAGACGTACAAAAAATGTTCTTTAATTGTAAACACAATGAGTATTGGAAAAAAATATATACTTGTTTTAAAATACTAAATATGCCTTTAATGTTCATATTTTTTTAGAAAAGTCCAATGTTTCCTTTCTTAACCTTCTCCATTATCATAAAATACCTGCTCTAGTTAGCAATTGAGAACAATTGCAAAAATAAATTGTATTTACTATAACTTAAGTATAACACCTCATACTTTAAAATTAATTTATTAAAATAATTTTTAATGTATTTAACGTTTATATAATGCAATCATATTGATAGAACAAAAATATAAACATGTTTGTTGCATTCCGGCATATATCTTCCACCCACTTATAAAATTAACAAATTGTGTTTAATAGATGTGCCATTGCGGTATACCAACAAAGGAAACTTATCTTTTGAAAATGACTTCCCTAGTCATAATCAATTGAAATAAAACAAGGAGAGCTGCAGAGGCAGCAAGTCCCTGCCAATAGTAGTAGTAAAACTTTGATTAAAACATAAAATATCTAATCAAAACTGCGAACGTACATGTTATCAAAAATTAGATGTCTCTCATGAAACTAAATAATGAAGTTGAATTATTCTTAAATGGCCTAGCCGCAAGCACATTAAATTCAGTGTAATATAGACCGCTTCCATCCATTTCTAACTTATGTTACTTGGATTCAACAACAATAAAATGTAATAGCAAAAAATAAAAATATATTTTTGAACAAAATGCTAATAAGGTCACATAAGTTTTCATTAACAAAACCCATGACCCATAAGTATTGAGAACTACAAAAGACGTACAAAAAATGTTCTTTAATTGTAAAGACAATGAGTATTGGAAAAAAATATATACTTGTTTTAAAATACTAAATATTCCTTTAATGTTCATATTTTTTTAGAAAAGTCCAATGTTTCCTTTCTTAACCTTCTCCATTATCATAAAATACCTGCTCTAGTTAGCAATTGAGAACAATTGCAAAAATAAATTGTATTTACTATAACTTAAGTATAACACCTCATACTTTAAAATTAATTTATTAAAATAATTTTTAATGTATTTAACGTTTATATAATGCAATCATATTGATAGAACAAAAATATAAACATGTTTGTTGCATTCCGGCATATATCTTCCACCCACTTATAAAATTAACAAATTGTGTTTAATAGATGTGCCATTGCGGTATACCAACAAAGGAAACTTATCTTTTGAAAATGACTTCCCTAGTCATAATCAATTGAAATAAAACAAGGAGAGCTGCAGAGGCAGCAAGTCCCTGCCAATAGTAGTAGTAAAACTTCGATTAAAACATAAAATATCTAATCAAAACTGCGAACGTACATGTTATCAAAAATTAGATGTCTCTCATGAAACTAAATAATGAAGTTGAATTATTCTTAAATGGCCTAGCCGCCTCTTAATGAATAAGAAATTATAAAAACAACTGAATTGTCCAAATGGGAAATTGAATTCTCTCTCATGCACGCTGCTAAAACAGGTCAATTTGATCAAAAACAGGAATTTTCCTGTACGTTTCCAACGTTATCAAACAGAAATAAAAAAACATGTTATAACGGGTTTATCACAGGAAGATAACAAACAAGTTGTTTCAAGTATATAAATGGAAAATTGAATTCTCTCTCATGCAAACTGCTAAAATAGGTCAATTTGATCAAAAACAGGAATTTTCCTGTACCTCCAGGTTTCCAACATTATCAAACAGAAATTAAAAAGCATGTTATAACAGGTTTATCACAGGATGATAACAAACAAGTTGTTTCAAGTATATAACGCGGTTATAACTGGGCCATAATAAGTGTCAGTGTTATAACAGGCTTATGACAGGTCATATATATATATATATATATATATATATATATAACATGGATATAAGTGGATTATAATAGGTGTTGTAACAGACTTGTAACAAATTTACAGCAAGGTTATGACATGTTTATAGCAAGTTTATGATCACTCAAAGCATGGGCTTTGGGTGGATTACAGTTAATAATTTGAATCAAACCGTGACTGGCATGCAATATGATATGCACTCGAGTGGAAAATACAACAACGAGCTACAACACTCTTGTGACCACGGGATGTGGCGGAGTCTTAATTTTTTTCTCTGAATTCCAAATTTCAACGGTTCCAACCTTAAAGTTGCCCAGACTTGGAAATTCCAAATCGGTCCGAGCTCTTTATTTAAGAAATATAGAACAACCTTAAAGTTGCCAATACTTTGAAATTCCAAATCGGTCCAAGCTCTTTATTTAAGAAATATAGAACGATAAAATAACTAAGGGGTGTTTTTTTGCATACATATGTAAATTTAATAAAGAAGAAAAAAACTACATATATAATAAATTGAATAATTAAAAAATAAAAAACATGAAACATCTACAACTATTACATGTTGGATGCATGCAATGCACGTGTCTGCGTCACTCTAATGAACAAACCTTGAAATCTGTATTTGCGTCCAGATATCCTGATGCCACAAAAAGTATTTTCCTAAGAGATAAAACCCTGGCTGGGAATTAAGGTTAACGCTGCTACTCTTACGGTCTGTTACCTTGGTAGTAGACAAGAACAATAAGAGCAAGTAGTCTCTGCATCAGCAGAAGCTAGATTCACACGACAGTCATTTGACAGTTCCTTCCAGTCTGTTCACCTCTGCATCATCTCAGATTTTAGCCCAGTCTTAGTTACCTGGTAAGCTTAAATACATCGCCGCACTTCATTAAAATTAACCAACTATGACAGAAGAAGAACAGGGCGAATCACGTGTTTAATTTCTACGTTCAGGTCATGCGTTCAATTCGTGAGAGAGGCAGACTATGGAGCTATTAATTCCTTGTTTCAGTATTTTTATGCGGAGATCATAGAAATGAATCCTTGTGTTTCTTCTAGTGGAACTCTCTTGGCTTTGTTTTCTAATATTTCTGAATTATTTGTTGGATTTTTAGTGGAATTTTGTTTTTGTATTATTTTTTCTTTCAAATTCATAAAAGTTCCATGGAGTTATTACCGCAGCCTTTTTTGTGTTTTATGAAACACCACAGTGGGTGATGCTTAGATTCTAGCATTGTAATTAGATTCTAGCACTGTAATTTTAACAGTAACATCAAGTATATATTTTCCTAGGGGATTAATATATTTCCATTTGATATCTAATAAATTCAAATAAATAGATATCTAATATTACATGAGATAAATTCAACTAACTGAATTATTTCCATTGCCCTTTTCAACTCTAATATCTCAGATAATTCGAGTATTTATTACTGGAATGTAATTCTATGCCGTTTGAAAAAAAAAGATGAGAAGTATTGCAGAGTAGGTTTACTTACCTGAGAATGTATGTATATCCTAAGATAAACAACAGTATCAAGGCCTGCGTGATCCGTGAAGTCCGGCTCTGACATTCTGAGAGCCTCCGGTATCCAAGTCAGGAATCGCATGTACGTCTTGCAATCCAAATTGAGAAACTTGCCCAATCCAAAGTTGATCTGGATGAATGCCCCGGACTTTTCCTCAACCCCTTCAGATACCATTTCGGAAAGTATACTCTATCGTTCATCGGCTGCAGTCTCATAAATGCAAAAGAAAACAGAAATGAAATGGAAATCAAGAAATTTATGACTCCCGCCACTGCAATATCTTACATAGAGGCCATTTCCCCTCTCCACTGAGTTCACCACGTCAAACTCCTCAAGCAGACTGCATGATATACACACACAGATGACAATAAGAGCGTAACAAGTAGAATAAGCATCAGAAGCCCAGAACCACGCACAAATAACTACGAAAATGTTTAGGAATGAGAGAGACTTACTTGTGGCCTCTAGGGTTCTTACTTGCATCTGCCATCGAAATAACTCTTTGGACTTCTTCCTATTTCCCCTTGCTTAATTCGCTTAATTCTAGCTTGCTCTACTTTTTTCTGCACTCTTAAGAAAGTTGTATTTATGGTTGCAGATATCTGATCTTGTCACTGTTCTTCGCGTAGTTACAGAGAGCGAACCCGCCAGGAACCCGCCAGTAACTCAGGTAGAGCATACATCATGCAGAGAGCGAACCCACCAGGAACCCGCCAAGAACTCAGGTAGAGCATGCATACATGATGGTTTTTTCAATAGGCGAACAGGTTGCACAAGCAATGGATTTGTCTCAGCCTACATGCAGATACTACATGCAGATACGGGAGGTGGCTGTTGTACTAGCATGGTGGTAGAGTACATGCACGTGGCTGGCTGCCATACTAGCATAGTGGCAGCGTACATGCAGATATGGAGGATGTGCCTACCGTATTAGCATGGTGTCATGGATGTAGTGTTAAGATGTTTTAATATATAGTCAAAAACCCAAGTCATTAGCCGATAACATCTAATGCTTTAAATTAATGTTAACATTACTTTAGCAATCGCAAAATGTTGCAAAATAAGAAAGACAATCGTGAATATAGCATATAGTTAGAGCCTCCCGCCTCGGGAAGAGGCCAAATAAGACGGCAAAAAAAATTTACACTATCAAACAATACATTCCAGCCTAAAACATTGGTTATTGTCTACAAAAAGTCATTGAAAGTAATGCTATCCCTATCGTTTCGATTACTATAGTCCCTGCCATGCCGCAGGCGGCAAGGACTAATAAGATTCTCTTATATTTTAAAATAAATTTCAAATGACATGGATATGTTAATAGTGAACGAAAATTCCCAATCAATTTTATATCAAAACATTGTGCATAGAAAAGAATAAAGTAAAAGAGGTGCAAACCACTAATGTAATTAATTTCGTTAAAAATCCAATAAAGCAAATTCTAAACTAAAAACCCGAGAAAGGTGGAAACTCAATCAACTCTCAACCATTGTCTATATGCTACTTCTGGAAACAAACGACTAATTAAAAATATGAACGACTAATTGATATTGTATTTATAATATTTACAATACTTCTTTTGGTATGGATGTGAAATCTCTTTCACTACATGTATTAGCAGTATGAACTCTCAATCATATGAACTCTTTTTCATTGGTATATCAATTTATTAGCTAGTTTTCTTTTTGTTAAATTTGTTACAAAGTTTTTATTATAATATTTAAAATAATTTAAAAAATATAAATGTTTTTAAAATTAGTTTGATATGTATTTCTAGATTATTATTAATATATATATATATATATATATATATATATATATATATATATATATATATATTTAATTTATAATATTCTTTCAATAAAATTATTAGCCAGTAATTTATTTATTTTTCTTTTGACTAAATCTGTTTAATTTATATAGCAAAGATTGTATTTTAATAACTAATATCAATTCTAAAAATAATATTTGTTTGAGTAACTAGTAAAAATTATAACAATAGTTGTATATATTTAATAGCTATATTTCTTTTCAATAAATTTTATTTTTATGTGTATTTAAATTATAAATTGTAATAAAAATTATATATGTAATACTGATGGTTATATATCATTGAACAATTGACAATCATTATGTTATGAAATACCATATAAACTATAAAATTCAAGATTCAAATTAGACTAACTCAAAAAGATATATATATATATATATATATATATATATATATATATATATATATAATAATAATAACTTTATATTATTAACCATTAAATTGATTAATAATATTTAAAAATTTATTTCTAATTACATATTTATAATATTTTTTATTATAAATATTTAACTTATTTTTAAATTTTAGTTTTTTAATTAAAATTTATAATATTTTCTATTATAAATATTTAACTTATTTTTAAATTTTGGTTTTTTAAATTAAAATATAAATATTTTATATTATTTCTTTAGCTAAACAATACATACTATATATAAATATAATTTTTCTATTTTATATAAAATATTATTTATATTTTTGTTCTATACAATAAAACAAAATAATAATACAATGTTATATATATATATATATATATATATATATATATATATATATATATTAATTACAAGAGCATTTATTTCAAAAGCCTAAAAATATAAATTATTAAAAAACTGTATTCAAAAAACTTATATTAACATTAAAAATTTGAATCCCACTCAACCAAATGTAAACATTCTTTGATCATTGAATTCAAGATTCCAGCTTTGCACAAATATAATTGTAATAATGGAATCCAATAATTTATAAACCGTTAATATAATTGTAATAATGGAATCCAATAATTTATAAACCGTTAATATATATACTGTTTATAATATGATATCCATGCATGGATATCATATTATTGGATCTATATATATGATATCCTCATTCGGGCACAGAAATGGATTTTATTATTACTGAACAATTTCTCCGGGAAGACTGGACGTAAAAAGTCGAAGAGATCTAAAGGGGGTTTGGGGTCCACTTTCCTACTTGCTCTGGATCTCCTGATAGGAAGCTACGTATGCTACTGTACTAGTGCTAAAACGGATCTATATATATATTAACGGTTTATAAATTATTGGATTCCATTATTACAATTATATTTGTGCAAAGCTGGAATTTTGAATTCACTCATAAAGGAATGTATGTTGAGTGAGATTCAAATTTTTAATATTAATACAAATTTAAGTTAAGATGAATAATGTATATTTTTAGACTTTTAAAATAAATGTTCTTGTCATCACTTAGTTCAGGCTAATAATTAAGTAATAATTTTTTGCAATTTTGTGTGGCAAGGACTGTGCTTCCCTGCCTCACTTGTTCACTTGTTCTTAAAGTGCTTATAAAAACAACAAAAATGCATTAGAATTTCTTAGAATTTCGTGTTGGTAGAAACAAAATGTTATAAGTCTAAGCATGATTAACACATGTTCCTTCCACACCATCCACATGAATGGGTTATGCTTTGTTGTTAATATACAACTATGAAAAATAATTCATAACATAAAAAGTAGAATTTTGTTTAAGTTATTATTCAAAATTTGATTTTGCATATTTTAAACCCAAATTTTCATTTGTGAAATATGTTTTAGTAATTTTGGAATGTAATTTGACATTTTTCAAATTTGATTTTAGTACTTTCAAGCTTAATTTTGAAACTCTAATTATGATCTATCTCGACTTATCTCTGAAGAGTATAAAAATTAAAAAAATGGGTATGAGTGTGAAATTAGAAATTATACTAAGTTCTTTCATATTATTAGATTATCAATATCCTCACATTCATTTAATTTTTTATTGCATATTTGATTTGTAGGATGGAAATTACTAAGCAACCTAGGGTTTCGTATGCGGGAAGATCTTGCGGGCATCCATAAAGTGTGTATCTGAGTTCCTCAATCATGATACCTGACAAATATTTGTCACTGAAAGGCGATGAAGAGCATAAAAGCTTCCAGGGTGAGGGCCGAAGGTATCGTGGTGCATTGGGATGAGTTTTGGATGTCGAAATCCTCAAGATTTCACCATCTTTCTGTGGCCTCGGTTGGAAGAGTGTTGGTGGGTTCTTTTTATCTTGTTTTTCTAAGATAGGGTAAGGTAGTGGTGGCATGTGTTCCAAAATGGTTTCATCCCTTGATCATGGGTAAGTGGAAAAATGGGGTCATGCTATTTGTATACGAGATGTATCTGTTGAACCTTATTGAGGCAAGCTTCGATGAAGAGGTGAGACATGGTGAGATCATTGTCGCGGATAAAGATGGCATGAGAAAAATGTGTCTAATGTCGTAAAAGCATAGGAAGGCTTGTATTTTTGAACATATATATCTTCCACTTCTCAGTTATTTGAACTTTGGAAGGCATATGAATCAAGGTATGATTATGGTCAGATAATGGCAGAGGAGGCACAAGTGAACTTTGATGTTATGAATGTTGTGCTTGGACTAGTAGGGTGACCACACATGGGTATTTCAAGGAAGGTATCCTTCCCTTACAACCTCGATCTACCAAAATCGGAGCAAACAAAAATGTAAAAACACATGATCCATTTCTTCCTAGATCATTGGGGAGTTTTGAAGATCCTTTTCAGAAGGTAGATTTCCATATTTTTGTAAAGACCCTTAGAGGAAACATAATCCAAATCTAGGTCTTTGGATTGGTCACGAGGCAGATTTAATGCAACTTATTGAGATTCAATTAGGGTTCTTGTAGCCATGCAATTCCTTCTTTGCAAAGGGAGATAATTGCAAGATTCTACTCAACTAAAGGATTATGGTATTGTTTGAAACTCTACAATCATCATGTTATTGCAACTGCAAGGGGGTGCCTAAGGATCTAAGTGTAGAAATTTTAATACAATTATGTATTGCCTATATTCTCTTGATCTAATAATTATATGCCACTGTTAAATACAAAATCCTTCTACTAAAATATTTGCGGAATTTTAATCGCCAATTGAAAACACATGAAGAAAGATCAATCACACATAACACATATGTTTTTACCGGGAAATCATAAAGCTAAAAACCCCACTATCATATAATATGTATATAACATGGATCATGAAACAATCTCATACAAAACTCTAATCCAAGAGCTCTCAGTACAATATACAATCGTCTCACACTGTCATACCAAAATTGGCAAATACATGCGCCAATTTACTGCCTCCTGACAGCCTGCCTCCATTGCGCAATCCCTACTGTTCACAATCCCTAAATGAATGAGATCATGCCTTGCCTTGACTGTGCAATCCTCATTGGCATCTCCAATGTGTGTGTGGTTGCATGAGTGCACCCACTAATGTCATAACAGATAGTCAAACTATCCCTTTCACCTATCTCTCAACTGGGTCTCCACTGGATCTGACATGCATGTAGTTAATAATAGTAAATCTTCAGTTGCATGTGAGATCAGTCTATGTGAATCAATTTAATATTTAATTCACTGATCTCTCACTAGTGTATCTTTAGTTACAACTAGAAAAACTGAGTTTAACTCACTTAATTGAGTTAAACTACTTTACAACTCACATAACTACACATCCAACTCTGTTACAACTTCAAATCACTCAGTTACAACTAAGTCCACTTGAATGTCCAACCAACCAACCTTAGAACTCGAAATTCCTTCAACTAACTGGTTTGCCACTTCAGTTCACTGAAATCAAGTGCTTCAAGAGAATAGATTAATATATATTGTCCAATTATTAATAAAAGATAATAATAATCAACACGCATTCTATTTTTAGACATGCGATCTATAAATAGACTTTGCACATGCATCTAAAAATAGAATCTCATCTATAAATAAAATTTGCTCAACCATCTATAAATAGACTCCCTCTATAAATAGAATTTGTTCAACATCCTAAAAATAGACATACACCTAAAAATAGCCTATGGGCCCCACCTAGTGTAGGTGCTTAATTTTCACTAGGATCGTCATCTTGTTGAATCTCAACACCAGGAACCCTGAAGGATTATCCTCCTACAAGGATGAAATGCAAGGTTAAAGGCCATAACCCACTAGATATGCCACAATTCAACCTTGGACCTTATATTGTTTAACAATAGCATCAAGTTCCTACCATGGAGGTAAACCTAAAATAGGTTAATAAACTCTTTTCTATTCTTCAATATAGGAAAATAATATGTATATTTAATAGTTTTTGGCCCAGATTTAATTCTTTGCATCAATGGATTTTTTCAAATTGGACCACCAACTATGACATATACATATGTTCAAAAGGCTTCATCATTTTCTCGTTCGGTATTAAAGGGGAACTAGAGAGAGTATTGAAAGAAGGGCCCTAGTTTTGGGGAAAAGCAGGGCTCTTCATTACCCTATGATTTCCACACTTTGATGCCGCAACAATGGTGGTCTCCAAAATTCCAATATGGGTAAGGCTGCCAAACCTTCCCCTCACTTTCTAGCACCACAAGGTCCTCAAGGAAATTGGAAACACTCTGGGGTCTTTCAAAATGATGGATATTGAGAAGACAAAGAAAGGATTATTTTCCTTTTCCAAAATCTGTGTGTAAATAGATATTAGTAAAGGGATACCTAATGAAATTCAGATGAAACATCACAATTTCTATTTGGACCCAACTACTAGATTATGAAAATATGACATTCATATGTTAACTTTTCTATCAAATTGGACATTTGCAGGACACATGCCCTTGGGGAAAAAAGAACTTAAAATCAAAAAAGGGGTTGGCACATAAAATAAAAGGGTGGAAGCCTCTTGATCCCTACCAAACAGAGGAAGAATAAGGGGAAACCAAAGATAATTCTCCTAACCAAGAAGAAGGGGGCATTTAGTTTCATAATGACAATTACCCACAAGAAAAATGGGGCAGATTTAGTAGCAATCTAGGAATTAGAATAACAACAATAGTGGCATACAAGGAGGATGGGGCGGTAGGAAAAAAGAGACTTCATGTCTCTGAAAGCCCCGATTTGGATAGAGAAAAACCATCATAGATAACCGTGATTTAAATGAATATGATACCAGTTGGCTCCAACTCATGGGAATGGAAACAGGTCCATAAAAAGAAAGGAAAGAAAGGGACAATAAGTAATTTTTACATTACTTAATCTCCCCCCTTGTGTTTTTATTTTTAGTTTTAGTTTTTTGTTTCGATTCAAGGCCATAAAGGCTACTTCTAATAAATTCTCATTAAAGGCTACATTCCTCGGAAAAAAATAATTGTTATTGTATAATTTGAAAGGATTTTACAAACTTACTATATAAATATTAAGGTAGTGATATAAATTTAAAAAGGTAACAAAATTAAATACATATTTAAAATCAACCACAAATATACATTGAAACTAAAATTCAATTAATAAATAGGAATGTTGAAAATGTTAACATATAGAATGAAAGCAAACTAGCTTGGACAATGGTAACTTATCTCTAAGAAGAGATGTAATTGTTAAGTGTCTTATTGAATTGTAATATAATTAAGCTCAAAGGACATTTTATCGTGAAGAAACAATAATAAACCACAAACATCCAAAACCCTAACCCTAGGAGATGAGCACCAAAGGCCTATGGGCCTCGATGGGGTAAGTTGGAACATCTTCCCAGGGTCATAACTTTGGGATATGATCTATGTTTGGTGCGCATGATATCCTATTAGAAATATTTATCTAAGGATAACAAATCCTGAATATCGACGGTAACTTATGAATGAGGTTGTCCTATTCCCCAAAAAACACCATTTATGGCCTCAAAGGACTCTGGAAGTGCACGACCTGAAAACTTCCAAAAATAGAAAACTCCCAAAATAGGAAATTGTATTGTGATCCAGTGGAATAGGTGGGTGTAAAACAATATCCACCTGGATTAGGTAGGCCATATACTATTTGTTTGACATGCATTTGTAATAATATTTGTGTGAGAGAGAACATTCTTAATATATGCATGTTTTTATTGTATATAATGGGGGGATGTCATGTCCACACTAAATTCAAATTTAATTTTGATATAATATTAATGGGATTGTGAAAGTACATAAAATAACTTTAAATCTATTTCTAGAGGTTAGATTAATTAATTAAACCATTGACTGAAGACTTGGAAATTCAAATCCAATCAAGTCCTTTAGAATTACAGGTTTTGTTATGATGAATTAGTAGTTGAGCCTCATGGGATGAGGTGCTTGGGATACATCTAAGAAATACTCATGATGATCCTACATCTCATTATATGTTTTTCAAGCTCATGATGAGATAGGTGGCCTACAACATATCCCCATGAACATGTAATGAAGAATGGGAACAAGATGGATAGATTAGACATTCATTGTGGCATTATGAATTGGGATATGGAGTGTACTAAGACTATTAATGGAATGAAGATGGTTTTAATGCATAACATTATTAGGAATTTTTATATCAAAAATTGATCATTCCCTCTAGGCAAAACTCACCATGGAATTATGGTGCCCATAAAGGTAAAGTCATTTGCATGTTCCCTTATGTATTGTCTTTCTCTCCTATTTTGTTGGATGCCTACCCTATGGGTTGAAATTCTTAGTTTTTTTGGATTCTCTCCCTAGTTGAGCTTCCCAAATTGGCACCTCCCCAATAGTTGGTTGACTTCATTGGCTTATAATTCTTCCCTCATTTGTTCCTCCTCCCTCTTAACCCATGAATCTATCACTTTTGTTTTCATGGACAATGCCAATACTAGCTATTAAGGGTGTTATTGATGTCATAGTCCTCCCATGAGTAGGGCTTAGCAAAATATTGAGTCCACAATGATATCCTTTCACATGCATACCCTGCCAAAAATCTATTGATCAGGTGCTCAGTGTTAAGCTCAAAAATGGAAGTGCTCGGAATTGATTGGAACCTGAACGACAATGAAGAGGCTGTCACGTGACCCCTTCCAAGGTCCAAATTTTAAATATGGTCAAAGTCTGAATTTCATCGTTCGAAATTCGATATATATATATATATATATATATATATATATATATATTATTTGGTGCAAAATTATTATACACAGGAGGAATGGCGGAGGTCAGGGTCGACCCCACGACCTCCCTCGGACCAACACAAAAACATACCATTAGACTGCTACGATGGTTATTAATTGTTAACGGTCGCAAAATATATTTATTTCCATACTATTGGACCAGCGAGCGGAGGAGGGGACCAACCCCCTCACAATAGAACCATACTCCATGACAGTGGGGCACTGCTTAACCAAAATGCGCATTTAGCACTAATATCAAGCTTATCCACTAATTAAACTCACACTTAAATTTAATTAATCCAGCTTAGTTTGGCAAGGGAGTCTACCATTTGTGACGGGACTCAAAAATTAGCGGCACTAACTAGAGTTCTCTCCAGTTTTGGGGGAGATTCCTAGAGAAAAATTCTATGAATCATAACTAGAGCAAATTTCGACCATTTTTAGCTCATAAAGAGTCCATCCTAGTAGATTTGGATGTTATGAGCATGTTGGAGCAAACTTCAGGAGTAGTAGAGGATTGTAAACAAAAAAAATTCCCATTTTGATCTAATACATAGGCTCAAGCCATAGAAGCTGGACCAAGGATATGTAGCCCAAGAGGGGTGAACTCCTTCATCAAAAAACCGTGTTAATGGATCATTTGATGGTTTTCTGTACATTTTATTTTTGATGTTCAACATTATGTTTTAATGTTATTATGCTCATGAATTTAACATAAAACTCAATAAATTTACCTGTTTAACACTCACAAACACCTCAAGAAACCTATGCACATGAATAAAAATATCAACAACTTATGTATTATTCTAAAGATGAAATTAGCACAAAAAAAATAACATTCAAATTTAGATCAAGGTGGTATCAAAGCAAAGGTTATTTGCTTGATTTGCTTTAGTTTTGTGAAAGTAGGGTTTTAATGGTTGCAAATTTATGGTGCTTACAAGGTTGAAGTTGCGGAGAGGAGAAGGGAAATTGTTGGTTGCTAGTCCTGAGGTTAGGACTAAAAGAAGGAGAGTCTCAAGGCTACCATATCCACCCAAATTTTCACTCCCAACTGCACTTGAATCACCTCAAGTTTTATCTCTAGCGGAGATTGAGGAGATATAAGTTGCATAAGAAGATGAGCTTGAATCCATAGCCATCCTGTAAGGCGTAGGAGAGACTGAAGGTCTTTCAAAATAGGAAGCATTTAAGAAGGATTTCTATGACCTAACTGAGAGGGTTAGGATCCTCTTTGAAGAGAGGAACACCAGGATGGTTGGAGATAATTCTAAGTCTCCACATGGAGAGGGAACCTCAGAAGACATAAAGGATGAAGAGAAGGATTCAAAGGGTAGTGGAGGAAATCCTCCTCCATCTCCACCATCTTCATCATCATCCTCATCATCACCATCAGTATCATCTTACACTTCCACCACAAAAACCACCCATACTCACTCAAAAACCCAAAAAGGAAAAACTCCCTTACTCAAATTGGACATTAAGTTTGAAATTCCCATGTACAATGGTGAGGTAAATGCAAAGAATTTTGAAAATTGGATTCATCAATTGGAGGTTTATTACAGAATTTAGAACCTACAAGAAGATGAAATAAATATCCAACTGGCTTCATTGAGGCAAGAAGGAGCAACACTAGTCTAGTTGGAAGAAAATACTAAAGAGGAAATGTGAATCCATGGTAAGATATCCATTTCTTGGGTTGAGTTTATTTATTCAATTAAAAGACATTTTTGTCCTTTATCTTACATGCAAAAATTCATTATGAGTTGGAAAAACTTTAGGCAGCTCAAGGGTCAAACAGTTCAAGAATATACCTAGGAGTATAGGAAAAGGGCTTTGTTGTTAGGAATAAACTTGAATTCCCAAGACACTCTATTGAAATACATTGGGGGTTTACATTACTATTTGAGACATACTATCCTTACGTTCAATCCAAGAAATTTATATGAGAATTGTGTGCAAGCCATGCACCTTGAAGCAAGGGGAAAGAACATTCAGGAAGAGGGTAGTAGGAAGAATCCATTCAAGGGTAAGGAGAAAGAGAGGGGAGGAAAATGGAAGGGAAATAAGAATTCTAGTGTTAAGAAAGAAGGGGAGAAAACTACATGCAAACATTTTTCCAAAGAGGGGAATGATGAAGCCCATTGTTGGAAACTACATCCCGAACTAAGGCCTAAGAAACCAAACAATGAGGGGAAACAAAAGATTACTACTACCACACAACATGATCTTTGATCCGACTCCGGTGGTCCATGGTCACAAAGGGAAAATAATCCATAGCAAGAATTAGTTCCTCAAATTTTCACAACAATACTCTAAATGAATAAACAAGGATAGAGTTATTCCATGTAAGGGTGATCTCAAACCATACAAATATTGATGGATTACTTGATAGTGGGTCACAAGCGAACTTAATCTCATAAGACTTGGTCAAAAACATTAACCTTTAAACTATACCTCATCATAAGACATATCCTTTGGGTTCGATAGTCAAGAATGAAAATTTACAGGTTATAAGGAAATGTATATTGAGGTTTTCCATTACTGCAAATTTTGTTGATGAAGTTGAGTTAGATGTGGTTCCACTTGACATTTCAGGAATTATCCTAGGAAGCCCATATTTGTATGAAAGTAAAGTGGTATTTTATCTCCATGAGAACAAATATCATTTTCTCAAGGATGGGGTGGAGTATATTTTGAGAGCACATCGCAAAAATATGAATATTTCTTTGGTTAATGCAGGGTAGATGAAGAGACTAGTTAATGAAAGTAAACATTTTGTGCTTCTCGTGATCGAGAAAAAGAATGATATGGAATATGAAAATTTTGAAGGTTGTGATGAAAAATTAAAATCTGATTTGTTTGATGTGGGAATTCAGCATGGCGAGATGTTTCACGAGCCAAATTAGTTACCTCCCTAGAGGGGAATTCAACATGAGATAAAATTACAACAAGATGTTCAACTTCCAAACATTGGCATGTATCACATGTCGATAATGGAGAACATGGAAATCAAGAATAAAATTCAAGAATTTTTAAACAAAGGTATCATACACGAATCTACTTCGCCATGTGGTTCACTGATCTTCTGGTGCCAAAGAAGTACGGGACTTGGTGCATGTGCATGGTTTTCCATGCACTGAATAAAATCCCAGTAAATAATTGCTATGCACTCCTAGGAATTTATGATTTTATTGATCAGTTAAGGTATGAAAAGTATTTCACTAAGTTAGACTTACGAAGTGGTTATCATCAAGTTATAATAGCTGAAGAGGACATTTTGAAACCCACATTTAAAACTAGACAAGGATTGTTTGAGTGGCTTGTTATGCCATTCAGTCTTACCAATGCTCCAACTATTTTCATGAGAGTTATGAATGATGTATTGAGAACGCTTATAGATGATTTCGTCATTTTTTATTTAGATGATATTTTGATATTCAGCAAATCAAGAGATGAACATGTCATGCATGTGAACAAATTACTTGATGTATTGAAAAAAGAACAGTTATTTTTAAAGATGTCGAAGTGTGATTTTGGCAAGACTTCTTTAGTGTATATGGGACACATTGTTGGAGGAGGTGAGCTGAAGATAGACCCCTATAAGGTTGAGTTCATTATGAATTGGCCCAAGCCCAATATAGTTATGGAGGTAAGAAGCTTTCTTGGTGAAACACGATATTGGAGGAAATTGATTGCTAATTTCTCTTCCATTACAGATCCGCTCCATGCATTGACAAGTGTCAAGAAAGTATTACATTGGGGAGATATGTAGCAAAAATAATTTGATGATTTAAAACAAAATATTAGTTCAACACCAGTATTGGCTCTTCCAGATCTTAAACAACCATTTGAGATTCAAACAGATGCTAGTGATTATGCCATGGGAGTAGTTCTCATGCATCATGGTAAGCCCATTTCGTTTCATTTTGAAATTTTTAATGGATTTGTGACTAACTATCCCACTTATGACAAAGATTTATATGCATTGGTATAAATTTTAAAGAAATGGAAACACTATTTGATGGGGAAAGATACCATTATCCATACCGACCATCAACCATTGCAATACTTACAGTCACAATCAAAATTTCAGAAATCAAGATACTTCAAATCGATGGGATTTCTACAAAAATTTCATTTGGTTATGAGGTATAAAAAGAGAATTTACAATAAGGTAGTTGATATGCTTTCTATGCCTATTGTAAATTCATCTATTGTACTCAAGCAAAATTCTTTTATGCATGTAAGTTACATTGAAAAATATGCAAATGATAATGACTTTCAATATGTGCATGCAAGATTGAGTTAAGGAAACCAAATTGAAGAGTTAGAATACCATGTACATAACATTTTTTTGTATCACTTGGGCAAGTTATGTATTCCATGGGGAGAAAGAAACAGTATCATAAGGGAGGAACACACTTCATTGATTTCTGGACATTTCGGTGTAGGCAAGATGATAGTGAATCTCCAAAGGTATTTTTATTGGCCACACATGTTTGATAGTGTATCTTATTTCATTAGTGTGTGCAATAAGCAAGCCCAACAATAGGAAACTAGGATTGTACACTCCACTTCCGGTACCTTCACGTCCATGGGAGAGTATCTTAATGTATTTTGTAGGAGGTCTTCCAATGTCAATGAAAGGTCATGATTACTTGTATGTAGTTGTAGATAGGTTTAGCAAAATGTGTATTTTGATGCCATGTAAAAGAAATTTACAGTTGAACAAACAACTCATCTTTTTCTTTCAAAATGTTTGGGTTCATATTGGTCTCCCTACTTCTATTGTAAGTGATCGAGATTCTTGATTTGTTGGGAATTGTTGGTCAAAATTGTGGGACATGATGGATACTAAGTTGAAGAAGAGTACACCTTTCATCTGCAAATAGTTGTTTAGACCAAGGTGGTTAATAGGAGAGACATTCATCTTCTTATAGGATATTGCAGCAAACATCCCCAGTTGTGCGATGAACAATTACATTAAATTCAACATCCATACAATAGGGCAATACATTCTTCCACAAACACATCACCATTTGAGGCATGTCTTGGCTACTTTCCAAGATCGCCATTGGAATTAATATTTGAGAAAGATGTTTCTATTTATGGTCATAGTGGCATAGATAAAGCAAATAATTTCATTGAGAAAATTCATTTGGTACATCACACAGTGCAAGAACAACTTGAAAAGAGTCAAAGAAGCTACAAGGCAAGGAACGATAAACAATGTGTTGATCATAAATTCAATGTTGGTGATGAAGTTTGGTTGTATATTAGCAAAGAGAGACTTCAAGGGGAAGGTAAAAATCTTAAGCCAATTTGTTATGGTCCTTTTAAAATTCTGGAAAATATTGGTAACAATGTATTTTAGCTAGATTTTCCTCCTTATATGAAAATATACTCTGTTGTTAATGTTGAGAATTTGAGATTGTTTGAGCCTCCATTGATTGATGATCAAGGAGAGCATGTTCAGTTGCCATCAATAGATTATTTCTCGCCATAATATCTTGATGAAATTCAACAAGATCTCATAATTGACAGAAGAACCAGAACTTCAAGGAGAGGGAATGTCGAATACCTTTGAGTGGGACTCAAGGGACAAAATACTTCTAAGGCCAAACAGATGGAGATTGAGAAGGTGAGGGAGTTGTACCCTCACACGTTGAACAATTGATAGTATATTTTGGGGTCCAATACGCTTCTAGTGGGGAGGAATGATCAGGTGCTTAGTGTTAAGCTCAAAAATGGAAGTGATCATAATCGATTGGAACCTGAATGACAATGAAATATTCACCACAAATCCAGCGTAATTTTTTTCATCAAAAACCAACTCCGTATGTGAAATCTATAGCCCGCTGTTCATTTTCCTAAACAACTAATTTTTTTGCAGAAGTGAAAAAATGGTGACATGGCAGCCTAGTCAACAAAAAAGGATATTATGGGAATATTCATTTATTTCACCCAATGACACTATGCCAAATTTCAATCTTGGTTGGTTGATGTGTGGTTGTTTTTTTGCATTCTCATTGGTTTGGGAGAGAACCAATGGCATGAGGACACGTGGCTAGCCCAGAGGCTGCCGCATGCCCCCTTCCAATGTCCAAATTTTAATTATGTTCAAAGTCTGAATTTCAACGTTCAAAGGTTGGCATATATATTATTTGTTGCAAAAATTTTATACACATGCAGAAGGGAAGAGGTCGGGGTCAACCCGTGACCTCCCTCACACCAACACAAAAACATATCGTTAAACCACTACGATGGTTCTTAATTGTTAATGATCGCAGCATATATTTAATTCCATACCATTGGACATATCGTTAAACCACTATGATGGTTCTTAATTGTTAATGATCGCAGCATATATTTAATTCCATACCATTGGACCAACAGGCAGAGGAGGGGGGCAGCCTCGCGAGCCAGTCCCCTCGCAATATAACCATACTCCATGACCGTGGCACAACGCTTAACCAAAATGTGTACTTTGCACTGATATCCGCTAATTAAAATCACACTTAAATTTAATTAATCCAGCTTAATTCGGTGGTGGAGTTGGTGGAGTCTGCCGTTTTCAGCAGGACTTCAAACTTAGCGGCACTAACTGGAGTTCTCTACATTTTTCAAGAACATTCCTAGGGAAAAATTGAATGAAGAATAACTGGAGCAAATTTCGACCATTTTTGGCTTAGAAAGAGTCTATCCTAGAAGATTTGGATGTCTTGAGCATGTTGGAGCAGGTTTCAGGAGCATTAGAGAATTGTAAACTGCACTTTTTCCCATTTTGAGATAATAGAGAGGCCCAAGCCATGGAAGATGGACCAAGGAGATGTAGCCCAGGAGGGGTGAACTCCTTCATCAAAAAACTGTGTTAATGGATCATTTGATGGTTTGTTGTACATTTTATTGCTATTGTTCAACATTATGTTTTAATGCTATTATGCTCATGAATTTAACATAAAACTCAATACATTTACCTATTTAACACTCATAAACACCTCAAGAAACCTATGCATATGAAACAAAGGATCAACAAATTATTTATAATTCTGAAGATGAAATTAGAACGGAAAAAATAACATTCAAATTTAGATCATCTAGGCCAAAATCAAAATAGAAAAGGTGGAGGCTTAAGTTGAGCATAATTGTGTCACGAATGAGGAAGTTGATGTCGAGTTTTTTCATGGATTCTAGACACAAGAAACACTGACACTAGAAACTCAAAGTATTACTGGAGCATAATCTCTACTGGTAGTTAAATTTTATCACAAGTAAGGTTCTTGTGGAGAGAAATTAAACTTACAATGAGATTTTACTATGCATGGTTGCTCTTTAGCTCTAGATTCAGCAAATGGACCATAGGTAGTTGCGATTACCAGGAGGATACTAGGGCTAGAGGAGGATGAGACTATTTTGACAATAGAGAATACCTTTCATGAAGAGAATACCACCCTCCTCCCTTGACATGATGAGGTTTCATGCTTTTTGGCTCCATTTTTTGAGTGGATATGCTATAGATAAAACTTCAACCGGTATAGGATATTCAAAAAATATCTCTTTTGTCTCAATTTAGCTTTAAGAAACTTGATTATCCATAATATATTTCAAACTTAGTGGATACAGTCTTTGATATACTATCATTAATCTAGTTTCCCAAGTGTCAAATTAGTAATAAATGACTTTGTATAATCTATTTCTATTTAATACAATCCTAATTTTCACCTAAAAAATAGCAACTAAACCACTCTTTATTAAAATATTTTATAGAAAATAAGAGATCAATTTTTTAATTAATAAATAATTAACTCCAATAAAAAATATCATTTATACTCAACTAGGTGTTAAACACTAACATAAGTTGTAGTATACATAGGATAAAGGCCTTGATCTATGTATAGGATTTCACGCATTCGATTCCTCTCTTAGGGTTGGATGGTGAGATATTTTGAGTTAGTACATGGTGGAGTGTGTTACGTGTCAGGATATATCCCTGGACATAGTTCTGAAAGGGACATGGGTTACTAGAGGAGCTCCAAGGCTATTCTGCCATTGGGATCTAGGTGTGATCCCCCATCACATCAGGGATTTGGAAAGTGATTAAATCAAATTTTTGTGATGGATCTAGTGCCTGAGCGCATACACACTTTCAAAGTTCCATCGGAGATCCGGGAAACCCTACTGACAGGATGGATTAACAGGGGAGCTAGAAGATTCCATGAGTTTCCATGGCAGACTAGCCAGACATGGGATTGTAGGAGGATCAAGACACTCAGGCAGGGGCTAATCAGAGGAGGTGGCATAGGCCGACCACTAGACAAAGCGTTGTATGTGTATGAGGAATTTCCACGGATATGTGGGGCACATAGGTCATAATGCAACAACACCTTAGTCACACCACCACTAGGACTTAGGGTTCCCCTAACCCTCTAGCCTCTACTCAATTTATAGGCTAAGTAGAGGAAGTTTCAGATCCATAAGAGGAGGATGAGATCCACTAATAGTGGGATTAGGGTTCCTTGATGAAAGGGAATTAGCTCCATGTTGTGAGGGGTAAGGCTCAAATAGGCTTCTAAAACTTAATTTTTCTTTTTACTTTTCAATGAGTAATGTGTGCGGTCTACAGTGGAAGACATAGCACAATTCTGCTTAGGTTTCAGTGGAAGAAACTGTGCATGTGTAGAAAATGAGTGGGAAAAGTGTGCAGGTCATACTAAATAGGTTAAAAGGCCATTTTACCCATAATCCATAATTTCTTCAAGGATTTTAGATGTTTGACTTGCAAGGGAGTGAATTGAAACATGATAATGGATGGCGAGAGATCCATTTCAATTGTCAATTTTCATGGTGACAAAATGACATGTAACAAATTGCCCCCTAAAGTGCGAAATCTGAAATATCATTAAAAGATTGAAGCACTTTATAATGCCATAGATTAGATTGGAGAAAATGGTTGAAAATTACAACACACATTCAATAATTACAATGCAAATATATATAACCATTGCTACATATAATTAAATCTAACTATTAAATTACCATATTTTAATTAAACCACCCTCTATTAAAATATTCTATAAAAAATAAAATATTATTTTTTAATTAATAATTAAAATGCTCTGATTCAAAGTTAATGTTTATACTCAACTCATGGTTAAACACTAACATAAATTCTACATTCATATCAATAACACTACTTATTTTCCCTTAATATATATTAATATTTATAAAATTTAAATGCAAAAAATTAAAACTCTTAAATGCATCAACTTATATGATAATAAAATAAAACGTTAAACATTAAATAACATATAAGTAAACCTAACTATTAAATAGGCATATTTTAACCAAGATCCTTGCAATCATTCCATTATAATATTGAATAAAACTTGTGTTTTGAATTCACCCTCATGGTAAATTCAACAATTTTATTTGTTGATTGGTCAAGAATAAAATCCAAATGAATTTTCAATACAAATTTAAAAATTTATATGCAATGAATTATGGAATCAATTGATGATATGTCTAAAATTGAATGAATGAAAACATGCATTTGTTAGGCATCCTTCAAAGTCTTAAGGTGATCGTATTTGGGATTCTTACTATTGTATTTGAGAACAAACGTGTAGAGTGTTTAAGAGAATTCTTATGTATTCCCTTAGTGAATTAGTATCCCTATTGAATGATAAAAAAATTGAAAGTTGTAGGACCATCTAACATATTATATGTAGTTTTGTTACACATTTTAATACCACCTCTTCAGGAAGGTAATTAACTCATATCATTGTATATCATTGTTTTTTTCATTTGGATAGACTTAGTTTAATGCATTAAATTTGTTTTGTTTAAGATGTGTATATCTCAAGAGGAATTTTATATCTCTAACACCTAGTAACTAGTTTAATCACAAACTAGGTAGAAACAAGTGTTAACTTAGGAAAAAAATCAATCATCTTAAATGAAGGTCAACTAAGCTATGAATCTATAGTCTAAGCAAGTGGGAAGCACCCTGACTATAAGATGAATCACCCAAGTAAGTGGGAATTTACATAGCTATGAGAAATTTGACCTTGGAGGTGCATACAACCTAAGGAAAATGATAAAACACAAGTCAACGAAACCAAATGGCAACCTAGAGGGAGTGAGAAACCTATGGAGGAGTGAAGATATAGCCAATAAACATTTAGGGAGTGAAAGTGACGTGTAGGTGAGATAAATACTCCAACAACAATAAAAGACCAATTTAAAACTTCCTGAACATTTACAAAAAACAAGTTTTAATATCCATTAATCTTATAATTTGAATGGAATTAGATGGTGGACATTCTTAAGCTATTGGTGTACTTCACTTGGACAGAAAAAAATAATTCTTGCACCATAATATAACTAGGCATGAATTTAAAAGGAAAAAGATTAGCTCCAACATCTATGAAAATGTTATGAATCTTGTTCCTTTAAAATTATAAAAAACCAAAAATTGTAGTCCACTTCGAGTGGGAAACATCTTTTACAATGAATACAATGTACAAGACAAGATTTTATGATCCTAAGACTAATGTTTGTGTTTGTGTGTGTGACAAAGGGTACAATTATAATAAATGAGACAATGAAAGTTTCTAGCTGACCTCCTAATATAAAAATTAATGTAAGAAATAATTCTTATTAGGGCCTTAATATAGGGCCCAAGGGACATAACATATACCCCCTCTTTTAAAACATATTTCCCCTCAAAACTTATAGTTGAGGGTGTTTCTTCATGAATTGTTCATTTTCTCAAGTAGTTTCTTCTAGAGCCATTCTCTTCCACTTGATCAAGTACTCCATAATGGTTCTATTTAAAAGATATATAGAACATTGGTCCATAACCTTTATTAGTTCAAGAATCAACTCCCCTTATTCATCTAATTGTGGAAGTTCTATTTTCAGGGACATAGTTTGTCCCACAATATTTTTTAGGCAAGATACATGAAAAACCTTATGAATGCAAGAAGAAGTAAAATCAAACTCATATGCCACTTTTAAAACCCTATGAATAATCTTGTAGGGTCCATAATGTTTTGGAGCTAATTTTTTATTCTTATTTTTCTTGAGTGTATATAGATTATAAGGGTTAAGTCTTATAAATACCCAATCACCCTCCTCAAGTTGTCTTTCACTTCAATGTTGATATGCTTGTCACTTCATCATCCTTTTTACTATTTGAAGGTTATCCTTAAAAGTTGTCAAATTTTCTTTAGTCTTCTCTATATGTGACTACATTTCTTTTACTTTGGACTTATCGTCTAAAAGTTATGAGATGCTAAGAGCTGGATATCCATAAAGAGCATCAAATGGGGCCACTTTAGTAGAAGTATGATAGGTAGTATCATACCACGATTCTATGAAAGGAAGCCACTTTATCTATTGAGATTGCTTGTCTGAAGAAAAACATTGTATGTAACCCTATAAACATTTTTAACTATTTTTACTTGACCATATGTTTTTGGATGATATGTTTAACTCATATCTAGTGTTGTTCCACTCATATTCCATAATTATTTCCTAAAATTACATGTGAATTTTGGATCTTTTTCTCTTACTATTACCTTCGGAATACCATGAATTCCATGAATTTACTCCATGAACACTTATGGGACTTGGTTTCCTACGTATATATTTTTAATTCCATTGTTTTTTATATTTCATGAGACTATCAACAACCAAAAAAATAGAATATTTAACTTCATATTTTGGTAACCTTCTAATATATGTTGAGATTCAACAATATGATGATCCTAGTGAAAATTAAGCACCTACATTAGGTGGGGCCCGCAAGCTATTTTTAGGTGTATGTCTATTTTTAGAATGGTGAGCATATTTTATTTATAGCGGGAGTCTATTTATAGATGGTTGAGAAAATTATATTTATATATGAGATTATATTTTTAGATGCATGAGTGAAGTCTATTTATAGATCATATGTCTAAAAATATATCAGATGTCAATTATTATTAGCCCTTAATAATAATTAGACAACAAATAATAATCTATTATCTTGAAGCACTTTATTTCAGCTAACTAATGTGGCAAACTAGTTGACTGAAGGAATTGCGAGTTCTAAGATTGGTTGGTGGGACATGCATAGTGGACTTCGTTGTAACTGGGTGATACAAAGTTGTAACAAAGTTGGATGTGTAGTTATGTGAGTTGTTATTTAGTTTAACTAAGTTAAGTGAGTTAAACTCAGTTGTGCTAGTTGTAACTAGTTGTAACTAAAGATACACTAGTGAGAGATCATTGAATTAATTATTTAATTAATTCACAAGCAGTGTTCTCACATGCAACTAAAGAAATACTACTGTTAACTACATGCATGTCAGATCCAGTGGAGACCCAGTTGAGAGATAGGTGAAAGGGTCTGTTTGACTATCAGTTGTGACTATAGTGGTGCATTAAATGCAACTACACACACATTGGAGATGCCAATGAGGATTGCGTAGTCAAGGCAAGGAAGATCCAATTCATTCAGGGATCTTCATCAGCAGGGATTTCGCAGTGGAGGCGTTGTCAGGAGGCAATAAACTGGTGCATGTGTGAGCCAATTTTTGTATGACAGTGTGAGACGATTGTATATTGTACTGAGAGCTCTTGGAGTAGATTTTTGTCTGAGATTATTTCATGATCCATGATATACATAATATATGATAGTGGGGTTTTTATCTTTATGCTTTCCCTGTAAAAACTTATAAGTTATGTGTGATTGATTTTTCTTCATGTGTTTGCAATTGGTGATTAAATTTCCGCAAATATTTATGTAGAAGGATTATGTATTTAATAGTGGATATAATTGTTAGATTAGGAGAATCTAGTAATACATAATTGTATCAAAATTAATGCTTGGTATCAGAGCAGTGTTAATATTTGCTACATGGTGTCGACGCAAAGAAGATTGCAATATTGAAGCAGTAGCTGAGTTTTTGTTGGTGGAAACAATTCGAATTTACTGCAAGAGTTTTTAGGTGCGACAGTTGAGTAAACATCGAAATGGATTTCAATGGTTTGTGGTTAGAGTATGCACTCGAGGGAAGCTCGAACAACATTGCATGGAAGGATAGGATGAAGGAATTTCTTGAAGATAATGGCTTGAAGGAATTCATCAACAATGATGTTCCTAAGACCGCTTCGACGCATGTTGCATTACTTGACGCATGGCAAAAGAAAGTAGTGAAGACGAGAAGGATTCTGTTAGAGAGTGTGAGAGACCATATTGTCTCAAGCCTTCATGGGAAAGCCACTCCATTTTCAATGTGGAAGACTTTGACAGACTGTTATGAAACCAACTCCAAAAATAGAAGAAAAGAGAGATCAACGCATCAGCCACTTCGAGGGGACAGCCTCCAATACATTACATAAATGAACAATTATTTGATTATACAAATGAAAAAAACCTACTTCTATATATAGGATTCCATGGGGCCACAATACAATCCTAGCCGACCTAACAATAATAATGTAAGGGCACAATAATAACAATATTGGGGTTACAGGGGTACAATAATAATAATAAGGGGGCTACACTAATAACAATAAGGGAATAAAATAGTAATATAGGGACCTAACATGCCCCTCTCCTTCAAAGAAGTGTTGTCCTCAACGCTTGAGTAGCTCTGGGTGCTTCTGTATAAAATTCTCATCCTCCCATGTAGAATCTTCAGTGGGTAAGTTCTTCCACTTGATGAGATACTCTGAAATTGATCGATTCCGTAGTTGTCAAGTTCTTGTTTCTGTGACCGCTTCAGGTTCCAATATGATTTTTCCTTCCTCATTAAGTTCTGGAAATATTGTTTGAACTGGAATATTTTCACCTATAACCTTCTTTAAGCATGAAACATGGAAAACTGGATGTACTCGCGAAGAAGCAGGAAGCTCCAATTTGTATACCATAGTACCAATATTTTGCAACACCTTGTAAGGACCATAGTACTTTGGCGATAATTTATTATCCTTCTTAGCTTGCTTGAGGGACATTTGTTTGTATGGTTGTAGCCATAAAAATACCCAGTCTCCTACATCAAAACTTCTCTCGTTGTGATGTTAATTTGTCTGTTGTTTCATTCGATTTTCTACCAAATTTAGGTTATCCTTTAAGAGTTGGAGAACTTCTTGTTGATGCTCGATGTGATCTTCCAATGCTTGAACCTTATAATTTTCTCTTAAAGTTGATGTGATGGATAGTGGATGATATCCATAAAGTTCCATAAATGGGGTCATTTTTGCTACAATATGGAAGGAAGTGTTATACCACCATTTAGCGAGAGGTAACAACTTGACCCATTGTGTTTGTTTATCAGATAAAAAACAACAAAGATATCCTTCCAAACATTTATTCGCTATCTTAGTTTGACCATCAGATTGAGGATGATAAGATGAGATATGAGTTAGTTGAGTACCCAAACAAAAAAATAACTCCGTCCAAAAATTTCCAGTAAAAATGGGATCTCTGTCGCTCACAATAATCTTTGGGTTTCCATGTAGTTTTTGAATTATATCCATAAATGTAGTAGCAATTGTACTTTCTTTAAATGGATGAGATAATGCATAAAAATGTGCATACTTGGTAATTCTATCAACTACCATCATGATGACACTCTTTCCTTTGGACTTAGGTAAATCTATGATAAAATCCATTAAAATCTTCTCCCAACGCTGACTTGGAATGGATAAAGGCTATAGAATACTTGGGGTCTTAATTGTCTCAAATTTATTTTTCTAACAAACCAAACATTCCACCACAAACTTTTGAATATCAGATTTAAGGCCAACCCAAAAAAAATATTTCTTCACCCTGTGGTAAGTTTTTAAAAATCCCGAGTGTCCTCCTTAAGGAGAAGTGTGCAATTCCAAAAGAATCTTTTTTTTTTTACTTGGGAATTCTTACAAAGATATAAGCGATATTTGTACCATAAGGAATTATTTTACCAACTAAATGTATCAGATGTACTAGGATCTTGTTGCAACTTTTGAATGGGTGTCCACACTCCTTCGTCCTTCTTCCATTCATCCCTTGCTTCGGTTATCCAATCTGGTTGGATAATAGAAATGGCACAAAGAAATTCTTCCACCTATTCATTCTTTCTTGAGAGTGCATCTACAAAAACATTTAGCTTCCCTTTTTTGTAGATTATTTCAAAGTCATAACCCAACATCTTTATCACCCATTTTCACTGCTCTTCTGAAGATAGTATTTATTCCAAAAGACTATCATGATCAGTTTTGACCTTGAAGTGTCTTCCCATTAGGTAAGGTCACCATTTCTTTAGTGCATTTAGTATTGCTAAAATTTCCTTCTCATAAATATATTTTTGTAAATACTTTCCTTTGATTGGACGACTTTCAAAAGAAATGGGTCTTCCTTCTTGCATTAAAACAACACCAATTCCATTTCCTGAGGCATCACATTCCATAATAAAGGTTTTTGTGAAGTCTGGCGTAGCTAAGACCAGTGCTATGAAAATTTCCTCTTTAATATGTTCAAAGGCCTTAGTTTCTTCAGGAATCCATGAAAATGCATCTTTCTTCAACAATGTTGTTAGAGGTGCTGCTATTCTCCCATAATTATTAACAAACTTGCGATAATACCCTGTTAACCCAAGAAATCCTCGCAATTGCTTTATGGTTGTGGGAATTTCCATTCCTTAATGGGTTTAATTTTGTTAGGGTCTACCTTAACACCCTCATGAGATACAATATGACCCAGATATTCCACCTCTTGTACTCCAAAGAAATATTTGGATGTTTTTTCATATAATTATTTCTCCTGCAATAGTTTGAGCACCCTGTCAACATGTTGAACATGATCCTTCCAAGACCTGTTGTAGATTAGTATATCATCAAAAAATGCTAGCATAAATTTTCTAAGGAAGGGTTTGAAAATGGAATTCATCAACCCTTGAAATGTAGAAGGTGCATTGGTAAGGTGAAAAGGCATGACCAAATATTCATAATGCCCTTCATGAGTTTGAAATGTTGTTTTCGGAATATCTTCAGTCTTCATTCTAATTTGATGATATCCTAAATGAAGATCCAACTTGTTAAAATAAATTTCTCCATGTAATTCTTCCAATAATTCATCAATCACAGGAATGGGAAATTTATCTTTAATGGTGAGCTTATTGAGCTCCCTATAATCTGGACACCTTATCACCAATTCTAATCTATCTTATATTACTCCTCCCCCCCCTTACTGTGTCTTCTCTCCTCTCATCTCCCCTTTCTCGACTCTTCATTTATTTTATTTCACTTGATTTCATTTCACTCTTAGACCCTCAATTTGATAATTTCGTTTTAGGCATTTTCCCTCCTTAATTTAAAATTTATTAATCCTTAATTTCAAAAATTTTAAAAATCTTTTTAATCTTATACAAATTTTATTAATTTGATACAAAAAAATTTACCATGTGAAATAAAAAAAGGTTCCTTTTAACCTTTGTTACGCTCAATCTCATCTCTTTAATTAAATATATTTACTAGAATTCTCTAATTTGATATCCCTCTTCCCTTTCCATTTTCTTTTCTTTTATTATTTTATTATTTTATGTAATCATCAATTGAATACCACTCCCCCTTATTCTTCATTCATCTATTATTATCATCCAAATATTCTAATTAATATTAATTTTATTCTAATTTCAAATTAAATGATTCAATATTTAAATTAAATAATTTCAATATTTTAAAATCAATAATTTGATCTCCCTAACGGTTGATTGTCAATTATTAACGAATCTAATATTAAATTTATAATTTCTATTTCCAAATTAGTTTCAAAACTTTGACTCATTTTTATTCTAATTAAATAATTCAATATTTTAAATTCAATTATTTAATCTCCCTAACGGTTAATTATAAATTATTAATGAATCTGATATTAAATTTATAATTCTCTATTTCCAAATTAGTTTCAATCCTTTGACTCATTTAATGCTCTTAGTCCCTCTTAATCTAACGACTAATTTCTTACTCCCTATAAATTTGTGGTCCAACACTCTTCTCATCTTATGTTTTGGATTCCTGCCCCTGAAGATGGGTGAAGTGTTTACTTGAAACGTGGGTTCAACAAGAAATACACACAGTTCTCGAGAAGCTCTCAACATTCTTATGTTTATGACTATGGAAATGTCCGTTCTCTAATTTAATTGTATTTTATGTATTTATTAATTTTTTAATGAATATATTATACTATTATTTGGATAGGAGATTTAATTATAATATAGGTAATATTTTTCATTATGAAGAGGATTAAAAGTTTGTTTGTTTATTTGTTATTTTTTCCTAAAGCTTGGCAATTATATTATCATTAAAAAGTAGTACATATTCTTCTTTTTCTTAGTATTGGTTTTCCATTAGGGAGGTTAGATTAATAATAGAGGTTTAATGTCTTTATATTGTATATTTAAAATAAAATAGGTCTATCATTTTGACATTAATTATATTATAGAAATAATAAGAGTTTATATTATGTATAGTCCTATTGTAACTTAAAGAGAAAGCAACCATCTATTTGATAGTGTCTAATCAAAACATAGGGTTGTGGGCCAAAATAATGAGATGGAGAGTCCACCTATACGAGAGGGGAAATATCTACATTGATGCATGGAGGGAAAATATCCTTCTAACCAGATTAGTGAATTGAATTTCTAATTTGTGCACCTTATCCATAACACCATTGATACATAATAAAACCTCCATTTGTGTCTCTAAGAAATACACTAGAACATGTCCTAAGAGAGTTTTTATGTGCCAATGTAACTCTATAGATTGCATATAGCAGGTTTTCCTATATATGGTGTTTCCCATATTTGGTATCAAATTACTAACTTCCCCTTAAATGTGGTGGTCTAGAATAAAGAGGCAATTAAAGCACACTTCATTCTCGGTAGTAGAGATAATGTTTTGGATTTGTATAGGATTATTATCATTACACATATTCATGGATTTCTTGGCTTCCATCTAAGCTTTGGGATGTATAGCAAGTCAACCCTTTCTAGTTCCCCTGTTTCTTGATTGAGCTCTTCAACAAGCCATAATGAAAGGAGAGTGAAACATAATAGTTTTGATCTCAAGAGAAATGAGGACAAGGTTCCTTCCTCATCAAAGACCCCACCCACATACATGTTAGTTTTCAATGGGTGGTATTGTTCTTTTCTTAAGATAATTACATTACATCATTTACACATTGAATTCACCCCACGACATTATAATATCATTACATCGTATGCAATTATGTAGAAAGAACAATATCATCAGAAATGCAGCATAACAGTAATAGGAACATTAGAAAAAAATCATGCACACAAAGAGACACCAAAATTTGGTCGGAGATATTGAAAAATGCATAACTAGCTTCGGCCTTCATAAATATGAAAAATTATAAATACATAAAAAAAATGTGATTGCAATCACATTTTTTCATGTATTTCTTATTTTTCGTGTAGTAGGGTCCATCATAAATAGACAACATGGGTACTCCTTGGAAGAGAAATTAGATTTTTCATCCAACGAGTACTACTGCTCAAAATGTGAGTAAAACCTTAGGGAGATAAGTTTAAAAAATAGTTTTCATATTTTATTATTTTTTAATCCTTTTACTTTTTTACTCCAAAAATGGTGAATCATCCCCCATGGTTGACATCATCATCTTGAATCCTATTGGTTCTTATAAATTTTATTTTGGTTATACATTTTTCTTAGGAGGCCCATTTTAGACCCAAAAATTTCCCTAATGAGGATGAAGAAGACTTGGTTTTTAGTTTTTTCTCTCTCACATGTGTGAAGGAAGGCTAGGGTTTCTGCAATAGATCTAGGGTTTCTCTCTACAAGTTATATATTGGAGGAGAGAAGGCGAGAAGGTTAAGTGAAGGTAACAAGATGCCATCCTCAAGCTCTAGAAGTAATAGAAAATAAAGTGAAGGCATTAGGAAGTCCTGGGAGGCTAAATGAAGCTCATGCATGTGGCAACAACAATTGCAGGAGGGCCAAAAATTTCAAGTCTGCAGTGGAGGCCAAAATTCTGTAATGGGGGGTTGAAGTTGTGCTACTGGAAGAGATTTGACTTGGTTTAACTTGGACAAGGAGAGCACATATCCAAAAAGGTTGGACTTGGTCTTGGTTTATAGGTCTATAAATTCATCAATTGAAGGATCTATAAGGAAGAGAATATATTTATGGGTTTTCCTCTCAAGAGGAGACGTTTTGGCCCTAGCTTGCAACCTATATTCTATGTTTCTTTTCTTATTTTTTTGGGTAGTTGTTTGATGATATACAAACATAATAATAACTAAATAAGTTAATAAATAAGAAAATAAAAAATACTTCACAGGAAATTAACATATAAAGAGAAACGGCTCTAATCATTTCCCTTAAGAGTTCTCAACATGGAATCTGAGATAAGGTTTGCTAAGGGCATCATGAAGATATCTACTACGTTGAAGAAGTTTTTCAAGAAGTGTTCAAAGGTAGCAAGCCACCTCAAGGAAGGTACCAAATAAGTATATAATCTCCTATTTACTCCAAAGAAGGAAGTGAAAAAAAAAAAGACGAGTGTTGTCTTGAGGGGTCCTGACCTAGGTTCGGATTTAAGGTTTGCCAACAAAACCCTATACTATTGGCCCTTTCGGCAATGACCTAATTTCGCAAGCCAAATTCTCACCCGAAGTAGTATGGGTGGGTGTTGGAACTAGGTTTCCGCACCATGGGAGAGAGTGGGTAATTAAGGCAGATCTTGTTGAGTTCTATTAGGTTCACACAGAAAAAATCCTTTTATCGAGCCCTTAACAGTATAACCAGCATGTAAACATAAACAAAGCTACTATTATTAAGTAGATCTTATCAACGCCTTTGCATCCACGTGTGCATCAGAAATTATCATCACATAATAACATAATCGCAGCTAATTGATATATCATAGACACAATCGCAACTCATCCAAATAACGCAAAGGTACTTTAGTAGTGAATACAACCAATTCAGAATACATAACAGATTTCATGTTCATTAGCGTCCAAAACCAAGTTACAAACCCAAGCCACAACCCGCGCACACAGCCAGTAGGGTCCGCACACAGGAGGACAGAGGATCTCCACGCACAGAGCCAGTAGGATTCCTTACCCAAAACTACCCAAAAAATATCTCAATAGTTCGTACATAGCATCAATATTACTTACTTACCCTTAGACTCCAACTATCCATCTATTTATATCATCATATCTTGCACTATCCTATGGTCTGCAAACTGTGGTTTGCAGACTCTAGGTCTACCCTTTGACCCATTACAATACATTGGGTACTTTGACCTACCCCAAAGCCCCTCTACTAGACTAAGTACTACAAAAATATATCAAAAAAGAAGCTAAAATATCTATCAAAACATAGCTAGGGGACCCCGTTCCAACTACGAGGGACTATTCTCAGTAGTCACATTTCAAGAAGAGAGAATTTGGGTGATCAATCATGGAGCATCAAGGAATATAACTGGTCATCACAAGAAACTAAAGTCTCTATCAAAAAGAAAGTTTTCTTACTCCATAGAACTTGGAGATAATAAGATCTATCATGTGTGCATAATTGGATCAACCTCAATAAAGCTAGAAAATGGAGGAAATATTCATCTCAACAACATCCTATTTGTTCTAGTTTTTCATAAGAACTTACTCTCAATTTCAAGTTTATAAGATAAAGGTGATAGAGTAGCTTTCATTTATAGAAAATTTGTAGCATGGGGTAAAAACTCAAACATATAAATTGATAGATTAATTGGGATTCTTGAAGGAAGACTTAATCTCCTCTTGCTCATTCTTTAGTTGACATTGAAATCAACCCATGTGAAATTTTGCATAGAAGATTCAGTCATCTTTATTTAATAATCCTTCCAACCCTAAACACAATAGTAGATGGAATCCTTGAATAGAAAGAATATAACGAAGGAGTATGCAAGGGTGTTGCATTGGGTAAGAACACCAAGAGACCATTTGGAAGTAGTGCTTCACAATCAAAATAAATCTTAGATCTTATTCATTTCAATGTTTGTGGTCCCATAACTCCTAAATCACATCGAAGTCATCTATATTATGTCACATTTATAGATTATCATTCAAGTAAAACTTGGGTTTACTTAATGAAATCCAAGGATGAATTATTTATCAAATTTCAAGAACTCAAAGCTAAAGTAGAGAACCTTACAATAATAATAATAAAAATATTTGATCTGATAATGGAGGAAAATATACATCTAAGGAAATCATTGTTTTCTATAAGGAGTATGGGATTAAGAGGGAGATGATACTCCCATATAATCCTAAACAAAATGGCGCTAAAAAATCAATGATACATGATCAAGATCTACCAAAATATTTGTGGGGTGAATCTAAAAATACAAATGTATACATACAAAATTGAAGTCCCCACTGGTCTCTAGATAATAAAACTCTGGAAGAAGTGTTCATTGGGAAGAAACCTACCATGGATTATCTCCGATTTTCGGTTGTCTTGTCTACGTTCATATACCTAAAGACAAGAGAAATAAGCTAGATCCATCAGGAATGAAGGGAACATTTGTGGGATACAACAATTATTCTAAGGCATATAAGATCTACATATATGAAGTACATCGGATAGAAGTCAAACAAGATGTGATATTTGACAAAATTATTTCCCTATAGACTCTTATGATGAATAACTTCTTGTATTCAAAGAATAAGTTACTAAGGAGGACGAGGAATAAAATCATGAAGTTGAAGGTTCCTTTGAACCTATACATTTGTAAATATCCCAAAATCTAGAAAAATACCTAATTGGTTGAAGTCTACACTTTTATATGAAAAATTTCATGGATCAGCTCAAGGTACATTCAGGGAAAGAAAGAAGCCCGAACGATATTCTGGGTATGCAGCCTAGATGAAAAAAATAATAAAATCAAATCCATCCACTTTTTAAGAAGTTATTACTCACCAAGAATGGAAGGATGCCATGAATGAATAATATCAATATATAATGAAGAATGGAGTTTGGGAGATCGTACCTAGGCGTGAAGAAAAATTTGTGGTAACTTCCAATTGTATCTACAAGAAAAAACATGTGGTAGATGGAAGCATTGATAAATATAAGGCAATATTTGTGGCTAGGGGTTTCTCTCAACAAGAAGGAATCGACTATGAAGAAATATTTTCTCCAACAACAAGGTATATTACTATTCATTTGCTGGTCCATTTGGAAAGATTAATCAGATGGAACATCCACCAAATGGATGTCAATACCGCATTCCTAAATGGCACAATTGATGAGGAATTCTATATAGAAAAACCCTTGGGATTAGAAGTTAAAGGAAAAAAGGCATATGTTTTCATATTAAATAAGGCATTATATGGCCACAAGTAAGCACCAAGGGCATGGTATGATAGGATGGATACATACCTGCATATATTAGGCTTCAAAAAAAAAATTGTTGATCCAAACCTCTATATTAAGGTTGTGAATGGAGAGTCAGTAATCATTATTTTTTATGTGGATGATCTTCTCTTGACATGCATGGAAGGTTGAATTGAAGAATGTAAGAGGAAACTAGCAACAAAATTTGGCATGAAGGATTTGGGGATGATGCACTACTATTTGGGACTTGAAGTGTGGTAAGGAACTGATGAGATCTATCTAGGTAAAGGGAATTATGTGATAATTATGTTAAATAATTTTGAAATGATGGATTGTAAACCATTGACAACCCCGATGATCACAAACTTTAAGAGACTACGGAGTTCTGAATCGAGCCATGTGGATCCTTCCAAGTATAGACAATTGATTGGCTCACTGATGTACTTGGTTAATACGGGACCAAACTTATGTTTTGCAGTAAATGTTCTAATTGAGTTCCAAGTCAATTTGAAGCATGATCATTTGATCACAGCAAAACATATACTGAGATATTTTCAAGGAACTATCCACTATTACTTGAAATATGATAGGAGGAATGATTTCCACTTGATTCAATATATAGATTCCAACTGGAGGGAAGTGAGAAGGATGGAAGAAGCCTATGGGAGGATGTTTCAATTTTGGATCCTCCGTGATCTCATCGATGAGCATAAAGAAATACATAATTGATTTGAGTAGTGTTGAGGCTGAGTATATTGTAGCATGTGAACTAAGAAAATAAGTGGTCTAGTTGAGGATGTTGTTATCCGACATGTTCAAAGGACCGATGGACCCTACAATGATACATTGTGGTAACAACAGTTGTATATGATTTTCTAAAGACCCAATATTTCATGGAATGAAAACTAACATCAACAACAAGAATCACTATATTCGGAAGCTAGTACAAGATGGTGTGTTGAAACTACAATATAATATCTCTACCAATGAGCATGTAGTTGACATATTGAAAAAAATATATTCCTAATAAGAAGCTTGTATATTTGAGAGACAGGGTTGGTTTGGTTGATGTATCTTCCAATGTTGAGAGGGAGATATAGGCACATCATTCTTGTCTTCACTTGGGAAGACATAATGGAGGATTGGGTAAGCATCTGGCATCCGATACTCTTTTAGGATGAAGTAGGGAATCTAAGATAAGATTAGTTGTGGACTGATATTATTTGAGGACTAGATATATAAGATTATAATAATCCAAGGAAGTACATACTCTGTGAACACCTGGGTGGAATATGTACCTTGAGAGACAATGATTATGGTGTCTATAAATCATTAGTCTCGTCATTGTTGTGATTTGAAGTTGTGGAGAGATAAATTTGTTATTCAAGGCCTCACTATATGTCAATTTTGGTTGATATGATGTTATATAGATAGGTTACCAATCTGACTCTTCTTATGAGATATCTTTATCTTGAGAATTTCCATGTACCATTTACGAATACCTCCCTAGTTAAGAGGGAGTGTTGAAAAATGTGTAACTTTCAGTCTTCACAAATATGAAATGTACTTTTGATCCTTGTATATATTGTAAAATGAAAGAAAAATTATTATAATAACTTTTGGAGCATGGTTTTCATGCTCAAGGTCTTTTATTTTATAGTTCAAGAAACCATTGAGTGCTTCTAGGGCTTTTCCTAGTTCAAGAAGTCAAAAGAGCCATTCTCATAAGTTGAAGAACCCTTTGGGCACATTGTAACTTGTAAGGAAAATTATTTTTGTCCATAAAAGTGTCAAAATACCCTCTAATATCAAGTCGGCCTGGCATCTAGCAAATCGACCTAATTTGAGGAGCCACGTCCACCTTTGAGAATCCCATTTAAAGGAGGAAACTTGACCTCCTTGAATAAAATTCATCACTCACTCATCCAAGTGAAGGAGGAATACGAAGAAGGAAGAGGACAAAGAATACTTGGTTTTTGGCTTTTTCTCTCTCACATGTGTGAAGGAAGGCTAAGGTTTCTGCAACAAATCTAGGGTTTTCCTCTAAGAGTTTGATCTTGAAGGAGAGAATGCAAGAAGGTCAAGAGAAGGTCACAAGAAGCCATCCTAAAGCTCTAGAAGTCATAGAAAGTCATGAGGAGGTCTTAGGAATTCCTAGGAGGATAAAATAAGATCAAACGTGTGGCAGCAACAACTGCAAGAGGGCCAAAATTTCAGGTCTACTGTGGATGCCAAAATTCTACAGTTGGGGGCTCGAAGTTGTGCTACTAGAAGAGATTTGATTAGGTTTAACTTGGAAAAGGAAATAAAATCATCTGAAAATGTTGGACTTGGTATTGGATGGTATTATTATTTTTCTAGATGTATTGGAATTCATAAATTGAAGGATCTATAAGGAAGAGAAGATATTTACGGGTTTTCCTCTCAAGAGGAGAGGTTTTGGCCCTTGTTTGCAGCCTATATTTTGTGTTCTTGTTCTTCTTTTTTTGGGTAGTTGTTTGATGATATAAAAACATAATAATAACTAAAGAAGATATCAGTAAGAAAAAATAAAAATACATCACAAACAATTATCACAGAAAGATAAATCACTCTAATCATTGCCCTCAATATTTCTCAACGGTAGACCAGGGCACAACCCCACAAGGTGGAAAACCATTCAATTATCCTTATTTTTTTATATTCATTAATTTTTTAGCTGAGATACAAAGTATGTTCATAATGAGGCACATCATACATATTTGGCCTCCTAGGGAAAATCCAAGTCAGTTCACAACTACGTTTGTGAACTAGCATCTGATAATCCAAGAAAGCTTATGCTACTTCATTGTTGAAAGAATTAATAATACTTTCAAGAGCAAGGGCATCGTCAGCAAGGTCATTTTCATAATAAATGGTAATTTCATTGTCAATATACATCATAATACATACAGTCTTCATAAGCTTCACGATCATGATGCATCATACTAAAAAATGCAGGGTTCCTCCCATATACATAATCACTGTCAAATTCGAGGTTCATTGATCTATATATTATTCATCATAAACCACTATGTAATGCCAAGGAGAATGTACAGTCGCTATCGAGGATAATATATTGTTACTATAGAAATTGATGCCATTGTAGAGATACCATACAATATCGTTGTAGAAGTACCACAATATACTATAAACTACTCTAAAATATTACTGTAAAAATACCATCATATATTTTGTTTGTTATCACCAAAAAATGATCATCTAGCCATTTCTAACTAGGTGGATCGAAATACACCATGTGAGTTTAATTTTACCATAGTAAAATCACTTTCACTATAAGAAATAATTTAATGAACCAATTTTATTAAGTTATTTTTTATTAAAACCCTTGAGAATAATTAAATAAACCATTATTTATTTAATTTTCTCTAGGAATAATTATTAAATCATTATTTGATAATTATTCTTTGTCACATTTGACTATATCACCTAAGAACAATTAAATGAATCAAAATTTATTTAATTTTCCTTAACTCCATCTTTGGAATAATTATTAAATCATTATTTAATAATTATTCCATTTCACACATTTCTTATTATTCGCAAAATAATTAATAAATGATTTTATTTGTTAATTATTTCTAAATAAAGATATTTAACCATTTTAAATATTTTTTCCCTCTCCAAAAATATAATAAAGTATTCCACGCATTAAGATCTAGATTTTGGTCAATAATATTTTATTATTCTCATTTCCAATATCAACCCAATACTTTGCTATAAATAAGAGGGTGTTTCATTCATTTATCACCATGATTATTATCATCGTCACCATTATCGTCACATGTAATTCGAGCTCCCATTTGTGAGTTCTACGTTGTTTGGGTTTTTACACATTTGAGAGAGGAATATTTGAATACTGAAGTGACGAGGACATCAAAGGACCCATCCAATTGAGTGGGACTGATGACCCTTTGTAAATCTCCTTCGGTAGGCCTCATTAATAGAATATTTTTCTTTCAAATATTTTCTAAGTTTGGGTTATTACATTGGATTTATTTATGTTGTTTGTTTTTTTAGATTTGCATAGATCTATCTTTCTGTGGGTTTTTCTCACATATTTGTTGCAAATCTGAATTATAAGCAACCACAATTGTTGTTAGGGTCACTAGTCACTTGTGACTTAAGTGAGATATTTTTGGTACACCTTCTAAGGAATTTCATACTAACAAATGGAGAATCCACTGGTGTAACAATTTGGTTTCCTAGGTGACTTTTGCTTCAAAAATTTCAGGGTTTTTTGTAGCTATTTTTAGGTTATTTTTTATATTTATAGTTTTATCTCCATTATTTTGTCAAATTTTCGGTTACTGGTGGTTTTTTGGTGTTTTCCGAAAGTCACAGGTACTAGCTGAGCAGGAGACGACAAAATATGGCGAGATCTGATGACTAACATTCGCAGGGAGAAAACCACACTTTTTAGCCCTAAAACTGTCCTCTAGGCTCCATAACGCACTTTTTTGTCCAAAAATAGTGTTTTCAACCCTTCTAGGCCAGTACATGCATTTTGAAATTTTTTTGAAAAAAATTTTAGGTTTTTTTCCACCACTGCAGGAATATTTTCTATATATTGGGTCAGAGTTGTATCACTTTTCTTTCAGATATTCTTAGGCATGGATGTTCTCAATTTTTCTCTTTGAGGAAGAAAAATTCTCCTAGGGTTTCTAGTAGTCCTCCACCTTTTTAGGAAGGGATTGGTTGAGTGAGTTTTCAACACTTTTAGCTTCTTTTTGGGTTGATCCACTTTATTTCAGGACTTTTGGATAGGTTATTTCTCCATTATAACTCCATTTTTGGTTTTCTCTTTCCTTCACCCTTAGGATCCCCTTGATTGTCCTTCGTTTGTTGAGCTTTTTACCTATCCTTTGCAGCAGATCTTACCTCTTCTTCTTTTTTTGTCTGCACCATTTTCAGCAGCATAGAGCCTTATATCCCATTCCCATTGACATTAGATCTTGAAGGCCCTTTTCATGTGTTTTGAGTAGCTTTTTTACATATTTTTTTATATCTATTTGAGAGTCTTCTTTGGGTGGGGTTTGTGCTTGATTTGTTGTTTATTTTTCTGTCATATTTCAACAGCATATGGCATCACAAAACATGCTCAATTTACTCATCCACTAAACAAATTTTTTCATACATACACACCCTAAGCGATCATGAACTTGGTTAACACCACCAAGTCAAGACTTTAAACACCACACTTAATAATATAACACACATAGATTAATCCCACTTTGGCATCAGGGCCAAAAAATCTGTGTAGTTAGGTGTAGGATTGGGGGGACAAGCTTCCAATAACACCCATCGATCATTTACATTTATACATAAAAGTTGAGTTTGTAAGGAGCTTAAAATCCTTCACCATCCCACAGTCAAATCCAGAGTGCGTCAAAAACCTGATTCGGAGGGGGTTAGGCTAGGTCATTGTGCAAGTGGTTCTCCTTGAGGCTACTCATCCCATGGTAGGGAATTTCGTGTGTTGAATAATCACCAAGAAGCTCATGACTCAACCACCCCCATGGGATGAAGGTAACCGTAGTGACAAATCTTAGGAAAACACCTTATAGGATTGGTTGTGGGAAGCAATTGGTTCTCTACCCCACCTTTCTCTAGACATCTCTGCTTACGGGGATGAGTATTCATCAAGTAAGAATTTATTTGGAATGCCATCTAAAATAGTAGATTTAGGATTGTATGAGTAATTAAATCACTTTTAGGCTAGAGGTCATTTTATTTAATAGTATGATTTTACTTGTATTAGAGTAGCATCATTATATATTTTTTTTCACTTGGCACCACTACACTAGGTGTTTTCTTATTGTTTGTTACTCTTATTTTCTTTCCACCCTTTATTCCTTTAGTGTTATATTTTTCTTAACATCATTGTGCCACCTAGGCGTTTGCCACGGCAAATTCAAGGTATTCATCCTCAGTTATCGTTAGGACATATTACTCCCCCCAGTCGGGTATGATGCCATTCTCCTAGTCCTCCATCAAGTCCTTATAAATATAAGTCTACTAATTCCTTTGATTCCACATATTCTAAACCTCATATTTCCACCATTTCAAGCACCAATGCAGGTGCGAGAAACCAAGATGGTACCTCGGGTCCTACCCTAGGTAATATCACTAGTGGAACCTTAACCGGTATGATCACTCCTACTGCATTGCTACCCTTCATGGCTGGTTTAAATCTCCTATATTTTAATCAACTTATCAATGATCCCCTTCTCCATGACCCAAATTAGCCAGTTATGCCTACTAAAATGCCTTCAGACATTCCCAATTTTGAGGGAAGTCCTGGAGAAGATCCCACTAATCATGTATTCTCATTTCACATGTGGTTTTCCTATAATTCCATTACCAATGACTCCATTCGTCTTCGTTTAGAGTTGTGTCTAAGTGGTATGTCGACCAACCTCGTGCCACCCATTCCACTTTTGCAAATCTCACCAAATATTTCTTATCGTATTTCCAATTACCTCTCGGTTAACACTCAGGCCAAACTCTTGACTTCATTCCATCAACCTTCTTCCACTCACCTTTCTAACCATGTCCAAAAATGGCACAAAAGGAGGATCTCATGTACGGATCCTTCTTTTGAAGACCGTGTCTATATGGATTGGTTCTTTAGATCAATTTTGGCCCCCATAGGGAAATATGGTGCATCACACTTACCTCAGATAGAGGAAGATTCTCTCCAAATAGCCCTGAAATATGAGTTTATCTATGCTCAATCAGGTTATCTTTATACCGTTCTCCCCGATTTTCCTCAGCCTAGTGTTGCAAATGCACTAGGGGCATCTCATGCCACCAACAGTATCATTGGATCTCTTTCACATCCTTATTAGCAACCATATGCTCTCCCCCAAATTATTTATGGCCAACCCCAGGGGGGACCATTACCTCCTACAATTATGCCCCTCCACGAGGAAACCCTTATCTATGTCAAAGCATGCCATATTCATTTCCCCAGTTGCATCAGCAGATGTCACGACCAGTTGTTTCTCAACCTATTTATTCAAATTTTCCTCTCTTCCATATGTTTCTTATGCACTTCCTAGTGCTCCAGCCTCTGGAACAAGCGCCTTATCCTCCCATGCCTCCTCAACCTCTTCCACAATAGCCACCTCCTCCTCATGGTCAAGTATATGCTCAACAGAGCACAACAAATCACCCCAACTCCAAGAAGAATAATAATGGGAAAGGTAATAGGAATCAACAGTCCCAAGGTAATGAGGGTAAGTAGGGTCCTCCACCTAATCCACCTCAGGGAAATCATCCTAATCCCACAACCCAACCACAGGGCAAACAACCCAAGTAGAACAAGGTCCTTCGTACGAATAAGTCTTGTGCATGTTGCATCGTATATGGAAATTATACTCATGATTTTCCCCTTTTACCTTAGATGTGTCAAGTATGGGAAGCCTAAGAAGGTAGTTCAAGAGGACATCATCTCGTGGCTCAGATTCCTTTGGCCCCTGATTCATCTCAGCTGAGAGTGCTTACCAACCCATTTCCTATCCAAGGATACATAGTTTCCAAACCCACACAAGGTCAGGCAACACCTCAACCTCCACAGTCTGGTCCCACTAATTATCAAATTCTCATGATGAATTCTGAAGAGGTTAATATAGAGCAAGTCAATCTTCAGACTTGATCATGCCAATATGTCAAGCCATCTACTAAGTCCGTGACAGAGACCCAACCAAAAGTTTCCACTGAGTCCATCATGTCATCAAATGGTACCTTACAGATCCCTCAACTTAAGACAAAGGTTATTACCAGGATCCCCAAAGGACCATTACATCGTAATTCCGCTTCATCCAAAGCCACCCATACTTACAACATAGTAGATGACTTGCCGCAATCTCCTGTTGCCATGTCAACACTGGAAGTTCTCCAGTTGTGCCCATTCCAATGAAAATATCTACTTAATGCCCTAGGTGTTTTGGATCCTTTAGGTGATTGCATGATTTTCTTTGAAATTTACCAATCAGAACATCCCCCACTTCCTTCCTTTGTTTCTTTTCAAATACTAGTCTCAATAATAAATGCCACTATTCCATAGGGTATCATTAACGAAGGTTCCTCCAAATGTGTGATGGCTTCTAGAGTTTGGAAACAACTTAAATCACTAGACCTGCCCCCATCCACCATCACTCTCCGTGCATGGGAAAATCATCCATCTAAGCCCCTTGGCTTACTTCGCAATTGTCCTATCATTGTTTCCAACAAGACGGTCTCCTTTGATATAGAATTCATTGATGCCCCATTAGATTACAACAAATTTTTGGTTCATAGTTTGATGCAGGAGCATTCTGCTCAAATATCATTGGTTATTTGGGAGACTTAAGAAGTCTTATGTTTTAAAGAGAGTTGGTTCTCTTAATGTATTTTTTAATGTTTTGAGTGATTTAGAATAGGATTTAATTAATATCGTGAGCATAATTGTAAAGGTTCTCGAATGTTGGAGGACATGAGAGAATTAGATAGTTGAGAGCTCATAGGGATTAAGAGATTTGAGAAATTATTGTAAATCCTAGATTAGGAATTGGTTTCATGAATTTATGGGATTAGAGAGGATCCTTAAGGATAAAGATAGATTTTAGTAATTAATGAGGATTTAGAAGAATTGGGGATTTGTTGAGTAAACTAAGGATCTAAACCAAAATTGGTTTAGAATTCATTTGTATAAATTGTAAGCCTCGAAGGCATGAAAATATAGATAGGCAAAGAGATTCAGGATTTAGATCGAGGAGGAGGATTTGATGGAAATATGAATCAAATAGAATAAAATTTCATCTCCTCTGTACCTGTGTGAATATAGGTATAATTTTCAAATTCTGGATGTGCATTTATTTTCGAGATATTACTAAATTTGTTTAATCCAGTTTGAGTTTGGTTAATTGATGTCTTTGTGTGCGTAAATGCCAAATCCGGGAGACTTAATTTTCCTTTGAAATAAATCTGAATTGATGAAATTCAGGTCAAGTTCTGGTTAAATTAATTGTTGCGTATGTTCCTTTAAAATTCTGCATCTATTTTGAAGGCAACACAGTCTAATTGTATTGCTAAAGAAAGGGATTGTAAATTGTTGATGCCGGAAGAAACCATGGGCTAATAGATAGAGTATCTATTCTGGCGGAGTTGAAGAAATGGGAATGTTGAAATGTGTATTACGTCAACCAGAAACACTAAAATGTGTAAGGAGTGAAGGGGAATCGCAACCATTCAATTTACAATCCGACGACATTTGTATTTGAAGTGGCAGGGACATTTAATATTCAATCCAGAACTAAAATATATTAATCAAAGTCTCAGAAGCCGGAGAACCGTTCGATCAAGGTGTCGGTATGATCAACGGATATCACATTCAAATGTGTGAGGAGTTTAAAATTTCAAATGGACCTGATATTTTATAAATCAAATTGAATACGTTAAGTTGACTTCCCAACAAATTATCTGATCTGGCGGCTTTCGCTTGATAATTATAGATCCAAAAAATATCGCATAAAAACTTGCATAATGTTTAAAATCTGAAATGAATGCAATTAACTATAGAGGTAAGTTTTAATGTGGGTTGCGTCCGTCAAGAAGTCAAAATCATAAGAAAATGTGATATTGTTTTAATTGTAATTCTGCCATTTATGAAAGGGTTATAAAACGGGTGTTAACAAGCTTTGAAGTCCATGGGTAATTATACTTTTGTAAAATAAATAGCTTGACTAAGAGCTATATCTGAAAATGAGATAGTTTGATTTTGGGCAAACATATACACATGCATTTTGTATGCATATTGTGGTTTTACGCAGCATAGGCTGTGTCATAGTGGTATCGGAGCCGAAGTAATTTTTTTTTAAATTTAAAATTGAATTGTGAGGAATGCAATTAAAATTGCAAGAAAGGGTGAACAGATTGAGATTTGCCTCAAGACAATGAGTTATTGCAGCCAGAGAAAGTTTGCAGAAGAACAAGCATGATCACAAATGGTAGACTATGCAAAGGAATATTTTTTTCTACTTAGAAATAAATTTTTGAGAAGTTTTTATACTATATTTACACACATTGCATGTGAAAGAGATGAATTGTGTTATGATTGGTGAGGTAGATTCTTGGAAAGAAATTAAAATTCTGTGTAAATTCTAATCCAAAATTGATGTGGATTGAAGTCTTGTTTAGAATTGATTGTTGTGATAGCAACTGAATGTTGAAAGAACACATAGAACTACAAAACCAGAATCACAGGAATGGTAAAGGCCAGCAAATAAGGAGATCCTAAAGACAAGTGATGTAATTGGGAAGGTCGTATACATAAGTTTTTATTAATTGATGATATTTTACAGATTGAATAAATCAAGGGAGTGCAAAAGTTGCATGTTTGCAGGAGGCAGCCAAATGAGACATAATTTAATTACAAAGGTATGAAAGTTTGCAGCAGTTGAATGAATGGAAAAGTTTGGCACAAGACTACAATAGTAAAAAAAATGTAGGAATAAATTTTGGAAGTTCTTAGAGATTGTAGCAGAACCTTATTCCAGCTGAGGCTTGGAATAAATAAGGACAAAGGAATCCTTAAGAGAAGTGGGTGTAGCAACCAATAAGAGTGCAATATTGCTCAGTGCAAGTTCTAGGAAAAAAGAACTTAAAAACCAAACAGAGGAGAAGTTTGGTGAGGAGATCAACTCAGAAGGAAGTTGATTGGTTGCAGGTGTTGAAGCTCACACAGAAGTGAATATGACTATGGGAATTCATAGATAAGGTTCAGAAGAAATCTACAAGGTGAAGAAAAAGGGTGCTAAAACAATCCGCAAGAATAAGATGAGTCAAGAGGAGCTTGACAATGAGTTGGCTGAGATAAGAAAAGAACTCAATGAGTTAACAATGTTGCTAAAGGAAAACCAAAGAGAAGGTTGGGTCTTAAAGAAAAATATAGTGAAGTGGTCTAAATTATAGAGAAGGCTGCGACAGACACAAGTGAAGTAGTTGGTTGAAAAACTGAGAGAAGCAGAGTCAGAAATGGAAGTTTCCATCTGTGGACCATAACAGGGTGAAATTATGGGTGAAGAGGACAATGAGAAAGACTCCTTGGACTATTGGAATAGTCCAGAACAATTTGAAGATATGCTGACAAGGGAAGCAAATGAGGCTATGGAGCCTTGTGTTTTTAAATCTGGACAGTCTGGTGAAACTGTCACAAAATTGGAAAAAGCTCTTGAGGTGAAGTATGATGGATAATTCCTTTTAGAGGAGGAAGGTATTGTTTTATTGCAGCAGAAGGAATTCATAGATGAATTTTTGTATGGTGTAAGACAACCACTTAAAGTTGTTATGGAGCAGAAGCATAATTAAAATGTCGTAGTGATATTCCAAGGAGGTAAACAAATGAATTTATTTAATGAAATTGATGAAATAATTTTGCAATGTGATGATACAGAAGATAGGATAATTCAAGAGGACTACCAGAAGAAGAGTGAAATAGAGAATGAAGGTTGTGAAGAAATGTTGGAAAGATTTCACATGGAAATGGAGTTCTTGGAAAGATGGCTCAAGGAACCAGAAGGAGGAATGAAGCTTGCAGAACCTGATAAAGAAGAAATTGTAGAGTTAAGTAAATGTTTTAACTCTTCAATTAATAATGTGGCTGTAGGTACAGAAGACAACCTTGATAAATATGAAGCTGAAATGAGAGGAATTATGCAGAAGATATTTAATATCAGAGAGAAGACTGAGATAAATTTTCAACTGAAATTGTTGATAGAAATGTTCCAGAAAAGTAAAGGAGACCAAAGATACAGCTACATAATGGGAAAGAAGGATAAATGGTATAAGCTACAAGAGCAGCAAGTGGATATACAGTTAATAGAGGAGTTGAGGAAGCTTGAGAAAATTATAGATTTTCTATTAAGGACAGAGAAACTCACAGGAGTGGAGCTACAAAAAAAAGGAATTGCTGGAGAAGGACAAGTTTCTTTTGAACTTGAAGATGGAGCAGTGATGTTTGAATCATCAGTTGAGGTAACTGAGCCTTATGATTTTGAAATTGACAATTTGTGTATGTTTGCAAATAATGTCAAGGAAGAGAGAGAGAATTTGAGTTTTGAGACTGTTAGATCTCATGAGGAAGCTCATATACAGTTGGAGAAACATATTATTTTCCAGCATAGTGCTAAAGTTGAAAACAAAGGAAGTTTGGCTCACAATAATGACCAAAAGCAAGAAGAAGAAGCAAAGGATGCCAAGTACTCAAATGCTATGCTTGAGTAAGTTTCGATGAATATCACTGAGGTTTTTTGAGTTATGTAGAAGACTTGGAACAGAAAATAGATTTGATGACAAAATCATCAAACAAGACTATTAAATCTCGTGATTTTAAAACTGGAAATTTGGGTGTGATTGCAAGTTTTGAAGATTTTGTAGGTGATAGACCGTCACTGGAAGTTGTCATAAAGATGAAGGAAGAAAGAGAAATGTACACAAACATTTCAAAGAAGAAAGATCAAAATTGTATTATGATGAAGGATAAAGCTATGATATCTGATGAAGATTGCAAAGGATTTGCAACAGTGGAAGAAAATGTTACTATAGTCATGGAATTGAAAAGCAAATTATTTTTTGAAAATAAATTTGCAGAAAAACAATTTGATATTGTAGTGGGAAATATCTTTAAAGATATTTAGGAATTTTGGGTGGAAGAAATATCTTCAACGATATTTGGAGCAATCTCAAAAATGATAGCAGAAAAAGAAGGCAGCAAGAGTTTAGAAACTCATACACAAGGGAAAGGACAACAGCAACAAAGAAATTTGGACAGAGAAATCGAGAATTTCATGAATCTTACAGAAAATGAACACAAGGAAAGGAGCTACAGACAGAGAATCATGTGGATAAAAAGTTGGACTATAACAAACATTGAAGAAAAAGCGAATAGAGTGTTGCAAATGAAGATATGGCAACTAGGAGAACCAAGGAAAGATAAAAAAATACTTAAACAGTAGTTGAAAGAAGCAAGGAAATCATTGAAGAACATAATTTGGAATCCTCGAGGTAGCAAGTCATTAAGACTTGTGGTTGTTGCATTATTACAGAAAAGAAACAGACCTCATAGACAGGAGTCTATGGAAACTTTTCTATATCAGGAGTCTGATGCAGGAGCATTCTACTCAAATATCATTGGTTATTTGGGAGACTTAAGAAGTCTTATGTTTTAAAGAGAGTTGGTTCTCTAAATGTATTTTTAAATGTTTTGAGTGATTTAGAATATTATTTATTTAATATTGTGAGCATAATTGTAAATGTTCTCAAATGTTGGAGAACATGAGAGAGTTAGATAGTTGAGAGCTCATAGGGATTGAGAGATTTGAGAAATTATTGTAAATCCTAGATTAGGAATTGGTTTCATGAATTTATGGGATTAGAGAGGATCCTTAGAGATAAAGAGAGATTTTTGGAATTAATGAGGATTTGGAAGAATTAAGGATTTGTTGAGTAAACTAAGGATCTAAACCAAAATTGGCTTAGAATCCATTTTTATAAATTGTAAGCCTCGAAGGCATGAAAATATAGATAGGCATATAGATTCGGAATTTAGATTGAGGAGGAGGGTTTGATGGAAATAGGAATAGAATAGAATAAAGTTTGATCTCCTTTGTACTTGTGTGAATATAGGTATAATTGTCAAATTCTGGATGTGTATTTCTTTTCGAGATATTACTGAATTTGTTTAATCCAGTTTGAGTTTTTTTAATTGATGTCTTTGTGTGCGTAAATGAAAAATCTGGGAGACTAAATTTTCCTTTGAAATAAATCTGAATTGATGAAATTCAGGTTAAGTTTTGGTTAAATTGATTGCTTTGTGGATGTTCCTTTAAAATTCTGCATCTATTTTGAAGGCAACACAGTCCAATTGTATTGTTAAAGAAAGCGATTGCAAATTGTTGATGCTGAAAGAAACTGTGGGCTAATAGACATAGTATCTATTCTAGCGGAGTTGAAGAATTGGGAACATTGAAATGCATATTACATCAACTGGAAACACTGTAATGCGTTAAGAGTGAAGGGGAATCGTAACCATTCAATTTACAATCCAACGACATTCGTATTTGAAGTGGCAAGGAATTTTAATATTCAATCCAAACTGGAAATGTATTAATCAAAGTCTCAGAAGCCAGAGAACCATTCAATCAAGGTATCAATATGATCAACAGATATCACATTCAAATATGTGACGAGTTTAAACTTTAAAATGGACCTGATATTTTATAAATAAAATTGAATACGTTAAGTTGATTTCCCAGCAAATTATCTGATCTGATGGCTTTCGCGTGATAATTATAGATCCAACGAATATTGCATAAAAACTTGCGTAATTTTTAAAGTCTGAAATGGATGTGATTGATTATAGAGGTAAGTTTTAATGTGGGTTGCATCTGTCAAGAAGTCAAACTCATAAGAAAATGTGATATTGTTTTAATTGTAATTCCGCCATTTATGAAAGGGTTATAAAATGGGTGTTAACAGGCTTTGAAGTCTGTGGGTAATTATATTTGTGTAAAAGGAATAGCCCAACTAAGAGCTATATTTGAAAATGAGATATTTTGATTTTGGGAAAACATATACACACACATTCTGTATGCATACTATGGTTTTACACAACATAGGCTGCGTCATAGCTACACCTATTCCATGTTAGTTGTCGCATCTACGGTTTTCCATGAGATGTGATTTCCCCACAAAGGAAATATCATCACAGTTAATCAATTGACTTACTATGATCCTAATGTGTGAACTTCTCCTCAATCCAACATCTCATCCATGACTGATGATACGCCTATCTCGTCCCTCACCAATTTCTCACCAGGAGTCTATAAATATTCCGCTTTGCTTAGTGCCTAATATGGCCCACCACCTACCACTTTTGATCCCAGCTCATCTAGTGTTTTCATGATGCGAGCGTTATGGGCCGCTCACAAGTGGTCTGGTATGCCCATCCAACAGCCAGTGCCTCCGCAACCTGTTGTCCCCAACATAACCTAGCATACAGGTATAATTCCTCAAGGACCACCTCCTTTTGTTGGTGTCTCTTCTAATCCATTCCAACCAAGAACAGTTCCTCCAGGCCTTAATCATCTAGGAGAATTTCCTCCAAGCTATTATCCTTCAGGTCAGATACCTTTATTATTCCCATCGCTAAGATTTTTTAATGTCCTGTTCATGGCTATGTTGAGTTTTCCCGACATTAATATGAGGATCCTAGTCTGGTATATCGATCACCCCACAAACACTCCACCTTATCAGCTTAAACCTTACATATTTTCTACCCTGGTACAACCTGTTGTTCCTTCCCCTTCTTTTGATTCAGTACCACAACAACCTCAACAGGCACCTACACTTGTTTTGAAATCATCTAGTGAGGGCAGGGGGGGAAGCCTAGAAAAAGGGAAATAAAGATAAATCACCCCAAACAACTCCAACTCCTCCTAAGCCTCCAAATCCAACACCTTTATGGGCTTTGTGTGATGTTGTTTTGCATGACACCAATAATTGTCCTGAACTCCCTCATCTCAAAGAGGTGGTCGAGGATATGTTTCCTGACTCTAACATCTCAGAGGTCCATGTTATCTTATTTGATTCAGCCAAGAAAAATAAATCATTACGCATGAATCACCCTTCTGTTTTTTGTGATAACTTTGGCCACTATTCTCATCATTGTCCTCATCTCGAAGATTTTCGGGATACCCTTCAAGCACTACATAAAATAGAGGCTACTCATAGTGAATCCACCACTTCTCTACCCACAAATTTTGGCACCATGATTTAGCTAGAACATGAACCACACATTGTGATCCCTCCTCCATATGTTGAGATGACAGATAGAATTTGTATTATTCTCTACCTATCATCATGCATAATATCATCGTCTGGAGACTCCTTTGGATTTCTCCATACTAAGTTGGTCGAACCTTATTCGTAGGATTCCTAGGTCTCAACATTGGTAGATATTACCTCTACTATTCATTCGTCCCCTCCTGTTGTCGATGTGCATGTGAACCTTGTTTCTCATGGCGATGCTTCAAGTAGTTCCTCCACATCAAGTAATCTCTCTTTCTCTAGTTTTCCCATCTTTCATTTAGATGAATACATCATGGAGCCATGACCACCCTTGATTACCCTTGGGATGATAAGCACCATCATGCATATTTCCTTCCACAACAAACCCATGACCAATATGTTGTGGAGTTGAAAGACTTCATCCATGGTCAAGTTGATTAGTTTAGAAATCCCATTCCTGCACTAGATGCTTTTGAATAAGGAAACATGGAAAATATCTCTCCTACCATTAATATTAACATTTTTAATAAACCAAGGATCGAATAAAATATCACCTTTGGGGCACATTTTACCCCTGAATAAATTAATGCTTACACCAATTTATTCAAAGAATTATGTGACGTTTTATCTTGGTATTATCTCGAGATGCCTGGAATTGATCCCTCCATTGTTGAACACCACATCGATGCATGGCCTAAGGTCATTCCTTTCCATCAAAATTTGAGACCCATAAATCCTTCTAGATGTGAGGTCATTAAAACTGAAATATATAAGATCAAGCAGGTTGGATTTATCTATCCCATTGAATACACCACTTGGGTGTCCAATCATGTTCTTGTTCTTAAGAAACAAGGCACCATTCGTGTATGCACTGAATTTTGCGACCTAAAAAAAAAATTCCCAAAGACAAATTCCCCACAGTTTATTTAGCAAATCATTGATGAGTATGTGAGGCATGAGGTTCTTTCCTTTATGGATGGATTCTTCGGATATAACCAAATAACTATCTGTCGTGTTGGTCAGCTTAAAGCCACATTCATTAGTTCATGGGGAACTTTTTCCTATAGGGTCATGCATTTCGATTTAAATAATGTTGCACCACATTTCAGCGAGCCATGTGTTATTTCTTCCATGACTTGGCTCACATTATCCTTGCATACCTTGAAGATCTCACCGCTCATTCAAGGCTTCGGGTGCAACACATTCATGATTTTCGTACCATTTTTCTCTGATGTTGCAAGTATAATATCCACCTTAACCCAATTAATTGTGTCTTTTGCATTCTCTTTGGCCACCTATTAGGCTTCATCGTGTCCAAATAGGGTATAAAGCTTGACCCTCTCAAATTTCAATCCATTCTCAAACTTCCACCTCCTTGTACTCTTCACCATTTACAAAGCCTTCAAGGCAAAGCCAAATTTCTTCGTCGGTTTGTTCCTAACTATGCCACCATGACGCATGGGTTCCTTAGAATCCTTAGATCTACCATTCCATTCGTTTTGGATAACCAAGATCAACAATATTTTTATGCCCTTAAACGTGCTCTCACTTCTGCTCCCTTGATCATTCCACCTGACTTTGAAAGGGACTTCATTCTATACATCTCAGCATCCTCCTATTCGATCAACGAGGTCCTCATTTAGGAATATGCCAACGGAAATGAGCATGTCATATATTATGTCAATAAAAACATTAACAGCCCCCTGTTTCATATTCACACGAATAAAATTTGGCATTAGCTGTAATGTTCTCTATTCAAAATATTCATCATTATATCCTTACCCATACCACTAGATTCGTGACCAATTCTAACCCCATGTCCTTGTTGTTGAGTCAATGGATCATCAATGGGAAGTATGATTTTTGGAGCGTCGTTCTTCAAGAATTCAATCTCTAATTTGTCACACCCAAGAGTAAGAAAGGTTTGGCCCTTAACGAATTCATTTCCAAATGTGTGTGTGTGTGTGTGTGTGTGAGAGAGAGAGAGAGAGAGAGAGAGAGAGAATGATACCACTATGTGAGCCATAGCAAAAGAAAAGAATCCATTAAGATGCCATGCAAGCTTGAGAGGAGAGTCATTCAGACCAAGAAGTGAACCCTCACAACTTCTTTTTAATATCAAATATTATACTCTACAAGTCATGGACAAATAATTGCAGGCGCGTAATACCAAATGTGAACCCTTAAATAATTCATGTTTCTGAGATAAAAGAATCATTTTATCATCTCATAATTTATCACAAGGATTTGTTTTTTTATATACAATTCGATAATGGCAACAGGACGCTGGAATTATAGAGAGGTCAACATTTTAATATGGAGGGAATATTATAAAATTGAATTTTATTTAAAAAAATTATTAAATATATTTCCAAAATAATTTGTAATGATATTTTCCTTTAATTAAATTCAAATTTGGGCTTCTTTGGAGCTTAGGGTTTCCCTTTGGGGAAATTTGTCTTGATGCTACCTAATTTTCAACAAGACAGAGAAAAAAAAAGTGTAAAAGAGCCTTTTATCTATCAAGTTGAGAGATCGCCTGAATACTCAAAATTAGCCTTGTAAGCAGGATAACCCACTAGGGATAAAATAAAATTTACCTTTAGTGCTATAATTAACAAAGGACAGTGAGCACCTAGAGTCCTCTTAATTTTTAAAATAAAAAGTACCAATCCATAGAAGAAATTGTGACCCAAGAGTCAAATAAAGAGTTGGACTTATTCCTCCTTAAAACCTTGAGGCCACTCAAAAAATTAAAATCCCCTCATGCAGAGAAAACATAATCCATACACTAATAAAATACTCATCGGAATATAGAGAAATAACTACCCCAAACCTTATGCTAATAGTTCCTAGAAAATGTAATAATTCCCAGACCATCGAAGCATAAAAAAGTATACAAATAAGAAAATATCTATACTAAATAATAGTTTACAAATTAGGACAGTAGAAGCCAACCATCCCCTCTGAACCTTAGCAAATAGCAGGTAATTTCTCCTAAGAAAATAGTGATTGTGAACTCCATAATAATACCATACCTATACTCAAAAAACATCCCTAAAAAAAGTAGATTAAAACCCAACTAAGGAGCCTAAAAAAAATACACAAAGCAACACTAAATTGAGAGAGAAATGAGAGACTAAAGTGTTAAGGACAATCCTAAGAATTCCAACCCCATTTGAAGAAACCACCCCACTCCTAGAAACACACAAAAGCCATCCCAGATATTTATAATTTCCCAAACGAAAAATAAGACCCAAGATTATTGGCATGGCAAGAAAAAATGTAGGAGAAAATCCATACTAGGAGTGTAATAAGCAATAAAATCCCACCAAAATGGTGAATACTAGGAATGAGATGGATGAAACTAGAAAGGAAAACATGTATCCACCAACTTGTCTTAAATTCTTGGATGTAATTTTCCACCACCTCACTCCATGTTGTCCCCCTACCTTCTCCTCTTGTTCCATGCTTCTCTATGCATTGTATGGCATATTTAACCATGGTTTGGTTCTCTGCGAAGGACAACCCCTTCCCAAGCTGCATATAATCACCTGTTTTCCACCTTGCACCATGAAAATATGCCTTATTCCATCTATTTTGTGTGTCTGTTGGGACGGGGGGTTGATGGGGGGGTAGGCAGGCTGATTGTGGTGTGATCTCCCTCTTAATTGCCTTCCTCTACCTTCGAAGGCGAGGGTTTAACTCCCCACAATTGACAACCTCCTTAGGGATGAATGAGATTAAAGATATATGTTGTTAAAAAACGCATTACTTCATTAATAGTAGTCACAAGTATGATTAAAATGGATATTGGTTTATTGTAAGACATATAATTTCTTATTTGTTTTAAAGTAACACTTAAAATTAATTTTAAGATAAAGCTTATTTTCATCATAAGGGAATAGGTTAATGTATCAGTTAATGGCCTAAGATATAGTATCCCAATTTTTCTTATTCTAAAATTTATAACTGAAATTGTTATAAACTATCCATGGATATTTTTATATTCTCTTGATCACCATGAATTGTGTTAATCATGGTGTTGTAAACATTGTAAATATTTTACTTTTGCAAATAGTAAAATGTAGATGACCAAGATCAGTAGACATGAGTGTCTATAGAGGCTATGATACCACACATGGGAAAAAGTAAGGGGTTTGAAGGGATTTCTTTAATGTTCCTTCTATATACTATCATACCTTATCATTTTCCCCATATTTAAACTATGAGTAGTGGAGAAAACCAATTCCTAGATTTAAGTTATCACTCCTATATTTTATCAAGGTGTCTATTCTACATTCTTGGAACAAGAAGAAGTAGTGGGGGGGGATTCTCATTAGGTAGGGATGCATGTGAAATTTGTAGTTTTAAATCCTTTACAATTAATTTCTATAAAAATATTATTAATAAAACACAAAAGATGCAATGAAAAACACACATATTAACATAAATATTTTATCCTAGTAACTCAAATTGGGAAAACCAACAATATTTTTTTAAATATATATTCTTTTCATGTACAATTATACAATGCAAAACATATATCCATCGAAATCCATGAAACACCAATCCATTCACCCTGGACTAGAATACTACAATATTTCCTTAATTGAAACTACAGTACCATGGAAGAAACCACCATGCACCACAAAACAACTTTTAACAAAACCATGTGCTGAAAATAACCAAAATAGACACAAAATACCACGCCAAAAAAAAATTCCAGGGTCATTTCCACCCTCCTTGCTATGCGTAGTGCATTGTTCAGCATGTGGGGATAGTCATGCAAAGAACATAAAACATACCCAATATATCCCCACTTGCTGTTGTCATTGCACATAAGGGATCGCAGGAGTACATGATTAGTGATCCAAAGCAATATTTCCCATTGTTTCTCTACACCAAGAGAACTTATCTATGCTCACATATTTTGTTAATTAATCTGCAACATTATTCAAAGTGTCCACTTTTTCTTGTAGGAAATTCTTGTCTTCAATCATATCTCTCACAAAGTGATATTGAACATCAATATTATTTGTCTTCAAATGATAAGTCGAGTTCTTTGCCACTAAGTTTGCACTCTTTATATCACAATCTATCATTACATCTTGTTGTACCAACCCAATGCTTTAACACACTATAATGATACTAATTCCTTTCTTGCATGAGTGGCTTTCATGTATTCAACTTCTATAGTTGAGAGTGCTACATTATATTATCTATTTATCATCCAACTAATTTATCCTCCAAATAGCTTAAACACATAACCACTTATAGATCTTTTGTGATCCATATTTCTAGCCCAATCTACATCAAAAAATCCATGCATGTTCAAAACCCTTTCCAATTTGTATCTTCCTTGTTATCACAATCCATAGTTAATAGTTCCACGAAAGTACCTGAAAACCCTCTTTACTTTTGTCCAATATTCCTTCCCTAGTTTTGACATATACTTGTTCAGTACTCCCACTACTTTTGCAATGTTTACTAGTACAAACCATCACATACATCAATTTTCCAATAACATTGGCATATGTATCAACACGAGACATGTCTTCTTCCTCTTCAAGTGTCTTGGGAAACTAATTTGCATATAACTTTACACTTACAAGAATAGGTACCTTCATTGGTTTATATTCATGTCTACTAAACCTTTGCAATATTGTTTCAACATAATTCCTTTAACTTAACCATTTTTTTTTCTTTCCTGATCTCTTTTAATTTCCATTCCCAAGGTCACATTTGTAGCATTGATATCCTTCATGTTAAACTTAGAGGACGACTCATTTTTCACTTCCTGGATGATTTCCTTGTCATTTCCAATTAGCAACGAATCATCCACATACAAGACAAAATAAATAAAATGATCACCAAATAATTTGAAATACACATAGTGATATTATTTTCTTCATTTGAAGCCAAGTCCCAATATATAAGTATAAAAATTTTGATACCACATCCTTGGTGATTGCTTTAACTCACACAAGGAATTTTTCTACCTGCATACCAACTCTTGTTTTCCTTTCAGAACAAATCCTTTTGGTTTATTTTTTTCTATTTAATATTCCAGATCCCCGTGTAGAAATTTTTTCTTCATATGCATCTACTCTACTTCAATATCAAAAGCAACAATAGATAAAATAAATCTAATATAATTTAACTGGGAAATAGTAGAAAAAATATCATCAAAGTCAATTCCCTCTACCGAGGACTAACCCTTTGCTACTAATTAAACTTTTTATTTCTCTACTTATAATTTTTGCATCCAACTTCTTCTTAAACACCCATTTTCTACCAATGGTATTTCTTCCACTTGGAAGATACATTATATCCCAAGTCTCACTATTGTCCAAGGTTGTCATTTCTTCAATCATGGAAATTTACCAGAGTTTTCCATCCTATAAATCCACTACTCGCCAATAATTCTAGGTTCATCATCAGTTACAAACAAATAAAATTTTGAATTAAAATCAGGTGAAGTATACCTTTATAGCTGTGTTCTTTCATGAACTTATTTCCTCAGTTCTAGATTCTTTGGTTCTTCTTCTTCTAACTCATGCTCTTTTGTAGAGGTTGGTTCATCCTGCTTCAATTCAAACTCTATATTTTCTAGTTCTTTCTCCCTTAGTTCGAATTCTTGTTGAAGACTATCTTTGACATTTGTAAATACCACATATCACCTATACACTACCTTCTTACTTTTTGGGTTCCAAAGTTTGTAACCTTTCAGACCATCTTTATATCCAATACAGATACACTTTTAAGCTTTCTTATCTAGGTTACTCCTATTATCCTTTTGAACATGTACGTAAGCATCATAACCAAATATCTTGAGATGTTTAAGACAAGGTTTCTTACCAATCCATACCTCATGTGGATTTTTATAATACAAAATTTATGAGGCTGTTATATTTACCAGGTAACATACAATATCCACTTCCTTTTCCCATAATTCTTGTTCTTACCTAGCAACACTAAGCATGCTCTTCGCTTTCTCTATCAATTTCATGCTCATCCTTTCTGCAACTACCTTTTGTTAAGGTGCGTATGGAGTAGTATTTTTCATTGCTATACCACATTTATTACAGAATTACTCAAATTCATTCCCACATAATTCTCTATCACTATATATCATCAACACCTTAATTTTATTCTCTATCTAATTTTCCACAAGAACATTAAACTCTTTGGATTTTTCAAAAAATTCAGATTTTTTTTTACGAAATAAATCCATGTGTTCCTTGATAATTCATCTATAAATTAGACATAGTACAAAAATTTACCTAGTGATGGTATTGGCATAGATTCAAACAAATATTATGCATCCACTATAATATTCCCTCTAACCTCAATAAACTAAAGAAGAATCTTATTTGATTTTTCTTACTGTATAAACAATGTTCAAAAAAATAAAAATCCAAAGATAGATTAGACATACCTTCTGCCATACCATTATTGTGTAGTGCTCGAAGGGCCTTCTTGTTGGATGTGGATCTTGATTATCTTCCTGATTTATAGGTCTTGTTTCAGCCATGTTTGGATTCAAATCCCCAACGAGGGGGTGTGTGGGGGCTTCCCCCCCCATTATTACTACCTGGGGGGTCCACGGGAGGCGACTACATGGTTGGATCTCACCACTGGCCGGGGTTCGAGGGTAGTAGCCCCAAAGCTAAAAATAGATGAAAATTTTCCTTGTAAAATATTGTAATTCCATAGTCAATCTGGGTCATTCATTAGGTAGATGATATGACAATAAAATTTATGTTAATTTAGGGATTTTTTTCCCTAGAAGGAAACCCTTGGTTTATATGATGGAATTTAATTATGGTTTGGTATTATTATTTTGAGTGAGAAAGAGAGAGAAGACTGTGTGAGAGCGAAGAAGAAATTATAGTGGACCTATTGTAGGTTATATCTCTTCATTTTGCTGGATAATATAAAAGGAAGGAAATGTTTCTCCGTGGATGTAGCCCAAATTGGGTGAACCACATATATTTGTGTCTCTCTTGTCCTATGCATTTCTATATTTATTTTTTTCGCAATATTTTGTGTATTCCATTTCTCTGTTAATTAATTTCTAACACTTCTCTCCAATATGTCCCAGTATTTGATGCTTTAGCATAGCCTTTTCTCCAAAAGCTTCAATAGTTTTTCCTTCTTCTAATCCACTCTCAGGAACAAAAAAGAAATTGCAGCCATCAATAATAGTGTTTCCCAACAAATTATATAGATCTCTAATTGAAAATATCCTCAGTAATACCATTTTTCAATGAACCATTCTATGAGTATCCTTTTCAAACATTATTTTTACACCTATGTCACTCATCTTGCTTACAAAAAATAATTTTTTGGCTAATCCTAGGATGTGCAGAACATCAAGGAATGTTCTAATCCTTCCACCCTTGAGCTTGAAATTAAATTTTCCTCTTCATATGATTCAGGTCATTGAGTCATCTCTTAAAAAACACCATCAACATCAAATATTTAATACTTGTGAACCACTCCCTATAAGAATTCATATGAAATAATGTGCCTAAGTTAACCATCCATACCTCATGATTTACAAGTGTACATGAATAATCTAATTACAGACCCCCTCCTTCATCTGAGCAGGTGTTTTCTTATGCATAAGGAGAATCTTAAATCCATTCCATTTCTCGACAATTTTATATCTACAATATTTTATAATGCCCTTGTTTTCCACATCTCCAACATACCTTTACCAACTTTCATAAAGAATTAAATCTTCCTGTAAATTTAGATATCCCACATGAGGACTTATTTATATTTATATTTTAGGATGATCCTCTTGCAAACAAGGCATTTCCATTCTAGATTTCCATTTTTTTTTGTGATCTCCTCTAATAACAAGGATAGGACTATTTTGTCAAACCTTAAAATAGTTTCATTACTACCTATGGAAACAACCAAGCCATCCCACGAGTTTGGTAGAGACCATAATAAATTGATGCACTTATTTTCATCTAAAATATTAATATCAACATATAATATTTGACTTATCATAGTATTGAAGGTATTCAAATTCTCTAAGATTGAGTCCCCATCCTTCATCATCAAGTTATACAACTTATTTTGTAGGGGTAGTTTCTTCACCAAGGACTTAGATTGATACAAAGCCCCTAACTTGTACCACAAAGCCATTGTTATAGATTTCCATGAAATATTCAGTACTATTGAATATTAGAGACACAATAGCATTGTTCTCATTTCCTTTTGATATAATTTTGTCTAGTCTTTTGTTGACATTCCTATCGATGCAAAACCCAGATCCACAATGGTCCATTCATCTCTCATTCAACCAACAAGTATTCCATTTTTATCTTCCACAATTCAAAACTCTACTCATTAATTTCTCGATCCCTATCTTTGAGCTACTCTCCATTTCCTTTCACCAGAAAAAACACCTTTATAGATCTCCCAATATAACATGGTCTACACAAGTCTGATCTAAACCCCTTAGTCACAAAGGCATCCCCTTGAATACAAAATTGATATGATACCAAATGGTGTATTTAACCTTTTAGAAATGATTTATTCTAATAGATTCTTAATTCAACAAAAAAGATGTAATGGAAAACATACACATTAAGAAAAAAGATCTTATCCTAAAACCCAAACTAGTTTAGGTTTCCAGGACAAGATATTTGTGTTAATGTGTGTGTTTTCCATTGCATGTTTTCTATTTTAATTAAGAATATGTTTTCAAAAAATAAATCTACAGGGTTAAATACAACATTTAGTATCATAACAATGAAAAAAAACACATTAACATTGATATCTTATCCTAGAAACTCAAACCGGTTTGGGTTTATAGGATAATATTTTTTTTTATTAATGTGTGTGTTTTCCATTGCCTCTTTTCTGTTTGAATTAAGAATATATGTGCAACAATTAACTGTACAATGTTAAAACATACACTTAACAAGAAAAAAATTTTGTGAATGGAAAAGAATAGAAAGTAAGAAAACCCATCAAATCCTTATATAACCTAAAATAAACATTGTGAGCTTGGTATGAAAATTTAATTGAACATCTTCTAAAATTAAATTTCAAACACTTTTATCTCAATGATGCAATTATGTTTTTTCCAGAAATTTCGCAAAGTCAATTTATATATTGTGGTATATGTAAATGACCTATTGAACAATGAAAACTATATTCAATCCATAAATAAAGAGTTGAATAAGGGACCTATTGAACAATGAAAACTATATTCAATCCATAAATAAAGAGTTGAATAAGGGAATTAAGAGGATAGATTTAGGACATATTCACTACTACTTGAGCATTGAAGTGACTCAACATCCAAAGCATATATTTCTCTCCCAAAAGAGGTATACTGGAGAATTGTTGAATAGGTTTGGCATGATTCAATGCAATTGTTTATCTACTCTTATGGAACAAAATTTGAACCTCACATCAAAAGAAGAGAATGAATTTGAGGATGCAACATGTTGAAGGCTGGAAAGTGACTTCCTCAACTTTAGGGATTCCACCCAGTAGGGAGATTAAAACAACTCCTTTTCCATTGAAAATGGTGGGTTCGACTGGGGATAAAGGGACCAGCTTCCCGTATAAATAGATTTTATATAACAAAAGAAATGAAATCGACACTAGCGGGGTGATTTACTCTAATGATAACATAAATAAAAACTAATCTAACTACTTCCCGAGATTGGATTCATTTATATGATTAAGGCATAGAATTTCAAAAGCATGAAACAATATATATCATTGCATACTTAATGAATATAAGAACATTTAAGAAGCTAAATCAATTTAATTGATTTAGTTGATGAAGAACATTAATCACATAAAATATCTCTAAGTCTCACATCTAACAACATATCGTTCAATATATTATATCAATAGTAATAAGAACATATATCACTTCAATGCTTATCAGAATGAAAATAATAGAAAAAATAAGTTTTCCAAAATTTCAAAGACATAAAACAATCAATACACAAATAATAGTACTCATTGCATCATAGCTTTAAATCTAAAAATATAACTTCAAGGTTAAAACTTTCAATTAGATAACTTTCGTTCAAACAATAGTGTAAGTTCCAAAAGCAATCTTCTCAAAATTTTGGACACCTTTCTAAATTCCTGAAAGGGTTTTAAATACTAATTAACATTACAAAAATATAAGACTTGTAAAACAAGTCTTCTAATATTACTCTAAACTATAAAACTATAAACTAGGAAAATAAAATTCATAAGTTGTAACAGTCTATGACAGTTTCCCGGATTCACTCTCTAGCTGGACTTTGAGCTGGCATGATTTGATGATATGTTCAAGCTGGCGGGGGATGAATTGGCTGCATTCTCATATGTCTCGTGAATATTTCATCATTTAGTGTCGAAAGAAGCTGAGTTGCTACATTGGAGAGGCACCTCAACATTATCAATTGGTTATGAGGTTTAATAAAAAAGTACCAATAAATCTCCATATTTAACCTTGTCATATTTTCTATGTCAAGAGCTTTTCTGTTTGATGTCTCTTGCCGGGATTGTTTTATGAAACTAATATATGGCAAGGTGTCTTTTGATGCTTCAAGAATCAGGTTTGCTTGTAGAAGAGAATCTTTTATATACTCAGAGATGCTAGAAGATAAATTCTTAGCTCTGATAATAGCTAATTTAGTGCTCTTCATTTTAATATCCCAATCTCCAAATATTATATCTTTAATTGATTCTTCAATATGATGGAGATCAGTCACTCTACCCTGTGCAGTGTCTTGCCAATCTATGTATTTTGACACCTTGTGATCAATTTCTTCATAATAAGTTCTCATATTGGAAATCTGAGTAACTAATTGATCAATGGTCTTAACTTTCTCTTGAATTTGATTATACTTCTGGTAGAAAATTGCTTGTTGTGTTGCCATTAATGCTCCAACTCTGTTACTCCTTTCTTTACTTCATTGATTTCAATATTTTCCTGGAGCTTTTCAATATTCTGCTACATTTGATGAATTATTTGATATTTTTCTTTAATTTCATTTTCAAGTTTGAGTTTGAGACCTTCAAACTATTGTTGCAGATTATTGATGATTGACTGAAGCTCCTACTCGATCCTTTGCTTTTCATCAGTGAAAACTTGCTCCATTTGAGAAATTTTCTAGTCCTTTTCTATAATCAATGATTCAAACTCTGCTGCCTTATCAATTGTTTCATTTGCATAAGCACCTGCAAATTGAGATAATATATTAAGCTCTTTCCTTGGAGATGATTGAGTTCCTTTCCAAAGGACTTACATTAGTGTTTACTCTATAGTAAGTTCTAGAGATTCTTCCATATTTCACTTCTTCTTTGACCTAGTCATGACATCTTTGTGTCTTAGACTATAAAACATGTCCAATGGAGGTATCTCTTCAATGTTTAGGACTATTTCAGTAGTTAGAAAAGTCAGGATGATTTCCATATCTTGGGCTGGTTTTTCTTTTCGTTTCTCCTCTATATCATTGTGTCCTTAGATTTGGATTTTCTCAACAATAGTTTTGGAAACTTGTGCAATGAATGAGGTTTCTTTGGTTTCTTCATGATTCTTGGAGTTATCTATATCAGCAGAAACATGCCGCATACTTGGCTCACTTGTATGATTTATGGAACTTGTAGAACCCACAATAGGCATGGTTTCTGACTGAATGGTATTTTGAATGGCAGGGGTATCAGTCTCTGAAAGTGATTTCTCGAATTCTTCCCAATTTTGGATGAATTTATCATCCTCTTGAACATTAGTGATTTCTTCTTCTTGAACTAGTACTGGTACTTGAGAAGTTATTGTAGCTATAACATGTTCTACCTTTGGATCTGGTCTATGAAACAAATAATCTGGAAAATGAGCATTTCTTTGTTCTCGGTACACTTTGAATCTTAACAAATATTTCGAGCTGAAACCTTCAGCTGCTTTTTGCTGAACTGTTGAAAATTCGTGAATTGATTCAAACATATTGTCAAATCTGTCAGGCTCGCCTGGAAATGCTCGCAACTTGACTGAATTCATTATCTCTCTAGCAATATCGTATGAATCATAACTTCTATTGGGTAACACTAGAGAATTGAAAGTTTTTAATCAATCGATTTCAAGACAGGAATGCTTGCAATTGTCTAGGGCATATGAACCACAGAAAAAAGGAAAAGCTAGCCAAACGTTCTTTTTAGCATCTTTTTGGATTTTAGTCAAACCATTACCAACTATTTGATAACAAATTTCTTTGGCCAACAATTTGTCTAGTATATACAAGGGTAGGACATGAGGATGTGGATAATTTCCAAAAATACGGATGTACGTAAAATTATCTTCACCAAACCACCTACCTACAGACGTAAGACTCTTATTGGCTTCAAGGGTGACTAGGGATTTTTCTTTCGAAAATGACGTGGAACACTAGGAGCATTATGTCATTGCATATTTTGAACATGTGAGCATGATATTTTGACTCCTATAAGAAATCTAATTGTATATATATGGGGGTTTCAACTTCTCTAGTCCATTTCCATCCTAATGATGAAAATTCAAAGAAAAACAGACTGTGCCTAAGATATAGGAACTCATATAAAAATGAGAGACTGCATTAGGTGGGGCATTTCAATTTTCTCTATAAGCTGTAATAAATATTATCAAATTATCAGAAAGAATAGTAGCCCAATCTAGAATACTGAGCCATCAGACGTTGCTTCTATCAAGGGTGTCCAATTCTCTTTAAACTTGGTCTTATTTACAGATCCAAAGAGACGACACATCATTGCAGCTACTTGAGAGAATGGGCTTTTAAGAGAGATGACTGAATACATATCCTTATCATTGCACTTATGTCAGTTAGGATAATTTCTCCATTCTTTAATTACAGTCACAACATGGTCATTCTTGTGCATGAACTCTTGAAAAATTGTGTCATATCTCTTCTGGAGTTCTAGCAGTTTATACATACTCTTCAAATCTGATGGCTTGAGAGAGGCAATGATAGTTCTGCTTCGAGTAAAAAATTTTGTATCTCTGATATCTACAATGTCCAACACCCATTTCACTAAGTCAGTGTATGGCAGCATCTTAGTACGAGCAACAATTCTATGACGAAAAGAATTAGCAGTGTCCGTCCATCATTCTAAATCATTGGACAAAGTATCATCAACCATAGATTTTCTATCCAGAATTACATGTGGTTTCTCATTCTTGAACAACTGATAGATCCCTTCCCAGCCTAAAGAACCAATTTTTGGTTTGCATGTAGTATCCGAGATTAACGGAGCCATTTCATTGTTTTCCTCTTGTTGTATGACTAACATTGATGGGGTGGAAGATTTCCTTCGTGATTTAATCAACCTTGACATCCTTTTATGCCTAATTGTTTGGAATTACCTTGTTGAAAAAGAAAACCAGAGAGGATAAGTTGAAATCACTTCGAATGATATTAACTGTCTCGTCAACTTAACTCATGCATAACGGGAAATCCTTAGTATTAATATTTGGAATAATTACAAATGAATTACAAGCCTCGAGATCACAAAACACCTGAATTAACATTAAATTGACAAGCATGGGTTCATGTGATTTTGACAGACGTCATCACATTGGGATTTTTTGATCGGTGATTTTGGTTGTCAGCGAGTTATAACACTTGAAATAAATCTGCGAAACGCGAAAGAGCGATATTGCGATAATTTGAGATGGGACGTGATATTGACATATGTAAGATGATGGTTTGCAATGTCGGCATCTGTTAGGTGACGGTTTTGCTAATTCGTATTTCGGCATTTTGCAATTTGTAGCTTCACTATTTGGATTTCGACATTGTGCTATTTTGGTGGTTCGTTGTTCGCAATTTCGCTATTTTTTTCCCTCTGATTTTATGCTTTTTTGGTTTGAGGGTTATTTTTATGTGTTTTGCTTATTTTTTAAAGCTTAATATAATAAAATATTGTCTTTAAGTCTTATTTCTTAAAAAAAATATTAACCTAAAAAAAATTAAAGGGTCCCCATTATCTTTTCTTATCTATTTTACTTAAATAATAAGGAGTTGTTCTAATACTACAACACAACCAAGAACAACCAACTTGTGGGAAGTTTATCTACCTTACCACTACCAAACTAGATACTTCATTTATTGTCAGAATTATTTCCAAATTTATGCAAAAGTCATGTGAATGGAATTGGTTTGTTGTAAAAACAGTTCTCAAGCACTTCAAAGGAACTATGTGACTTTGGACTCAAATATTCACAAATGGATAGCTTCATCTTGATTGGAAATTTTGATTGAGACTTTTACAGAGACAAAGAAAACAAATTATCTACTTTAGGATGTCTTCTAAGCCTTGGATCATAGTCATCTCTCAGAGATCACACAAATAGTCAGTTCCAGCAGATTCCATGAAAAAGGTATATTATGTAGAAGTTACATAAGCTACAAAGGAGATTTTGTGGCTAAGGAAAATTCTTGAAGACTTGTAGGAGAAACAAGCGAATTATAATTTTCTTCTGATTGAAAATAATTTTATAGTCAATTTGGACAAGAATCCCATATCCCATGGTCAGACCAAACACATCAACACAAAGTATCATTTGATTCAATATCACGTAGAGGCCAATAGTATTCATCTAAGATATTATTCCACAAATGAGAAAATTGTAGACATCTTAACCAAATCACTTTGAAGAGAAAAGTTTGAAATTTTCATATTGATGTTTGGGCTCATAAACACCCCCTTAGCTTAGAGGGGGGAATGTTGGACACAATCCTTTAGAGTTGTGTGTTTTTAACTATTTTTTAAAGAAATTTTAAATATTTGAAACATGAAGAGTCACTTAGGTGTATAGGAAGACTCACACAGACATTGGAAGATGAAACCAAATGTGATTTCCAAGGTTATATACTAATCCACATTAATGCAAAATCATTAAATTTGGGAGTTATCAATATTCGCTTAACATCTATGTATATGCATATCATTCAATGAGAATTGCATTTCATTATCGCCCTTCCTATTATTTCAAGGAAAATATTTGTCAAACTTTTTTAGGTTCTTATCCAAGTGGCTATTCAAGAATATTATTTTCAAATATGTGGAGTCCCTCTTTGATGGATTCTCCCATAACCAATATTTAAGAGCATATATAAGTATATTATTTTGTTTATCTAGGTCTACAAGCCTATTCTTGAGATGGTATAGGACGTAGTGACTTATGATCTTTTCGTTAAATTGGGAGTACCTTGTTCAACAATGTGGTGAGAGACTAAAGTGGAATTTACTCTAAATTTCTCACAAAGTATAAATGAGTTGATGTGTATTAGTGGCTTAGTCTCAAGCCAATGCTTGATTCCAAGTTGAACAAAATTTGGAGATTAGGCTCAAAGAAGTGTACCTAGTTGTTTCAGAGCCACTTAGACTAGAAATCATTTATTATAATCCTAAGAATTCCTAGTCCTTTCTTCTAATAAAGATTCATGTTGGCCAACACTTGAAGTGCAAGAGAGCTTGACAATACAACTTCCCTTTTTGAAATAAGATGAAATAATCAATCACTTGAGTTGAATTTTCCCCTTTTATAAGTGATTCTATGAATGATTCTCAAACCTATATGGTTAGCCTCTCCTTGGGTATGTTAGCTACAAGTGTAATCTCCTTGAAATGAGCTCCCTTCCACCATTATACTACCAAGAAAAAAGAACGCCTTTTAAAATAGAGACCTTCTTTTTATATACAAAAAATGATATGCATGTGTGTTTAAAAATGATTATTTTGATATATTCACTAGTACGATGGAGCTCTAATCAAATTTTAATTTTTCTTGTAGATGCAAGTGCAAGATATGAAAGTGGGATTACATTTGGTGAATCTCAAACAATTAATATAATATTGGGAGTTGGATCCGTACACAATGAGTCTAGTTTCCCTAGAGATTCATTGTTCCCTTACCTTAATTCATTCACATCATTATGCAACATGAAAAGAAGGCTACCATGTTAAAAAAATGCAATGAACATGGAGTTGAAATTCATGAGCATAACATCAACCCACCCCATCCTTGGCTAGATAACAAGTTCCCCAACTTAGCTTGTTTATCTTGATGGAGAAGCATTGTAAGCTTGTTAATGAGCCAAAATTTATGTTATGTGATGTTTAAACAAAAAATATGAAAAAAAAACATATATAATAATAAATAAAGGAAAGAGAATGGATGAGGAAAATATAAAATCATTTGAGAAAGAAAAGAAATTTGGTTGATTATGACTCATTCAACCTAGATCATTAACCTATGAATGTACAAACTCATGGAAAGAGAGGCCATCTAGGAAGAGTGGTAGCTTGCTCAGATACTTATAAGTGGGATGGTATTATTAAACACTGATCAATATTTTATCTACAAGCTATTGTAAGATTTAATTCTCAACTAGTGCAAGATGCTCTTGCTCTATTTTTTCCATGTACATATTTTATTGGAAATAGTAACGTAATATATGTTGAGATTCAACAAGAAAATTTCAGCACCCACGCCTAGTGCATTAAGCACCTACACTAGGCTGGGGCCCACTGTGCTATTTTTGGCGCATGTCTATTTTAGTTATCCCTTAATTAAGATGGACAATAAACTTTAATCTATTCTCAATAATAACTTGTAATATTTAACTGAGAGTGATGAACTCAATTATCTAGTGGAATTCGAGTTACAGGTATTTGGTGAGGCATGCAGAGTAACCCTAGTTGTAATAGAGTTCGAAGTGCAGTGGTGCATTAGTTAATGCAAGCTGTAATCATTTTAACTCAGTTAAGTGAGTTAAACTCAGTTGTGCTAGTTGTAACTGCTTGATACACTAGTGATAGATCAAGTGAATTAAATATTAATTAATTCACAATCAGTGATCTCACATGCAACTGAGGATTTACTATTATTAGTTACATGCATGTCAGATCCAATGGAGGCTTAGCTAAGATCTAGGTGAAAGGGAAGTTGACTATCAGTTGTAGGATTATTGGGTTGCATACATACAACCAAACACCCATTGGAGTGCCCATGATACTTGTGCAGTCAAGGAAGGCCATAATTCCTATCTTTTAGGGATTGAATTTATCAGGGATTGCGCAAGCAAGGCAGGTTGTCTGAAAGTAGTAAATTGGCTAAGCATTGGTCAATTTTTGTATGAAAGTGTGAGATAATTAGTTGAGTACCGGAGGGCTCTTGTGAGAAGAGTTTTGTATGTAATTGTTTCGTGATCCATGTTTAATATAAAATAGAAGATAGTGGAAAGCTTTCCACAGGAAATTATCTGTGTTCTGTTTGATTTTATTCTTCTTTACGGCACGTGATTGGCGATTGTGTTTTTAATTCCGAAAAATACTTTTAGAAGATATTAAGTATTTAACTTTAGTACCCTATTAGATTGGGTGAATCCAAGATATACATGCATTTTGTATAATTTATACATGGTATAAGAGCATAGGAAATCACATTTGTGAAGTGTGAAGGAGGAGCTAAGTTTGTGACTGGATAGAATTCAAATTTGCAGAAATACTTTCTTGGTTCTACAACTGATTCATGATCGAAATGGCTTTCAATGGCTTGAGGTTGGAGTATGCACTCGAGGTCAACTAAAACTATATTTCTTGGAAGGATAGGATGGAGATAGTACGAGAAGACAATGGCTTGAAGGAATTCATTGACAATGATGTTCCTGAACTCGCTGTGACAGATGCTGCATATCTTGATGCATGGCAAAATAAAGTGGCAAAGGCGACGAGGATCCAGTTGGAGGGAGTATGAGACCACATTGTCTCAAACCTCCATGGGAAAGCCACACCATATGAAATGTGGAAGGCTTTGATGTATCTATTCCATAGCAACATCGACCATAGGAAATTGCGCTCAAAGATAAACTCACGAAGATCAATATGGAGAAGGGTGACTCCATACCAAATGTCTAACAAATTTTTTCTAATGTCGGGATGAACTAGGGAGAGTTGGTATAATAGTAACTGATGATGATTCTCTTTGCTCTCCTAGGACTTCCCAAGAGTTCGTACAGTTATGAAGACTATGTCAATGGAAGGGAAAATTTTCCAGATTGGGAAAGATTGTGGTCGAATTTGGTGCAGGAGGAGTTCAGACGGAAAAACAGAGATGGATATTCATCTAAGAATGAAGATGAAGAGGATTGTGCTTTGGCTGCCAAGGAGAAGAAGGGGAAGGGGAATAAATTCCATTCCAAATTCTAGTCCAAGAATGGCAAGAAGTAGGACATGTCCAAGATGAAGTGTTTTCACTATCACAAGCATGGGAATTTTGCTACTAGCTGTCCACAAAATAAGAAGAACAAGAAGACTAGAGGATCTACAAGTGGAGAGGCTCTTGCCTCGCAATTTGATCTTGACTTCTCATTGATCGCATGCATGGTGTCAATTGCATTGGGATCTGTGTGTTATTTGGATAGTGGCACTTCCTTTCACATGACGAGAGACAAGGAACTTTTCAGTGACTTGGAGGAGCAGGATCTCCAAATGCATATTGAAATGAGTGATGATGGGAGGTACAATGCTACCAGGATTGGTACCATTACCTTTGAGAGGCAGTCAAGTAAACCCTTTCAATTAAAATATGTAATGCATGTACCAAGTTTGAAGAAAAATTTAGTCTTAGTCACAATGTTGGAGGATAGAGGCTATGATGTTTTTTTTAGTGAAGGAAAAGAATTCCTGTGACACAAAACAATGGGACAAGCCAAGCGGATAGGGATTCAAGTTAAGAATCTCTACAAGCTGGAGGTATATGGTTATGCAGCAATGATGGGCAAGGCAGATCAAGTGGTGAGCTGGGATGAGGGTGAATTATGGCACAGAAGATTGGGCCATCTTCACCATGGAGCCTTGAAAGTCATGTAGCAAATTTCTACTGGTCTTCCCATGGGTACACTTGCATATTCAAACACATGCAAGGGATGTCCAATGGGAAAATATGTAAAGGCCACCTTTCATGAGAAGGAGAACCGTACTTCGGGGATCCTTGAGAGAGTTCACACAGACGTGTGTGGACCATTCTTTATTGCTTCGACAGCAAAACATAAGTGCTATGTGATATTTGTTGATGAATATCCTCGTAACTACTGGATCTTCTTCATGTAGAAGAAAAATCATACATTCTCTAAGTTTCTTGAGTTTGAGGAACTGGTGGAGAAATATTCGGGGAAGAAAGTGAAGGCTCTTAGGAGCGATAATGGTGGATAATACATCTCTAACGAATTCAAGAACTTATGCAGCAAAGAAGGAATTCAAAGAGAACTGATAGTGCCTCATAACCCACATTAGAATAGGGTCACAGAAAGAAATAACAAAATTATTATGGGTGCAGCAAGAGTAATGTTGCATAATCAAGGCATGCCGATGCATTTATGGGCGGAAGCATGAAACACTACGGTATTTGTGCAGAACTTTTTTCCTCATAGGATACTTGGCATGAGTACATGTGAAGAGGTTTTCACTAGTAAGAAACCTAATGTTTAACACTTTAATATTTTTGGCTCATATGTTTATATGCATGTGACCAAAGACGTCAGGAAGAAGCTGGAACCGACAGCTAAGATCGAGATTTTTTGGGGGGCACACTGAAACACCCCATAATTATTGTGTGTATTCTCCAAATAGCATAATGAATGTTTTTCAACGGGATATAAAATTTGATGAAGATAAATCCATGTGGTTGTCCCTTGAGAGGGAGCTGGAATTGCATGCAGAGGAGTAATTGTTGGTTCCCAAGGATGAGCCTCAAGATGTGGATCAGCCACATGTGGAGGATCATGGAGTGGAGGAAAACACTCATGCAGAGCCATCCATCAGAAATGGCAGAAGGCACACCACGAATTCTCATATATTGAGACTTGATGCTGTGGAGAATGTAGGAGCCCCTACTTCACAGTGTAGACAGAGATAGTCTACTGACAGGTTTACTGGATACATGGCTCTTATGAGAAAATGTATTGTGACTGAACCATCTTCCTTTCACGAAGAAGTGTAGAAACCAACTTGGGTTGATGAAATGGTGGAGGAGTATGACTTCATTGTCAAGAACAATGTATGGGATATAGTCCCAAGATCAGTCGACAAATCAGTGGTTGGATCAAGATGGATCTACAAGTTAAAGCAATTTGTTGATGGGGGTGTGGATAAATACAAGGCTAGATTTGTGGCTCATGGATTCTCACAGATTGAGGGGATATATTATGATGAGACTTTTTCACTTATTGCAAGGTACTCTTCCATAAGATCCATCCTTGCACTCTCAGCGCAAATGGGTTGGCACATTCATCAAATGGATGTGAAAAGTTCGTTTCGCAATGGGATCATTGAGGAAGAAGTGTACATAGAGCAGCCTGAAGCTTTCGAGATCTTTAATAGTGAGTCACATGTGTGCCGACTCAAAATAGCACTATATGGGTTGAACCAAGAACCCCGTGCTTGGTACACTTAGATAGACAACTATTTCACCAGACTGGGCTTAACCAAAACTGAAGCAGATGCAAACATGTACCAGATTGTGGTTGAGGGTAAGCTATTGATTATTTTTCTTCATGTTGATGATCTAATTTTGACTGGTGATGAGCAACTGAAACACTCATTCAAGGAGGACCTTGCAAGGGCGTTCGAAATAAAGGACACGGGACTCTTTCATTATTACCTTGGATTGGAAATATGGCGGTGGGATTGTGAAATTTTTTTGCCTCAAGGAAATTATGCAAAGGAGATATTGTGTAAGTTTCTCATGGAGAGTTGCAAACCCATGGATACACCTCTTCTAGGAAATTGGAGGAAAGAGGATGCTACTTCTAGAAAGGTAGTGGATGTTACTGTCTATAGGCAGTTAGTTGGTTTACTGATGTATCTAGTGAACACCAAACCAAACATTTTCTACACAGTTAACCAACTGAGTCAAGCTATGGTTAAGCCTACCAATCTCTTTTGGAAGGCGTGGAAGCATGTGTTGAGATATTTGAGGGGCACATCAGTGTATGGTCTATGGCATAGATGGACAGAGGGAGGGAAGCTTCAAGGCTTCATAGATGCAGATTGGGTGGGCAGACCATGAGCCAGAAAGAGCACATCGGGAGGGATATTCAGCATAGGATCAAGAACAATTTCTTTGTACAACAGGAAACAATGATCTGTGGCACTTAGTTCAGCGGAACTGGAATACATGACAGCAATTCAAGTTGCATGTGAGGCTATTTGGATGAGAAAGATCTTGGTTGGTTTGTTTGGTTCTCAAATGGATTCGACAGTGAGTCATTGTGATAATCAGAGTTTCATTAAAATCTCAATTAATCTTGTGTTTCATGATAGGTCCAAGCATATAGATATCTGGTACCATCATCTTAGAGATTATGTGTAGAGAAGGATAATGTTTCTTCAGTACATTCCCACGGAATATCAAGATGCATATATTCTGACAAAGGCACTCACCAGGAGAAAATTAAAATACCATAGAGACAGGATGAGGGTGAAGGATAATCACTTTCTTGTTGAGAGAGAGTGTTGAGATTCAACAAGAAAAATTCAGCACCCACGACTAGTGCATTAAGCACCTACACTAGGGTGGGGCCCACAGTGATATTTTTGGTGCATGTCTATTTTAGTTATCCCTTAATAAAAATGGACAATAAACTATAATATATTCTCAATAATAACTTTTAATAGTTAACTGAGAGTGATAAACTCATTTAGCTACTAGATTTCAAGTTAGAGGTATTTGGTGAGGCATGCAGAATAATTCTAGTTGTAACAGAGTTCGAAGTGAAATGGTGCATTAGTTAATGCATGTTGTAATCAGTTTAAATAAGTTAAGTGAGTTAAACTCAGTTATGCTAGTTGTAACTCAACTTGATACACTAGTGAGAGATCAAGTGAATTAAATATTAATTAATTCACAATCAGTGATCTCACATGCAACTGAGGATTTACTATTATTAGTTGCATGCATGTCAGATCTAGTGGAGACCCAGTTGAGATCCAGGTGAAAGGGAAGTTGACTATTAGTTGTAGGATTATTGGGTTGGACATATGAAACCAAACATCCATTGGAGTTCCCATGATACTTGCATAGTCAAGGAAGGCCGTAATTCCTATCTTTTATGGATTGCATTCATCAAGTATTGTGAAAGCAAGGCAGGTTGTCTGGAGGCAGTAAATTGGCTAAGTATTGGTCAGTTTTTGTATGACAGTGTGACACAATTAGCTGAGTACTAGAGGGCTCTTGTGAGAAGAGTTTTGTATGTAATGGTTTCATTATCCATGATTAATATACAATAGAAGATAGTGGGGTTTTGAGAAAAATTATTTCCTCAAGAAATTATTTATGTTGTGTTTGATTTGTTTTTTATTTAATTCATGTGATTGGCGATTGTGTTTTTAATTCTACAAAATATTTATAGAAGTGATTCAGTATTTAACTTTATTACATTGTTAGATCAAGTGAATCCAATATATACATGCATGTTGGATAATTTCTACAATATATTATAATGATACCAAAACATACTTATTATATTCCTCCTTATGCATTTGTCTTTTACTTTTATTTTGAAGAGAGAGACAGGAAGAAAATATGGTATCTTACCATTTATTTCACCAAAAAACTACTTGATAGTAGATATATAACCAACTTATCTCAAATGCATCTTACTTTCTTCTTCTTTCCTTCTAGGTATCTTATTATCTAATTCCTATTGTTCACTTTCGTTCTTGATTATTACATTTGAATTATAGGGTGGGTGGACTTACCTTTTGTTTTATAATTATTTTTACATTTTGTTTTATATGTTTGTGGTCATTATAGTACAATAATGAGATTTCCTCTTGTCATTCAGATGACTCGTATTCAATCCTAGTAGTAATATTTCTTATTTTTACTTATATCAATAATATTTTTTTTCCTATATTAATAGAAACAAAAACAATGACATGTCCCTTTTTTTAATATCAATAGAAACAATGGCATCGCTTAGTGATGATTTGATCCTTGGAAATGGCATTTTTGTTTTTATTTTCAACACTAACAAAATTTAGATATAATGTTATATATCCCCTGTTTTTTTGTGATAGATGAAAGTGGATGTTGTTTTGTTTTCATACCTTTCATATAGTTGGATCACATCCTAGTAAGTATGTTGCATGTACTATTGTGTCAAACACATAGAAATCTATATTGGGTACCTACCATCACAAAAGTAGCTAAATACAAAAATATTAATAACCAATTGAACTAATTCCTTAGACATGAAGTGGATCCTCTTACTAACTTAATGAATGCACATGGTTGCCTCCTCTAAGGTGAGTAAGTAATAAGTGAATTTGAAGTGTTGGGGGTGTTGGTTTTTAGAAATTTCAATTTAGACCAGCAGACACACGCAACTGACATCAAACATAGTCAGTCCCGCCCTTGGGCTTTATCGGAGCATGCCAATAAAACTAAACATTGCATTTGTATTGAGTCCAAGGTCATTGCTAGGATCGATCACTTCCATCATTGGAAGTTTAGGGAGGTCATTGAATTGAAAAACATACCAACAATTTTAATAGAGATAATAGTTGGAAAATAAGCAAGAGTCAGATTTCTACCCTTCATTTTTTTCTTCTTTCTTTAAAATCTCTAATATACCCTTTCTTTTTGTCTTAACACATTTATTTATTTATTTTATTTATAAATAAAACTCTTCATTTAATATAATATTAATTTTATTGATTATATTTTATATCTTATTTATATAATTTTGACTAATATAAAAATTAATTAATTAATTAATGTTATTTTTCTCATTTTTAACCATCTTATCATCACTTTATACCATTATACTCTTAGAGATAAGAACGTTTAATTAACTATAGAATATATTAAATCCTTTTTTATACACATTATTACTATAATAATATATTATTATTTTTTATATTTTGTCATGTATTACTTTATGGTCCCCTCTTTATTTAGCTTTGTATTTTTATGTTGACTATTTTCCTTACATATTAAATATTAAATATTTAATTCTTAATAAGTATTTAAATTTTATTTTATACATATATAAGTTTAATGACTTTATAAATATTAAATTTATATTATTGATATTTTTAGTTTTATTTCTTTATTTATAACATTATTTTAATACTCATATATTAATATTATATATTATATTAATAATTATATAATGTATTAATATTAAGTAATTTATTTTATAATTCTAAATATTTTTATTATAATATTAAATTTTATTAGTTATTTACAACGTAAACTAATATTTTAGAGTTTATTTATTAATGTTGTCTATATTATATTATATTAGTTTTTTTTACTATATTTTGTTTTTTATTTTTTTAGGTTTAGTTTAGGTGTTCAACTATTGTTGGTTTGTTTTCAAATTTATGCATATTTTTCTTGCATATTTATATTATTTCTTCTTTTGGATAGATGAAATTTTTCATTAATGTTTTGATGATGAGTTATTAGTTTGAAATGTCGACCTAAAAGTTGTTTATTGTGATTAATTTGGAAGAATATCATCAAAACATTATGAATTACAAAATTCTAAACTTAGAAACACTATTGAGATAGTTTATGGTAACAGATTCCACCTATGGAAACATAAGATGTAAATAATTTGGTTAAAAGAGGGCCTAGAATTTTGTTGATAGACTAAATCCTAAACCTATATATTCAAATACAACTACAAACTGAAAATAAAATATGTAAATGATAAAAGAAATTTAATATAAGTTAACTTGGAAAAAGGAGAAAAAATATAACCAAAGTCAATTCCCTCTACCTCATGAATAACCCTTTACAACTAACCGAGCTTTCTACTTCTCTACTTTGCCTTTTTGCATTCAACTTCTTCTTAAATACCCATTTTCTACCAATGGAATATATTCCACTTCACAACTCCAGTAGATCCCAAGCCTCATTCTTGTCCAAGGCTACCGTTTCTTCAACCATGACAATTTTCCAGAGTTTTCCATCATCTGAATCCACTACCTCCTTATTAGTTCTAGGATCATCATCAGTAGTAGAAAAAGGAAATTTTGAATGGAAATCAAGTGGAGTATATTGTTTTGGTTGTCTTATTTCTTGAATTGATCTACTTAGTGCCAGAGTCTTTGGTTCTTCTTATTATTATTTTTGTAGAGGCGGGTTCATCATCCTTCAATTTAAAATCTACCTTTTATGGTTCTTTCTCCCTTGGTTGGAATTCCTATTTAACAACATTTCTGAATTTTTAAATACCACATCTTAACTATGCACGACCTTCTTAGTTTCTAGGTTCCAAAGATTTTAACCTTTCACACCATCTTTATATCTTACTAAGGATACACTTTTAAGATTTCTTATCTAGCTTACTCATATTCTCCTTTTGGAACATCTAAATAAACTTCACAAGAAAATACCATGAGATGTTTAAGAGAAGGTCTCTTACTAGTCCATACCTCATGTAGATTCTTATCACTCAATGTTGATGGGGTGATATATTTACTAGGTAAAATGCAATATCCACTTCCTTTTCCCATGATTCTTGTCTTGATCTGCACCACTGAGCATTCTCCTTGCTTTCTCTACCAACCTATAGTTCATGATTTCTACAACTCCCTTTTGTTGGGAAGTGTATGGAATAGTATTTTTCCTTGATATAAAAAAATTATTATGGAATTATTCAAATTAATTCTCACATAATTCTTCATCATTATCTATCCTTGGAAAATTAATTTTCTCCTCTATCTAATTTTCCACGGGAACCTTAAACTCTTTGGATTTATCAAATATTTCATATTTATTTACGGGAAATAAATCCATGTATTCCTTAGAATTCATCTATAAATGAGACATAACACAAAAATTTACCCAGTGATTGTACCGACACAAGTCCAAACACATCATGATACATGGATTATAATATTCACTGTAACCTCATTAAATCAAAGAAGAATCATTAGAGATATTTTGAGGTAAAAATGGCCTCAAAACAAAAATGTACAACAAAAATCAATTTTATAAGAACAACAAGATTAAGTATAATGATGTCAACCATGTTGGATGATTCACCATTTTTTGAGTAAAAAGGTAAAAAGATTAAAAAAAAAACAGCTATTGTTTTCAACATGTATTTTCAACTTATCTCCCTATGAGTTTACTCAAATTTCAAGCAAGAGCACTCGTTAGATGCATATTCAATTTTTCATCCAAGTAAATTGGATGGCAATCAAACCCTTTCATGTATTTCACATTTTTCGTGTAGTAGGGTCCATCGAAAGTATGCAACATGGGTATTCCTTGGATGAAAAATTAAATTATGTATCCAACAAGCACTCCCGCTCGAAATTTTAGTAAAATCATGGGGATGTAAATTGAAAATACGAGTTGAAAAAGTAGTTTTTTTCCCTCCAAAACATAATAAGGTAATCTAATCTTATTTTATTATTTTCACTATTATTTTATAATATTTCTTGGGGGGGCATTTTAGACCTCATAATTTCTCCGATGCATACCCGATTCTACTTCCCATATAAATAGTGTTCACATAAATCAAAATATAGAGATAAATTAGGCATGTCTCCTACCATACCAATATTGTGTAGTAATTTAAGGTCATTCTCTCTAACATGTCCCAGTATTTGATGCCATAGCATAGAATTTTCTCCAAAAGTGGAAATAGTATTTCCTCCTTCTGATTTCACATTTTTCGTGTAGTAGGGTCCATCGAAAGTACGCAACATGGGTATTCCTTGGATGAAAAATTAAATTATGGATCCAACGGGCGCTCCTGCTCAAAATTTTAGTAAAACCATAGGGAGATAAGTTGAAAATACGAGTTGAAAATATAGTATTTTTTTCCCTCCAAAACTTAACAAGGTAATCTAATCTTATTTTATTATTTTCACTATTATTTTATAATATTCCTTGGGGGGGATTTTAGACCTCATAATTTCTCTAATGTATACCTGATTCTACTTCCCATATACATAGTGTTCACATAAATCAAAATATAGAGATAAATTAGGCATATCTCCTACCATACCATTATTGTGTAGTACTTGAAGGCCATTCTCTCTAACATGTCCCAGTCTTTGATTTCATAGCATAGAATTTTCTCTAAAAGTGGCAATAGTATTTCCTTCTTCTGATCGACTCTCAAGAACAATGGAAATATTTCACCCATCAGTAACAACTTCCCAACAACATATATAAATCTCTAATCCAAACTCCCCTCATCAATACCATTTCTCCTCGAACCATTTTACAAGTATCCTTTTCAAACACTATTTTTACACATGCATCATTCATCTTGCTTACATAAATTAATTTTATGGTTAATCATGGGAAGTGAAAAATATTAAGGAATGTTTTAATCTATCCAACCATGAGCTTCAAATTAAATTTTCATCTTCCTATGATTCTAACTATCAAGTCATCTCCTAAGAAAACATCACCAACATCGAATTTTTTATACTTGCAAACCACTCCCTATGAGAATTCATATAAAACAATGTCCCTAAGTCAACCATCCATGCCTCATGATTTACATGTGTACTTGAAGAATCCAAGTAAAAATCCCCTCCATTTTTAGGAGGCTTTTTCTTATGTGTAAGGAACATCCTTAAATCACTTCCTTTTCTCGAGAATTTTGGATCTATAATATTTTTTATAATGCCCTCCTTTTCCACATCTCCAACATACCTTTACAAAATTTCTAGGATATCTATATCTCCCTCTAGATTTAGATCTCCCAATAAAGCACTTATTTTTATTTCTATTCTAGGTGTGTCCTCTTGCAAAAAATGCATCTCCATTTCAGATTTCCATGTTTTACCGTCCCATATCCTTTGTTAGCAAGGATGATATTATTGCATCTAACCTTATAGTAGCTACATTAGACCCTGGGGCAATAAGAAGACTATCCTAAGAGTTTGGCAAAGACTATCACAAGTCGATACACTTATCTTCATCTGAAATATTGATATCAATATATAATAGATAACTTACCACATTATTGAAGACATTCAAATTATCTTTTGTTGATTCCTCATCCTTCATCATGTTAGACAATTTTTTCTACAAGAACAATTTGTTCACCGGGCATGTAGATTGACACAAAGCCCCTAATTTACCCCACGTAGCCTTTGTTGTATCTTTCCATGATACATTAATTAATACTAAATCTTAGATATATAATAGTTACACTCTTTACCTGTGATCCAACTTGGTCTAGTCTTCTATTGACATCTTCATCAATGCAAAACCTAGATCCACAATGATCCACTGAACTCTGTCCCCCAACAAGTCTTTCGTTTTGAGCTTCCACGGCTCAAAAATTATTCCCATTAATTTATGGATCACTATCTTTGAGCTACTCACCATTTACTTTCACCACAACAATGACTTCCGTAGATACCCCATTATACTAGGGTCTACCATAGGTCTAATCTATACCCCTTGATCACAAAGGAACCCCCTTGAAGCAAAAATTGATATGATACCAACTATAGGATTTAACTCTATAGAACTAATTTATACAGATAGATTCTTAATTAAAATAGAAAATATGAAATGTAAAACACACACATTAATAGATAGGACTTCAACTGGAAACCAAAAATAGTTTTGGTTTCCAAGATAAAATCTATGTGTTAATGTGTGTGTTTGTCATTGCATCTTTTCTACTTTATTTAAGAATATATTCACAACAATTGACTATACAAGGTTAAAACCTACACTCAACAAGAACATTCTGTTATGAATGGACAATAATACAAAGTATGAAAACTCATAAAATCCTTATATGGCCTAAAACGGGTATTGTGCACCCAGTATGAAAATTTAACTAAGAATATTCTGAAATTAAATTTCAAACCCTTTAATCTCAATGACACAACTTTATTTTTCAAGAAATTTTGCAAATTTATTTTATATGTTGTGGTATTTGTATATGATCTATTGAAAAATGAAAACTATATTGCATCCATAAATAAAGAGTTTAAGGGATTTGAGATGATAGATTTAGGATATCTTCACTACTACTTGAGCATTGATGTGACTCAACATCCAAAGTATATATTTTTCTCCCAAAAGAGGTACAATGGAAAATTTTTGAATAGGTTTGAATGAATGCTTGCAATCATTTATCTACTCTGATGGAACACAATTTGAAGCTTACATCAAAAGAAGAGAATGAATTTGAGGATGCAACCAAGTTCAAACAACTTATGGGAATTCTATCTACGTACCTTACCACTACCAATCAAATATTTCATCTGTTGTCAGAATCCTTTCCAAATTTATGCAAAAGTCTTGTGAATGAATTTGGTTTGCTGTGAAAATAATTTTAAAGTACCTGAAAGGAACTCCATGAATTCAGACTCAAATACTCACAAATGGATAACTTCATCTTGATTATAAATTTTTATTCGAACTTTGACTGATATAAATAAAATGATCTACTTCAGGATTTATTCTGATTCTTGGGCCATATTTGTCTCTTGGAGTTCAATCAAATAATCAATTCCAGTTAATTCCATGACAAAGGTATAATAATTTGTAGCTACATAAGAAACAAAGGAGATTGTGTGGCTTAAGAAAATTCTTCAATATTTGCAGGAAAAACAAGAGAATTATACTCTTCTTCTAATTGACAATACTTTTGTAGTCAAGTTGGCCAAGAATCCTAGCTTCCATGGTCAAACCAAGTACAACTACACAAGGTATCATTTGATTCAATATCATGTAGAGGCCAATAGGATTAATCTAAGATATTATTCCCAAAATGAGAAAATTGCAGACATCTTCACCAAAGTACTTGGAAGAGAAAAGTTTGAAAATTTCAAAATGATGTTTGGGCTCATAAACACCCCCTCAGCTTAGAGGGGGGAATGTTGGAAACATAATCCTTTAGGATTATGTATTTGTAATTAATTTTTAAATAAATTGTAAATATTTTAAACATGAAGAGTCACTTTAAAATATAAATCTTCTGGGAAATCACATAAGAAATTTAGGAATGACGCATTTCGAACTACCAACTGTAGTTCATCATCAGGATGAAGAGTCACTCTTGATAGGTGGATAGGAAGAGTCACACCGACCTTGGAAGATGAAACCAAAGGACATTTCAAATGCTATATACCAATCCACATAGATGCAAAATCATCAAATCTGGGAGTTATAAATATTGGCTTGACATCTATGTATATGGATATCATTCAATGAGAATTTCATTTCATTATGCCCCTTCATATTATTTCAAGAAAAATCTTTGCCAAAAAAAATTTGGTTCTTATCCAAGTGGTTATTCAAGAGGAGTACTGTGAAATATGTGGACCTCTTCGATGGATACTCCCATGACCCAAGAGTTATGAGCAATATAAGAATAGAATTTTGTTTATCAAGGTTTACAAAATTATTCTTAAGAGGGTATAGGCTCTAGTGACTAATGATATTTCCTTAGGGAGTATCATGTTCAACAATGTGGTAAGAGAATAAAGTGGAATTACTCTAAATATTTGTAATGAAGTATAAATTATTTTGTGTGCATTAGTGGTTCATTTCCATGCCAATGCTTGATTCCAAGTTGAAAAAACTTTGGAGATTATGCTTAGTAGTGTACCTAGTTGTTTCAGAGCCACTTAAACTAGAAATAATTTATTATAATCCTAAGAAAGTTGTATTTTTCCTAGTCCTTGCTTCTAGGAAAGCTTCTTGTTGGCCAACACTTGAAGTGCATGAGAGTTTGACAAAGAAAGTTCCCTTTTTGCAATAAGATGAAATAATCAAGAACTTGATTTGTTTTTTTCCCTTTTCCAAGTGAGCTTATGAATGAGTATCAAACCTGTGTGGTTGGCCTCTCCTTGGGTAAGGCTAGCTAGAATTCTACTCTCCTTGGAAGTGAGCTCCCTTCAATCATTATAATACCAAGAAACACGACAACATTTTAAAATACAAATCTTATTTTTTGTATAGAAAAAATGATATGAAAGTGTGTTTAAAAATTATTATTTCGATGGATTCACCTAGTAAGATGGAGCTCTAATCAATGTTTACTTGTTAGTGTAGATCCAAGTTCAAGTTATGAAAGTGGAAATGAATTTGTTGAATCTCCAATGATTGATGAAATTTTGGAAGTTGGCTCCATACATAATGAATCCAATTTCCCTATAGATTCATTCTTCCCTGGCCTTAGTTCATTCACATCGTTATGGTAACATGCAATGAAGGCTACCAAGTCAAGAGTGTAATGAACATGGAGGGGAAATATATGAGCATAACATACACCCACCCCATCCTTGGCAAGTTAACAAGTTCCCAAACTTGGCTTGTTTATCTTGATGGAGAAGCATTGTAAGCTTGTTGATGAGCCACCTTTTATGTTAATGTGATATTTAAACAAAAAAAATATGAAAAAATAACATGTATAACAAGAAATAAAGGAAAGATAATTGAGGAGGAAAAAATAATGTAAACTTTAAAATGGGAACTATAAACTGAAAACAGGAACTCTAGCCAAAAAAACCACAAAAAACATGAAAAAAAACCCAAAAATGAAAAGTGTGTATTCCAGAATGAGGTATTTTATTTTTCACAGCTAATTTGCAACATTTTTAAAAAATGGAAGTAAAACCAATTTTCATGTGCCAAATAAATGGAAAAAACACACTAATGTTGGTTCTAGAATACCATTTTTATTTTCTAGATACAATTTCAACATATTTTTAGTAATGACGTTAAATATAAAATAATGGGATTTTAAACACATTAAAATTCCAATAATTTTTATCCATGTCGTTTAACATATAATATCATGACACTAAAAATCCCTAAAATTCTAATTGTTTTCAACCATAATGTTAAAGATAAAATATATTTCACAATTTTTCACCCACAGAATTAAAAAACATTAAATTTTCAACATATTTCAACCATGATATTATGAACAAATTATATGACTAAAATAACCCAATTAAACATAAATTATTTCTCCAAGTTGTTATTTCATTGTGAATATTTTAGACAAATGAATTTATCATAATTAAAACATATAATCATAAACAAACATAAAAATGACTCATAACTTCATGTAAGATCATATGAAAGTTAAAATATCATTTTCATTTCTCAATGAAAACATCATTTATATAAATTTTCTTACACAGTTATTCAAAATTACGCATATTTTCTTGCACACCATCAAAATTCACATCTTCAGATGAATGAATGGATGCAAATGAAGATATTCCATATTCTTCTCTTTCGTCAACTAGTGCCCTGTCTGAGTCAACATGCATGCCCACCACTTAAGTTTTCAATTTTTTTCTATATATGTGACTAGGTTCAATAGACGGTCATCTCAAAATTGTTACTTGTGGTAGAAACCTCTTCAGAATCTCTATCATCCTGGAGCAAAGAGTTCCTCTCTTTGTTAAATTGAAGTCATAAAAAAGTATGTCAACTTCCTCCAATTTTCAGATTTCTGTGTGGTGACAATTTATATTTGTACCCTTTCTTTTTCTCTTTCCGCCAATTTTTTTATCAACTAACATCTCTATCTTGTACACACAATTGAATGGGTGTGTGTTTTTTGCATACCAATGTACTTCAACACCTGTAACATCTTCATTTTTTGTAATGACCTTTATAATATTGGCAACCCAAAATGGATAGCCATGTGTATCTTCATGTGCTAACGTTGTGATCATGAAACCCTCCTTAATATCATGTATTGAACCCCTGTAAAGGCCTTCCATGGCTTCAAGTTGTGCATGATATATTCTAGAACCAATATACATTTCTCTTTCCTCCACCTATGTAGAATTAATAATACCTTATGATTTTTTTTTTCAACAATGTTTGTTTCCTCCTGTTCATTTGACACATTTTGTGTCCAAATAAATGGAGTCTTCAAAAGCATATCTTCAATTGCTAGTATTGAAAGGATATCACTATGATCAATGAAAAATGACTCCCACCAAACTGAATCAGCAACATCAAAGTACCCATATGTATATCTAATGGATTTTTTAATTTCTTCTAGGAATTAAAAATAATATATATATCTCTTCTGCCTTCGTACATTATGAAATTCACCAAATTATTGTAATAAGAAGATATTTGATGCAAATATTGGATGATCTAGAATGAACTTTAAAAATTCCAAACCTAATGACATCGCCCATTCTGCAATAGTTGAATACTTCTTACCACATATAGTTGTTTTCCCATCAATTTTTTTTTATACGAAATTTTGATGTTGGAATCTAATGTCATTAAGTTATTCAATGCATTTCTCCTCACCATGCGATCCTAGAATAAACCTTCGCATGTCAACATTTGTTCTAACACGTAAAAAATAGGCTTGGCATATATGATTTCTTAGTATATTCAATTAATGATGGCAAGCTCCCAACATCCTTCCTCCTCAATGTTACTGAAAAATGACTGAAAATCTTATCAATATGGTTGTGAGTGTGCCCAAAAAGAAGGAAAGTAACCTTTACCTTATGAAAAATTCTCAATTCAACAAGCATATTTAGATATCAAAAGAAAATTTGAATTTTGTTTTCACGAAAAGTATTGTCTAATTCTAGATACAAAATTTCAGGAAGATTACCATACCAATGAGAAAGCGCATCATGAATTATGGTTATTTTCATATTTCCATCATTGTGAACTTTTAGAGCTGTGAAGTAAAATCTTGGCAACATTTTCCCATTGAAGACCATACAATCGACTAAGTGAATTTGGATAAAAATTTCCTCCATAAATTTTTGGGTGTGTGAATAAAATGTGGTAGAAGTGTTTTCTTCTGATCCATACCTTCAATTATCAAACCCAAATATTTATTTGGATTATCATAACACTTCTTTCGATGCTTGTATAAATTTTTCCTTTCACTTGTTTGTTTTTCGCAATGATCTTGAAGTGCTTTGACAATGGAGTCTACACATAACATAAAATAAACCTATTAATAAATACATTATACTGAAGAAATATCCATAATATCCAGGGTGTTAAAAAACAATGGTTGATGTTTCAAGTCCCAACGAGGATCCATCTTAGTAATCTTGTCCATATGATGGATCCCCGTTGGGATTTGAAACGTCGACCATTGTTTTTTTAACAAGGTGGATAATATGGAGATTTCTTCAATAAACGATAACCAAAGAATCTTGAAAACCATAATAAATACATTTTCATAGTTGATCACTATAAAATTTAAAATAATAATGTTATGAATGCTTACCTCTTCCTGCTCCTTGAAATTTATCCCTTTTTTTTATTTTAGAGAATCACATGTACTACAAACCCCCATCCTTGTCTTCTTAGGAGTACGAACATTCTTGAATTCTCTCCTCCATATCTGCACTAAATATTAATATGTAATAAAACAACCATTTCGTTCAACAACTTTTTCATATTCCTTGTATAGGTTGTAGATTTCCTGTCTTGAGAAATTATCTGGTGTTGGGGTTCCCATGTTTTGGCCAGATTGGCAAGACCAAAAGATGACACAACATCAAACCACTTTCAAACCTAAGGATCTAGCCCTCCTGGGTCTAGAGAGGGATCTCTCTATGATGTGTCAAAGGTATGTGACTTTGAAGCTCAGAGTTTAAGATGTAAGGCTAGTTGTAGGCACAAGGTTTGTTTGTTTGATTGTTTGTTTGGTTGCTGGTTATCAGGAAAGAAGGGTTCAATGTAAGACAAGGATGATCAAAGAGGGATAAGGTAGAGGTGAAGTATTCCAGGGAGCATTCCAAACCATTGGGAAATGGAGTCAGGAAATGATTTTCTTGCTAATCAATAGGCAGGCTTTCAATTGGGCTAGTCATCTAAAACATTGGATCTTAAAGACGACAGTGTGGTATGGAATGGTAGGAGAGGTGGAGACAACACAGATTCAGGGCACAAAGTTAAAGACCAGCTGGTCACACAAGGATCCTAGTGGAGCTAACTCTAATCCCCAGTGTTCCCAAATCTTCCAGCTAAATCCTTACCAAGCAACATCTAAGAACAGATACATTTAATTCATACATCAGAGAGCAGGCAATATCATCCACTACACTGGTTAAATTAACTGAAATCAATTCTTAGATAACACATTCAGAATAAAAACATTAATGGCAAGGAGAGCAGAAACATAGGCTACCTAACAAGGGTAAATCCTATGCCAATATTCTGATGCAAGCCAGTAGAAATGAAATGAAATGAATTAAAACACAGAGATAGGAAAACATCACCGCTGCTTTAGATCAGGATCCAAAGAAATGTTCTTGTCATTGTTGGGAAAAATACTGAGAGGGGGGGGTGAATCAGTATTTACTGCATATTCAAACTTTTTACTTTTTCATTCCTTTAAAACCCATACACTACTTTTCTGAAGCCAACTAGCGTATACACGCGGATATCCTTCATAAAACTAGCGTATACACAGAGATATAATTATGCCATTAGTTCTTCACTTATATCATTCCATCATTCATTCATTAGATGTTCTATAAACAGTAAACATGTGCAGTGAGAACAGAATAAACCATCACACAAAGCATCACACATGAACACTAGGATTTTTTTAGGTGGAAACCCAAGTCGGGAGAAAACCACTTTCGCGCTGTCTTCACCTCTTCAATATTTTTATTATAAGAGAAAACATCTTACAACATATAAGCCGGCGCAGATTGATCAAACACGTGCACCCACCGCGCTCGCTGCTCACTCTCTCCTCCTTGGAAGGGAGCTACGACCGACTGGCTACTCGGGGCCTCTCCCCGGAAGGGAGCTGGCTGTGGCCCCCCGATCTCATTTACCAGCTCTCACTGGAAGGGTGCCATTGACTCTCCGATCTCAAGTACTGAAATTTCACCCGGAAGGGAGCTACAACCCCCGACCGAAGGCTACAACCCTCAGAACCAATATGGACCATGTTTCATCAATTTTCACACTAGATCCAACAACCTCAATAGAACAACACTTGCAGGCCACATTCCATCATATTTTCAGACTGAACCCTTTTCATACTTTTAAGCTCAAACATACATCACGAACAGATACATACCAATTCAGACAATCCAGATCAGATAGCAGTAATACAGCAGAACAGATCAGATGTTCCATACCCCATGCTTCAGCAAACCCTAGTTTGCATACGCACTTTTACTTCACTGATGTCGCGTATATACGCGCTTTCGTCCACACAAACCAGCATATACTTCAGTGTATATTTTATTGCGCATACGCGCTTTTACTTCAGCGAAGCTGCGTATATACGCGCTTCCTCCACGGTGAAGTAGCGTATAGATCTTCAACCATCATTGAGCAAGATACATTTCTCGATCGTATATTCCGCCGATTTACCCTTTTACTCGTACTTATGTTCGCCTATTTTCGCAGTTCAAAATCCATAAAAAAACATCTAGCAAATACAAGATACATTTCCATCTAGATACCCGCTTCATCATTTCTTCATTGGTGCATAATAGATTCGTATCTATCATCAAACCTTTACCCTTTCCACACAGATATACTTCACAGAGAAGTATTCATTCAAGCTCAGACATCTTGCTCCCACGCTTATGATTTTCACAATGAATTTCTTCTCCTTATATAGGTTTATCCTTTTTTCAATACCACGGGTTAAAGCAATACCATGAGCCTTCAATACCACGGGCCAAAGCGATACCATGAGCCTTCAATACCACGAGCCAAATCAATACCATGAGTCTTCAATACCACGGGCCCCTGTTTTTGCACTTTATGAGTACTTTTGCCCATACGCGACTTGGAACATTATTTTCCGCGTGCATACGCGACTTGCCTTAGACAGATCCGCGTATTCATAGAGACATACTCTTTTCATCATACTTTGAGCACATTCTGAATTCTTTTCTTCATTGCCTTCTGTACACACTGTAGATACATCATATTTTCTTCATCAAGAACATATTCTAGTACACACACCCCATCAAATAAGTTGCCATCATCTTCATCAAGTGAGTTGCCTTTCAAGGACAACACCCGCATCATATTGTCAACACTACTCTGTAGACACATCGCATTTACATCATTAACCAAGTCCATCAAGTCAAGAATAACTTCATATCAGTAGTTTGCCATCAAGGACAACACATGTCAACAACAGATGTCTTCATCTTCATTCAGTGGGTTGCCATCAAGGACAACACTCTGCATCATATTTCCAACAATCTCCCTCTTTGGACTTGATGGCAACCACGATGGTGTTTGGTTACCACAACAGATAAGTACATTGACACCATGTCACTCTCCCAATTCTTTGACACCATTATCTGCATTCAAACACCATGTCACTCTCTCCCTTTGACATCAAGGGCAAAGGGCGGATCAAAACCAACACACTCTCCCCCTTTGACATCAAGGGCAACGGGTGGATCAAAACCAACACACTCACCCCTTTTCTCCTCATGTAGAAGAAGCGTTCTCATAGACTGATGTATACCGAAGTGACCAAGCTCCCCGAGAGTTCGTCAATATTTTCCAATGAAGTACATGACTCTATGATTTTCATATCAACAATGACTCATACTTACATCAAAGATCCATCCAAGTGAATTTACATATGAGACTCAAGTACCCAACCAAGTGGGTTTACACATTTCAACTCAACTACCCAACCAAGTGGATTTACAAAATTTGACTCAGCTACCCAACCAAGTGGGTTTACAAATTTGACAAGTCCTTTACATGACTGAATATTACAATTTTACATCATGTGTCTCAACAAGACCTTTTCACCAAATTACAAAAATGACCATTTAAGACCAACACCTAAAAATTCCTCAAGAAAGAGAACATTTTTCAGAATCAACATAATGCCAACAATGCATTATACTCGCCAACATCACACTGCTCCCCCGAATCTCTCGCTCCGCATCTTCACTTCAGCATATAAATTCTCTTATCATCAATGCATACGCGACTGTGTCTGAAGAAACTCGCGTGTATACGCGAATTTTGTTAATATAACCCGCGTATGGAAAGTGAAGCATAGAAAATTTCATCTTCCTTCAATTCCTCCTGAGTTTGTACCTCCTGTACCTGTCCTTTCCACATCAGATGCGCTGTCAGAAATACATATAACCAGAATAATCAAATCAACCATGAGAGTCATCATGCATTGCTCCCCCTGTGACGATACATTACTAAATCTCATAATGTATCCCACATCATTCCTGCAGTCAATCAGAGAAGTAAGCTTCAGAAGCGGATGACTGCAGTAGGGTCTGAATTCCCTACGTTTCTGATCGGTCATCCTTCATTTTCCAAATTTGCTTGATCTTTCAACCGTGTTTAAAATTAAAAATTGTCCACTTCCCAGATCTGTTCATTTGCCATGCATTCTTTTTCTACATGTCCAGCATTTTGTTACAAGCATAACATCTCATGTGGCCATGAGAAATAAACATAAGAATCATAATGAGTATTTTTATTCTTCTTCCTTTTTACAATCAGCTTGCTTTATGTCTACTTGTTACATGAAAAATAACATCCTTTGAATAAACCAGAAAGTACCTTCTCGAGTAGAACTACTTTGCTGAGGTCGAAATGAGAGTCTGCTTCTGCAATTTGCTGCAACATGCCCATAATTATGACATTTAAAACATTCAACGTTCTTGAATGAATTCCTTCGAGAATTCATGATTGTTGGTTGATCTTTTGTTTCTTTCAACACATCAGGTTTTGCATTGACGCCCTCTGAATTTTTTGTACTTCCTTGTGAGCTAGATTCTCCTTTAACAGTTTCATGGAAACCAAGACCAAGTTTGATAGCAGGAGACCTTTGATTACTCAGAATATTGTCCAAAATATTAGTACTATCATGAAACCTCAAAAGTCTAACCTTTTCTTCTAATTTACCTTTGAGAATGTTTACCTCAACCTCCAAGGCTTGACATTGCTTTGTCATGCTTTCTTCTTTCCTTCTTCCATATTCTACTTGATCCTTCAGATTTAGAATCTCTTCTTTCAACCAATTTTCATTTTCTTCACAAGTTTGTTGCAGCTCTTCTTTCTTCTTCTTTGATGCTTTGAGATATTCTTTCAGAGATATGTTTTCCGCTTCAAGTCCAGCATTTTTCTTATTTGATTTATCCAGGTCTTCTTTGAGGGAGATGATTGCAGCTTCAAGTCTCTCATTCTTCTTGTTTGAATCTTCCAGATCTTCTTTGAGGGAGACGATTTCTGCTTCAAATCTTGCATTCTTCTTGTTTGATTTTTCGAGACCTGCTTTGAGGGAAATGATTTCTGCTTCAAGTCCTTCCCTTTCAACTGATTGTAGAGGTTCCTCACTCTTCTTACTTGATGCTTCAAGTTTTGCTTGTAGAGAGATGATTTCAGCTTCATATCCTTTACTCCGACTGTATACATCATCAAACATCCTTTTCAGTCTAAATATCAAAGCTTTGTTAGCAGATTCCTTCTCATTAAATATTCTTTGTTGATCTTTGATAACTTCTTCTAGATCCACAACTTTTCTCTCACTATCTTCATCATTGTTTGCACAAAGAAGAGTATTACAAGTAGCCTTCTCCTTTTTCTTCTTTGCCATGAGTGCTTGTAGAGCTTCGTCAGAAACTTCTGGACCCCAATCACTATCTGATTCATTTTTGTCAAATTCAGCTATCTCCTTACTTTGAGTAGCCTTCTTCTTTGCCATGAGCACTTGTAGAGCTTGGTCAGAATCTTCTTCATCTTCACTTTCACTATAATAATCCTTACATATACAATTAAGTAAAATACAAGAGCAACGATCAATACCTGTTTCATCTTCTTCAATTTCTGCTATACATGATTTCTGAGGCTTCTTCTTTCCTTGAGTAACCTTCTTCTTTTGCTTCTTTCCCATTGCGACGGATCTCCTTCAAGCAATCAAGCTTCTGCAGAAGGACCACGCTCTGATACCAATTGTTGGGAAAAATACTGAGAGGGGGGGTGAATCAGTATTTACTACATATTCAAACTTTTTACTTTTTTCATTCCTTTAAAACCCATACGCTACTTTGCTGAAGCCAACTAGAATATACACGCGGATATCCTTCATAAAACTCGAGTATACACAGAGATCTAATTATGCCATTAGTTCTTCACTTATATCATTCCATCATTCATTCATTAGATGTTCTATAAACAGTAAACATGTGCAGTAAGAACAGAATAAACCATCACACAAAGCATCACACATGAACACCAGGATTTTTAGGTGGAAACCCAAGTCGGGAGAAAACCACCGCTGCAGTTGCTCAGCCTTCAATATTTTATTACAGAGAAAACATCTTACAACATATGTGGGCCGGGCGCGTACTCGACCAAAGACGCAGCACCCACCGCGCCGCCACTGCCTCTCCTGGAAGGGAGCTACGACCCCCCGACTCCACGCTGTCACCTCTCCCCGGAAGGAGCCACGACCTCTCGATCTCGCTTACCAAATTTCACCTCGATGTGAGCGCCGACCCCCATCTCGTTACTCAAATTTCACCCGAAGGGAGCTACAACTCCCCGACCGAAGGCTACAACCCTCGTAACCAATATGGACCATGTTTCCCCATCGGTCTTTCACACTGGATCCAACAACCTCAATAGAACACAACTTGCAGGCCACATTTCATCATATTTTCAGACTAAACCCTTTTCATACTTTTAAGCTCAAACATACATCACCAACAGATACATACCAATTCAGACAACCCAGATCAGATAGCAGTAATACAGCAGAACAGATCAGATTTTCCATACCCCATGCTTCAGCAAGCCCTAGTTTGCATACGCGCCTTTATTTCATTGATGTCGCGTATATACGCGCTTCCGTCCACACAAACCAGCGTATACCTCTGTACATATTACAGAGCTCATTTTATTGCGCATACGCACTTTCTCTTCAGCGAAGCCGCGTATATATGCGCTTCCTCTTCGGCGAAGTAGCGTATAGATCTTCAACCATCATTGAGCAGCATACTTCTTCAGATCAGACATTCAGTTCAGATTTACCCTTTTACTTCAGACATATGTTCGCCTCATTTCAGATCTAATCACTCCATAAACGTCATCTATAAATACGTATACAATTCGCATCTAGATATTCGTCTTTTCATCATTTCTTCATTGCATAATAGATTCCGCATCTATCATCAAGCTTCCTTTACATTACCCTTTCCATACGTATATACTTCGCAGAAATATATTCATTCAAGCTCAAATATCTTGTTCCCACACTCATGATTCGTACAATGAATTTCTTCTCCTTATATAGGTTTATCCTTTTTCAATACCACGGCCAAAGTAATACCATGAGCCTTCAATACCGGCCAAAGCAATACCATGGAGCCTTCAATACCACGGTCACAATACCATGAGCCTTCAATACCACAAGTCCCCCCGTTTTTGCACTTTATGAGTTTGAGCACTTTGCCCATACGCGACCTTGGAACGTTCTTTCCGCGTGCATACGCGACTTCCCGAGACAACTCACGTATTCATAGAGACATACTCTTTTCATCATACTTTGAGCACATTCTGAATTCCTTTCTTCATTGCCTTCTGTACACACTGTAGATACATCATATTTTCTTCATCAAGAACATATTCTAGCAAGCACAACTTCATCAAATAAGTTACCATCATCTTCATCAAGTGAGTTGCCTTTCAAGGACAACACTCAACATCATATTGTCAACAAACATCATATCACATCAGATTTACATCATTTACCAAGTCCATCAAGTCAAGAATAACTTCATTAGGTGGTTTGCCATCAAGGACAACACATGTCAACAGTCGCATGTCTTCATCTTCATTTAGTGGGTTGCCATCAAGGACAACACTCTGCATCATATTTCCAACAGTCATATTAAATAGCAATACCAGTCAAGTACAACATTGCCAATAGCTGAATACTCAGTCAGAAATCATATTCCTCAGCCTATCTTACAACTTTACACAGAGACTGTGTCTCAAAAGAAACTACTTGCAATACTCTGATAACTGATCAACAACCTTTACAATAATTTTCTCATGAGTTTTATAGCAAAATATGAGCTGAGGAGGTAGGTGCAATACTAAATGAAGCATTAAACTCAGAAAATAAATAAGGCCTAAAGCCCATTCTGTTTTAACTCCTATGCATTGATCTTTGGCTTTCTTTGGGTGAACGAATGATCCTCTTTAGGCTTCCAATTACTCTGATATGACCCTGATGTACACTGGCTTACAGTTCTCTGTAGTACTTTTGGAGAATGAGCAAAGGGTGAGTAAATGGCGAAGAAATTCCACCACACCGCATAACAAATGTTCTGATGGCTTTCGACTGTGGTTAAGGCGGAAATCCTCCTTGGAGCACGGCATAGAATAAAAGCAGTATGGGCAACCCGTCCTTTCCTCGAGAAAAAAATTATGTTGACGTAGAAAACCTGCTATATATTAATTTCTGCACATCCGTATCCTCTGTGTGGTCTATGATGTCTTTGACCTCGTAGCTTGCCTTGAAAAACTTGGTTTAAGGCTCAAAGATCTTCGTTTTCGTTCCTGGAACTCTCTACCACTTCATTTATATCTCTGTCGGTGAAAACTTGCCATTGTATCAAAACGGTGTAATCATGGCGGCGTTTCACTTCCTGTACCCTGCAAAAACCCATATCTATGTTAAGAAATCCATGCACGGAGGAGGTGCATGGTTACGGAGGACGGGTAGAGTGGTAGCGCGGCGGTGGAGAAATGGTGGTTTTACATGAAATAATGGTGAAAATGCATTGAAATCGTGGAAACAGCAAATAATAGGGTTTGGTGAAGAAATGCATGTGGACTGTTCAATCATGGTCCGAAGACGAAGATCAACGGCGGAGATCGACATAGCGGGATGGTTTTATGAAAATGGACGAAATGAATATGAAATATTAACTTTAATGTAACATGTGAAACTTCGGTTATAGTCGGAAATGCAAAGGAAATAGGCGAGAATGCAATGAAACACGTGGAAATGAACGTACGAGGTCGGACCTGACGTGGTGGAGGGCGATTAGATCTAAGCCGTTAGATCTTTAAATCCAACGGACGGCCGAGATTGAGTCAGAGAATCGCAATCGGGAAGGGGCAGGGGTGACACATTTATATAAGTTCTGATTGCGATTGGGAAAGGGAAAGCGATTAGCGCCAGGCTGTTTGATCTAGCGGGAAGATCAACGATGGAGATATGGATCGAGGGATCACAATCAGAGGGGACACAAAGGGTGGCATCATTAATCTTCTGATTGCGATTGGGCGGAGACATGCGATGGCCGTTGGATCAGCGGGGAGACGGACGGCTAGGATGAAGTCGGAAAGACGTAATCGGAAGGAGCGGAAGGGGGGGGGGGGGTAATCGCAATCGCAATCAGGAGAATGTGCGATGCGATCAATCAGAGGAGAAAAGAGATCAGTGGGAAGTGCGGTCAGAGTGATCGGGAGAGGAGTTGTGATTGCGATGATCGGAGTTAAGTTGCGATCAATCGCATCGCAAATATTTGTGATGAGCCGATCAGGGGACTTAACATAAACATTGTGATTAATAAGATTTTCGATTAGCGCGGGCTGTCCGATCTTTGTGGTAGATCAACGGTGGAGAACACAGTGGAGGACTTGTAGAATAAATCAATCGCATCGGAGTTTTTCCGATGTTACAAAGGAATGCACCCGCCCGACACTCCGATTGCGATTAGCTCCCAAGGCTTTAAGCGCTTGGTCTTAGCGCAAGGGTATATGTGGGGAAGTGGTTGAAAGGGGCCGGCGAGAAAAGGGGCTAAGCCCTATTATAAGGTTAAAAAGTGGGTTTTTGCCCATTTTCAAAGTATTTAAGGCTGGGAAAGGGGTAACGATAGAGGAAACTAAGGGGAATTTGGCCCAAGAAAGGGGAAGGGTGGAATTTTGAAGGGGATTTTTGGGGAATTTAGGGAGGAAGGGGGGCTTAGAGGGGAGAAGGGGAAATTCGACAAAGGGGGAAAAAGGGGAAAAAATGGGACATTCTGCAGGGATGCAAAGGGCAAATAAAGGCCTTTTGGAACACATATTCTTGCAATCAATGAGGCTATTTGACGCCATAACAGCAGATGGAAACAGTCAAAGGCAGGGAACGTAAAAGGCTTCAAGGATGATGTGTTTTCAAGGGAAATGCATTCCTTGAAGGCTCATCAAACAAACTAGCCCCTTGCTTGCTTGTCAAGGAATCCATAGGGGCTAACAGTGTCTCCACATGGGGATGGCTTCTTCTTGAAGGAGTCAAGAATTTAGAAAATGATCTTTGGTGTAGGCCAGATGCCTGCTGCTTAAGCCACTTTTCTTATTTGATTTTCAGCTGCCACAAATATGATAGATCAGCAGAAAAATTCCCAAACAATCTACCTACCCATCCTACAATCCTAGAATTTTTTTCTTCTAGGGTGCATTTGAACTAGCAGACCCTTTACATCATTTATTTTATAGCAGAAAATAAACCTATTCTAAATCTACCCTTATTACTCTATGAGACCAGATTAGACTGTTGGTCTCATATGTTTCTCTACCTAATCTAATATCTGCTGGGATTAAACTATCCAACAGATTTCTTCTCTACATTCTACAACAAAAATTTAAAAACAGTCAAACTAGGATTAGACAGTCTAGTTTGTTGAAGATCCAAGGCATAAAGACAATTGCACATGGACAGAAAATTGCTGAAAACGGAAAAAAAAAACTTTGAAGGCTTGAAATCTAAAGCTTGGAGTATCCTTATTCTCTTTTTGACTCAAGTTTTGAGCTTGTTACAGTCATTCTTCTCTTCATTTCAGCTCTGGTTTTGGGCATGTTAGAGCTGATTCTTCTTTCTTCTTTGCTGGTCCAGATTTTGAGCATGTATGGACCAGCTACTTTGCTTCTTCTGGCTCAGGTTTTGATCATATTAGAGCCAATTCTTTGCACTACAGAGGTTCATGTTTTGAGCATTTCTGAACCTCTCCTTTCTCTCTGTTTTTTTTGAAACATTTTTCTCTTTTTCTTGAAAACAAAATACTGCAATGGTATATACAATGGAAATGGAAACTGGAAATTGGAAATCAGCAGAAGTAGTGTTTGAGCATCCTGCCATTGACAGGACCCCCAAACAGCTCTGTGCCATCTAAATCTTGTAGAAAAAAGGCATTTGGACCCACAGTGGCCTGGATGATGTATGGACCTTGCCCCAAACTATCAAACTTGTTATGCTTTCCTTTATCCTCTCTCCTTGAGTCCCACTTCAGAACCTTATCGCCAATTTTGAAATCAGCAGCTTTGGTTCTCTTGTCAAACAACTTCTCTATGTTTTCCTAAACTTTGACAGCTCTGTTATAGACCTCTTCCTTTGTTTTCTAGAGATTAATTGTCTGGTTTATCCTTCTCACCATACTGTCTCCTTCTGTCTAGATCTCTTGGGCAAGTTTAATCACTGGTACACCCAAACTGGTAGGAAAAATTGCTTCTGTCCCATAGACCAGCTGATATGGTGACATGCCAATGGACTTCATTTTTGTAAACCTGTCAGCCCACAGGGCATGCACTAACTTGTTATTCCATGACCTTTTGTTTCCTTCCAGCAGCTTTATGATGATGATCACCAGGCTCTTGTTTGATGATTTATCTAATCCATTACCTAGAGGGTAATAGGCAGTTGAATGACCAAGTGCTATTTGATACCTGTGACAAAAATCAACAATTTTCTTGGATCCGAAATCAGCAACATTATCTGTGATTATTTTCCTTGGACAACCAAAACAAGAGAGGATATGACCTTCTAGGAAACTAATGATGACTGAATCTGTGGCATTCCTAGTAGGTATGGCCTCTATCCACTTAGTGAAGTAGTTTGTGGCTGTTAGGATCAATTTGTGTTGTGCGGAAGAAGTAGGGTGAATCTCCCCTATAAAATCTAGGCCCCATTGCAGAAAGGGACCTTCAACAATGATGGGTTGTAGGGGTAAGGGGAGGAGTTTTCTTTTTCCTTCAAAAATCTGGCATTTGTGGCAGGAAATTATCATCTTATGGATGTCGTTGAAGAGTGTGGGCCAGTGGTAATCAGCCCTGAGTATTTTGTTTGCAGTGGCCTTCTAGTTCAAGTGGCCTCCATACTCTCCTGCATGGAATTCTTGTTTAATCCTTTTTGCTTCAGCTTCAGGAAAACATTTAAGCAATAGGCCATTTGGATTTTTCCAGTATAAGTTTTCATTCAAAATGCAGTAGTTTCTAGCTTTTAGTCTTATGAATCTGGCCTTAGTCTTTGATAGTTCAGGTAGAGCATTGAGGTTGATGAGCACATAAAGGATGTCAGAATACCAAGGAGAGTTCTGAAATTTCTCCTGAACAGTGCGATCAGGCAGTCCTTCCTACTCATCCAAGGCATTTACCATGTTAATTTCAAGGGCTTGCAGATTTGATTCAGCCATTAATTTAGCTAAGCCCTGACCCTTGATTAGTTTGGTGGGTTTTATCTCAAGATCATATTCTAAAATCACAGCAATCAATTTGCCCCTTTTCCCATCTGGGTCTTGGGACAGTATTTCTTTGACTACCATGTTAGCCACATAAGCTATGGTGTGGGAATGCAATATGTACACCCTAAAGTCCTTTAAGACCTTGACTAAGGCATAAGCCTGTTTTTCCATTATGTTGTATTTCAAGGGTGCGTCTCTTAGTGCTTTGCTGAAAGAAGCAATTGGTTGTTCCATTCCCTCTGGATTTTTCTGCAGTAGGACTGCAGCCACAGTATGCTCAGAGGCAAATGAAAAGATCAGGAAATATTTTGAGAAATCAGAGCTAATCAGAACAGGGGCTTGGGTGAGAGAAATTTTTACTGATTCAAAAGATTGTTTAGCTCCAATAGTCCATTTAACTCCTACACCTTTATTCAGCATGTTAGTCATATTCCTAAGGTGTTCAGCTAGATTGGGAATAAACCTCCTAAGGAAGTTAATCTTCCCAATGAAGGACTGTAATTCCTTGATGTTTCTTGGGTGTGTGATCTGTAGTATTCCCTCAACTCTTTGTGGGTCTATCCTAATTCCCTTTTCAGATATAATGTGGCCAAGAAGTTTTCCTTCTTGCAGCCCAAATACAGTCTTTTTAGGATTCAGTGACATACCAAACCTTCTACATTTTTCGAACACCTTTCTCAGATGTTTTATGTGTTCTTCTGCAGTCTTAGAATATACTGTAATGTCATTGAGCTAAATAAAAATTAAGTGTCCTATCTCATCTGAAAAAGATATATCCATTGCTCTTTGGAAGGTTGCACCAGCATTCATCAGTCCAAAGGGAATTTTTACATCCATAAAGGTGCCCCATGGAGTGGTAAAAGCAGTCTTGAGTTGGTCTTCTAGGATTACCAAGACTTGGTTGTAACCTGAAAACCCATCTAGTAGGGAGATCCTTTTTTAGCCTACTACCCTCTAAAGGATGTGTTCCATTTTTTGCAAAGGGTAATTGTCTTTAAGTGAGGCTCTATTAAGATTCCTGAAATCAATGCACAGCCTGATCTCCCCTGTTTTCTTTCTCACAGCCACTAGGTTGGATACCCAATCAAAGAACCTTACAGGTACAATTATGCCTGCCTCATACATCTTTTTAATTTCTTTTTCAACTGCAGGCAATTGCTTTGGGTTTATTCTACGGAGTTTTTGTCTGAAGGGCTTCTAATTTTCTTTCAAAGGTATTTTATGCTGTATGATGTTTGTCTCATAGGCCCTTAAGTCTTCATAACTCCAAGAAAACACAATAATGAATTCCTTGAATAGGTCAATGTATTTCCTTTTCATGTTTGCAGGAAGGGACTTAGCCAATTTGATCATCTTGGGTTTATCTTCAGTGTCTATGTTGCATTCTTCGACATCAGAGTCTGCACGTTCTATAGTGGGCTTTTTAGCTACATCATCAAAGTCAAAAAGGTCTTCTAAAGGGGCCAGACCTCGAGGTATGTTCTTATCTTTGGTCTATAGCACCTCTACTTCTTCACTATCTACGTTTTCACATTTTTTGTTTGGATCTCCAATCTGTTCGTTTAAAGTGTTTATTTCTATATTACAGGGTGGATCTTCCTCACCTGAGCACTCTTCACTTAGACAGCTACTGTCAGATTTGGAGTCTGAATCAGAAAATTCAAACTCGTTTCTACCTACCAAGAAATCTTCAATCTGTTTATCTCCTTCAAAACACTGCCAATACTTTTCATTGTCCAGCACTGCAAGTCTGAATTTGGTCTGAATGATGATTTGTTGGTCGCTTGGAGTTCTAGGGTATGAACTAGCTAAGCATGCTAATCCATTTGCAATGACATTTTGACTCCTAGGAACAAACACTAATTCGGATTCAATAAATGTTTTCATTAAATCCATAGTGTCATTCCTGTAGGCTCTCAATCTAGGATGTTTCGATGTGTATTCACCATTCACCTGTTTAAACTCAAAATCACCACGCACAGTTATCCTACGGGCTTCTAATTTTCTCAACAGGTTTAAGCCTAGGATAAGAGCCTCGTACTCTGCAATTTTTTTTGTACATTTGAAATGCAGGTACATGCATGGCTCTCTGCGTAACCACTTTCTGCGTTATGTATCCACACCCCTGCTCCAACAGTTCTCTTGGTGCATGACCCATCGAAATTCATCTCCCACAAGGGTTCATTTCTCGTTTTATCATCACTTCCTTTCCTACAGCTGGGCTCACCATTATGTTGCATTATAGGAGCTGCACTTGTCTGTGAGTTGTTTTGTTTTTCTTCATGGGTGTGGAGATCAGAGGGGTGGTTGGTTGGCTGATTGCATTCTGTTTCTGGTTCATTTTCAGTTCTTGTTTCAGTGCACTGTTCTGAGTTTTCTACATCATCCTCCTCTGAGTCTAGAGTAGCCATTATGTTAAAGTCCATGGGTTTCGTTTCCTCGTTTTTATCTCTGTTTTTGGACTCTGACCCCTCTGAGGATTCATCATTACAGAGGATGAAGGAGTCAAGGTCTATATGTACAGAGTATAAAGGTGATTTTTTAGGCTTCTCAAGGCTACTGACCAGAAATTTCATTTCTGCATTGTCCCTTGCAGCTTGGCTCCCCATGATCTTGATAATAGCATGCCATACTTGGGTGGCACATCTGCCACAACAACATCCATGACCAAACACTTGGTAGGAATCTGGGTAAGGCTCACACATAAATCTTTGATCAGGCCAAGACACTTTACTCTACTAGAGTCAAATGAATATAGGTCTTTATAGGGACGGGTTATCTCTAGGCCTAATCTTTCCATCACTACTTTACGCATCGGGTTGTGTGATGCCCCAGAATCATGCATTGCATTGTGGAGAATCTTATCATGGATATTAAGACTGATATAAAAAGGGGGCACTACCCCTTCCTGAAAATTTCCTTCTATCTTTGGACAAAACAGAAGGGTCGGTTGATCATCACTCAGATTTACAATGTCACCGTTCTCACCTAAATTTAATGCTTTCAAAATTTGGCCTTTATATACATCCTGAGTGGCCAGCTCAGAGAGTGGTACAGAGATTTTAATTTTTGCAATCTCACTCTCCAAATTGAAAGTGGACTGACCCTTTGGAGTGCTCAACTCTGTTTTGTTAGCCACTGCCTTAGTGGCTGAATAAGTGTGCTGATTCTCACTATGTACAGTGTTAGAAACTATTTTATCAGGAGTACTAACTGTAGTGTCAGTACTGTTGGTTGGTTTACATTGTGTATCAGTGTTTTGGTTATCTTTTTCTTTGTTCTTTCTAGAACTCTCAGCTGTTGATTTGTTACTTTCAGCAGTCACTTTAGAAGTTTTCTTAGGTCTTTTCTTAATGGTGACCTCAGAAGCTTTTGGTTTGGGAGTTTCTTGGCTCTTTTTGCTCCTAAGTTCATACTGTCTGACCTGCATGATGGCATCTTCAAACCCAAGTTTGTAATCATCAGATTCTGATCTTTCCTCATCCCAATATGAAGGTGAGGGCTGATCTTCTTCTATGTAACAGTTATGAATTGAATCCTCTGTTTCAAACATGTTTATTGTGTTCCCTTTAGACTCTTCTATGATTCCCTCATATTCATCAAAAAATTTCTCTTGGAATGGGGGAATAACTTGCTGATCTTATTCTCTTTGTCTGTTGGGAGTGGTGTTGTTTCTTCTAAAGTTCTAGTTCTAGTTATGGTTTTGATTTCTGTTTTGGTTACTAACTGTGACAACCATTTTTTCCATCATTTGCTGTATCCTTTCCACATTTTTAGATAAACGTTCATAATTTGGATCAGATGTGGAAGCCACATTTTCATCCCTATATGTTACCCTTTTCTCAGCTCATAATCTTACTCTTTTCTCAATCAGGTTAGCCTCTACACTCACTGCTCCCTTTTGCATGTCTTCCAACGTGTTATAATCTCTCTCCCTAAACTGGTAGGCCATGTCAGCATCAAAACCTTCAGGGTATTTCACTAGAGCCATACCTTGGGGAGGTTTCATGTGTGGAGGAAGAGTGTTTTAAATGCTGTTGAATCTTGTTGTGTAATCATGGACATTCTCTCCTACGTTTCTCTTAAGGCTCATATAGTCTGCTAGGAGTTGGCGAGGTTGGCCTTAACCTCCCATTTGTTTACGAAAGTCTGATATAGAGATGGAAGATCATTAATGCTAACCGGAGGCAGGCCTTTAAACCATTTCTTCACATCACCCCCTAAGCTCTGGGCAAAGATTCTCATTTTGACTGTATCATCATCTATCTCCATGTAGTCGAAAGAATCTTCCATCCTATCTACATGGTGTTGGGCTGAGATAGACTCCTTTGCAGTGAAGTGTGGGATCTTTGATTGATAATCATTGGGTAAGGGTACTAAAGGCTGGGGTAAAACCAGAGGTGCATACCAGGCTGCCATAATGATGTTTTGATGAGGTAAAGGATTGACTTGAGCAGCTGGTATATGGATGATAGGGATATTGTGACTAGCAGAAGACTGATGAGAAGACCTAGGGTGACTGAGCCCCAAGTTTTGAATGAAGTGTATATCCAGAGGTGTAGATGGAGGGGTCTATCACTTCGCAAGATGCTTACCAATCTAAGGTGGTGAAACAGGAAACTCAAGGTCTGGCTAGTCTAGGGCATTGAATGACCTAGTTCTTGGTAGACTGTCTTGAGTGCCTAGGTCAAAAAGTGGGTCTGATAGAGCTGTAAATTTTTCTGGTGTAGAGTTAGCTCTATGGATGTGGCTGGAAATGGTTGACCACTTATGCATAGGAGATCCCTTGAGGATGCTCTCAGGGTTGTCAACTATTTCAGGCGGGTCTGGGTTAGGATAAGCTCTTGTGTGAATGGTTCTTGAAGCCAGAATGTTGTTTTCTGACCAAGCAACTTAACCCTACTTGTTACTTCTACTGTGTTTGATGTTGTAATGGGCTTCTGGTCTCCCAGTGGAGTCTTATGTGATACCAAGATAATCAGCAGGCCTACTGATCACCAGTGGAGTCTTTAAATCGTTTAGGAATTGTGGAGTCGCCAGGTGGAAGGTTTAGGATGTTTTTGAAGGGTACACTGTCCACCACATTGCTTATGAGATGTCCCTTTTTAGGGGTATCTTCCAAACACAGCAAACTCTAACCAAAGATTGACTAGGAGGGCATTCACCAGATATGTCACCTCTGAAAGAGTGTGAGATCTGGAGGCTACCTGGCCCTTTCCAGACACTTTCTAAGAGTGTGGGAGAACAAAACAAATGGCGTAGAGGTTGATGCGTGAATAGGAGTGTTTAACATCCAACCTAACCAGAGATTGTAGGTTTCTGAGGTTCTCATGATGTAGTAAGATGGATGGTACTTAGATTGTTCCCCAGCAGAGTCGCCATTATGTTGGGGTTCCCATGTTTTGCCCAGATTGGCAAGACCAAAAGAGGAAACAACATCAAAACACTTTCAGACCTTAGGATCTAGAATTCTTGGGTCCAGAGAGGGATCTCTCTATGATGTGTCAAAGATATGTGACTTTGAAGCTCAGAGTTTAAGATGTTAGGCTAGTTATAGGCACAAGGTTTGTTTGTTTGATTGTTTGTTTGGTTGCTGGTTATCAGGAAAGAAGGGTTCAATGTAAGACAAGGATGAGAAAAGAGGGATAAGCAGAGGTGAAGTATTCCAGGGAGCATTCCAAACCATTGGGCAATGGAGTCAGGAAATTATTTTATTTCTAATCAATAGGTAGGCTTTCAATTCGGCTAGTCATCTAAAACATTGGATCTTAAAGATGACAGTGTGGTATGGAATGGTAGGAGAGGTGGAGACAACACAGATTCAAGGCACAAAGTTAAATACCAGCTGGTCGCACAAGGATCCTAGTGGACAGGGCTAAATCTAATCCCCAGTGTTCCCAAATATTCCAGCTAAATCCTTACCAAGCAACATCTAAGAACAGATACATTTAATTCATACATCAGAGAGCAGGCAATATCATCCACTACACTGGTTAAATTAACTGAAATCAATTCTTAGATAACACATTCAGAAGAAAAACATTAATGGCAAGGAGAGAAGAAACATAGGGTACCTAACAAGGGTAAATCCTATGCCAATATTCTAATGCAAGCCAGTAGAAACGAAATAAAATGAATTAAAACATAGAGATAGGAAAACATCACAGCTAATTTAGATCAGGATCCAAAGAAATGTGCTTGTCATATTAAATAGCAATACCAGTCAAGTACAACATTGCCAATAGTTTAATACTCAGTCTGAAATCATATTCCTCGGCCTATCTTACAACTTTACACAGAGACTGTGTCTCAAAAAAAACTACTTGCAATACACTGATAATTGATCAACAACCTTTACAATAATTTTCTCATGAGTTTTATAGCAAAAGATGAGCCGAGGAGGTAGGTTCAATTCTAAATGAAGCATTAAACTCAGAAAAGAAATAAGGCCTGAAGCCCATTCTATTTTAACTCCTGTGCATTGATCTTGGGCTTTCTTTGGGTGAACAAATGACCCTCTTCAGGCTTCCAATTACTTTGATATGACCCTAATGTACACTGGCTTGCAGTACTCTGTAGTACTTTTGGAGAATGAGCAAAGGGTGAGTAAATGGCGAAGAAAGTCCGCCACACCACATAACAAATGTTATGATGGCTTTGGACTGTGGTTAAGGCGGAAATCCTCCCTGGAGCACGGCATAGAATAAAAGCAATATGGGAAACCTGTCCTTTCCTGGAGAAAAACATTCTGCTGACGTAGAAAACCTGCTATATATTAATTTATGCACATCTGTATCCTCTGTGTGGTCTATGATGTCTTTGACCTGGTAGCTTGCCTTGAAAAACTTGGTTTAAGGCTCAAAGATCTTCGTTTTGGTGCCTGGAACTATCTGCCACTTCATTTATATCTCTGTCGGTAAAAAATTGCCGCTGTATCAAAACGGTGTAATCATGGCAGTGTTTCACTTCCTGTACCCTGCAAAAACCCATATCTGTGTTAAGAAATCCATGCATGGAGGAGGTCGATGGTTACGGAGGACGGGCAGAGTGGTAGCGCGGCGGTGGATAAATTGTGGTTTTACCTAAAATAATGGTGAAAATGCATTGAAATGGTGGAAACAGCGAATAATAGGGTTTGGTGGAGAAATGTGTGTGGACCGTTCGATCGTGGTCCGAAGACGAAGATCAACGACAGAGATCGACATAGCGGGATGGTTTTATGAAAATTGACGAAATTAATATGAAATATTAACTTTAATGTAACATGTGAAACTTTGGTTATAATCGGAAATGAAAAGGAAATGGGCGAGAATGCAATGAAATGCGTGGAAATGAACGTACGAGGTGGGACTCGACGTGGTGGAGGGCGATTAGATCTGAGCCGTTAGATCTTCAGATCCAACGGACGGCCGAGATTGAGTCGGAGAATCGCAATCGGGAAGGGGCAGGGGTGACACATTTATATAAGTTTCGATTGCGATTGGGAAAGGGAAAGCGATTAGCGCCAGGCCGTTTGATCTGGCGGGAAGATCAACGGTGGAGATGTGGATTAGGGGATTGCAATCAGAGGGGACACAAAGGAGCGGCATCATTAATCTTCCGATTGCGATTGGGTGGAGACATGTGATGGCCGTTGGATCAGTGGGGAGACGGATGGCTAGGATGAAGTCGGAAAGACGTAATCGGAAGGAGCGGAGGGGGGGGGGGGGGTAATCGCAATTGCAATCGAGAGAATGTGCGATGCGATCAATCGGAGGCGAAAAGTGATCAACGGGAAGTGTGGTCGGAGTGATCGGGAGAGGAGTTGCGATTGCAATGATCGGAGTTAAGTTGCGATCAATCACATCGCAAATATTTGCGATGAGACAATCGGGGGACTTAACATAAACATTGCGATTAATAAGATTTGTGATTAGCACGGGCTGTCTGATCTTCGTGGTAGATCAACGGTGGAGAACACAGTGGAGGACTTGTAGAATAAATCAATCGCATCGAAGTTTTTCCGATGTTACAAAGGAATGCACCCGCCCAACACTCTAATTGCGATTAGCTCCCAAGGCTTTAAGCGCTTGGTCTTAGCGCAAGGGTATATGTGGGGAAGTGGTTGAAAAGGGCTGGCAGGAAAAGGGTCTAAGCCCTATTATAAGTTCAAAAAGTGGGCTTTTGCCCATTTTCAAAGTATTTAAGGCCGGGAAAGGGGTAACGATAGAGGAAACTAAGGGGAATTTGGCCCAACAAAGGCTAAGGGTGGAATTTTGAAGGGGATTTTTGGGGAATTTAGGGAGGAAGGGGGACTTAGAGGGGAGAAGGGGAACTTTGAAAAAGGGGGAAAAAGGGGAAAAAATGGGACATTCTGTACGGATGCAAAGGGAAAATAAAGGCCTTTTGGAACACATATTCTTGCAATCAATGAGGCTATTTGACTCCATAACAGCAGAGGGAAACAATCAAAGGTAGGGAACGTAAAAGGCTTCAAGGATGATGTGTTTTCAAGGGAAATGCATTCCTTGAAGGCTCATCAAACAAACTAGCCCCTTTCTTGCTTGTCAAGGAATCCATAGGGGCTAACAGTGGCTCCACATGGGGATGGCTTCTTCTTGAAGAAGTCAAGAATTCAGAAAATGATATTTGGTGTAGGCCAGATGCTTGCTGCTTAAGCCACCTTTCTTATTTGATTTTCAGCTGCCACAAATATGATAGATCAGCAGAAAAATTCCCAAACAATCTACCTACCCATCCTACAATCCTAGTATTTTTTTCTTCTAGGGTGCATTTGAACTAGCAGACCCTTTACATCATTTATTTTATGGCAGAAAATAAACCTATTCTAAATATACCCTTATTACTCCATGAGACCAGATTAGACTGTTGTTCTCATATGTTTCTCTACCTAATCTAATATCTGTTGGGATTAAACTGTCCAGCAGATTTGTTCTCTACATTCTACAACAAAAATTTAAAAACAGTCAAACTAGGATTAGACAGTCTAGTTTGTTGTAGATCCAAGGCATAAAGGCAATTGCACATGGACAAAAAATTGCTGAAAACTGAAAACAAAACTTTGAAGGCTTGAAATCTGAAGCTTGGAGTATCCTTCTTCTCTTTGTGACTCAAGTTTTGAGCGTGTTAGAGTCACTCTTTTCTTCATTTCAGCTCTGGTTTTGGGCATGTTAGAGCTGATTCTTCTTTCTTCTTTGCTGGTCCAGATTTTGAGCATGTATGGACCTGCTACTTTGCTTCTTCTGGCTCAGGTTTTGATCATATTAGAGCCAATTCTTTGCACTACAGAGGTTCATGTTTTGAGCATGTCTGAACCTCTCCTTTCTCTCTGTTTTTTTTGAAACATTTTTCTCTTTTTCTTGAAAACAAAATACTGCAATGGTATGTACAATGGAAATGACTAGAAATTGGAAATCAGCAGAAGTAGTGTTTGAGCATCCTGCCATTGACAGGACCCCCAAACAGTTCTGTGCCATCTAAATCTTGTAGAAAAAAGGCATTTGGACCCACAGTGGCCTGGATGATGTATGGACCTTGCCACAAACTGTCAAAGTTGTTATGCTTTCCTTTATTGATCCAGGTGGATATTGGTGGCCACCCGCCTATTCCACTTGGGCCCCCACCATTGTCTCTTTCAGTTTTTCAGTTTTGGCATAACTTACTATTTTTAGCAGTTTTTCGGGTCCTGAACTTCCGGAGCCGTTTTGAGGCCCTAAACGACATTTTTTGGTATGAAAATTGTTGCGATTTTGATCATCAAAATCGTCACAAAAGTTGTAGTCCTCGGATAGAGCTTTCTAATGATGTATCATGTGCGTCAAACGGAGATAGTATGCCAAAGTTACGTCCCTAGGAAGTTGAAACACCAATTTACCCAAACGGGGCCCATAGTTTTGGCGCTTCATCTCCTAGGGTTAGGTTTTTGGGATGTTGAGGGCTCTCCATTGTTTCTCAATAACAAATAGGCCCTCGAGCCTCATTGTAACTCAGTTCAGAGGTCTGTAGCCACCACATCTCTTCTCAGAGATTCGCTACTAGCACCCTAGCTATTTTATTTCCATTATGTCTGTAAGCATCTTTCTGTTATTTTGATATTAATGAAATGAAGTGTTATTTCCGCCGCATCTCTGTATTTATGGTTATGTGTTTATTCTGTTGCGTTCCTGCATAAATCCGGATCAGTGGTATCAGAGCGGTCTGCTTTTTCTCGATCCTTCTTTGCATGTCCCCAACGAGGTCGGGGTATAAGGAGCTAGGGCTTGATCCGGTGGAACCTTTGCAAGATCAGCCTCGCAAACCTCGACGGACGCCCATGGGGGATGAAAAGAAAGATGAGGGAGCAGGAGATCCTATCAAAATATTGCTCGAGGAGGCCCTCGAAAAACAAAGGAACGCGATGATGGATAACTTCGCTCAGATCCTTCAACGGCTGCCCACCGGTGGCGCATCTGCATCCAGTAGCCACTCTGGAGTTGCGACTCCTTTTAAGGTACAAGTAAATTTTGACATTCCCATATTTGAGGGTCAAATAGACGCAGATGCCGTAGATAGATGGTTGAATCTATTAGAAGGATATTTCTCTGCTCATGACTTTTCAGACCGGGAGAAGATTATTTTTGCACTCCTCAAAGCTACCCCCCATGTTAAGGACTGGTGGGAAACCTACTGTGAGAACAAGGACCAGACAGAACCCTCTCTGTTCTCGGCCGTACCAACTTGGAATTCTTTCCGAGACGCCGTCAAGGAACAGTACTATCCCGTGGAGAGCTATGAGGACAAGTACATACAATGGACCACGCTGCGACAACAAAGGGATCAAGATGTGCACGAGCTGACGAATCTGTTCCATACCCTGCGCACAAAGTTGGGTATCAAAGATTCAGAGAAACATTTGGTGCTAAAGTATCGCAGTTGTCTGCACAGATACATTCAGGAGGAAATGAAGTTCCTCGACATCTCCTCGCTTGGTACGGCATACCGGTATGCTGCCAAGATTGAGCAGAAATTCAAACAGAAGAAGCGAGACTTTGGATCTGCGAATCAAAAGCAAGGAAAAGGTGCTTCCAAACCGCAGAACAAAGGACAGAGCATGGCGGCTAAGGACAACCCGTTAAAGCCACAAGACAAGAACAACACTGTAAAGCCAAAGAAGGACACGGGAAAGTGGTGTGAGTTCCATAAGAGCTCCACTCACAACACAAGTGTATGTCGCCGGCGGGGGCCGGCTAGTGGGGGCTTCACGAGGGCTTCGAGTCGATGGTGAATTTCATTCGAATCGAACCTCGAAACTATTAAATTGGGGGGGAAATCGTATTATTGATGCGGAGCCCAACGCCACTGTTGCCACTACAAAGGTCCAGAAGGAGGAACCGGGAGATCCAGAGGAGGAGGAACGTCTCTTCCACTCCCAGATGTGGGTAAAGGGCTCCCCTGTACAGTTCATTGTCGACAATGGGAGCCAAAAGAACCTCATTTCAGCAGACGCCGTGAAGCGGTTGGTCTTGCCGACCACAGCTCACCCACATCCATACACCATCGGGTGGCTTCACCAAGGACGAGATCTCCGCGTCAGCCAGCAGTGCCGCCTTCCCTATAGCATCAAGCACTTCACGGATGAGGTATTATGTGACGTTGCTCCTATTGATGTTTCTGATGTATTATTAGGACAACCATACTTGTGGAAGCGTCATGCTGTGTATGAGTCTCGACCTCGTGCTGTTATTATTACTTTGGGAAATAAGTCGTACAGGATACCAGAGGTACCACCTCCTACGACTATCTCTTTGGTTACCGCAAAACAATGTAGTAAGCTCATTTCCCAAACCAGGAAATTCGTTTTTCTGATGATCCGCCCCCAGGGCAAGAAGAAGACTGTGGCCACGACCTCCAGACAGGGCCCCTCTGCACGACAACAACAAATGGATAAGGTCGTGTAGGAGTACGGGGACATCTTCACCTCACCCACAGGGGTTCCTCTGCACTGCCAGGTCAAGCACCCGATTGATCTGACCCCAGGTGCGCCACTACCCAATGGACCGATCTATCGACGCTCTGTTCTGGAAAATGATGAAATCAAGAGGCAGAGTCAGGAGCTGTTGCAGAAAGGTCACATCAGACCAAGTTCATCGCCCTGTGGGAGCCCGATCGTGTTGGTACAGAAGAAGGATGGGACGTGGAGACTCTGTATTGACTATCGGGCGCTGAACAAGATCATTGTCCGGAATAGGTACCCAATCCCACGGATTGATGACCTTCTGGACCAACTCCAAGGTGCAAAATATTTCAGTAAGATCGACCTGAAGTCTGGGTATCACCAGGTACCAATTGAACCCTCTAATGTGTGGAAGACTTCCTTCAAAGCTAAGGAGGGCCTTTTTGAATGGCTGGTCATGCCTTTTGGGTTGACGAATGCTCCCGCAACCTTCATGAGGATGATGGACGACATCTTGCGGCCATTCACCAACCCATTCGTAGTGGTGTACTTGGATGACATTCTAATCTTCAGCAAGACTTGGGAAGAGCACCTTCATCACATCCGACAAGTCCTCCAAACACTGCGGCAACACAAGTTGTGTGCCAATTTGGAGAAGTGCACGTTTGGCATGACCCAGGTTCAATATCTGGGATACATTATTGATGAAAGGGTGGTGCATGTGGATCCAGCCAAGATCCAAGTCATTCGGGATTGGCCAGCCCCGACTACTATAACAGAGCTTCGCAGCTTTCTGGGTCTTGCTAATTTCTACCGTAGATTCGTGTTGGGATTCTCTCATATTACTTGGCCCTTGAGTCAAGTCACCAAAGGAGGAGCGAGAGCAAAATTCTTTTGGTCGGAACCTCAACAGAAGGCGTTCAAAGAATTGAAAAATCGCCTCTGTTCTGCCCCAGTGCTCACCTTACCAGACTTGCAGCAGCCATTTGAGATCGAGACAGATGCCTCCGACTATGCTATTGGGGCAGTTCTTACTCAACAGGGACATCCAGTGGCATATCACAGTGAGACATTGTCTGAGACAGTTCGCAAGTATCCCACCTATGACAAAGAAATGTATTCCATTGTGCAAGCCTGTCGACAATGGAAGCATTACATTTTGGGGAAGGAAACAATCATCCACAAAGACCACCGGCCCCTGCAGTTCATACAGACACAAGGGAAGTTGCAGAATGATCGCCATCAGAAGTGGTCCACATATCTGCAACAGTTTCATTTGAACATCAAGTACAAGAAGGGTAGCACCAATAATGTTGCAGACTGCCTCAGCCGACCACCGATTGTGGCGCTCACCACCGTGTTCAACTCTTGTGGGCACGAGACTTCTGATTGGCCGCTTCTCTATGAGAGTGACCCAGAATTCGGCCACACTTACAAGGCACTCTTAGGGGGCACACAAGTTCCAAATTTTCACCTCCAAGATGCACTTTTATGTCACCTGGGACACCTTTGTGTTCCTTCAAGCGAGCGTGCCAAGATGATATGGGAAGCACACTACAGTCGAGTCGCTGGGCATTTCGGGGTCGAGAAAACAGTAGCAATACTACGTAAGTATTTCTATTGGCCGAACCTTCGAAAGGATGTCGAGAAGCACATCAGATCCTGCACTGCTTGTGCCATTGCCAAACCGACCATCAAGAAGCAAGGCCTATATACTCCACTACCTACCCCTAGTCGACCGTGGGAATCCATCTCCATGGATTACATGTCGGGCCCGCCTTCTACTAAGAATGGAAATGACTGTGTTTTCGTGGTCGTTGACAGATTCTCGAAGATGGCCATCATGGCGGCCTGTAAGAAGAATATCACAGCAGAAGCCACTGCTAAACTCTTCTTTGAACGAGTGTGGGTGCACTTTGGGATCCCACAGTCTATCATATCAGATCGAGATGGCAGGTTCCTCAGCACATTTTGGTCCAGCCTCTGGTCAATGTTGGACACAAAGCTCACCAAGTCCACAGCTTTCCATCCCCAAACAGATGGCCAGACAGAGGTCGTCAACAGAATGATTGTACACATTCTGCGCATGTACAACTCAAAGCATCCACGCACATGGGAAGAGAGCCTCCCCTATGTACAACACAGTTATAACCGGGCTCTCCACAGTTCAATTGGCCATAGCCCCTTTCAGGTGGGCTTGGGATTCCAACCACTATGTCCCATCGACATAGCCATGCCGTTTGCAGCTGCTCAGGCCGATTCAGCTCATGTCCAGTCTGAAGTTGACAAAGCAAGTAGCTTCATCGAGCGCATTCAACACATCCGCCAATAGGTTCATGAGATATTGGACAGAGCCAATGCGAAGTACAAACAACGCCATGATCAACACCGGGTGCCACACCACTTCCAGGTGGGCGACAAAGTATGGCTACATTTGCAGAAGGAGCGCCTCACTGGACCTCACCGCAAGCTTCGCCCGCTCCGATACGGGCCGTACACCATCACCAAGGCTGTAGGTAACAATGCCTTCGAGCTTAGTATTCCACCATTCCCTGGTCTGCACCCAGTCTTCAATGTGGATCGCCTTCGTCTCATTTCTCCACTTACCTGACACTCTTATATTGCAGAATAAATCACCAATAGAGTTAAAACCTGCATCGTATGTGAATGTGCCACCACAGATTGTATCATGGACATGCAAATTAAGAACACTCGCCAACAGAGGATCCAACTGTATCGGGTTGTCAAAGCTGGCCAACTCCGGCACCAAGGAAAGTGGTTCACCAGGGACCAAGTTCAGCAGAAATTTCCTCATCTCATGGAGGAACTTAACGCAATGGGGACCATTGCTTCTTAAGGGGGGAGGAATGATCCAGGTGGATATTGGTGGCCACCCGCCTATTCCACTTGGGCCCCCACCATTGTCTCTTTCAGTTTTTCAGTTTTGGCATAAGTTACTATTTTTAGCAGTTTTTCGGGTCCTGAACTTCCGCAGCCGTTTTGAGGCCCTAAACGACGTCTTTTGGGTATTAAATTTGTTGTGATTTTGATCATCAAAATCGTCACAAAAGTTGTAGTCCTCGGATAGAGCTTTCTAATGATGTATCATGTGCGTCAAACGGAGATAGTATGCCAAAGTTACGTCCCTGGGAAGTTGAAACACCAATTTACCCAAACGGGCCCATAGTTTTGGCGCTTCATCTCCTAGGGTTAGGTTTTTGGGATGTTGAGGGCTCTCCATTGTTTCTCAATAATAAATAGGCCCTCGAGCCTCATTGTAACTCAGTTCAGAGGTCTGTAGCCACCACATCTCTTCTCAGAGATTCGCTACCAGCACCCTAGCTATTTTATTTCATTTATGTCTGTAAGCATCTTTCTGTTATTTTGATATTAATGAAATGAAGTGTTATTTCCGCTGCATCTCTGTATTTATGGTTATGTGTTTATTCTGTTGCGTTCCTGCATAAATCCGGATCATTTATCCTCTCTCCTTGAGTCCCACTTCAGAACCTTATTGCCAATTTTGAAATCAGCAGCTTTGGTTCTCTTGTCAAACAACTTCTTTATGTTTTCCTAAACTTTGGCAGCACTGTTATAGACCTCTTCCCTTGTTTTCTGGAGATGAATTGTCTGGTTTATCCTTCTCACCATACTATCTCCTTCTGTCTGGATCTCTTGGACAATTTTAATCACTAGTACACCCAAACTAGTAGGAAAAACTGCTTCTGTCCCATAGACTAGCTGATATGGTGAAATGCCAATGGACTTCTTTGTTGTAAGCCTGTCAGCCCACAGGGCATGTACTAACTTGTTATACCATGACTTTTTTTTTTCCTTCCAACAGCTTTTTGATGATGATCACCAGGCTCTTGTTTGATGATTCAGCTAATCCATTACCTTGAGGGTAATAGGCAGTTGAATGACCAAGCGCTATTTGATACCTGTGACAAAAATCAACCATTTTCTAGGATCCGAAAGTAGCAGCATTATCTGTGATTATTTTCCTTGGACAGCCAAAACAAGAGAGGATATGACCTTCTAGGAAACTAACGATGACTGAATATGTGGCATTCCTAGTAGGTATGGCCTCTATCCACTTAGTGAAGTAGTTTGTGGCTGTTAGGATCCATTTGTGTTGTGCAGAAGAAGCAGGGTGAATCTCCCCCATAAAATCTAGGCCCCATTGTAGAAAGGGACCTTCAACAATGATGGGTTGTAGGGGTAAAGGGAGGAGTTTTCTTTTGCCTTCAAAAATCTGGCATTTGTGGCAAGCAATTATCATCTTATGGATGTCGTTGAAGAGTGTGGGCCAGTAGTAACCAACCCTGAGTATTTTGTTTGCAGTGGCCTTCCAGTTCAAGTGGCCTCCACACTCTCCTGCATGTAATTCTTGTTTAATCCTTTTTGCTTCAGCTTCAGGCAAACATTTAAGCAATAGGCCATTTGGATTTTTCCAGTATAAGTTTTCATTCAAAATGCAGTAGTTTCTAGCTTTTAGTCTTATGAATCTGGCCTTAGTATTTGACAGTTCAGGTGGAGCATTGAGGTTGATGAGCACATAAAGGATGTCAGAGTACCAAGGAGAGTTCTGAAATTTCTCCTCAACAGTGGGATCAGGCAGTGCTTCCTACTCATCCAAGGCGTTTACCATGTTAATTTCAAGGGCTTGCAGATTTGATTCAGCCATTAATTTAGCTAAGCCATGACCCTTGATTAGTTTGGTGGGTTTTATCTCAAGATCATATTCTAAAATCACAGCAATCCATTTTCCCCTTTTCCCATCTGGGTCTTGGGACAGTATGTCTTTGACTACTATGTTAGGCACATAAGCTATGGTGTGGGAATGCAATATGTACACCCTAAAGTCCTTTAAGACCTTGACTAAGGCATAAGCCTGTTTTTCCATTATGTTGTATTTCAAGGGTGCGTCTCTTAGTGATTTTCTGAAAAAGGAAATTGGTTGTTCCATTCCCTCTGGATTTTTCTGCAGTAGGACTGCAGCCACAGTATGCTCAGAGGCAAATGAAAAGATCAGGAAATATTTTGAGAAATCAGGGCGAATCAGAACAGGGGCTTGGGTGAGTGAAACTTTTACTGATTCAAAATATTGTTTAGCTCCAACAGTCCATTTAACTCCTACACCTTTCTTCAGCATGTTAGCCATATTCCTAAGGTGTTTAGCTAGATTGGGAATAAACCTCCTAAGGAAGTTAATCTTCCCAATGAAGGACTGTAATTCCTTGATGTTTCTTGGGTGTGTGATCTATAGTATTCCCTCAACTCTTTGTGGGTATATCGTAATTCCTTTTTCAGATATAATGTGGCCAAGAAGTTTTCCTTCTTGCAGCCCAAATACAGTCTTTTTAGGATTCACTGACAGACCAAACCTTCTACATTTTTCGAACACCTTTCTCATATGTTTTAGGTGTTCTTCTTTAGTCTTAGAATAGATTGTTATGTCATCCAGGTAAATAAAAATGAAGTGTCCTATCTCATCTAAAAAAGCTATATCCATTTCTCTTTGGAAGGTTGCACCAGCGTTCATCAGTCCAAAGGGAATTTTTACATACATAAAGGTGCCCCATGGAGTGGTAAAAGTTGTCTTGAGTTGGTCTTCAGGGATTACCAAGACTTGGTTGTAACCTGAAAACCCATCTAGCAGGGTGATCCTTTTTGAGCCTACTACCCTCTAAAGGATGTGTTCCATTTTTGGCAAAGGGTAATTGTCTTTAAGTGAGGCTCTATTAAGATTCCTGAAATCAATGCACAGCCTGATCTCCCCTGTTTTCTTTCTCACACCCACTAGGTTGGATACCCAATCAGAGAACCTTACAAGTACAATTATGCCTGCCTCATACATCTTTATAATTTCTTTTTCAACTGCAGGCAATTGCTTTGGGTTTATTCTGCGGAGTTTTTGTCTGAAGGGATTCTGATTTTCTTTCAAAGGTATTTTATGCTGTATGATGTTTGTGTCATAGACCCTTAATTCTTCATAACTCCAAGTAAACACATCAATGAATTCCTTGAATAGGTCAATGTATTTCCTTTTCATGTTTTCAGGAAGGGACTTAGTCAATTTGATCATCTTGGGTTTGTCTTCAGTGCCTATGTTGCATTCTTCGACATCAGAGTCTGCACGTTCTATAGTTGGCTTTTTTGCTACATCATCAGAGTCAAAAAGGTCTTCTAAAGGGGCCAGACCTCGAGGTATGTTCTTATCTTTGGTCTGTAGCACCTCTACTTCTTCACTATCTACGTTTTCACATTTTTTGTTTGGATCTCCAATCTGTTCGTTTAAAGTGTTTATTTCTATATTACAGGGTGGATCTTCCTCACCTAAGGACTCTTCACTTAGACAGCTACTGTCGGATTTGGAGTCTGAATCAGAAAATTCAAACTCGTTTCTGCCTACCAATAAATCTTCAATCTGTTTATCTCCTTCAAAAACCTGCCAATACTTTTCATTGTCCGGCACTGCAGGTCTGAATTTGGTCTGAATGATGATTTGTTGGTCACTTGGACTCCTAGGGTATGAACTAGCTAAGTATGCTAATCCATTTGCAATGACATTTTGACTCCTAGGAACAAACACTAATTCATATTCAATAAATGTTTTCATTAAATCCATAGTGTCATTCCTTTAGGCTCTCAATCTAGGATGTTTCGTTGTGTATTCACCATTCACCTGTTTAATGATCAACTCAGAATCACCACGCACAGTTATCCTACGGGCTCCTAATTTTCTCAACAGGTTTAAGCCTAGCATAAGAGCCTCTTACTCTGCAATGTTGTTTGTACATTTTAAATGCAAGTTACATGCATGGCTCTCTGTGTAACCACTTTCTGCGTTATGTATCCACACCCCTGCTGCAGCAGCTCTCTTGGTGCATGACCCATCGAAATTCATCTCCCACAAGGGTTCATTTCTCATTTTATCATCACTTCCTTTCCTACAGCTAGGCTCACCATTATGTTGCATTATAGGAGCCGCACTTGTCTGTGAGTTGTTTTGTTTTTCTTCATGGGTGTGGAGATCACAGGGGTGGCTGGTTGGCTGATTGCATTCTATTTCTGGTTCATTTTGAGTTCTTGTTTCAGTGCATTGTTCTGAGTTTTCTACATCATCCTCCTCCGAGTCTAGAGTAGCCATTATGTTAAAGTCCATGGGTTCTGTTTCCTCTTTTATATCTCTATTTTGGGACTCTGACCCCTCCGAGGATTCATCATTACAGAGGATGAAGGAGTCAAGGTCTGTATGTACAGAGTATAAAGTTGAGTTTTCAGGCTTCTCAGGGCTACTGACAAGATATTTCATTTGTGCTTCCCTGTATAGTCTTATAAGTTGGCCAAAGATTGGGATTGTGGCATAAGCCCCATCCATCTGCATTGTCCCTTGCAGCTTGGCTCCCCATGATCTTGATAATAGCATGCCATACTTGGGTGGCACATCTGCCACAACAACATCCATGACCAAACACTTGGCAGGAATCTGGGTAAGGCTCACACATAAATCTTTGATCAGGCCAAGACACTTTAATCTACTAGATTCAAATGAATATAGGTCTTTATAGGGACGAGTTATCTCTAGGCCTAATCTTTCCATCACTACTTTAGGCATCAGGTTGTGTGATGCCCCAGAATCATGTATTGCATTGTGGAGAATATTATCATGGATATTAAGACTGATATAAAAAGGGGGCACTACCCCTTCCTAAAACTTTCCTTCTATCTTTGGACCAAACAGAAGGGCCGGTTGATCATCACTCAGGTTTACAGTGTCACTATTCTCACCTAAATTTAATGCTTTCAAAATTTTTCCTTTATATACATCCTGAGTGGCCAGCTCAAAGAGTGGTACAGAGATTTTAATTTTTGCAATTTCACTCTCCAAATTGAAAGTGGACTGACTCTTTGGAGTGCTCAACTCTGTTTTGTTAGCCACTACCTTAGTGGCTAAATCAGTGTGCTAATTCTCACTATGTACAGTGTTAGAAAATGTTTTATCAGGAGTACTAACTGCAGTGTCAGTACCGTTGGTTGGTTTACCTTGTGTATCAGTGTTTTGGTTATCTTTTTCTTTGTTCTTTCCAGAACTCTCAGCTGTTGATTTGTTACTTTCAACAGTAACTTTAGAAGTTTTCTCAGGTCTTTTCTTAATGGTGACCTCAGAAGCTTTTGGTTTGGGAGTTTCTTGGCTCTTTTTTCTCCTAAGTTCATACTGTCTGACCTGCATGATGGCATCTTCAAACCCAAGTTTGTAATCATCAGATTCTGATCTTTCCTCATCCCAATATGAGGGTGAGGGCTGATCTTCTTCTATGTAACAGTTATGGATTGAATCCTCTGTTTCAAACATGTTTATTGTGTTCCCTTTAGACTCTTCTATGATTCCCTCATCTTCATCTAAAAATTTCTCTTGGAATGGAGGAATAACTTGCTGATCTGATTCTCTTTGTCTGTTGGGAGTGGTGTTGTTTCTTCTAAAGTTCTGGTTCTAGTTATGGTTTTGATTTTTGTTTTGGTTACTAACTGTGACAACCATTTTTTCCATGATTTGTTGTAGCCTTTCCACATTTTTAGATAAATGGTCATAATTTGGATCAGATGTGGAAGCCACATTGTCATCCCTATATGTTACCCTTTTCTCAGCTCTCAATCTTGCTCTTTTCTCAATCAGGTTAGCCTCTACACTCACTGCTCCCTTTTGCATGTCTTCCAACGTGTTATAATCTCTCTCCCTAAGCTGGTAGGCCATGTCAGCATCAAAGCCTTCAGGGTATTTTGCTAGATCCATACCTTGGGGAGGTTTCATGTGTGGAGGAAGAGCGTTGTAAATGCTGTTGAATCTTGTTGTGTAATCATGGACACTCTCTCCTACATTTCTCTTAAGGCTCATATAGTCTGCTAGGAGTTGGCGAGGTTGGCCTTAACCTCCCATTTGTTTACGAAAGTATGATATAGAGATGGAAGATCATTAATGCTAACCGGAGGCAGGCCTTTAAACCATTTCTTCACATCACCCCCTAAGCTCTGGGCAAAGATTCTCATTTTGACTGTATCATCATCTATCTCCATGTAGTCGAAAGAATATTCCATCCTATCTACATGGTGTTGGGCTGAGGTAGACTCCTTTGCAGTGAAGTGTGGGATATTTGATTGATAATCATTGGGTAAGGGTACTAGAGGCTGGGGTAAAACCAGAGGTGCATACTAGGCTGCCATAATGATGTTTTGATGACGTAAAGGATTGACTTGAGCAGCTGGTATATGGATGATAGGGATATTGTGACCAGCAGAAGACTGATGAGAAGACCTAGGGTGACTGAGCCCCAAGTTTTGAATGAAGTGTATATCAGGAGGTGTAGATGGAGGGGTCTGTCACTTCCCAAGACGCTTAGCACTCTAAGGTGGTGAAACAGGAAACTCAAGGTCTGGCTGGTCTAGGGCACTGAATGACCTAGTTCTTGGTAAACTGTCTTGAGTGCCTAGGTCAAAAAGTGGGTCTGATAGAGCTGTAAAGTTTTCTGGTGTAGATTTAGCTCTATGGATGTGGCTGGAAATGGTTGACCACTTATGCGTAAGAGATCCCCTGAGGATGCTCTCAGGGTTGTCAACTATTTCAGGCGGGTTTGGGTTAGGATAAGCTCTTGTGTGAATGGTTCTTGAAGCCAGAATGTTGTTTTCTGACCAAGCATCTTAACCCTACTTGTTACTTCTACTGTGGTTGATGTTGTAATGGGCTTCTGGTCTCCCAGTGGAGTCTTATGTGATACCAAGATAATCAGTAGGCCTACTGATCACCAGTGAAATCTTTAAATCATTTAGGAATTGTGGAGTTGCTAGGTGGAAGGTTTAGGATGTTTTTGAAGGGTACACTATCCACCACAGTGCTTATGAGACATCCCTTTTTAGGGGTATCTTCCAAAAACAGCAAACTCTAACCAGAGATTGACTGGGAGGGAATTCACCAGATATGTCACCTCTAAAAGAGTGTGAGATCTAGAGGCTACCTAGCCCTTTCCAGACTCTATCTAAGAGTGTGGGAGAACACAACAAATGGCGTAGAGGTTGATGCGTGAATAGGAGTGTTTAACTTCCAACCTAACCAGATATTGTAGGTTTGTAAGGTTCTCATGATGTAGTAAGATGGATGGTACTCAGATTGTTCCCCAGCGGAGTCGCCATTATGTTGGGGTTCCCATGTTTTAGCCAAATTGGCAAGACCAAAAGATGAGACAACATCAAACCACTTTCAGACCTAAGGATCTAGCCCTCCTGGGTCCAGAGAGGGATCTCTCTATGATGTGTCAAAGATATGTGACTTTGAAGCTCAGAGTTTAAGATGTTAGGCTAGTTATAGGCACAAGGTTTGTTTGTTTGATTGTTTGTTTGGTTGCTGGTTATCAGGAAAGAAGGGTTCAATGTAAGACAAGGATGAGCAAAGAGGGATAAGACAGAGGTGAAGTGTTCCAGGGAGCATTCCAAACCATTGGGCAATGGAGTCAAGAAAGTATTTTCTTGCTAATCAATAGGTAGTCTTTCAATTGGGCTAATCATATAAAACATTGGATCTTGAAGATGACAGTGTGGTACGGAATGGTAGGAGAGGTGGAGACAACACAGATTCAGGGCACAAAGTTAAATACCAGCTGGTCGCACAAGGATCCTAGTGGACAGGGCTAACTCTAATCCCCAGTGTTCCCAAATCTTCCAGCTAAATCCTTACCAAGCAACATCTAAGAACAGATACATTTAATTCATACATCAGAGAGTAGGCAATATCATCCATTACACTGGTTAAATTAACTGAAATCAATTCTTAGATAGCACATTCAGAAGAAAAACATTAATGGCAAGGAGAGCAGAAACATAGGGTACCTAACAAGGGTAAATCATATGCCAATATTCTAATGCAAGCTAGTAGAAACGAAATGAAATGAATTAAAACACATAGATAGGAAAACATCACCGCTGCTTTAGATCAGGATCCAAAGAAATGTGCTTGTCATATTAAATAGCAATACCATTCAAGTACAACATTTCCAATAGCTGAATACTCAGTCTGAAATCATATTCCTCAGCCGATCTTACAACTTTACACAAAGACTGTGTCTCAAAAGAAACTACTTGCAATACTCTTATAACTTATCAACAACCTTTACAATAATTTTCTCATGAGTTTTATAGCAAAAGATGAGCCAAGGAGGTAGGTGAAATACTAAATGAAGCATTAAACTCAGAAAAGAAATAAGGCCTAAAGCCCATTCTATTTTAACTCCTGTGCATTGATCTCTGGCTTTCTTTGGGTGAACGAATGATCCTCTTCAGGCTTCCAATTACTCTGATATGACCTTGATGTAAACTGGCTTGCAATACTATGTAGTACTTTTTGAGAATGAGCAAAGGGTGAGTAGATGGCGAAGAAAGTCCGCCACACCGCATAACAAATGTTCTGATGGCTTTCGACTATGGTTAAGGCGGAAATCCTCCCTGGAGCACAGCATAGAATAAAAGCAGTATGGGCAACCCGTCCTTTCCTGGAGAAAAACATTCTGCTGACATAGAAAACCTACTATATATTAATTTATGCACATCTATATCCTCTGTGTGGTCTATGATGTCTTTGAACTGGTAGCTTGCCTTGAAAAACTTGGTTTAAGGCTCAAAGATCTTCGTTTTGGTGTCTGGAACTCTCTGCCACTTCATTTATATCTCTGTCGGTGAAAACTTGCCGCTGTATCAAAATGGTGTAATCATGGCGGTGTTTCACTTCCTGTACCCTGCAAAAACCTATATCTATGTTAAGAAATCCATGCACGGAGGAAGTCGATGGTTACAGAGGATGGGCAGAGTGGTAGCGCGGAGGTGGAGAAATGGTGGTTTTACATGAAATAATGGTGAAAATGCATTGAAATGGTATAAACAGCGAATAATATGGTTTGGTGGAGAAATGCATGTGGACCGTTCGATCATGGTCCGAAGACGAAGATCAACGGTGGAGATCGACATAGCGGGATGGTTTTATGAAAATGGACGAAATGAATATGAAATATTAACTTTAACGTAACATGTGAAACTTTGGTTATAATTGGAAATGCGAAGGAAATGGGCGAGAATGCAATGAAACGCGTGGAAATGAACATATGAGGTGGGACCTGACGTGGTGGATGGAAATTAGATCTAAGCCATTAGATCTTTAGATCCAACAGATGGCCGAGATTGAGTCGGAGAATCACAATCAGGAAGGGGCAGGGGTGACACATTTATATAAGTTTTGATTGCGATTGGGAAAGGGAAAGCAATTAGCGCTAGGCCATTCGATCTGGTGGGAAGATCAACGATGGAGATTTGGATCGGGGGATCACAATCGGAGGGGACACAAAGGGGCAGCATCATTAATCTTCCGATTGCGATTGGGTGGAGACATGCGATGGTCGTTGGATCAGCGGGGAGACAGACGGCTAGGATGAAGTCGGAAGGACATAATTGGAAGGATCGGAAGGGGGGGTAATCGCAATCGCAATTGGGATAATGTGCGATACGATCAATCGAAGGGGAAAAGCGATCGGCAGGAAGTGCGGTCGGAGTGATTGGGAGAGGAGTTGTGATTGCGATGATCGAAGTTAAGTTGTGATCAATCACATCGCAAATATTTGTGATGAGTCGATCGGGGGACTTAACATAAACATTGCAATTAATAATATTTACGATTAGAGCAAGCCATCCGATCTTCGTGGTACATCAACGATGGAGAACACAGCAGAGGACTTGTAAAATAAATCAATCGCATCAGAGTTTTTCCGATGTTACAAAGGAATGCACTCGCCCGACACTCTAATTACGATTAGCTCCCAAGGCTTTAAGCGCTTGGTCTCAGTGCAAGGGTATATATGGGGAAGTGGTTGAAAGGGGCTGGCGGGAAAAGGGGCTAAGCCCTATTATAAGGTTTAAAAGTGGGTTTTTGCCTATTTTCAAAGTATTTAAGGCCGGGAAAGGGGTAACGATAGAGGAAACTAAGGGGAATTTGGCCCAACAAAGGGTAAGGGTGGAATTTTGAAGGGGATTTTTGGGGAATTTACGAAGGAAGGGGGACTTAGAGGGGAGAAGGGGAACTTTGACAAAGGGGGGAAAAGAGGAAAAAATGGGACATTCTGCAGGGATGCAAAGGGAAAATAAAGGCCTTTTGGAACACATATTCTTGCAATCAATGAGGCTATTTGACCCCATAACAGAAGATGGAAACAGTCAAAGGCAGGGAACGTAAAAGGCTTCAAGGATGATGTGTTTTCAAGGGAAATGCATTCCTTGAAGGCTCATAAAAAAAACTAGCCCCTTGCTTGCTTGTCAAGGAATCCATAGGGACTAACATCTGGAATATGTATTGTATCTATATTTGGCAAACACTCTCCTTGTTTTGAAAAGAACTCTTGTAGCCATGACATTGCAGTGTTTTCTAGTGGCCCAAACTCTTGTTTATGATGAACTTCTGAATAATAAGTAGGATCATTTTCCAAATTATCTTGGATTCCTTATAGACGAAAATTACCAATTGAATGAAAAGTTTTGAAAGCCTTTCTACAAAGCAATAAAGACCCAATATGATAATCATAACCTGCCAGTGTAGGTTGTATGAACCCCACTAAATATGAATTCTACATTGAAAAATAGTTCTTCCTTTTCTCCAAACCAAACTTAAAATCCATATGTTTCAAGAAATCCTTTTTACAACAGTCACTTGAAATGAGATCAATGATAGAACTTCTTCTCGTGAGATGTTATACTCTACCCCTTGTATAATTAGAATAGCTTGGATTTATACGAAAAGGTCTACTCCTAATCCTAGATACAATATTTTATGGAAACATATCCATCGTTTCCTCATTCTATGAACAAGAATTTTCATCATCATTAGGAGGAATATTATTCTTACTATGGTTATTTTCAATATAGTTAAGAAATTCACCAAGATCATTGCTTGAAAAATATTCATTACCATCTTCAGCAGCATGCAAATTTTCAATACCATCATCTGTGGTTTTGAAATATTGACTTGGAGGATATTATTCACCATCTTTATCTTTCCCTTCATCACTATTTCTCTCATAGTCCATAGGATTAGGAATATGTGGAAATTGCGACTCTTGATTTATTGGAAATTATTCATCATGTCCTTCATCATTGTTGCTCTCATAGTCTATATGATTAGGACTAAGTGGAAATTGAGACTCTCGATTTATTGGAAATTATTCATCCTACCCTTCATCACTGCTGCTTTCAAAATCCATAGGGTTAGGACTAAGTGGAAAATGTGACTCTTTATTTACTAAAAATTTTTCATCCTGCCATTCATCATTATTTCTCTCATATTCCTTAGGATTAGGACTAAGTGGCAAATGTCACTCTCTATCCACTTAAAATTATACATCCTGCCATTCATCACTATTTCTCTCATAGTCCTTAGGCCCATTAAGACTAAGTGGCAAATGTGACTCTCCATCCACTGAAAATTCGACATCATGTCATTCATCCGTACCATTTCTCTCATAGTCCTTAGGATTAGGACTAATAAGTGGCAAATGTGACTCTATTTCCACTGAAAATTCTACATCCTGCCATTCATCACTATTGCTCTCATAGTCCTTATGATTAGGACTAAGTGGAAATGTGAGTTTCTATTCATTGAAATTTCTTCATCCTTCCATTCATCACTATTGTTCTCAAAGTCTTTAGGATGAAGATAAAGTGGAAATTGTGGGTCTCTATTTTTTGGAAATTATTAAACTTGGCCTTCATCACTGTTGCTCTCATAGTCCATAGGATTAGGACTAAGTGGAAAATTTGACTCTATTTATTTGAAATTCTTCATCCTTCCCTTTGTCATTGTTTCTCTTGTTATATTCATGAATATGAATAGATTTGTTACATGAAAAAGATGTTGATGCTTCAAAAAATAAAAATTAAGTATCAGAGGAATCCATAACATTCAAACAAGAGATGTCTGAATGATGCAAATGGTCTCTCTCCCAAAGATAATATATAGCTGAAAGAATGGAAATTTCCTTCCAAAATTTCCCTCTAAAATTTTTCGCCAAAAATTTTTGCTTGAAGTATGTCCCTCCAAATTTTACTTCTACAATTAATTTAAAATTTTTTTACTAATATATTCTCTTGAATATTGACCCTAATTTCAATTAAAATTTTTCTTTTAATAATTTTTTCCAAATTAAAATAATATTAATTAAATTATATAATATTTACTTGATTATATATTTTATTTTTTTAATATTTATCATAGTTTTTATCCCGCATTTACCCCGTGGAAAAGAAATTCTGTAATTTTTTCTTTATAAGAACTTTCATTGTCACTATTCTTCACATCACATCAAGATTTTTCGAGGTTTTGTTTACAAACTTGTAACGATTTTCTGGAGCAGTAACATTATCAACGAGAGATTCTCACTTTTGAAAGGTTAGTTCCCCTTCTACTTGTACCATTAAATGAGGAAATTGACGAAAATTATTTATTGGATACCAACAGATCATTTTTTTTAATTTATTTGTTTTCTTAAGTAGTAGCTTAATTTATTATTTTCAAAATTAATAAATTTTTAAAATAAAGTAGAGTCAAGTTCAAATCTCATGGAGTACATATTTTAAACCCTTATAAATTTACCACCAGTTACCTTTAATTTTTTTGGTAGGTACATCCAAATTACCATGGAAAACCAAATAAAATAAATGTATTATCTAAAATTTAAAAAAAAAAAACAACATGACATGGTGGGTGGGCCCACCTAGGGTCGACACCTCACTACTATGGCCTGGGTGGGCACACCCACCGACCCCCCGGGCAGGTAAGGGGGTGATTCTAGCGTGGATTGACAGAATTTTACATAATTTTTGAAATTTCTCTCAAAGGAGCATATTTACAGACTTTTCCAAATTTCATTCAAAGGTGCAGATTTACAAACTTGTCCAAATTTCGCTCAGAGGCGCGGATTTACAGACTTTTCCAAATTTCACTCAGAGGCATGGATAGAACTTAAAAAACTCTCAGACTCATTACTCTCTAAGAGTCTCACCACTTTAGGTTCACATATGCATCAAGTGCACATGTGCAAGCTTGTCGAACTCGGACTTAAAGATAGAATGACACAGAGATTCAGAGAGAGAGAGCTTATAATAACCCCACAGACTCGAATTCCCCTAATGGTGATACATCTTCTTTATTTATAGGATTTCGAGAGAGCCTTGAGCCTCTTCTCAAAATATGACCTATCTGCATAAAATGTACAAACTATAGATCTTGAATATAACTTTTTTTTAGATTCTCTGAAAGATGTGTCAAAATCCCACCAAAATTAGGAAAAATGCTTCAAGTTTCAGATATTGGTCCAGAAAGTTAACCTAAGATTTTACTTTGGAGGAAAGACCCCTCCACTTATTCATTTTAAACTCTCCTAATATTTACATAGTGGATATTTTATCAGAATCCCACAATAATAGTAACACTCATTGTTAGGTGAATAGACATGAAATACGACTCATCTTGCTTCTTTACAAAGATATGGTCATTTGCTTGGATATTCCATAATTATCACTCTCACTTGAGCAATAAAAATTTTACGGACTTGGTGACAAATTTTCTTTTGCATGAGGTGGCATGATATTATAGCACAAAAATAAAGGAGATCCATGCATTCAAGGTACTCTCTCATCTGCAGGATTACAAAGTGACCCAAAGAATTGAGATATTTCCTTATAGATAGTTTTCTCTGGTGGCTGAATACTATGTATTTTAATTTTGTTGAAAAAATGTTATATCTAGAATCAACTCATGCCTCAGACTGAGCTGATGTTCTAATGTCTTCTCAGACGTAATTAATAAATTCAATTTTTTTTATGGTCCAAAATATTCCTTCCCTAGGGCACCAATCATGTAGCAGTATTTTGAACCAAGGTGACCAGTGGTTGTAGGGATTACTCATAGAGATATATTCGAACATCAACCAAACTCCTCTGCCATATTTGGTGTATATTAGGATATTAAAATAGTCCACATAGCTCAACCATAATTCATACAGACAAATTTATCTTTGTCCTGAAAAAGGTGTGAATCTAATGGCCCCTTGAAAAATTTTGGGCGACTCTATAAAATACATAAGATTACTTACACTACTATGGCTACTATTAATCCATTTTTCAAGAATTAATTCATATGCAAGACTCTCCTTGACCCTATCTATGAGACACTGAAAACAAAATGACATATGACAATATTTACATATTAAAACCCACTAAAAACCCTCAGGAGTAGGGGGAGGTGATGATGATTTTGAAGATGATGGTCAATTGAACATCTTGATTTCTTTTGGAGTTGATTCTCTTGTAAGAAAATCTACTAAGCAATTATATTTTCCCTTTTTATATTCAATTTCAAAGTTGCATCCATCCAGCTGTAGGCTCCATCTTAGTATCCTATTGTTGGCTTGTTCTAACAATCTTCTATTTCTAAGCATCCTAGCCATATGTTTCAGATTTGTTCTTATAATGAATCTTACTGGCTTTATGAATAGCCTTAATATTTTGATTCCAGTTTTTACAACAATAATTTCTTTATGAGAAGATGGATACTTGAGTTCAGTGTCATTGAAACATCCTGATCCATATGAGAAAACTTCATCCCTTCGTGCATTCTTTTGCATCAAAATTCCTGCCCGTACTTCATTGGATGCATCTGTTTCTAAAATGTAAGGAAATTCATGTCTTGGAAGAACCAGACTTGGAAAATTTTGGACCTTTTGTTTGATAATTTGAATTGCAGTTATCATAGATGGGGACCATTCTATTCCTTTGAGCCTCTTCTGTAGGACCTTGACATCTTTGGCTTGATTTTCATAAAACTTTCGAATGTAATTGAGGCTTCCCAATAACCTTTGCAATTGCCTGCGGTCATAAATGGCATATGGAAATTCTATTAAAGCTTTCAAAACATGTTCTTGTAATTCAACTTTGCCTTGGAATATGATTAGTCCTAAATATTCAATTCTAGTTTTTTCAAACTTGAGCTTAGACTTACTGAGGACTAGCCCATGTTTAAAAATTTTGTGGTGAACTATCTCCAAGTGCTTTCTATGTTCTTTTAAATCAAAAGAATAGATTAGTAAATCATCAATATAAAAAATAACAAATTTCAAATCTCCAAAAATGTCTTCCATTATTTTCTGAAATTCAGAGGGTTCATTCTTCAATCCAAATGGAATTTCTCACCATTGGAACTATCCATGTGGCACCACAAAACCATTCTTGTATCTGTCAGATGGTTTGATCCCTATCTTCCAGAATTCGCTCTTAAGGTAAATTTTGTTGAACACATTATTATTGCTAATTTTCTTAAATAAATCTTCTTTAGATGGCAGTGGATACATGATAGGAAGTAAGGAATCATTTAATGCTCTATAATTGATCACCATCTGAGGTTTACCTCTCTTTTGTTCTAAATGCTTGTTGACATAAAATGTTGGGCAAGCCCAAGGGCTTCTTCTTGGTTTGATCAAATTTCATTCTAATAGTTCAGCAATCTATTTTTTATAGAGTTCGAGCTCTGGTGGGTACATTTGATTTGCTAATGACTTCTATGGTGTTCCAAAGTGATTTTATTTGTAGGGAAGATCCACAAAGTATTTTTCCCTTTTCCTAAATGCATTGGGTGCATCTGTTGTACATTCTACTTCAATTTTTTATTTTATTTCTCTGATATATTTTGGCCCTTGGATTTCAGCATTTTTATTACTTTGTTTAACTTTGATATTTTTTCAAGAGAACATTCAACTATATCTGGGACAGGTTCTACAATTCTATTTACATAGATGGACTTACTTGGAATTTTTATAGTTCTTCCTTAGATGTTGAGGGAAATGTGGCTTGCTTCTACAACAAGAGGAATATGTCTTCCTACAAAATATTGACCAAACAATATATCACTTCTTGTATCAAAACTGTACAAATTTAAAGAAGTAGGAATTCCATTAAGAATAATTGGGAAATAGGGAGCCATAGCTCTGTTAGTCATTAACATCTTATTTATGGCTCTGAACTGCAATTTTGTGGGTTTCCAATAATATTCAGGAATGGAATTATGCTTTGCACAGGAATTCATAGCTCTTGTGTCTAGTTGTGCATCCAGAAAATATTGTTTATAACCACTAACCTTTATTATTCTAATAACAATCCTATCTTCAAATCCCTTCATCTGGAGAATAAATGTACCTAGTTCTAGTTGATGATATTTTGGTATGCATTGTAATGTTTGTTGCTCTCGGTCATGATCTTCTTATACTTTGATCACATCTTCAAATTCTTCTATCATCATTGAATCTTTTAGTTCTACAAGTTTTTTTTTTTCAAACAATTCCTTATGGTCAACTCTCATACTGGTTAGAATTTCTTTAACCAGGCCTCTTCTTTCTTCAATGGCGGTTTCTAAGTGCAATATTTATTCTTGTAGTTTTTTTTCTTGGTATCTTTCTTCTTATTCTTGTGAGATATTCTCAATGATGGGAGTAGCTTTCTTAAACCCATAGGATTTTATATGATGAAGAAATCTTACTTCTTCTCTGCTTATGATAGATTTGCGGGGAAACTGATTCCTGGGTGGAATGATATATGAGGGTGTATTAGAAAATTTTGCAAATGTGGTAGGAGTGTCACATGGATAATAAGTGTCGAGATTCACCACATGTGGCTGAATGATTTTGGAAAGTTGACGTTGGAGGTTTGAGAGGCGCTTTGCGAGATGGTGTCGGATGGTAAAATCTCCTGGTGTGAGGGAAGCAATACGAGATTGTAAATATGCAATTTCAGAGCGTATGTTTGCAAGATTTTCTAAATGAAACAACTTCACATATGAAATGAAGTTAAGATCTAAGGTGGATTCATAGCAGGAAGTGGATATGGTGGGTTTAACTCATATGAATCTGTGACTAAAAAATATTCTTCATTTTATGGGGGTTGGTGTACTTGCTCCCATTTATTCGGATCATAAATATTAGAAAAAATGTCAAATGATTTATTTTGGAAATGAGTTTTACCCTTCAAAGGAAATCTCCTAGCCTAATGACTCGGCTTCTTGCAAATGAAATAGGTTCCTAATTTTTCTCTTTGGACGCCTTCATGCCTTCTCTTGAAGTATCATTTTCTTGGTCTTTGAAACCTTTGTCTTCTAGGGTAAAACCTTCTGGGATGGATTTTCTTCGTGCATTTTTGACATTGGCAATCACTTCCACATTTTCCTTTGCTAACATTCTTCATTTTTCTTTTGCATCCAAAATGATAAGTTATGACATAGATATCACAAACACTTGCATTGAAACCAAGTTGCTTCTTTATTGATTTGGTTGTATTTTTTCGGAGGCATTCTTTTTGCAAAGTAAATACAGTTTGGTCATGGATTCCCGCAAGAGAAATATTTTCAATATCTATATTTTTAGCTTCAAATATAGCCTTAATAGATCTGGGATTATTCTAGGCATTGCAGATAAATGTTTTCTCAAATAAGTTGTATTATGTGAGTTTCTTGCCTTATAAAGAAGATCCTACATTGTGCACAAAAACTCAGGAAGTTATTTTATATCACAAAGTCTTTGGATCATGAACATATCTTCATAATGATGGCCATCAACCTTAATTTCTCCATAAAACTCATGGAGAACTACCCTTACAAGTTCAGTGATTGGCTTATCACTATTCATAATATTGAGTTTGTCAGACTCATTCATTCTAGACCACTATAATTCTAAGTTAACTTGGAAACTCCAAGTTATCCTTAAAGCTAATTTTGACCATCATACTTTGTTTCTGTGAATGGACTTTTGAGTGCTTGCCCATGCACTCCAAGTATGCATTTCCATGAGGATTTCATTTTTAGATTTGAAATTCAGATTTGTCATTGGAGCTTGATCGATGTTAGCTCGGCTAAGAGTAGGGAATTCATTAGTGTTTGAAGGATCATATGGAGTTTTTCCAAGAGAACCATACTTGGAATTACACCATTTTTCCCATGCAGATTCAAAAGGTTGGTTTGGTCAATCGTTATCTGCGGTCTTGGGTATTTTGCTGGATCCTTATCCTTCTTCTTTTATCATTTTTATTTATTCTATGTTTAGTGGTGGCAGATCAAAGACTCAGGTCTATGATTCAACTAGAGCCAATTTTTCTCTAGAAAATTAAATAACATTTTCAAATTGAAAAATTATAGGATTATATACAAAGAATTGTTTGAGTAGTAGTGGAGTATTTTTCTCCTCCAGGTTCCTTTCTTCTAGCTGGAATGTCTGGCTATAAACTTTTGTTGCAATAAGTGCTTCTTCTAAATCAGGATTTTCTTTTTCTAGACTCAACTTTAAATCTACTACTACTTCCATAATTTTCTCTAGCTTCATATTTACATCTTTTATCTTATCAAAATGCTCAAAATATTTTTTACTCAAATCATCTAAACTAGAATGGAGTCCTGACACATGAGATTGTACTTTAAGCACTTCTTTTGATAGGTCATCTTGATTCTGTGCTACGCATGTTAGTTGATAATTGTTATAGTTTTGAAGCCTTATAATTTCTTGGGGCTTCTCATCCAGTAATTTACTATATTGTAGGAAATCCACATCAGCTACAACATTCCCATATTTAATTTTTTGTACAAAATTTCGAGGAGAAAGTTTCCTTTCTCGGAGTAGATACTTCTCTAGATCATCCCCTGCCTTTTCTCTAGGTAGTGTGTATCTCGTGAACTTAATTTCTCTCAGAGAGGAAATACGTAGACATTCCTGAAATTTTGCATGTTGGCCTAAATGTTCCTCTTTAAATATAGACTAAGGTATGTGAAAGACTTGAAATTTTGTATCATAAATTGGACTTCTAGAGGCAATACAGAATTTTCATTAAGGGGAGTATTTGCACTTGTGTTTTGACAGATGCCTACTAAGGTATGAAGTATCATGGCTTCCGAGTGAGTGACTTCTAACAGGTATTTTGGGTACTGCAATTTCATTCCTTAGTCTAATGACTAGTCCTCTACTTGACTCAAAAATAGGCAATATTTTAGGTTCTGGAGTCAGAAAATATCTTTGAGACAATGGATGGTATTCTACAGTCCACTCATCAGGAATTTTTAATTGGGAAAACCCTATTGTGATGGGGGTGACATTACCAAGTCCAACCGCCACTCCTTTTGATGCTGCTCTCTAAGTAAGCTAAGGATTGAGAGTTGGGAGATATGTGGAGACAAATATTAAACAAATAGTGGAATGTAACTAGGAAATGTTAGACTGCCCAAACATATCAAAGCCAGGAAAATGGATGTAGGCTTGAAGAATTTCATTAATATGGGGGTCAGTAAATGAAACTTGGTATCATGGGATGATAGATGACCAAATTGGACCATTGTGCAAAGGGATCTCAAAACCACCTAGTAGAGCATCAGTTAATTGATTATGGCATGATTCAATTACACAAGCTAAGCAAGACACATTCAAACTAGGTCTGAGAAGAGGATTAACACCAAATTGTATTAGTCCAAGAAACACATACATATAACCTTGTTCTAGTGCCCATTGGACATCTTATGGTTTTATGAGAGGTATCTGATACATAAGCTAGGTAATATTGATAGGTACATTTACAAAGGCATATCTATTAATATTGGTTGCACAAAACTTAAACATTGGAAGGTCATGGATCTTACTGGGAGATATCTGAGGAAGCTGCCAATTAGGAAAAGGGTTCAGACTGTGACTTGTTTCATTTCCTTTCAATCCCATTAGAGGAAATTTAAGCCTAAAAGTGGTCTCTTAAGGAAAAATAATAAAATAAGATTTATGCATTTTGGAGGGAAAACAAGAAAAATACTTATTTTAATTGTATTTTCGGCTTTCTCCTTATAGGTTTACTCAAATTTCATGTTTAGACACTCATTAGATGCGAAATTAGATTCCACGTCCAACGAGTACCCATTATGCATACTTTTTAGAAGACCCACAATTATAAAAATTACAGATACATTAAAAAGTGTGTTTTAACATGTTTTTTTAATGTATCTACAATTTTTAACAAGGTGGGTATTCTCCAAAGTATGCATAATGGGTACTCGTTGGATGTGGAATTTAATTCCACATCTAATTAGTGTCTAAAATTGAAATTTGAGTAAACTTGTAAGGAGATAAGCCACAAATACAATTAAATAAAGTAGTTTTTCTTCTTTTCCCTCCAAAATATTTACATGTATCTCTTTTTAAATTTAAAGCATTTTGATTGGTTTACATATTATGACATGGAAATTACACGAAAACTTCATGGGAACTTTTAGGCTGAAATTTTCTCTAATGCAATTAGTTTTCTTTGGGGCTTTCATATCAAGATGGAATCAAAACTAATTAAGGAAATTTCTTACTCAAAATCACTACTCAGTATTACGCAAGCAGGTAAGAAAAAAAATATGTGAAGGTAAAATACTATGCACCCGATGAATGGGACTCCCTCGGAGTTACAACACTATCATTTGGCTTCAATTCTATGGAAACACGGTCCACCAACAAACTTTGTTGCAACAAGCTCTTATATCACATCTTCACACTACTGACCACATCTCTCTTACTATACTGATAGTCAATATGGCTCATAATGCTTACTCAAATAATAGAGACAACACATATGATTATAAGCCACAATTTTATTGACTGATAACACATATTACATCTCATACATTATAAATATAGAGATTGACTGTATGAGAATTTATCAACCAGACTGAAATGGGAAAGCATAAGCTAACATTATTCAAAGGTTGAAGACTTCCAATCTTGTTATAGACTCGTCCACCCTGCCTGCACGGGGGGCTGGTGGGTGCACCCACCCAAGCCAAGGGTGTCGTGATGTGGGCGGAGGCACCTACGAGCGAACATCCGCTGAGCCCAATGGTGCCTGAGGGCTACCATTGGGTTCGGGCGGACGCCCCCCCGTGGGCGCGTTTGCCCGTAGGACGATCATTGTGGGGGCTTCGTACTACGGGTGGGCATTCGCCCAAGCCCAAGGGCACCTAGGAATCGACCCTCTATGAGGTAGAGGGCTGATGGCAGGGAGCCGACTGCAGGGAACCCTTGGGCTCGAGCGGACGCCCGCCCGTGGGCGTGTCCACCGGCAACACAGTCATCATGGACACCCATGTTGTGGGTGAACGCGCCCACGGGCAAGCGCCCGAGAGTCGACCCCAAAAATTTAAAAAAAAAATTTAAAAATTAAAAAAAAATTTAGGTGGTTAGGGAGATGACATGTAAAAAAAATTGAATTCATTTTTTCTAGTGGGGTCGGGGAAAAAATGTAAAAAAAATAATGATAAAGGAAATTGTTTTAAATTCAGGGGGGGTGATTCTGAGAATCAGCCCCTATATATATTCTAGGGGGGTTGGGGAGAAAATGTAAAAATATTTATATATTTTTAAAGGAACTAGTTTTATATTTTGGTATTTTGGATGAATCTAAATGCACACTAGACCTGGAAGCAATGTACATGTTTCTAGTGTGTTTTAGTTTTTTATTTTATTTTTCGTTTGTTTCATTTACGTAAGATTTTTTTTTTGTGATTTACTAATTTATATGTAGATATATATGTTTGCTGGAAAATGGCATCATGGAAGGTTTCTTTCAATCTTTCTGGACCAAAGTCAACAATTGCATCATCTAAAGTTGTAGGTGGGCACTCAAAAAATACTACTGAACAAATTCCACCTCAGCTAATTACTGAAAATGTAGGAGATGTCGCCACAAAAGGAAAGAAGTTAGTTTGATACTTGAAGAAATCAAAAGATGTGAATCATACAAAATATGCATGGTTTCTGAAAGATATATAAGGCAAAACTTTGCGATTATATCTATATGCTAGTAAGAATTTTGATGCTGCAAGTTATGAGCTGGTGGGAAAATTACTATACCTATATATACTTTCAAAATTTTTATATACTTTCAAAACCGCCCAAGTCACATGATAAGCTTAGATATCATTTTACATTGGCCATGTACAAAACTGGGGAAGATTCTTCAAGGATATACAAACAAACCACACATAATATTGCATAGAAGATTGTAAATATTTTTATTTACACTTGTGTGTTTTGCGTTATTCTGATTGTATCATTATATTTTTAATAACTTAGTTATTATTGACATATTATATTTTGTTTGACATGATTTTGCTGAGATTATTTAAATTCTGTTGGGGGGAATCTATTATATAAAGCGAGATATTATGAATGTTGTCACCATTTTCCATGAACATGAAGAAGAAGATATGGGAAACAAGAAGAAAAAAAATACTTCATGATTTTATAAGAATATATCAAAGGGATCAATCTAGTAAAGGTAGACATGTTACTTTTGAAATGAGGAAGTTGAAGATGAAGAATGTGTTTCCATCACCGATGATCAGATTAGAACTGATGTTAGAAAGGAGAATAACCATAAAAAACAAAAACAAAAATTCCTAAGAATGTCTCCCTTCTATTTGATGATGAGGAGATTGCTTCTGTTGAAGAAAATATCATAACCAATAGGAGGAAGAAACAAAAAATTTCTCATTCTAAAAAAATCATGGACAACAGTGACGGTCCTAGTGAAAACTAAAAATGAAGCATGGAAATCATTACACCAGGAGCTAATTTAGAGGATGGTGTTATTTAAACAAAACAAAATTCCATTCGACACATTTGATGAACAAAAATTTAATTGAGGGTGCTCGGCCATTTCAACTTAATGTCAATCAAGTCTGCAAGCCAGATGAATGATTGTTCAAATATCAAATTATAAAGCCACACCACTTGTGTGTTCATAATTTGAAAACATTGATGAGGTACAACCCTTTTGCACATGTGGTTGATTATGTTTTGTTGATCTAATTCTGGTTCCTAACAAAGAAGTATTTGACAAGTAAAAATGTTTTGAATACCAATATTATGTACTTAGGCACAACCATTTTGTAAAAGCTGAAAGGAAATTGATGGAGGAATATCCCAATAACCCATGTTTTGAAACAATGAAATGTATCATTTATGCTAGTTTAACAGATATAGAAGCAAAGTTATTGGCATGGGATCATAATTCAGATAATGAGTATAGGATGTTTATGACTTTAATCCAATGGGTCAGATTTATTCATAGTGAATTTGAAGAAAAATGTGGTGGGGATAAGACAAAGTTTGATCATGCATTTCAAATAGAATGTTGTATGGAAATCGGTTATCAAATTGAAGAAAAAATCAATTCAAATATGGAAAATTAAATTTTTAAATATTCATAGGTATGGATAAGATTTCCTAGTTAGCATTTAGAATTTGAGAGATATGGGAATTGATTGATCAGATTTTTGAGTTGTGGGAGAACGTTGGCATAAAAATTCAGAAGGTCAAAAATTATAAACCATTGATATGTACCAGCAGTTATCAGGTCCCGAAATAAAGCTCCTTCTAGAAGATATGACTATCACACCTTGGAGATCAATGCAAGGAGTGGAGGAAAAACTTGTCAAAACAATATTATCTTGTGTAAAGTCAAGAAAATTATCAATGGAGGAAATGTATGAGGAATTTCTAAAGAAAGTTCATTATTTTTAATTATTTCTAGATTATAAGTTTCTGTTAAATATAATATATTGTTGTTGGTAGTATTTGTTATACATATCACTATGTTAAAAAAATCTACTTTATTTATTCAGTCACAAGGTTTATATGAGAATACAAGAACAAATGGTTAAATTTTTGAATGGAGATAGTTTGGATGATGTTGTACGCAACTACCCAAATTCAAGTTTTACATCAGTGCTAAAATATTTTTATCTTGATTTTAAAAAGGTATGTCAATTTATACATTCATTTCTATTCATATGTATAGTATTTTTGTTTTATAACTTATACATATATTTGTTTATTTCATTTAAGATGAAGGAGGATGCGAATGGAGCACCGAATAGTTTCAAAATATTTATTGAAAAAAATAAAATGGAATATATGAGAAAACAACATCTTAGTGATGTTGAACTTGATCCCAGTCATATTCATTTCATTTGGAATGGGATCCACACTATACAGTATCAAATAATATTAGGTGATTGTGAATAAATTGAAAAACTCATACTAAAAGGGATTATTCCCTAGTTATTGCAGATATTCCTCATGGTTTCAATATCCCAAACATTGAATATGACAGTTACCCTTACAATTATCAAGCATTTAGTAAAGTGGTTGCGGGATTTCTAGAAGTCACAACATCACCATTTTGGAGATTTGTGACATTTAATTAAAACACACAATTGGGGTTGTTATTATCAAGCTTCAAGGGAAATGAAAAGTCAAGGATGCAGCTTGCATGGTAGGATGTTGAAATTGTATGTTTGATTAATGTTAAAAAAATCATTTATGTACAGGTTAACTGAGCTTTTACTATTCCATGTTATAGGAAAAATTCAAATCTTATTTGTTGTGGAAATCAATCAATTATAAGTGACTATGAGTTCATTCATGTTGAAAGTTGGACACAGGGTGATAGCTATAATCCTATTCTTTTCAATCAAGTAGATGGAACCAAGTACTAGTCCATGATGTTGTTGTAAAAAACTAACATATGGAGATAAACAAGCAAAAGGAGAGATAGTTAACATATATCAAAAACCACAGTCATTGATTAACTATATTTTATATTCATGTTCAAATGAAGGAGATTGGGTTTTGGATTTATTTTCAGGCTCAGGTAAGTTTTATTATATAAAAATGAATTTCACTATTTTGTTTTTTTAATTTTTATGTGTTTATACTATTTTACTAAATTTTTTCTTTTGTACTTGATGATTAGGTACAACACTAGCATGTTGCTTACAAAAATAAAGAAATTGCATTTTCATTGAGAAAGACCTAGTACAATGCAAATTTATTCGCCAAAGAATTAATTCTCTTCAATTTCTTCCAGATGCAATGCAAGAAGTTGGTTTGAGGAAAAGGGATTTTAATGAATCTCGTGTGGCAAAAAAATGAAAGGAAACTTAACCACCATTACATGGAATGATTGGAAATGCATACTTTCGGACATTCGCAGACATCAAAGATCCATCAGAAGAGGAAAATGATCAAACTAAATCCAATAATGAAAATATTGTGGAAGAAGACAATAATGAAACTCTCAAGATGAAGAGTTTGGGGTACATGATATTATTGATTAAATTTTAGTCAAGCTTCCAAATGAAGCTCATTTTTTGTGACTATTAATAAGTTATACTTATAATGTTTTGACTTTGACATTTTATGAGAATAATAAGTATTCAATTGTTGTTATTAGATGTTTAGTATTTTTATAATGTGATTTTCACTTAATTTTTTATGTAAATAATTTAATTTTTGGATAAAAATTGTTATTATTATTAATTGTAGACATAAAATTCATAAAAATTGCTAATTTTTATATTTTTTTGTTATTTTTTTTCCTATAAAAATGGTTTATTTGACATGTCACTTTTAGCAAAAAAAACTCAAAATGTGTATTTTTTTCGCTATATATATATATATATATATATATATATATATATATATATATATATATATATATATATATATTCAAAATGTGTATTTTTATGTAAATTGTTAAAAATTCTTGTTTTTTAGTGGCAATTATTTCATGTGCAATGAAATATTATTTAACAATATATAATTAGATAGAAGATTGAAACATTAAAATTTTGCCATTTTTTTTTACACTGCAAAAAATAAATATCTCACTACCAAAAAAATGAAAAGAAAAACAAACAAAAAAATACTTGAAAACAGTTAAAAAATATGTAAGTGAAAAGGAGAAGACGAGTACTTCAAAAAAATTTAAGTTTAGAAAATAATTATTAGCATTTAGTAAATTAGAAAATTTAAAGTAAAAAATAAGTCTTCTAAAAAAAAGGGATGATGTTGGCATCAAAACTTTTCAAAATCAACATAAAATTCACTAACATTTTAAAATAATGTTTATACTTGGTACATAAGAAAACTTAATGTGTCAAAAATATACTAAAAAGAAAATTAAGAGTATTCTGGATTGACACTTTTCAAAATCAAACAATTTTTTGCTAAATAAAAAAATTGGGTACTCTTTTCTGTTCCCATTTTAAAATTTTACATTGTTAAAATATAAAAGCATTTGAGAAACCAAAGAAGCCTGGTTGATTACAACTCATTCAACCTCGATCGTTAACCTATACTTGTATAAACTCATGGAAGGAGAGGCCATCTGGGAAGAGTGGTAGCTTGTTCAGAAACTTATCAATGGGATGGGATTATTAAACACTAATCAAAATTTTATCTATAATCAATTGTAAGATTTGATTCTTAGCTGGTACAAGATGCTCTTTCTCTGCTTTTTCCATATGCATATTTGATTGAAAATAGTCACGTAATAGATTATTACGATACCCAAACATACTCATTATCTTCCTCCTTATGCATTTGTCTTTGATTTTGAGTTTGAAGAGAGACAAAGGGAGAAAATATGGTGTCTTACCTTTTATTTCACCAAAAAAGCTACTTGATAGTAGATATATAACCAACATATCTCAAATGCCATCTCACTTTCTTCTTCTTTCCTTCTAGGTATCTTACTATCTAATTCACATTGTTCACTTGCTTTGTTGATTATCACATTTGAATTATAGGGTGGGTGGCCTTACCTTTTGTTTTCTAATTATTTTTCTCAATTTATTTTATATGTTTGTGGTCACCATAGTATAGTGGTGAGATTTTATCTTGTCATTCAAATGACTCATATTCAATCCTAGTAGTAATATCTCTTATTTTTATTTGTATCAACAATTTTTTTATTTATATCAATGGAAACAACAAAATTGACATGTCTTTTTTATATCAATTGAAACAAAAACATCACTAGTTGACAATTTGATCCTTGGAAATGGATTTTTTTTTTTAATTTTCAACACCAATAATATTAGTTAAAATATTGTATGTCCTTTTCTTTTTGTGATGGATGGAACTAGATGTTCTTTTATTTTCAAGTGTTCCATATAGGTGGATGATGGATCACATCCTAGTAAATATGTTGAATGTACTATTATGCTAAACACATGGAAATCAGGATTGGGTACCTCCTAACATAGAATTAGGTAAATACCAAAAAAATTATCAAAAATTTGAACTAATCTTTTAGACTTGAAGTGGATCCTCTTATTGAATTAATGAATGCATGTATTGGCCTCCTCCAAGGTGAGTTAGTAATAAGTGAATTCAAGTGTTGGGGATGATGGTTTTTAGAAATTTCTACCAATTTAGACCAGCACACTATTGAGATGTTTAATGGTAACATATTTTTTTTATGGAAACATAAAGCGTAAATGACCTTGTTAAAAGAGGTCCTAGAGATTTTTTGATGGACTAAATCTTAAACCCATATATTCAAATACAACTACAAACTGAAAATGACTATCAAGGAAACTTAAAAAATTGAAAGATGTGACCTAACATCAACTCCTTCAGCAATAAAATAGGATTCTTATCATTAGTTTCCACAATAATCTCGTCACTACAATTCTTTTTTTGATATAGGCTTGGAAAAATTTTAAAAGACATTATATTTTTAAGAATGTTAGTTTTATTTTTTTGTTGACCTTATCAATCTATGGCCTCTTTACAATTATAGTAAGTTTATAATGTGTCCCTTGGAGTTTTGGGGAATTAATGATGTTGATTTGAACAAAAATGGGCTTTAATTATCTTGATTTTATTGTTTTCGTTGGCAATTCCAAGTGAAGGTGTTGGAAGCGATGTCACAACGAATGTCAAGAATAAAAGCAATGAGAAGCATTGACATTGAAAGCGATACAATGAATAAACGTAATGTTTTTTCATTCTTTTAAATGTCATATTTGAAGTTATTTTTTTAATGAAAATAGAGATAGATTGATCATACACAGAAAGAGATAGAAAGATGAAGTATATAAAAAAAAACAATTAATTACATTTCTCTGGGGATTTTGTCCAAACTAAGTGGGAAAGAATGGTGATTTGGTTGAGGGAAGAATGTCACACCAAAAAATATAGTGAGCTTTGATATCACACAATATCGTGTAATTGATGAATGTGAAAATTAAGATAATAGTGCATAAGTTGAAAAATGTAGGCATTTATTGAGAATTTTGTTAAGTTTGAAATCCTAGCAACTCTTAGTAAACTTTGAATAATAATGAAAACAATAAGTTTGTTTTATTTGTAGGAGACTATCAATATATATTATCTTAATAGCCGTGCAAGAACCAAATAGTATGCAAAGTTTGTACATATATATTGCATGTTAGGGTGAAAATAGAAAAATGACAATTCCCAACTCAAGGGTTCCATGAGGAAGGGGTATTGGGTCTTGGTTTGGACATATGTTGATGATGAAAAAGTTGTTCACTTTTGTGAAAATTGAAAAACTCCCAAGTTTATATTTTCTCTTTGTGAAGTTAAATGGGTCTAATTCCATCAAGAGGCATCCTAAAATGGATTTTATACTTTAACTTAATTCTAAAATTTAAGTCAATAAAACTAAAAGACAAATAAAGCTAAATTTCAACCTTTTAAAGTTAACAAGATAAAATAAGATAATTGTACTATTGTACAACAAATGAAAACAAAAGTAGACCAACGAATTAATAAGTACATATATGGTGAATACAATGTTGATGTGCAAAAGAAAATCCAATATTGATACTAAAAGAAAGACTCAAAAATATGGGCACAAAATTCAACATATAGCTAAAACATAAATGCTCACAATTGAGAAATAATGTACATGTACTAATGTAAAAAGTGAATTAGGAACTAAAAACCTTAGCACTATATTAAAAAGAAATGGAGAAAGGATGTCAAAATTTGTCTGCACTAATCATTGACAACAAGACGGGTTGAGAGACTAACTTTCTATTATCAATCGCTATGGAAGGGTCAATGAAAAGTTGAATGATATCTTCTAAGGAATTCCCATAGTTGGGGGGACCTATATATACAATCGTAAGGGAGACATAAGACCAATGGAATTTTCTCTCCTACCATTGTAGGTTGACAAAAGACTCCTAATAGAAGCTTGGTTACTTTAGAGCCAAGGTGGAACCTAGCTTCATAACCATCTATAAATTGTATGTTTGTCAATTTGGTGATGCATGATATCTAACTTAGAACAACAACTCCTCACACGTGAAATATGTCAGTCTTTTATAGGGTTAAGGTCGAGAAAAGACCCAAGAAGAAACCTAGAATCTAAGCTATCTAGGATTTGAAGTATCATGTATATGTACTCATTATTTTTTTCCCCCACAAGATGGGTCAAACCTAAAATTATGAATTTAAACTCTTGGATTTCTCAAGTTGAGACAAGGAGAGAAAAAAATGGGATATGTGTTGGATCGCTTCTCTCATGGAGAGAACAAGGCATCTCTAGTTGGGATATCAAAAGAAAGTAGAGAGGGAACTCCATGAGTACTAATATTAATAGAGGTAGTGACCTCTAATGTCATTAGAATAATCCCATATAAATGAGATGTATCTCTATTTTTCTTTAATAGAGTGACAAATATCATAGGTCCTATCTCATTGTAGCTTATGTAATAAATATTTATTTGAATTTTGTGGGACCATTAGAGAAATATTGAGTTCTAAAATGGGCCTACTAAGGAATATTATAAAATAATAATGGAAATAATAAAATAATATTATATTACACCATCAAATTTTAGAGGGAAAAAAAGAAAAAACTATTTTTTCAACTCATATTTTCAACTTATCTTCCTAAAGTTTTACTCAAATTTTGAGAAGGGGCACTCATTGGATGTGGAATTTAATTCCTCATCCAAGAAGTACCCATTTTGCAAAATTTCGATGGAGTCTTCTACATGAAAAATGAAAAAACGTTATTGCAATCACATTTTTCAATTATTTCTCATTTTTCATGTAGCAGGGTCCATCAAAAGTATGCAACATGGATACTCCTTGGATGAGGAATTAAATTATGCATCCAATGACTTCTCAAGCTTGATACTTGAGTAAAACCATAGGGAGATAAGTGGAAAATACGAGTTGAAAAAAGTAGTTTTTTTTTTTTCACACTCCAAAAATGGTGAATCATCCCCCATGGTTGACATCATCATATTGAATCCAATTGGTTCTTTTAAAGTTGATTTTGGTTGTAGATTTTTGCTTTGAGGCCCCTTTTTGACCTCAGAATTTCTCTAATTCCCACAAGTTGCTGGCAAAGGATGGTCCTACAAGAATGCATCTAGTATCTTCATCTAATAGAGATGGATAATGATTTCATCTCATAGCTCCAAGAGGTGGATAATGATATCATATTATAGCTACAAGAATTTTTCTAAGTAGAAATCCATCTTGGGTCAAGGCCCTATATGGGTGAAAACCAAGTGACCTAAATGTATTGTTTGTAAATGTCATCACAAATGACATAGTTCAAATCTTACTTAAATAATAGTAGGTTCATTGAAGCATATATAGAGTACTTGAATGGGGCAAAGGTTTCGAGATATGACCACTCATTGGAGAAGTCAAGATGCCTCTAGGTATTGAATGTGAGTGTGCCTTATGGTGCAGATTAAAGAGATGCCCTAAGATGATAAAGTGTTACATAGGGGTATCTTTATTTTCTTTAAGTTGGATCCAAATAATAAGAAATTGATGGACTCAAGGTGAAAATATTAGGATCCCAACACACCTTGCATAATTTGTTGGAGTATAATATATTTGTGTCAAATGATGCACCCAAGAAGAAAAGTGAAAACAATTTTGGTCCTATTCCAATCAATCTATAGCAAGCTCAATCCCTAAATCTCTATTTTATAGAGGACTACGAGTCTAATTATCATGTCCAACAATTGTAGCTTGGATGAGATGTCATGTAATTTTCCTATGGAAAAACTATAGTTGGAGGAGGGAAAGGAAACCACACCCTTTATTGCATTGGTGCTAAATGGCTTATTGCATGCTAAACCAACGCCTCCTAAAATAGAAACCCAAATAGGTATAATATTTCATAATCTCAATATCTTTCTCACAAACGTATAAGTATAGGTCCAAGAGATCACACAACCTTAGTTTTACCAATATTGATCATCAATCGCTAGAGGCTGCAAAATCTAGTTAGGACATCAACATGTATTTGTAATCCATCAAGTTAGCCAAGCAGAAGAATCAACTCATTAGTGAAAATAATTAGAGAGACAAACATGGTGTAGGAAGTACCCACTCTTTCCTTGAATTTGCTTGCAAAATAAATATTCCAACTCATCAATGCATATACTAAAAAGGGTTGGCAAGAAGGGGCGCCCTACTTAACCTCAATGGTACTCTAGATGAAGTTGAATAGTTTGTATTCCATATGGATATGACCAATAAATAACTTATAAAGTCTCATGAATGTAACATGGGAGGTCTAAAATTGCAATGTCCCAAAGCCTTTGGAATAGAGCCTTTCCCAGTAATATTAAATTCTTCCCAAAAGTATACAGTGGTAAACGACATTCAAAGAGAGATGGAAAGCATCCTCAATAATGACCCTTAGTGCTAATATAGGATCCATTGTCTAGTACTTGGGCTACACACTAATGAGACCTTTAGTGTCATCATGTATACTCTTTAACTCATGTAAAATTCTTTGACAGACAGCTATAACATATAACTTTTAGAAAGTATGCCTAACTATGATAGTTTGATAATTATTTGGATCAAAATTGGGCCTTAATTTGGAAATTGGGTGAATAATGTATTTGGCCCAAGAATCAGGGAAACCATAGCAATTACATGGTTAAATAAATTATCAATTTTTGAGTTAGATGCCATGTTTTGTTAATTTTTCATTGTTATATGCTATGTCAATTACTTTAGCCCAATTCATTTCTTAATAAGCAATATTTCCAATACAAATTAATTCTTCCAAAAATCAACAGTAATTGAAGATAAAATAGTAAATGAAATGAAAATAATAGAAATTCAAGAGCATTAACAGCAGACACCAATTTGGTCAAAGACCAGGGGAAAACCCCAAAAGGGGGGAAACCCTTTGAAAAATATTTTTTTGTTTTATTGCTTTCAAATGTTCAACAGAGAGTACAATGAGCCAAATCCATAAACAAAAGTCAAATTCAAAGCTTTGACTTATCCAACAAATCAACCAACCAAGTTCCAATATGCCAATGATGAAAAAGTAAAATATAGTAAACTGTTATAAAGTTTGCAATTTTGAGAAGTAAAAAATAGTTAATGTGCCCTAACCAGTCCCAAGTCAATGATTAAATTTGTCCTTCAAGAGCTCAGTCAAAAATCCACATTTCCCTCAAATGTTGGTTAAATTCATCCCAAAATATTCAAAGAAATTTTAGTCAAACTTGGCCAAAGGAGAGATTTTTTTGTTGTCAAAGTCTACAATTTATCCCTGCGGTCAACTAAAGTCAAAGTGACCAGATCACCTCGATTTCTATGCCAATTAATGTGGCCTATCAGAACATAAATAACCCTGCCAAGAGAAAATTCGAATCCTTCCAAAATCAACCAAGGAAACACTATTCAAAGTCTTGCAGACAGAAATTCAATGCACAAATTTCAGAGCTACCTTAAGGACCCTCGCACATGTGAAGATAAGTTGCCTCAGATCTATACAAACTAATCAAAGCAAGAGATAGAAGATGATATTTTTTAATGTGATGTCCAAATGAGCTTGATGTCACTTGTATTTATATGCAACTTTGGAAGGGCAATTTGTCCTTAAGTTGACCTTGACAATTTGTGTACTTGTGGGTTGTTGAAACCGACAACAAGAAGAGGCTTCTAATTTAATTTTTCCTTAATTAAATTGGAAATACATGGTAATTCCACATCACATGACAGCTTGTACGAGTTAACTAAGTTAAGAATACTTAGTTAGCTCAGTCAATTCATGTTGGGGGTCAAACCATAGGCATGTAGAGTTCTCTCTAAATTTTAGGGGGTCTAGTTACAGTTTATTTTGAGTTGTAATTTTTTAACTTAATTTTTTGAGTTAAAATTAGTTTAACTAGTTCTAACTGATGGAGGAACTAGTGAGAGGTCGAGTGAATTAAATCTAATGTAATTCATGATCAATCAAATCAATGATAATTCGCTATAAATATTTGTTTCATGTCAATTCTGAGGAAGACCCAACTAAGATTGGAGTTAAAGGGAATTATACTATTTGTTGTATAACTAGAAATTTGTACAAGTCATGCATGAGGTCATCAGGATGCCACGGATGTATTGCACAATTAATTATTGGGAATTTCCTAATTAATAGGGGCTCAATTTCCCTAGGGATTGCGCAAGCAAGATTGAGCATCCAGAGGCAAGAAATTGGTTAAGTACTGGACCAAAATTGCTTGGATTAGAGTGAGACAGTTAGAGATACTACAAAGAGGTCTCAAACCTGAGAGAAGCATTGTATTGTTTCATATTCTTAACTTAATGAAATATATAGATATCAAGGCTTTTAGTTCAGAATTTCCCCAGATAATTCTTTGTGTTGTGTGATTGAAATTCTTTCACTTTCCTGTTCATGTGATTGTGTGATTGTAATTTGTTTCCGCAATTTGTAGAATAGATTCAAGTATTGTGGTTTATCATATTACAAGATCAGTTGAATCTATGTGGATTTTATACATGGGCTTCACTTCAAAAATACACTTTCCTCTCGAAAATAGGAATCAAGTCCAATGAATGGAATTTTTCACTGAGCTGCCAAATTAACACTCCCTCTCATCTAGGGATAAATTCCAACTGTATCATGTGATTATCACAATTATGTTATCATCCAATCATGTTTCATCTCTGAACATCTCGGCTCAAATCTATCTGTTGAATCATTCTCGAATCTAAAGAATAAAAATCATAGGGGAGATACAATTACCACCTTATATCGAGAAAAATGTGAGATACAAATTATCAAGCAAGGATCACAACCTTCCCATTATGCAATCAATGGGAGAGATACCACTTGATATAAGAGGTAAGGATCACGTCTATCATATTTCCTACCGATATTCTCATTAATGACCCTTAAGAGTCATGTGGTAGAACACCTGCATCATAATCCGAGCTAAGGTGAAATACCCGACTTACCAAAGGTAAGGATCAAACACTCCAAGCCTCCTCAACCCTTAGCCACACCTCAAGACCTAGAAAGTTTTGCATGAGTCCAAGGTCCTTCATCTCGAATAGGCCAAATCCCTCTTACACTTGATCATTAGAGGCTCACTAATAGTCAAGAAGATATCATCAACATATAAAAATAAAATCAAAGGCATAACTTAGACCACTTTTAATTATAGGTTTGGGTCAACAGTGCTTCTTGTGAATCCAAGATTCACTAGGTAACTATCTATATGGGAATACCAAGCTCTGGGGCTTGTGTTAGACCATATAATTCTTTATTCAACCTGCAGGCATGACTCTTCCTATCTTGTACTTCAAAACCATGTGGTTGTTCAACATATACTTCTTCTTGTATTATGCATGAAGGAACATTGCCTTCACATCCATCTAGTGAAGGGTCCATCCTTTATTTGCAGCAAGGGAAATTATTGAACGAATGGTGGTACATCAGGCCACGGGAGAAAATATTTCATCATAATATTCTCCCTCTTTCTAGTAGAATCCTCTAGCAATGAGCCTCACATTGTATTTCTCAATGATTCCATAATTTCCATGCTTGATTTGAATAGCCATTTCAAAGTCATGATATATTTTCCTTCTGGTATTGGCACAACATCCCACACATCATTATTCATAATGGATTCATATTCTTTGGCCATGGAATCCTTCCAAACCTAATATTTCACGACTTCTTCTAAGGTGGGAGGCTTAGCTTGAATCATCTTACTTATCGGTACAACATATCCCTTGTACCTACACAACATTTTTCTTTCTCCAATGGTTCCACGAGAAGCAACATGTTTTTCAACATCTTGTAATATGTCACGAAGCCAAAGTGGCCTCTTCCTAGCAAGGCGATCACATGAAGTAGGATCTAAGGGGTCCATGGGTTCCATGGGATCATCAAAAAATGTATCTCATATTCTTGCAAAGAAGGACCTTCTAGAATATCCATATCATCATATTTATTCTCAAGAGGAGGAGGTCGAGGAAGGTCCCTTGCTTTTCCAAGGGAAACATCTTCATCGAATGTTACATCCCTTCTAATCTCAATATTCCTTTGACTAGGAATATATATCCTAAATGCTTTAGAATTTTCACAATACCCAACAAACATACCTTCTCTTCTGGTGGCTTCCAACTTGTTCCTTTTGTCTTTCGACACATGGAAATACATGGGGTAGCCAAATTATATTGAGATGCCCAATGTGATGCTTGACACCTGTGAATCCTTCTTCAGGATTTGTATTGTCCAATGCATGATGAGGAACCTTTTTGAACATATACCGATGTATTTTTTTTCTTGTCCCCAAGCAACTTTGGCAGCTTTTGATCATGGAGCATAACTCGGGTAACTTCTACAATAGCCCTGTTCTTTCTCTCAGTCACTCATAAGATAAATTTTGAGGTAAAAAATGGACCTCAAAACAAAAATGTACAACCAAAATCAACTTTATAAGAACCAATAAAATTACAGATGATGATGCCAATTGTGGGGGATAATTCACCATTTTTGGAGTACAAAGGTAAGATGATTAAAAAAAAAAAAAACTATGTTTTCAACTTATCACCCTCCACTTTTACTCAAATTTCGAGTGGGAGCATTCATTGGATGTGGAATTTAATTTTACATCCAAGGAGTTCCCATGTTGAATACTTTTGATGGAGCTCACTACACAAAAAATGACAAATACATGAAAAATGTGAATGCAATCGCATTTTTTCGTATTAGGATCCATCAAAAGTATTCAACATGGGTACTCCTTTGATGTGAAATTAAATTTTGCATCCAAAAAGTTCTCTCACTCAAAATTTGAATAAAATCATAGGAAAACAAGCTGAAAAAAAAGAGTTTTTCATGTTTTCACTCCAAAAATTGATGAGGTAATCTAATCTTATTTTATTATTTCCACTATTATTTTATTTTTTCCTTAGGAGGCCCAGTTTAGACCTTAAAATTTCTCTAATGTTAATTTTTTCGAGATTATGACGATACAATAGTATCCTTCTTGATACCTTCCTTTTTGTAATATTCTATGAACTCATTTGAAATGTACTTTGCACCGTTGTCAAATCTGAAGACCTTAATTTTCATCCTTGTTTTATTTTAAATCAAAGCCTTGAATTCCTTGAACATATCAAAGGCCTCATCCTTATGCTTCAAGTAATATATCCATGTATTCCTGGAGAAATCATCAATAAAAGTTATGTAGTATAGATGGCCACCAAGAGAATGCATGGGCATTGGTCCACATAGGTTAGAATGAATGAGTTGGAGGATGTCATTAGTATTATTCTTGATAAAGGGGAATGGCCACCTTATATTATTCTCACTGGCACACCCTGGACAAACACCATCATGTTGAGCTTCAACATCAGGGATCCCAAATACCAACTTCTTCAATTTCAGAAGAACTTCATAATGTATATGTGTCAATATTCAGTGCCATAGCTCACTTTGATGATTCATGTCATGGACCATTGCTAGAAGAGGTTTTCCAGTGACTATAGATTCCTACTCTATATCCCAGTGTAAAGGCATCTTTCATTTAGGATTCCTTCGGCCAAGTGAGAACTTTTCCTTTGATGAAGGCTACTCACATTCCTTTGTCTTCCAAGGTAGAAATAGTTACCAAGTTCTTCTTTAGTTTCAAAACATACACCACTTCATGAAGAATAATAGATTCCAAAAAGTTCATATTTAATTTAACAAATACAAATCCCTTTATAGGATATCCAGTATTTTCTCCAAGAATAATCTTCAAAATTGTCTTCCTATCAACTATATTTTAGAGGACCTCCTTATACCAAGATAAGTCTTGAGAGACCCCACTCTCTACTAGCTAACTATCATATGAATGCAGAGGAGAATAAATAGAAAGGGAATAAATAATAATATATTCAGATTGACTAGCAACAACAATTTTTTCATACCTAGAGTTTCTTAACTTCTTTTGAGGACAATGGTCTTCTTTGCAATCATTTGGAGCATCTCTTATTTTTCTTCCATTTCTATCATTCCTTCGATGATATCTTCCTCTTCAATTATTGAACCTACTATTGTTGCTTCAAGTATTGTATATTGGAGCACTCAGCTATTCTCTTTAGCATAATGACCTTTCTTGTGATAATTGTAGCATTCAATGTGCAACAATTCATTTTCCCTTCCCTTCCTTCTATTAGAGGTTCGATGAGAATGCTTCCTTAAGCTTGACGAACCTACCTTTCATTTCCTTTTCTTGTCATGAGAAAATATATCAAAGGGTTCTCCTTCTTCATTCTTTTGAATCCTAGCTCTTGAAATCATCCTAGATTATTCTTGAGTTCACTTTCCAACAAGCTCATCAAATGACAGGAATTTCTTGTTACTTCTTATGGTGGTAATGAAGGTTTCCCAAACAATAGGGAGACCTCTAAGGGTTACCAACACTAACCCCCTGTCAAGTAAAATTTCCCTAACTCTCTGTAATTGATCTCTAAGATGAGATATTCTCATGATATATGATTGTACAAATTCTCCTTTATTCATTTTCATGTCTTTGATTTGATCTTTTAAGGAGATGATTTCATTCAAAATTTTGACCTCATACATGTAGGGTAGATTATCAAACATATCCTTATATTTCTTCATATTTCCAACATAATGAAGTAAATGATCTTGCAAACCATCAACAATAATTTTGTTTTCTTTTAACTCACCTTTCTTGTGACTTGTTCTTGGTAGAAACGAGAAAATTTTCCAAGGGCTCATGAAATTTTCCTGACATCTACTCAAATATGTCATTATCGTCCAATATGATTCCCAACCTAATATTCAAAGTAGTGAAATTTGATGAGTCTCTAGTTTCTTGACTTCCTTAAAATAGGAGGTAGTCATCTTGACCTATTCAGATAGATTCCTTCAAATTTTCCAAATATGAATGTTCTATCTCTTGTCTCCTTTGGGCTCGTCCTTCACCTTACCTCTAATACCACGTTCATTTTTCATTGTTCTATGTTATGTCAATTACTTAGGCCCAATTCAATTATTCAACAAGAAATATTTTCAAGAATAATTAATTCTTCCAATAGTCAACAATAATTGAAGATAGAATAGTAAATGCAATGACAATAAGAGACAATCAATAGCATCAACAAGAGACACCAATTTGGTCAAGGACTGGGGAAAAACCCCACAATGGGGGAAACCCTTTGAAAAATATTATTCTATTAGATTGTCTTCAAATGTTCAACAAAGAGTACAATGATCCAAATCCATAAACAAGAGTCAAAATCAAATATTTGACTTATCCAACATATCAACCAACCAAGATCCAATATGCTAATGATGAAAAAATCAAATCTGGTCAACTATTATAAAGTCTACAATTCTGAAAATTCAATAGTAGTCACCATGCCCTAACCAGTGCCAAGTCCATAGTAAAATATCTCCTTCAAGAGCTAGGGAAATATTACACAAACTCGAACTCAAATACTATTCAAATTTAGCCTAAAACAGTCAAATAAAGTCCAACCAAACTTTGTCAAAGGAGAAATATTTTATGCGGTCAAAGTCTGCAATTAATCCCTGCAGTCAACCCAAGTCAAATTCCTTATATCACCTCAAGTTTTGCCCCAATTAATGCAGCCTAGAAGAACAAAAATATCCCTGCCAATATTGAATTCAAATCATGCCAAATTCACCCAAGTCAACGTTGGTCAAAGTCTTCTAGACAAAAATTCAACACACAAGTTTCAGATCTGCCTTAAGGACCCTTGCATGTGTGAAGAGAAGTTGCCTCATATTTATACAACCCAATCAAAACAAGAGAGAGAATATGATATGTTTTGATTTGATGTCCAAATGAGCTTGAGGTCACTTGTATTTATATGCAACTTTGGAGGGGCAATTTTTCCTTAAGCCGACCTTCACAATTTGTTTACTTGTGGGCTTGACTTCAAAAGTACACTTTTACTTATCCAAATTCACTGATTCCAAGGTCAATTTTGGTCCTCTTAGAAAGAGGAATCTATTCCAATTATTGGAATTTCTCATTGAGCTACCAAATTAACATGTTTGAGGAAATTGAATTCAAATCCTTCCTTGTTAGTGGCATTATTTGCACTAATAACCCTAATCTTTCCCTTGATGTTTATTCTTGAGAAGATATGACAAGAATGAGGGGAGAGGTGATACTGATGGGGGATTTCTTATGTATGTCATAAATGGTCTCATATGGGAAAACATGGACCAAGTATCTAGGCGAGGGGAGAGGGCATGGGGCTTAGGGGAAAGGGTGCACTAAAATGTTTTAGGACAATGATAAAGGGCCACACAAATTTCATGTCTCCTCATTGAGAGGAAATCTTGATTTTTACAATGAAGAATGTAATGATAATATATAGATGGAGGTCCTTGTGTGAATATGAAATAAAGTTTTCTATGAAGAAGATTCAATTTCTCATTGAACCATCTCTACATTGCACTAGAAATAAGGGTTGGGGTACTTGTTCATTGTTGAATTGTGTGAGTCAGTGGTTTCCTCCCCAAGAACCATTGAGAGAATCTCATATTTCATTATGGTTATGTTAATGATCAAAAGTGGTGAAAGGTTGTGAAATGACAATTTCTAAATATAGGGTGGGGAGTACCAGGAGATTTTTCCATATAGGTTAAAGAAATGGTCCCCATCAAATTCCATGTGGGGTGTAAATTGTGACGAGATTTAAGGGTAAATAGAAAACTACAATGTAGACATCTTGATGGAGCAAATCATGCAAATCTGGGCCACCAAAACCCAACGTGATTTTCCAAGGCCACAATGGAGACTATTCGAAACAAACCCCACGAACTCCTCTAGCCCTATTAAAACATCTTTTGTCAAAAAATACGAAGCAAAGTGGCAATAGTGGAACAAAGGTTTTTTCTATGTGGGCTAACATGTGCCTTTATGAGAAAGATGAGGTATCCAAACCTAACTATGTTGTGAAGATTCCCCAAGGAAGTTGAGAAAACCATGTTCCAATTCCAATAAGTAAAGAAGATAGAAAATGAGCCCCTTTCCTTGGCGGGCTCATCATTTGGACCAAGGATGAGACCACCCAAAGGGGAAAAATTTTCCAAATCATTGCTCTAAGGTACCAAAAGACTACCAACACCCTCTCATTCTTGGTTATGATGGCTTATTCCCTATAGTGCTTGAGCTTAGCTAATTAAAATTGGGTGAGATCAACATCCATAAATATTTTATATGGAAATTAGAAAGTCGCCTCTTTTCTTTAAGATCTCTAAAATGATCCCCTAAGGACATTAATAAGATTAAGAGTTCCAAGTTGGCTTGAACAACCCTAATCCAAGCGCACTCTAGGTTAACATCCTTTCAGACAAGTATAACATGAAGAAATGAAGTGACCATGGCCACGATGATCAGAAAAAGGAGAGCATGATTGGTTCCTCCCCACACCCTAATGCTAAATTATTTTCTCCTTATTAGACGCTCTTTTCTGATGAACTCAAACCACTTCAATCACTTTCAAAAATCAAGGAAACCATCCCCTTCTCTAAACATTGTGAATCCAAAGTTTATTTCATGCTTGATTAATACCTATTGGGATCTCAACTATTCCCACATGGATTTTAGGATATAAATTTATAAGTATAACAAAAAAGTTTCTCTAAGCGAGTGTTGGAGATGAATTTTTTTTCTGGTCTTTCATCTTTGTTACAAGTTTTTTATATTGTAATTTTCAAACTCAAGCTACATGAATTTATGAAAAAATTATGGCTTTTTATGAAAGTATAACTAAAGCTACATGCCAACTTATTAGAATTTGGATAAATTAATTAATTTTTAAATTTAAATAAAATACCCAAAAATCCCTTTCTTTCTTTCTTTATTTTTTTAGCATGTGTTTTTGGGATTGCCAGTATAAGTCAAGGTACTTTGAAACCAACTTTCTCAAAGTATAAATCAATTAGTTTGACTAATTTGTATCCAAACCCACTGGTTTGGAGTCTAAATAGGTCCATAACTTATTCAAAAGAACAATTTAAATAAAAATTTCCTACAACTAATCTAAACCGACATGTACAAATAACATGGTAACAACCCTCTATCATAAGCATGGTGAAACATGTACACGACTAACCTAATGCTACCATCCTATGGATTTAATGTAATAGAAATTTCTCAAGTAATAGTTGGAGGTGGATTGAAATTAGGAGTTAACAAAGATGATAATGTAACACCTTTGTCTAGTTTGGGTAGGCAAGTTGGTGCTTAGGGAAAACGGTGCACTAAAAGTTTTGAGGACAATGATAAAGGGCCACAAAAATTTCAAGTCTCCTCATTGAGAGGAAATATGTATTTCTATAATGAAGGATGTAATGATAATATATAGATGGAGGTGGTCCCTATATGAATATGAAACAAAGTTGTTTATGGAGAAGCTTCCATTTCTCATTGAACCAACTCTACATTGCACTAGAAACAAGGGTTGGGGTATTTTTTCTTTGTTGAATTGTGTGATTCAAGGGTTGCCTCCCCAAGAACCATGGAGAGAATCTCATATTTCAGTATGGCTATCTCAATGATTAAAAGTGATGGAAGGTTGTGAAGAGACAATTTCTAAAGATAGGGCGAGGAGTAGCAGGATATTTTTACATAAAGGTCAAACAAATGGTCCCCATCAAACTCCATGTATGCCAAATATTGTGATGAGTTCACGAGAAATAAAAAATTACAATATAGATAACTTGGTGGAGCAATGTAGAAATTATACCAATGGATTCAATCTGATCATGTAATGTACTAAAACAAGATATTAAATCCTTCTACAATATTTGCGGAATGTAAAACACGATCGCTCAATCACATGCAAGTAAGAGAAAGAAGTAAATCAATCACACAACACAAGATATTCCTAGGGGAAGAAACTTCTCAAAACCCCTCTATCTCTATTGTATAATAATTCAAGGAATCATGAAACAATACAATGCATTCTTTCTCACAATAATCTCTTGCACTATACCAATCGTCTCACATTGATCTAGGAAAAATTTGACAAACACTTAGCCAATTCCTTGCCTTCCTCCAACCTGCCTTGCTCATGCAATTATTAGAGAAAAAAATCCCTATTAAATAGGGATTCCAACCTTCCTTGATCGCGCAATCCATCATGGGCTTCCTATAACTTTATAACTACACCCGAGAAATTTGCTAATAATACAATTGATAGTTATCTTCCCTTTAACCTCTATCTCAACCAGGTCTTCATCGAAACTGACATGCATGCATCTATTAATAGTGATTCATCAGTTAACTGACTGATCACTACTTGTGAATTAAATCTAATTTAATTCACTGGACTTCTCACTAGCTCATCACTCAGTTAGAACTATTTAAACTGATTTTAACTCAATTAATTTGAGTTAACTAATTACACTCACACCACACTAGTGCATTAATTGCAACTAGACCCCCGACATAATAGAATCACTCTACATGCATCATCTTAGACCCTCAACTCGAAATTTTTGGGCTAACTTATTCTTCATGACTTCAGTTAATTGATACAAGTTGTTATGAGATGAAATTACAATTTATTTAAGGGAAAAATAAATTAGACACACACATTTTCTTGTTGAATTTCAACACACCCTCTCAAAAATAAAGGGATTATCAACTACCCTAATCCTACCTCTTTGGTATTCAAATATGCTCTTTTCCAGCGCCTTCATCAAGATGTTTTCATCCTGATCTTCCGTGGGAATGTACTGAAACAACATAATGCACCTTTGAACACAATCTCTGAGTTGGTGGTACCAGATATCAATATTCTTGGACCTATCATGGAATATTAGATTAATCGAGAGTTTTATGCAACTCTTGTTATCACAATGTATCACCGTCGGATTCATTTGATGACCAAACAAACCAACAAGTATCTTCCTCATCCAGATGGCCTCACATGCAGCCTGACTAGCTGCCATGTACTCTGCCTACGTTGAACTAAGTGCAATTGGTCTTTGTTTACTACTATACCAAAAAATTGTTGTTGATCCTATGTTGAAGATGCCCCCTGATGTGATCTTCATGTCTAATGGACTGCCTACCCAATCTACATCGGTGAAGCCTTGAATATTCACTCCATATATCCGTCAATACCATAATCCATACTTTTTAGTGCCCCTGAGATATCTCAAAACATGCTTCCCATCCTTCCAAAATATATTGGTAGGCTTAATCATAGCTTGAATATGTTGGTTAACTGCGTAGCATATGTCTGATCATGTGTTCACCAAATACATAAGTGAACACACAAGTTTCCTATAAACAATAGCATCCATTACCTCACCTAAAGTAGCATCCTCCTTCCTCCAGTTTACTGTAAGAGGAGTCTCCATGGGTTTGTTGCCCTCCATTTGGAACTTCCTCAAAATCCCCTTGGCATACTTTCCCTGACATTCAAATAGCTCCCCATCTATTTGCCATACTTCCAAGCTAAGGAAATAATGCAAGAGCCCCATGTCATTCATCTCAAACTCTCTTGCAAGGTCCTCTTTGTAGAAATTATATAACTTATGTGTTATATATCCAAGATTCTCCTTATCACACACTATTTGACTTCATGCACAATACAGAATCTATTCCACTATTGATCATCACATGCGGAAATTAAATCAATTGCAATGCACACATGAAACCATAAAAATTCACACACATTAACACAATTGTTTAACGGGAAATCCTGAAGCTAAAAACCCCAACTATCTGTATATAATATATGTCATAGAGATCATGTAACAATCCTCATACAAAGCTGATCATATCAATCTCTCAGTACAATACAATCGCTACACACTAATCAGGCCCGATCTTGCAAATCCATGCACCAATATTTGCCACCTGCTAGCCTGCCTCTACTACGCAACTCTACTGGAAGAATGTCTTCCAATTAACTGAATTCACTAAGCTTGCACTGGGGTAACTGCATCTCCATCGGAAAAGTTGATAACCAATGCATCACTATAGTCACAACCGATAGTCACACTTGCTCTTTCACCTACCTCTCCACTGGTCTCCACTGAAACTGCCATGCACTGTAGTTAACTGATGTATTCTTCAGTTGATTAATGAGTTATTATTTAGTGAATTAATTAACTAAATAATTCACACCACTCTCACTAGTGTATCAATCAGTTAGACTAGATACAACTAGCTCAACTGAGTCTAACTGAGTAAACTAAATACAACTCCACCAACTACTTCTCCAACTCCACCAAACTCTGTCACATGAGTTCTAACTGAAGTCCTCCATGCAATAGCTCCAGTAAACCCTCAGGAATAGCGTAATTCCTTCTGTCAGCTGTTGTGCCACATCTGTGCACTTAACTGAAGTGCTCCAAGAGAATAGATAATGTTTAGAGTCCAAATATTATTAAGAGCTAATAATATTCGACATATCTATTTTTAGACTGGAAATCTAAAAATAGATTTCGCCCAATATGTCTAAAATAGAAGTCCATCTATTTTTCCAACTGATCAACTAATTAAATGTAAATAGCATTCAGTAACTCATAATATGATCGATGTATAAAAATAGACTTTGCACCAAAAATAGCCTGCGGGTCCACTTTGCGAAGGTGACTCTTTTCACTAAGCTCATCATCTTGTTGAATCTCAACACTCCCTCTCAACAAGATAGGGATTATCTGCCACCCTGATCTATGCTTCCTATGGTATCTGAATTTTCTCCCCGGTGAGCACCTTCGTCGTGATTCTCGATCTGATCCTCCACAGGAATGTAAGATAGTAACATGATCCTCTCGCTGCACAAAATCTCTAATATGATGGTAAATGATTTCAATATTAGAACCGAAAAATCCAACCAGGATCTTCCTCATCCATATAGCCTTGCATGCAGCCAAACTTTCTGCCATGTACTCGACCTCCTCTAAACTGAGTGCCACGGATCTCTGTTTCCTGCTGTACCAAGAAACTGCTGTAGAACTGATACTAAAAATCCCTCCAGATGTGCTCTTTTTTTCCATTGGGCTCCCTGCCTAATCTGCATCCGTGAAGCCATGTAGCTTCACCTCATCCGATTGTCTGTACCATAATCCATATCCCGATGTGCCTATGAGATATCTCAATACATGCTTCCCTGCCTTCCAAAAGAGCTTGGTAGGCTTAACCATAGCTTGTGAAAGCTGGTTAATAGCATAGCATATGTCCGGTCATGTATTGACTAGATACATGAGCGAACCAACCAACTGTCGATAAACAGTGGCATCCACTACCTCTGCCGATGTAGCATCCTCTTTCCTCCAACCACCAGGAAGAGGAGTGTCGATAGGCTTGCAGCCTTGCATGTTGAACTTCTCCAGTATCTCCCGGGCATACTTGCCTTGAGACACAAACATTCCACCCTTCCGCTACCAAATTTCCAATCCTAGGAAATAATGAAGGAGGCCCAAGTCCTTCATCTCAAACTCCTTTGCAAGATCTACCTTGCATGAGTGTATCAATAGTTCATCACCCATTAGTATCAAATCATCTACATAAAAGTAATACAATGATCGCAACTTACCCTCCACCATACCCTAGTATAGGTTCATATCTGCCTATACTTTACAAACCAAGTCCAGTAGCTAACTATCTATCAGGTGTACCAAGCACGTATTCCACGAGAAAGTTTGTTTCAACCATATAGCGCTCTTTGAGCCTCACAAGATGTAAGGGACTCGCCGAAGATTTCAAATCCTTCAGGCTGCTCTATGTACACCTCCTCCTCAACGACTCCGTTGAGGAATGTAGTCTTCACATCCATCTAATGAATGTGCCAACCCATCTGTGCTGAGAGAGCAAGGATGGTCTGTATGGAAGAATACCTTGCGACAGGTGCAAAGGTTTCTTCATAGTCGATCCCCTCGATTTGTGAGAAGCCCTAGGAAACAAATCATTCCTTGTACTTCTTGATGCTCCCGTCAGTAGCTTGCTTCACTTTGTAGATCCATCTCGAACCTACCACTGATTTCCCTTCCAGCCTTGGGACAATCTCCCATGCACTGTTTCTGACAATCGAATCATACTCTTCAACTCTTGCTGCAACACTTCCGAAACTGAAAGGCTCCAAACAACTTAATTAGTATAATGCATCTGTCATCAAATTCTTCGACTTCTGCACATGTCTTCAGGAACCACTGCGCTCATGGAAAATTTTAGGGGCGAATTTTAGCCCAAAGGTGATATTTAAGGGGTTTTATAGTTTGAGGAAGCGAATTTTTTATATTGCACCCATTTTTTCTATAGTTAGCAACTTAGCCCAAAATTTATTTAAAAAATAAATAATTATTATATTTTAGCCTTCGAAATTAAAGCGGATAAAAATTGAAAAGGTGGGATTCGCCCTAGATTTACATTGCAAAGGCCCGATTCACCTGGTTTGGAGGTTGAACTCATTGAATTTGGGCGGATTCACCTCGATTTACAGGTTTTGAAGTTCGATTTGGTTGCAATAGCCAGATTTCTTGGTTTGCAAATCGAGCGTAAGGTTGAAATTAATCTCTATAAATTACAGTTTGTTATTCCTTCTGTCATTTTCGAGCAAGATACAGATTTGGTTGCAATAGCCAAATTTCTTGGTTTGCAAATCGAGGGTAAGGTTGAAATTCATCTCTATAAAATACATTTTACTAATCCTTCTGTCATTTTTGAGCAAGATACAACCCCGATCCTTTCTGTCATTTTCGACCAAGAGACAAAAATGATCCTTCTGTATGTTTGCTTCGTTTTTATCATCTGATAAACATGATTTTTTAGGTAAGAGGGAAGAGAGAAATAGCACCCTTAATCGCTGGTCAACGAGATCACCTTGCCTTCCTACACTAATCATATTTATTATAGCCATCGACCCTCCTACCATGCCCTCCTTGGGTCTTTATTCACTATGCAAAGGAGCGTAAGGAAATTCTTCTACACTTAACCGTTGGTGTCTCCTTACCCTAGGAAGCGTGCGTGTTAAAACCCATTTAGGCGTTTTACATAAAATTTCACCCCTTAATACTTTGGTCTTTAGATAGAGCAGAGTCGACGAGACCACATCAGACCAGAGCAACACCAAGGAGACCATCGAGATTTTTCAACGGTATATTCTTAGATTTTTCAGCTTAATTCACGTGGTGGAAGAGCACAGGTTGGATTGTGGAAGAGAACAGGTTATTTTCAAGGCGAGGCAAGATAATGTCGACTCTTGGTATAAATATTCCAGCAAGAGACTTTGGAAGTCATCTTTTTTTCTCTTTGTAACTAATCATTGTTGAGTTGCAGGTGTGTAAGTTGTGGGTATGTAAATTCTACAGCCTGCGTGTGTGAAGTCTACAGTGCGGGTGTGTCCTTGGTCGAATGTGCTCCTATTTGAGGAAAATTAGACTGGTTACTACTACTGGAAAGGTATTTCCCACTAAACAAAGCAATAAACAAGGCCAATGTGGATGACTGTCACTAACGGAAATGGCCTTAAGCATCCCCACAAATACACCAACAATTTGATGGCAAGTATCAAAGTAAAAATACTTAGTTATCCCTTGATTTATAGTGACAACACTAAACGAAGCAATAAAACAAAGGCAATGTGGATGAATGTTAGCAATGGCAATGGTCTTAAGCATCCCCACAAATACACCAAAAATTTGAGGGCAAGTATCAACTTGGATTCTAGGTATTGACATGTTGACTTCAATGAAAGGTTTGAAAAATACAAGGAACAAAAATGTCTCCAGGTTTAACAACAACTGGGTTTAAAGACACTACCATTGTCAAGCATCATGGTAAGTACTCCGACCATTACTCTTTCGTAGCTTTTCTTGACTGCAGAAACCTTGTTGGCAATGGCTTGTATAATCATATTTTTGGTTCGGATTGCCAATTTTGTATATACGTTCATTTGTTCTGAATCACTATTGGGTCTGCTACATAGCTTTTATTTCCAATTTTTTCATACAATGGTCAAATATATAAGGTGCATTATAATTCTGATTGAGATATTCTATGATCTACAAGATGGAAAAGTGCTTACAGAGAGTGTCAATATCAAGCAATTTTGACTTAAATGGATAAGGCAAAAAATGGATTTGTAACCCAGGAACATGTCCTCTTTACATCCACTATTGAGATTATCTTGCATATAGTAAAGATGAAGTTATACAACTAGAAATACAAGTTGCTTCCACGCTTGTTAATGCAAAAAAATTATGAGCAAGATGTACTAATTTTTGAGCTAATTTTACATAATAATGGGTGTTAGATATTGCATTGGCCAATAATAGAAATCTTACATACAATATTGCCATAGTATGATTAGTAGCAATCATTTTCATACACATCATATTTAAATTGGTCACTTGGGTTGCATAATAGAATATGTTTGTTTTACACTTTTATTTCTTTTAGGATTAATAATTTATTTGTTGATACCCTTTGGATTTGATATATCATAGATAAAAGGGAATGAATTTGTATTGTTTACTATCCTTCTGAACTTACCTACACTGAAAAAGGATATAAAAGATTCACTGATTTTTTCTTACAAACATGCCTTATTAGAGGTTGTTATTGATTTTTTCAGTAGTACTGTATAACTAATAAGGTAGTAAATATACGGAATTTTATTTCAAGACTCAAGTTGATCGGGAGAAGTTAGAAAGAGTCCAGATCCTATTTATTAGGTACATTTGATGCAAGCAAAAGGTACCTCAGGTTGTTGTTCAGGCAGTGTTTACAGCCCAACCCGTTTGCCTCAAGACCATCTTCAAATTGGTATCATTCCTTTGCAGATTTAGGGATTTGTGGGATTTAGCTTCAAGGAAAGACATAAATTTGTAGTTATAATTTAGCACTCTATTCTTTGGAGGTCATTACCTCGTTCATTCTTGTTGAGAAGGTAAATCCCCTCTGCGGACAGAGGCGATCCCTACTAGCCCAGCAGGGGTCTAGCAACAATCAAAAATGTTACGACGCAAGTTCCTAGTTACGAAATGAAAAGACCAAAGATGGAGGCCTACCTGGAATCCGATGCTACGATCTGAAGAAGAGAGTGTTCCCGTTCCTCAGCCTCGGCAGATCACGATCCTCCACGATCTCCGCGGATGGACACCTGCACATGCAAGAAACAAACAGAGAGCAAGACAACCGATGAATCTAATACGCTGTAGTATTATTACTCATATTAACATCATTGAAAACTCTAGTGGGAACCTATAACAATCATTCATTAAATATCAATCAAAGAGATTACAACTAAAACATTTGGGCTGTATTCTGATGGGACGAGAACATGTTCAATCAAGGCCCGCCGGAAAACTCCGTGAAAAAAATACAACCTATGATTCCAAGTACATGATGTATATGGTATGGACGCAGCCATCCGAACAGAGTATGCTATAATCCGGATCCAGGGTATGGGCGCAGCCATCCAACTAAGATCAAACAAATAGACTCAGGTATGGTCGCAGCCATCCAATCAGTGAGTCATGTACATAATGATAATAATCCACAATCGCAGCCTGGATTACAATAGACACAATCCAGGGTCTTGCGCTCCATCTCGACCCAAACAAGTACAAGTTCGAGCATGTGAATATGTGAGCTGATGTCGAACATGCAAGAACATCGTTTGATTACCAGCCAATGATGAAAGCTGTTAACAGACGCGAGAGAAACCACCAATAATGACAATGGTCCTCAAGGTACTACAGGTACAATCTACGGCGTGCGAATAAATGAGTTGACGTCGAACACCCGCAGAATCACTCGATCGGAGGTCAATGATGTAAACCTCACGTCGAATGCGACAAACCTGCCATTGAGGCATGCAAGCTCCAAGGTACCATAAAGGAGTCTCTAGATCAGCTTCCTGGATAATGAGCTGAAGTCGACAGGAAGTAGCCTTGATCGAAGGTGGGCCATAACGTTTCCCACATCATCGACATGAGACAGAGGAACATGATGTTTTTTTTGAATCAGGATCAGATGAGAATCAGAGGAAGGTTGAAATTCGCAGAGGTCAACTTATCTTGAACATATTGACGGCACTACAGTGGATTTGGCAGTATTTGACATCAAAAGATCAGAGGTCATAGTGACGAGGCAAAGAGAAGATGAGAGGTCAAAATGGATCACCCAAACCCACGGAGGCAAGTGAAAAACGAGATGAGATTTCCCCAACCCGACACGAATGCAGACAAGTGCCATGTTCAAGAGCGACATACTGCCGACACGACAATGATGATGGTTCCATTTTTCCCCCACCATTTCTGGTGAGTACCTCTTTATTTTTACACAAGCTTGAAGAGGATACCATATGCTTGTCATATAAACCCGTCCTTCGGATAGATCCATCCTAGTACATTTAACGAGCCCTAGGAAGGAGCGACTCGAATAACGTCATCATGACAATTTCCGATGTCATTTAGGTTTAACGAATCTGACAAAGGAAGAACTCGGCGTCTTTTCATGTTTAGAGAGTTTTAAAAGACAGCTAAAAAGTAAACTCCAGAGGTCCCTTTTCGTAAATAGTTCCTCAGACCCGAAAAGGTAGAAAACTATGTCTGAGAAAACCTCCTAGTCGCGATAGGCTAGGGTATTCCTTTTTCGTAATCAATCTATCCCAGCCCGAAAAAGGGGTAAACGTATACTGGGTAGATGTCGTTTCGCAGCCACTTTAACGAGATCGAAACGACAATGGACTCGGAAATCTTTTCATGTTTAGAGAGTCAGAAAAGAGCTGAAAGATGACTCCTCCTGGAGGAACGAGTGGTATAAAGGGTAGCTACTGGTTCCGGTAATGTTGGAACTGCTCAAAACAAGTGAAGGTCAAGAGGCTGGCTAACGAGACCACTCATCACAGCGGTTCCTCAGGAATAGGTAAAACAACCAAGTGAAGGCATATGATCGGCCAAGCAGATAATGACGATGGAGTGAGAAAACCAAGGCTCATCTAGCAAAACAGGCTGATAAAATGACAATCACAAGAGGTAAAATGAGAATGGTTTCATTTTTACACAAGCTTGAAATCAAAAAACTCTGCTTGAAGTTGGTTTCATTTTTACACAAGCTTGAAACAAAGATAAACTATGCTTGACACCAGTTTCATTTTTACACAAGCTTAAAACGGAAACAAACTATGCTTGAAAAAGTAAGCATGCACCCCAGCATGGTGACTCAATTCGAGGTACATGCCCCCCAAGCTTCAATCCATATGAAAGGAAGATGGAGTGAAGGTTCAAATTACGAGATCTAAGAAAGACTCGACTAGGATTTTACGAGATCTGAACAATGACTCGAATTGAACAGGAACGTGTTTCATTATTTTAACGAGGTTGACACATTAAAAGAACTATCCTCAGAACACCTTGTTTCATGGTTTAAGGAGCTTGACACAAGACAAGGAACTCTGCTCCGAAGAGCTTGTTTCATTTTTTAAGGAGCTTGACACAAGACAAGGAACTGTGCCCCAACAACCTTGTTTCATTTTTTAAGGAGCTTGACACAAGACAAGGAACTGTGCCCCAACAACCTTGTTTCATTTTTTAAGGAGCTTGACACAAGACAAGGAACTTTGCTCCGACAACCTTGTTTCATTTTTTAAGGAGCTTGACACAAGACAAGGAACTCTGCTCCGAAAACCTCATCATAATGAACGAGAAGTCATCGCTTCCAAGAGTTCCATTCCCGATGGAAGGAAAACATCCTGGAAGTCAGGACCCAATGCCCCCAGCACTTGATGCACCACGGCACCATCACTGAGCACAGGCACGGGGTAAGTAGCCACATAGTTGACCTGCGGTGGAGCAGATACAACGGGTGTATAAAAACCGGGAGGGGGTGATGGCGAACCAGTTGCCACGTTAGGACCAAAGAACGACAGCTGATCGATGGTCACGATCCGTCCTTCATGTGGAAAACAAGCCACACGAAAAAGGGAGGAGACGAGCGCTCCCATGGCATAGGTGTAATCGCGCCCCAGGAGCAGATTGAAATCCAAGGGGCCTGGAACGACCATCACGTCCATATGGACGGTTTTACCTCCCAAAGTAACCGGTAACCTTGGAAGGATCCCCAATGGTTGACTCGTCCTTCTGTTAAAAGTCAACAGATTCTGCGTAACAGGCGCAAGCGGCGGTGAACCGAAAGCTTGCCAGGTAGTTGAGGATAGAATACTAACAGAGGCACCTTCGTCTATAATGGTGCTAGGTACGACCAGACCAAGAGCCTGTACTGTGATCTCGAAAGGCACGTAAGACGGAAGGCGGAATCCTGCAAATCGACTCCAATCAAAGGAGGCGACCAGACTACTCGGAGGGGATACCATCGAACCGAGAAGGTATTCCCCTAGTGTTACAGAAGAAGAAGAAGCATCCTCCATGACCTCCATCTCGAAGGCGAGAGGAGTATCCTCCGAGACCTCCATCACGGGAGGTGGAGGGGCAACTTCTTGAGGTACAGGGATAGGAGAATCCTTCTCCAAGTCCGAAGAATCTGAAGAAACAAGAAGAACCTGAGGGATGTGAGATCCACTCTCCACGGAAAAGACCTGGTGCACCATAGGCGGGGCCAGTTCAACCGATCCCACGACTAATGGTTGTTCGGGAACGGATTCCTGAATTTGAATTTCCAGGGGAGCACGATCGACCAAGGATGACTCTTGACCAATCATGGAATCAGCTGGTGGAAGACTCGAAGAAAGTTGTTTATAACCAGCCGGGAGGCATTGTGTAGAAACAGTTGAGTTGTCCAAAACTCTCTTGGCTTCACCCATATACGGACAAAGGTGAATGGCATGGTGCCCTTCACACAACTTACAGGGATTGGTAATCTTACCCTGTTTCTTAGGAGTTTTATCAGCACTAGCTGAAGACGTGCCCCCAACCTGACTCCCGGAAGCCAAAGGCAACAGTGGACGACTGCTGGACCATTCTTCAAGCACCTTGGGAATGCCAGGGCAGTCTCGAAGAATATGGTCTCCCGTGCACAACATGCAAGGGAACTTGACTTTCCGTGGAGGGTTGGAAGGTTTATCAAGAGGAGGTGCATTAGAAGCAGCAGCTGCAGCCTTAGCCTCTCTCTTATCAGACTTCTTCTTTTTTGTCTTCTTCTTCTTCTTCTTAGCCACTTGGTTACTTGAATCGAGACTTTCACCAGGCGATGTAGAAGAGGAGGACGCAGAAACAGGCGAAGAAGCGGAGAGGTCCACCTTGGAATCAACATGATGTTGTTCAAGTGGAGGAACTGATTGAACAGAAGCCGAGACATTCGGGACCACAGAGGTTGAAAACAACCAAACAGGCAACCCAACAGTTAACCCAGGAAGGGCCAACGTTGCCATGTAAGGAGCGCCAACATTTCCAAAAGGAGGAAAAGGACTCGGATTCCCATCGGAGGGGATTCCTTGGTTGGTGAACTCAGGAAAAGTTGCCATCAGAAATGATCTTCAGAAAAACACCCTAAGGAAACTAACTTTAACCAGGAATATTTTGTGGGCAGTTAATTTTTTAAAACATTGAAACAAAACTGTACCGTTTCATCTTTTAAGAGTCGAGAAACAGGAAAAAGGTGACTCTATCGATTTCAGATTGGAAACAAGCGTGAAAGGACAAGCGCTTGATGATCCTTTCAAATTTAGAGTCAGAAAATATTAAAATGACTACTCTGGAACTCTAGGAAAATGGGTGTACCAGATATCCATGAACTGCAATATACACTTGGTTTCAATAATGAAAGAGAAATCAACCATGACTTATTTCACGTGTGCACCTCCCGAATGCTGTGTCCAGTGTATCACGGGTATAAGGTGGCAGACTTGGCTTCCTATAGATAAAGGATAGCAACCTAGTGGGGTCTCCCTTTATACACGCGACGCGCATTTTAGAGCACAAGTTCATACTAGCGCTGCCTAGCCAAGACAAGCAAAAGACAGCTACTAGGTTTAACGACGCCGGAACACGTCTCTAGCCTAGACCTCTAAATATTCGTTAATGTTTCAATGCTTCCTTAGGTAAATTGAGTAAATTTTATGGTTTATCTTCAATTATGTTTCGGTTTCAAGGTCCTAGCGTATGTCATATGACAATCTCCTACATGCAGCTACATGAGAAAAGAAAAATTTTCAATTCGATGAATGCTATCTAGTTAAGGGAAGAGCTTCAAACAATGATGCAACAAAAAACAACACTGCAAACAAAACTTTTCCAAACTAGATGACTTTCACTATCCAAAAGTAATTCCAAACATTCAACGATGCGAATAATGCAATGTAATCTATGCAAAATCCTTTTTCGAAAACTATGCAATTGTAATCTATGCACAATTTCCTTTTTCCTTTCAAATAATAAGAATGCACTCAAAGCGATTTTTAGTTTTCAATCATTAAAAAGTGTGATCTTAGTTCAATGATAAATCTCAAAAAATACTTTTCAATGCAATGTGATCTAATGCATCTTAACAAAAAGAACACTTTGAGACGAAAACTAAATAAACGCAAATCTTCTTAATGAAGGATGAAAGCAAAAGGGACGCAAAAAAACACTAAGAATGCAATCATTGTTTCAAAATACTTTGTGACAAAATCCCTCAAAAGTTGACAAGACATATGCGGTCAAACACAAAAAGGGCTTCCAAAGCAAGAGATCAAAACAAGGCATTCATTCCCTTTTACATCAAACAATCATAGAAAGAAGACATTCCAAATAATGAGCAATGTAATCTATGCTCATACAGAGGAAAGGCCAGAAGGGAAAGACACACTGGTGAAGAATTTAGGGAAAAAATCTCAAATTTCACACATCCTGAAATTGGCCCGACTTGTACATTGACAACTAGCGCCAACTGGCACGACTTGTACATTGAAAACTAGCGCCAATGGCCAATTGGCGCGGGTTGCTAACTGACAACAAGCGCCAATTCCTGAAAATGAAAAAACAAAGAATTTCTCCCAACCAAGACCAGACTCACCACTTCAAGCAGAATCTAAAACAAACCCAGAAGCCAAATACTGACCAAAAGAAACTTCTGAACAAGGGTAACCCTACCACCTACAGGAAATGGCGCGACTTTCTGACTGTAATCCACGCCAGACAGGGGATGGCGCGAGTGATAAACTGGAAACCTGCGCCAACTGGTGCGACTGTCAGGGCTAAACTCGCGCCAATCAAGCCAACTATGAAAAGATGAAAATTCGGAAAAGCAGAGGTCAGATCTGTTTCTCTGGGGCTGAACCAAAAGACAAAACATAAAAGAACCCAGCCCAGAAGGCCAACCAAGCAAGGAAAACCACGAAACAATCAAAACGAGACAACTCAAACGAGACAGTGAAAACTAGACGATCCCAAGTATGGTCGCCAAATTGTTGAGGAGGTAAATCCCCTCTGCGGACAAAGGCGACCCCTACTAGCCCAGCAGGGGTCTAGCAACAATCAAAAATGTTACGATGCAAGTTCCTAGTTACGAAATGAAAAGACCAAAGATGGAGGCCTACCTGGAATCCGATGCTACGATCTGAAGAAGAGAGTGTTCCCGTTCCTCAGCCTCGGCAGATCACGATCCTCCACGATCTCCGCGAATGGACACCTGCACATGCAAGAAACAAACAAATACAAGCATAAAATCCGGCATACGTAACTCAATATCAGTCAGAAAGGATATTACTCATATTAACATCATTGAAAACAGAGTGGAACCATAATCGTAATCATTCATTAAATAACGATCGAAAGAGATTACAACCAAAGTTCTGACATCGTGGTCTCCTTCGGATGGGTCTCCAGTCGTTCACGTCTCGCAAAGCTCGCCAAGGAAAGGGCAAACCTCTCCTGAGTCTCTCGACACATACATTCTACTTGAGTCTACTCCATGTGGTAGACGAAAGAGGGTTTGGACAGACAAAGGTTTCTGGGAATTTGAGATTCAGTTTAGGCACTTCAAGACTATCAAATTTTTTCACTCCCTTCATCAATGGATGAAGGCTATATTTATAGAGGAGAGGAGAGTTGGGATCCCACACAGTGTGGAAGGGAGGCCTTATCCTTCGGAGGTTCCCATATGGTGGAAACAAGAGGCCAAAGGAGGAAGGTCGTGGTTATTCAAAGTAAACCACCTGATGACTCACCTAAGTTGCTGATCCAAATCTCGGCTTCCTTTTAAAAACTTTCCATAAACAGATGTATGCCAGTACCAACGGGATGGGTAGTCTCCAATTGGCAGGCTCAGTTGTTATTTCATTGCTTTGAGTACATCTGCTACCAGTCACTACAAAACATGTGTTTTTAGGTCCGTCGTAAAAATGACTTGAAGAAGGAGTGTTGTCCTCATGGAAAGGGATACAATGATGGTATTTGCAAGGCATGACACTGCTTATTGGTCACAGAAACGACCCTCTAATGGGCGAGATGGGAATTGCAGGGACGGTGACAAATTATTGTGTAACAGATGCCCCCTAAAGCATGAGGCCCGAGAGAGAGAGAGAGGTGAAATGCTTTACGAGAACATGTTCAACTGAAGCCCCGCCGTCGGAAAACCTGCGCAGAAAGATACAACTGATATCTCAAGTACATGATGTATAAGTGGTATGGACGCAGCCATCCGAAACAGAGTATACTATGCATCCGATCTGCAGAGTGGCGCGGTATCCAAGTCGAGGATCAACAAATAGACCTGTATGGACACATCCAATCCATGGGAGTCATACATAATGATAATCTTCCACAATCTGCACTTCGATCTCAGTTGCACACAACCAGTGGTCTTCAAGGCCTATCCCACCCAAACAAAGTACAAGTTCAAGCATGCGAATATGTGAGCCGAAGTCGAACATGCAAGAACATCGTCTGATTACCAGCCAATGATGAAAGCTGTTAACAGACGCGAGAGAAACCACCAATAATGACAATGGTCCTCAAGGTACTACAGGTACAATCTACGGCGTGTGAATCAATGAGTTGGCGTCGAACACCCGCAGAATCACTCGATCGGAGGCCAATGATGAAAACCTCACGTCGAATGCGACGAACCTGCCATTGAGGCATGCAGGCTCCAAGGTACCATAAAGGAGTCTCTAGATCAGCTTCCTGGATAATGAGCTGAAGTCGAAAGGAAGTAGCCTTGATCGAAGGTGGGCCATAACGTTTCCCACATCATCGACATGAGACAGAGGAACAAGATTTTTTTTGTGAATCAGGATCAAATGAGAATCAGAGGAAGGTTGAAATTCGCAGAGGTCAACTTCTCTTGAACATATTGATGGCACGATAGTGGATTTGGCAGTATTTGACATCAAAAGATCAGAGGTCATAGTGACGAGGCAAAGAGCAGATGAGAGGTCAAAAGGGATCACCCAAACCCACGGAGGCAAGTGAAAAACGAGATGAGATTTCAACCTGAGCCACTTGCATAAGCACATGTTCAAGATGATGACATCGTCGACACGACAATGATGAGATCGGACCATTTGTTTCACCATTTCTGGCGAGTACCTCTTTATTTTTACACAAGCTTGAAGAGGATACCATATGCTTGTCATATAAACCCGTCCTTCGGACAGATCCATCCTAGTACATTTAACGAGCCCTAGGAAGGAGCGACTCGAATAACGTCATCATGACAATTTCCGATGTCATTTAGGTTTAACGAGTCTGAAAAAGGAAGAGCTTGGCGTCTTTTCATGTTTAGAGAGTTTGAAAAGACAGCTAAAAAGTAAACTCCAGAGGTCCCTTTTCGTAAATAGTTCCTCAGACCCGAAAAGGTAGAAAACTATGTCTGAGAAAACCTCCTAGGTCGCTGGATAGGCCAGGGTATTCCTTTTCGAATCAATCTACTTCCACCCAAAAGGGGTAAACGATATTAGTAGATGTCAAGGCGCTAAATGCACTTAACGAGAAGGAGATCGTAAACTGATAAGGTACTCACAATATTCTCATGTTTTAGAGCCTAGTCGAGTCAAAGACGACTTCCTCCGGGCTCCACAAAATGGAAAAGCAGGGTAGCTACGGTTCCATAATAATGTTGAATCCGTCCAAAACAAGTGAAGGTCAAGAGGCTGGCTAACGAGACCACTCATCACAGCGGTTCCTCAGGAATAGGTAAAACAACCAAGTGAAGGCATATGATCGGCCAAGCAGATAATGACGATGGAGTGAGAAAACCAAGGCTCATCTGGCAAAACAGGCTGATAAAATGACAATCACAAGAGGTGAAATGAGAATGGTTTCATTTTTACACAAGCTTGAAATCAAAAAACTCTGCTTGAAGTTGGTTTCATTTTTACACAAGCTTGAAACAAAGATAAACTATGCTTGACACCAGTTTCATTTTTACACAAGCTTAAAACGGAAACAAACTATGCTTGAAAAAGTAAGCATGCCCCCCAGCATGGTGACTCAATTCGAGGTACAAGCCCCCCAAGCTTCAATCCATATGAAAGGAATATGGAGTGAAGGTTCAAATTACGAGATCTAAGAAAGACTCGACTGGGATTTTACGAGATCTGAACAATGACTCGAATTGAACAGGAACGTGTTTCATTATTTTAACGAGGTTGACACATTAAAAGAACTATCCTCAGAAAACCTTGTTTCATGTTTTAAGGAGCTTGACACAAGACAAGGAACTCTGCTCCGAAGAGCTTGTTTCATTTTTTAAGGAGCTTGACACAAGACAAGGAACTGTGCCCCAACAACCTTGTTTCATTTTTTAAGGAGCTTGACACAAGACAAGATCCGTCTTAATGCATCTCTAAGCCATTTTTGAAGAGTTTGACACCAGAAAAGAACCATGCTCTGAAAGACCTCATCATAATTAACAAGATGTCAACGCTTAAGAGTTCCACTCCCCGATGGAAGAAAAACATCCCGAAGTCGATTCTAATGGTTCTCAAAGATAATTATGCACGTATATGCTCAATACCGAAAGCGGCATGTGTAGAGAGATTATATATTGACTCGCGCAGGAGCACGATAATCGGTGGATAAAACTACTTAGTGGGGCGATGGCGATCAGCGCGGCATTAGGACCAAAGAACGATACCTGATCAATGGTCACGATCCATTCTTCCATGGAAAACAAAAAAGCACACTAACATCACCTTGGGAAAGGCCCCATGGTGAAAACAGGTGTAATCGCGCCCTAGGAGCAGATTGAAATCCAAGGGGCCTGGAACGACCATCACGTCCATATGGACGGTTTTACCTCCCAAAGTAATCGATAACCTCGGAAGGATCCCCAATGGTTGACTCGTCCTTCTGTTAAAAGTCAACAGATTCTGCGTAACAGGCGCAAGCGGCGGCGAACCGAAAGCTTGCCAGGTAGTTGAGGATAGAATACTAACAGAGGCACCTTCGTCTATAATGGTGTTGGGTACGACCAGACCAAGAGCCTGTACTGTGATCTCGAAAGGCACGTAAGACGGAAGGCGGAATCCTGCAAATCGACTCCAATCAAAGGAGGCGACCAGACTACTCGGAGGGGATACCATCGAACCGAGAAGGTATTCCCCTAGTGTTACAGAAGAAGAAGAAGCATCCTCCATGACCTCCATCTCGAAGGCGAGAGGAGTATCCTCCGAGACCTCCATCACGGGAGGTGGAGGGGCAACTTCTTGAGGTACAGGGATAGGAGAATCCTTCTCCAAGTCCGAAGAATCTGAAGAAACAAGAAGAACCTGAGGGATGTGAGATCCACTCTCCACGGAAAAGACCTGGTGCACCATAGGCGGGGCCAGTTCAACCGATCCCACGACTAATGGTTGTTCGGGAACGGATTCCTGAATTTGAATTTCCAGGGGAGCACGATCGACCAAGGATGACTCTTGACCAATCATGGAATCAGCTGGTGGAAGACTCGAAGAAAGTTGTTTATAACCAGCCGGGAGGCATTGTGTAGAAACAGTTGAGTTGTCCAAAACTCTCTTGGCTTCACCCATATACGGACAAAGGTGAATGGCATGGTGCCCTTCACACAACTTACAGGGATTGGTAATCTTACCCTGTTTCTTAGGAGTTTTATCAGCACTAGCTGAAGACGTGCCCCCAACCTGACTCCCGGAAGCCAAAGGCAACAGTGGACGACTGCTGGACCATTCTTCAAGCACCTTGGGAATGCCAGGGCAGTCTCGAAGAATATGGTCTCCCGTGCACAACATGCAAGGGAACTTGACTTTCCGTGGAGGGTTGGAAGGTTTATCAAGAGGAGGTGCATTAGAAGCAGCAGCTGCAGCCTTAGCCTCTCTCTTATCAGACTTCTTCTTTTTTGTCTTCTTCTTCTTCTTCTTAGCCACTTGGTTACTTGAATCGAGACTTTCACCAGGCGATGTAGAAGAGGAGGACGCAGAAACAGGCGAAGAAGCGGAGAGGTCCACCTTGGAATCAACATGATGTTGTTCAAGTGGAGGAACTGATTGAACAGAAGCCGAGACATTCGGGACCACAGAGGTTGAAAACAACCAAACAGGCAACCCAACAGTTAACCCAGGAAGGGACAACGTTGCCATGTAAGGAGCACCAGGAGGAAAAGGACCAGGATTCCCATCAGAGGGGATTCCTTGGTTGGTGAACTCCGGAAAAGTTGCCATCAGAAACGATCTTTAGAACAACACCCTAAGGAAACTAACTTTAACCAGGAATATTTCGTGGGCAGTTAAATTTTTTAAAACATTGAAACAAAACTCTACCGTTTCATATTTTAAGAGTCAAGAAACTGGCAAAAGGTGACTCTATCACTTTCAGATTGGAAACAAGCGTGAAAGGACAAGCACTTGATGACCTTTTCAAATTTAAAGAGTCAGAAAAGATCGAAATGACTACTCAGGAATTCTAGGCAAAGGGTGTACCAAATAACCGTGAACTGCAATATACACCTTGGTTTCAAAATGAAAGAGAAATCAACCAAGGACTTAATGTACGTGCAAGCAATCTCCCCGAATGCTGTGTTCGGTGTATCACGGGTATAGGGCGGCAGACTCGGCTTCCTATGGATAAAGGATAGCAACCTAGTGGGGTCTCCTTCTCTGTGACAGTGCAATGGAGCACAAGTCCGTACTAATGACTGTCCTAAAGCGAAGGCAAAGAAACGACTACTAGGTTTAACGACGAACCACGTCTCTAGCCTAGACCTCTAAATATTCGTTAATCATTTCAATGCTTCCTTAGGTAATTGAGTAAATTTTATGGTTTATCTTCAATTATGTTTCGGTTTCAAGGTCTAGATATGTCCTTATGACAATCCTCTACATGCGACTACATGAGAAAGAAAATTTTCAATTCGATGAATGCTATCTAGTTAAAGGAAGAGCTTCAAACAATGATGCAACAAACAACAACCACTTTTAAACAAAACTTTTCCAAACTAGATATTTCACTATCCAAAAGTATTCCAAACATTCAACGATGCGAATAATGCAAAGTAATCTATACCAAAATCTTTCGAAAACTATGCAATTGTAATCTATGCACAATTTCCTTTTTCCTTTCAAATAATAAGAATGCACTCAAAGCGATTTTTAGTTTTCAATCATTAAAAAGTGTGATCTTAGTTCAATGATAAATCTCAAAAAATACTTTTCAATGCAATGTGATCTAATGCATCTTAACAAAAAGAACACTTTGAGACGAAAACTAAATAAACGCAAATCTTCTTAATGAAGGATGAAAGCAAAAGGGACGCAAAAAAACACTAAGAATGCAATCATTGTTTCAAAATACTTTGTGACAAAATCCCTCAAAAGTTGACAAGACATATGCGGTCAAACACAAAAAGGGCTTCCAAAGCAAGAGATCAAAACAAGGCATTCATTCCCTTTTACATCAAACAATCATAGAAAGAAGACATTCCAAATAATGAGCAATGTAATCTATGCTCATACAGAGGAAAGGCCAGAAGGGAAAGACACACTGGTGAAGAATTTAGGGAAAAAATCTCAAATTTCACACATCCTGAAATTGGCCCGACTTGTACATTGACAACTAGCGCCAACTGGCACGACTTGTACATTGAAAACTAGCGCCAATGGCCAATTGGCGCGGGTTGCTAACTGACAACAAGCGCCAATTCCTGAAAATGAAAAAACAAAGAATTTCTCCCAACCAAGACCAGACTCACCACTTCAAGCAGAATCTAAAACAAACCCAGAAGCCAAATACTGACCAAAAGAAACTTCCGAACAAGGGTAACCCTACCACCTACAGGAAATGGTGCGACTGTCTGGCAGTAATCCGCGCCAGACAGTGGATGGCGCGAGTGATAAACTGGCAACCTGCGCCAACTCGCGCGACTGTCAAGCTAAAAACCACGCCAATCAAGAAAACCATTAAAAGGTGAAAATTCGGAAAAGCAGAGGTCAGATCTGATCCTCTGGGGTTGAACCAAAAGCCAAAACACAAGAAGAGCCAGCCCAAAAGGCCAACCAAGCAAGGAAAACCACGAAACAATCAAAACGAGACAATTAAAACTAGACGATCCCCAGCGGAGTCGCCAAATTGTTGAGGAGGTAAATCCCCTCTGCGGACAGAGGCGATCCCTACTAGCCCAGCAGGGGTCTAGCAACAATCAAAAATGTTACGACGCAAGTTCCTAGTTATGAATGAAAAGACTAAAGATGGAAGCCTACCTGGAATCCAATGCTACGATCTGAAGAAGAGAGCGTTCCCGTTCCTCAGCCTCGGCAGATCACAATCCTCCACGATCTCCGTGGATGGACACCTGCACATGCAAGAAACAAACAGATACAAGCATAAAATCCGGCATACGTAACTCAATATCAGTCAGAAAGGATACTACTCATATTAACATCATTGAAAACAGAGTGGAACCATAATCGTAATCATTCATTAAATATCAATCGAAAGAGATTACAACCAAAGTTATGACGTCGTGGTCTCCTTCGGATGGGTCTTCAGTCGTTCACGTCTCGCAAAGCTCGCCAAGGAAAGGGAAAACCTCTCCTGAGTCTCTCGACAATAGTCTCCTTACTTGAGTCGGCCTTAAGGGAAGAAAGAGGGCTCTTACAGCACAAAGGCTCTTTGGGAATTTGGAGATTCAAAGCTTAGGCACTTCAAGACTTTCAGCCCTTCAGCCCCTTCATCAATGGATGAAGGCTATATTTATAGAGGAGAGGAGGAGGTTGGGATCCCTACAATAGTGGAAGGGAGGCCTTATCCTTTGGGAGGTTCCCCATATGATGGAAACAAGAGGCCAAAGGAGGAAGGCCGTGGTTATTCAGGCGAAACCACTCCTGATGACTCATCCACGAAGTTGTTGTAATCGAAACTTCGCCTCTTTTTTTAAAAAACTTTCCATAAACAGAGTGGCGCGGGTGCAACACTGGGACAGAGCGCCAATTGGCACGGGCTCAGTGTTAATTTTCCCCCATTGGCGCGAGTACATAACGGGCTACCAGCGCCAAGGCAAAAACATGTGTTTTTAGGGGTCTGCTCAGGAAATGATCAACAGAAGAAATGTTGTCCTCATGGAAAGGGATGCAATGATGGTATTTGCAAGGCATGACACTACTTATTGGTCATAGAAACGACCCTCCAATGGGCGATATGGGGATTGCAGGGACGGTGACAAATTACTGTGTAACAAGTCTCTTAAAGGCATGCTCAATGTTGACTCTCAAAGGTCTCTCGGTTACTCCAGTTAGTGGCTAGCTCTCTAGATCATCTTCCCCATTCACGTATTACCTAGATGTGCCATGCCATATCCTGTCATTCAATTAGGCCCTCAACTGAGTTATTAAAAAGGACTTCCAGGATAACTTTGATAAAATGGAGAAAAAGCTAAAAGCTTTGCATTTGAGGTCCAGGGCCAACAATATGAGATTGGAAATTTTTCATATATTGCAAAGGTTGAGCTGGAAATGGAGGCATTGTAGACTGGTTAGTGTAGCCTTGAATATAGTCATTACGTGCAACCATCCCTGCAGGTATCTCCTCCATGGGCGATTCATTATATGCTTCTTAAGCATTGAGGGCAATTCATTTCAACAGTTTCTTATGATAAATTTTGAGTAACTAAATCATAAACATTTAAACTTGAGTAAATTTGGAACCAGAATTTTGAAGTGAGTGTAAGTCTACAGTGTGAGTGTGTCCTTCATCGAATGCGCTCCTGTTTGAGGCAAGGTAGACTGGTTGCTACTACTGGAAAGGTATTTCCCACTAAACCAAGCAATAAAACAAGGCCAATGTGGATGACTGTCATTAATGGAAATGACCTTAAGCATCCCCACAAATACACCAACAATTTGATGGCAAGTATCGAAGTAAAAATACTTAGTTATCCCTTGATCTATAGTGACAACACTAAACCAAGAAACAAAACAAAGGCAATGTGGATGAATGTCACCAATGGAAATGGTCTTAAGCATCCCCACAAATACACCAAAAATTTGAGGGCAAGTATCAACTTGGATTCTAGATATTGATTTGCTGACTTCAATGAAAGGTTTGCAAAATACAAGGAAAAACAATGTCTGCAGGTTTAACCACAACTGGGCTTAAAGCCACTGCCAGTTTCAAGCACCTTGGTAAGTACTCCGAGCATTACTCTTTCATAGCTTTGCTTGACTGCAGAAACCTTGTTGGCAACAACTTGTATAATCATATTTTTGGTACAGATTGCCAATTTTGTATATACGTTCATTTGTTCTGAATCACTATTGGGTCTGCTTCATAACTTTTATTTCCAAGGTTTCCATATAATGATCAAAGATATAAGGTGCATTGTAATTCTGCTTGAAATATTCTATGATCCACAAGATGGAAAAGTGCTTACAGAGAGTGTCAATATCAAGCAATTTCAACTTAAATGGACAAGGCAAAAAAATGGATTTGTAACCCAGGAACATGTCCTCTTTACTTCCACTATTGAGATTATCTTGCATATAGTAAAGATGAATTTATACAACTAGAAATACAAGTTGCTTACATGCTTGTTAATGAAAAAACATTATGAGCAAGATGTACTAATTTTTGAGCTAATTTTACATAATAATGGGTGTTAGATATTGCACTGGCCAATAATAGAAATTTTACATGAAATATTTCCATATTATGATTGGTAGAAATCATTGGCACACTCTTCATATTTAATTTGGTCACTTGGGTTGCATAATAGAATATGCTTGTTTTACACGTTTAGTACCTTTAGGACTAAGAATTTATTTGTTGATACCCTTTGGATTTGATATATCATAGATAAAAGGAAATGGATTTGTATTGTTTACTATCTTTCTGAACTTACCTATACTGGAAAAGGATATAAAAGATTCACTGATTTGTTCTTACGAACATACCTTATTAGAGGTTGTTATTGATTTTTTCAGTAGTACTGTATAACTAATAAGGTAGTAAATGTATTGAATTTTATTTCAAGACTCGAGTTGATTGGGAGAAGTTATAAAGAGTCCAAATCCTATTTCTTAGGTACATTTGATGCAATTAAAATGTACCTGAGGTTGTTGTTCAGGCAGAGTTTGTAGCCCAACCAATAGAGTTTAAACAGCCTTTACATGGATTGCTTATTGCAAAATATCTAGTATTCCCAAAAATGTACATAGCTCAAAAATTATATGGGAATATAGACAGAAGATAAATGTAAGATAAGAATATTCTTTGTTCTTACACAAATAGCTCCCTCCTGCGCTTCCAATGTACATGTCCGAGCTGGAGACTGTGGAGTCCCACGGTGGTCAGTACAAGCTACAAAAAGCACAAGGAGGAAGTCCCTTTAAACATCCATTCCAGCAGTAACACCATTTTTCATTATTGAATGATGTGAATAACTCATCAGTATGAAATAAATTTAAACCTAAATTAAAAATTCTTTGGTAGCCTTTGATATATCCAACAAATTCTTCATCAACATCAACATCCACAAGCCTATACAACCCATTCTGTTTTAGCACCGATGCAATCACCTAACCATTGGTCCATTACCTTTATCTTTCACAAAACAATTTTCAACACTAAATGAGGCCTCCAAATATGGACTCTATATTTTTATCTCACTAATTGAGAGAAGATTTTTATCCATATCTGATCAATGGTATGTAATGCACATTCTCAAAAGTACACTTCTTAACATCTAACAATTTCATTTGAACATCCCCACAATTTCCCACAAAATGCACCCAACCAAAACCAAAGACTATAGTTTCTATTTTGGATTTGGCTTCAACGAAGGTAATAAACCAATCCTTCTTGATGGTCATGTGCTTTAAAGCACCAAAATCAAGGAACCAATTATGTAAAGGCCTACCTCCCACCTAAGAAGAAATTTAAATATATATATATATATATATATATATACTATATATGTTCTAGGGATCTTGCTGCCGGGTTGTCATAGGTTTCCTAGCTGTGCAGGTGTTTATTACTGTTGTGAATTGTGTGTGGCACTGAACTGGGATTGAGTTTAATACACAGTTCAATGCTTAGATTTTTTTATAATCCAGAGCCAATTCGTCCCTTTGTCTTGTCCATTCTCGCCGCATTTCATGATTGAAAGTATGATTAGGTCAAAGTTCATCAAGGGTGAAAATTGTTTCAGTCATAATTGACTTCATCACATCCACGGACAAGTTGCCAGTAATTGATATCTGGCCATATTTTTCATGCCTATAGAACAATGTAGTTCTTTGGGTTATATTTTATTTGGACTTATAAGTTATAACTACCAGATTTGAAAAGATGCATATACTGAAAACGTATCTCTCCTTGTACAAATTTAAAACAAGACATCATTTGTACAACAATACTAGGAGAGCGTTGGAAAGTTCTAGAGTGGGCCTCCTCTCCAATCAATGGAAATATCAGGTAAATACAGGGTGCCACTGCTACTACTTGTGGGATTCTACTAGAAACAGATTCATGGCATGGCATGGGCATGACGTGGGGAATGGAGTTTTTCTAATGGTTCTCTTCATGTTGATGGTTATAATTTTAACAAATTCAGCACGGTGGCTGCAACTGGCACATATTCCTTTCAATATCTAGATTTTGAAGGCATGAGAAGGAATAATATTTTGAAGAAGTGAAAATTAGTTCACCTTATTATAGTTACCATGCTAGGTCTTCCTTTAAGAGCTTCACAACATCAAATAATTTCCATAAATATGGTTGTAAGAGTCGTGATGGTGTTGTAATGTAAATTATGTTTCCATAGTTGAACATCTGAATTATTTTGCGATATTGTTATTGTACCATGGCACCTGGATCGGATCCAGTGTTTATCAACACTTTTTTTTAATAACATGTTTTCTTTTCTTCCTGTTGTTATTCATTTCTCCTCAAACTCCTCTCCAACCTCAATATCAGTTTTAGTAGTAGCATGAGCAACAACACTACGCTTAGCAGAACTAAAAGAACATGTTTTCCAAACTGCACGAGAACTACTTCCCTCACAAGTCACCATGTACCATGCTTGGTCTCGGTGGTTCTCTTCCTTCTACTCCTGGTTCAACTACCATATCTTCATTGGAACCAACACCCCAAAGTCCACTAGACAACGATTCACCATTTTGTAATAGTGATTCGCCATTTGTACAGGTGATTCGCCATGATTTTACAAGATAATATAATCTCGTGAGAGATTTGCCAAAAAATTATATATACATATTATATTATTAATAAAATCGCCTTCCATTTTTCCTATGTATCATTGGGATTGGCCCATTTATTATATATATAAATTTTGGGGGGTTCTTAAAATTTTCCCTGATTGCGCTGTTGAACTCTGCACCCATGCACTCTGCACTTGTTGTCAACTCTGAACCGCGCTCCAGTATCCAACACTGTCACTTTTATCTCATTGCATCAATCCAATTTATCATGCTACTGCTGATCTATGGGCGCCTTGTAGCCAGGTTCAATTCATGAGATCCACACCATCTCAATGAATCCTACCCAGAAATCTATTCTTGGGATTACCCATGCATGTCGCCCCACCTCTCACCTGGTGGTATAGCTGCATGCACTCCCTCTGCCCATCTAGCACGAAATTTTTCTGCATGAGTGGTTTCTCCCACTCCATGATCCTCATCTTGTGGTTGCTCCACATCCCGAGGTTCACTCTTACCTGCATGCAAATCCTACTCCCTCTCAAGCTTCAATTGCATGGCTTTCTCACACTTCCCAAAAGTAGGAAGCTCCGTATAAATCCCATCTACTTCAAGTCTGTAGAGATTCTTAGCTTGAATCCCAACCTTCTTGGCTTGCCCCATGGCTTTGAGTCTAAGGAACACCTTTCCTTTTCCAACTCGCGCACATTGTAATTGTCTGGCAATCACGAAATTTTCTAACAAAAGAGTTGATTTTAAATCGACGATATCTCCCTCATCCGAGCTCCGATTCGACCGATTTTTTTTTTCAATTTGGATATTTTTTTGCAAGGAATCCAAATATGCTATTTGTTTCTAAAAATATTTCACCAAAAATTTCAGATATTCTCTGCAAACTCGCACACCTAAAAATTTATGCTCTCATTCCATGTAAAAAATCTATAACACAGCTCTGATACCATGTAGAAATTATATAACTTATGTGTTATATATCCAAGATTCTCCTGATCACACACTATTTGACTTCGTGCACAATACAGAATCTATTCCACTATTGATCATCACATGCGGAAATTAAATCAATTGCAATGCACACATGAAACCATAAAAATTCACACACATTAACACAACTATTTAACGGGAAATCCTGAAGCTAAAAACCCTAAATATCTGCATATAATATATGTCATAGAGATCATGTAACAATCCTCATACAAAGCTGATCATATCAAGCTCTCAATACAAAACAATCACTACACACTAATCAGGCCCGATCTTGCAAATCCATGCACCGATCTCTGCCACCTACTAGCATGCCTCTACTGCGCAATCCCTACTGAAGAATGGCTTTGAATGAACTCGAATTCACCAAGATTGCACTGTGCAATCCTCATTGGCATCTCCACTGAGTGTTGGATGCAATCAATGCATCACTATAGTCACAATTGATAGTCACACTTTCTCTTTCACCTACCTCTCCACTGGTCTCCACTGAAACTGTCCATGCACTGTAGTTAACTGATGTATTCTTCAGTTGATTAATGAGTTAATATTTAGTGAATTAATTATTAATTAATTCACACTACTCTCACTAGTGTATCAATCAGTTAGGCTTTAAATAAAGCAGCTCAGCGAGTCTAAGCGGGATTAAAATAATCTGACTCCACCATCACCCAGCCTAATAACTCCACCAAACTCTGTCACATGAGTTCTAACTGAAGTCCTCCATGCAATAGCTCCAGTAAACCCTTAGGAATAGCGTAATTCCTTCTGTCAGATGTTGTGCCACATTTGTGAACTTAACTGAAGTTCTCAAAGAGAATAAGATAATGTTTAGAGTCCAAATATTACTAAGAGCTAATAATATTCAACATATCTATTTTTAGACTGGCAGTCTAAAAGTAGACTCCACCCAATATGTCTAAAAATAGAAGTCCATCTATTTTTCCAACTTGACCAACCATCCACAAATAGCTTCCTGCAACTCATAGAATATGATCGACATGTCTAAAAATAGACTTTGCGCCAAAAATAGCCTGCGGGCCCACTTAGTGAAGGCGACTCTTTTCACTAAGCTCATCATCTTGTTGAATCTCAACACTCTTTGCAAGAAGTTATGAACTTCTCATCACCTATCAGTATCACATCATCTACATAAAGTACAATAATCAAAAGCTTACCATCAACCACAATATGATATAGGTTCGCATCTGATTCACTCTTTGTGAAGCCCAACCCGGTGAAATAGATGTCGATCTTGGTGTACCAAGCATGAGGTGCTTACTTTAGCCCATACAGTGCTCTCTTGAGTCCACACACATGTGACTCTCTGTCAAAGGTCTCAAAACCTTCTGGTTGCTCAATTTACACTTATTCCTCAATAAATCCATTGAGAAAGGTTGTATTTACATCCATTGGATGTATCTGCCATCCCATCTGCGCTAAGAGTACAAGGATGGATCTAATCGATGAGCACCTTGCAACCGGTGCAAAAATCTTCTCATAGTCAATCCCCTCCGCCTATGAGAATCCTCTGACCACAAATCTAACCTTGTATTTCTCCACACTCCCATATGTTTCTTGCTTCACCTTATAGATCCACTTGGATCCAACCACTGACTTCCCCACTAGTTTTGGGACCACTTCCCATGCATTGTTTCTAATAATGGAGTCATACTCCTCAACCATGGCATGAAACCATACAGGCTGCTACACTACTTCCTTAAAAGAGGATGGTTCTGTCACAATACACTCGCTCATAAGATCCATGTATACATTATACATGTCTGGGGATCTTGTCTACCCGCATTGTGATGTAGGTGCACCTACATTCTCTACCGCATCTAGCATCAATTTGTTAGCCTCTCTAGTGTGTTTCCTGCCATTTTTGGTGGATTTCTCTACATGAATGGTTTCTGCCACTCTCTGTTCCTCTGCTTGTTGTTCATCTACATCCTGAGGTTCATCCTTTGGAACCAATATTTCCTCTTTTGCATGCAAGTCAAGCTCCCTGTCAGGGGACAATCGCATGGCTTTTTCCTCATCAAATTTTACATCTCTCCTGACAAATGTCATCATGTGTGCTAACAAATACACCCGATAGTTGTGGGGAGTATATGCGTACCCCACAAATATCCCAATCTTTGATGTTGGTTCTAGGTTCTTCCTGGCATCTTTGGTTACATGGAAATAGATAGATGAGCCAAAAATTTTAAAATATGAAACATATGATTTCTTACCTGAAAAATCCTCCTTTGGTGTACTCATGCCAAGTATCCTATGAGGACTACGGTTCTGCAAAAATATCATTGTGTTGCATGCCTCTGCCCACAGATGCAATGGTAGGCCCTAATCATGTAACATAGCTCGTGATGCTCACACAATTGTTTTGTTCTTTCTTTCTATAACCCCATTCTATTATGGGTTATGATGTGCAATCAATTCTTTCTTAATTCCTTCTTTGGTGTAGAAGTTCTTGAATTCATTAGATATATACTCACCATCATTGTCGCTCCTTAGAGCCTTCACCTTCTTCCTTGTATATTTCTCTACCAGTGCTTTGAACATTTGATATTTCTTCTACATGAAGAAAATCCAACACTTTCTAAAAAAATCATAAAAAAAATCCCATAATGCTTGTGCTTTGTTGTGGAAGTTGTTGAGAATGGTCTACATGCGTCTGAGTGAACTCTCTCAAGGATTACCACTGATCGGTTCTCCTTCTCATGAAAGGTGGCCTTTCTATACTTCTCCATAATACATACCTTGCATCAAGTGTACCCTTTGGAAGCCCTATAGAAATATGTTGCATGATCCTCAAAACACTGTGGTGTAGATGACCCAACCTCATGTGCCATAAATGACCGGTATCCCACTCACCACCACATCTACTTTATTGCTCAATGTTGTGCAACCATCTACATCAAGTTTGTAGAGGTTCTTCACACGAACCCCATTCTTCTTTACCTGTCCTGCAACTTTGTGACGAAGGAACGTATTTCCTTCACTCAAAACCACATCATATCCAAGATCCTCTAACATAGAAACTGAAACAAAATTCGTTTTCAAACCTGGTACATGCATGAAATATTTTAATATGAAAGGTTTATCTGACTCTCTCTGGAAAGTAATTTCACCAATCCCGGTAGCGCTATACCTCCCATCATCACCCATCTCAATGTGCATCTGAAAATCCTTCTCCTCCAAGCTACTAAAGAGTTATTTGTTACTAGTCATATGTAAATATGCTCCACTATCCAAGTACCATATAGATCCCATCACAATTGACACCATCATGCAATGAGAGAGAAGTCCAACTCAAACTATGAGACAAACGCTTCACCCATTGCAGCTCGTGAAGCCTTATTATTTTTCTTCTTCTTTTGTGGACAATTTGTGGCATAATGTCCATGATTATGACAGTTGAAACATTTCACCTTTGACATGTCTCGTTTCTTGTATTCTTTGTCAGTCTCAGAATTGGAATGGAATTTTTTCCCTTTCCCCTTCTTTGCCTTACCAGCTAAGGCACAATTTTCCTCATCATCAGTCTTGGATGAGGATCCATCCCTGATATTCCGTCGAAACCCTTCTTGTACCAAATCTGACCACAGTCGCTCCCACTTTGGTAACTTCTCCCTCCCATTCACAGAGTCCTGGGAACTATTCCAGCTCTTGGGAAGGCCTAGAAGTGCTAGGCTCACCAACTCATCATCAACCACATTAATCCCAACACTTCCAAGATCATCTCAACATTGAGTGAACTTGGTCAAGTATTTCTGGATCGTTTTTCCCTTCTCCATTTTGATTTTCCTAAGCTTGTCCTTGAGTGCCAATTTCCTGTGGTCACTACTGCTTTGTAACAGATCTGTCAAGGCCTTCCACATAGCATATGGATTTTTCTTTCCATGGAGACTCGAGACAATATGATCTCAAACTCCCTCTAATAAGATTCGCCTCGCTTTTGCAAAATTCTTCATCCATGCTTCATGTTGCACAGCATCTTCCTGATTGGGTTCAGGAAAATCAGTGTCAATGAACTCCTTTAGCCCGTTATCCTCCAATATTGCCTCAATCATGTCCTTCCATGCAATATAGTTTGAATTTCCCTCATGTGCATATTTGAGTCTCAATCCAGTGAAAGACATCCTGGTCAGTTGTTAGGTCCAAAGAATGAATCTGCAAATTTGAATACTGTTCAACACAAACTTAATTTCTTCTCTTTTATTTTGATTCCCGGCACTCTGATACAATGGAGAAATTATACCAGTGGATTCAATTTGATTATGTAATGTACTAGAACAAGATATTGAATCCTTCTATAATATTTGCAGAATATAAAACACGATCGCTCAATCACATGCAAGTAAGAAAAATAAGTAAATCAATCGCACAACACAAGATATTCTTGGGGAAAGCCATTAGAGGAATTTTGAGGTCTAAAATAGGTCTCCTCAGGGAATGATAAAATAATAGTGGAAATATAATAAAAGATTTGATGACATCATCAAATTTTAGAGGGAAAAATGAAAAAACTACTTTTTCAACTCATATTTTCAACTTATCTCCCAAAGTTTTTACTCAAATTTCGAGCGGGAGTACTCATTGGATGCGAAATTTAATTCCTCATCGAAGGAGTACCCATGTTGCATACTTTCGATGGGTCCTACTACACGAAAAATGAGAAATACATAAAAAAATGTGATTACAATCACGTTTTTTTATGTATTTCTCATTTTTCGTGTAGAAGAGTTCATCGAAAGTATGCAACATGGGTACTCCTTGGATGAGTAATTAAATTCCGCATCCAACGAGTACTCCCGCTCAAAATTTGAGTAAAAATTTTGGGAGATAAGTTTAAAATACGAGTTGAAAAAGTAGTTTTATTATTTTATTATTTTTTAATATTTTTACTTTTTTACTCCAAAAATGGTGAATCATCCCCCATGGTTGACATCATCATCTTGAATCCTATTGGTTCTAATAAAGTTTATTTTTGTTGTACACTTTTCTTAGGAGGCTCATTCTAGACCTCAAAATTCCCCTAATGAATTGCGCAAAACCTCTCTATCTCTATTCTATAATAAGTCAACAAATCATGAAACAATACAATGCATTCTTTCTCACAAGAATCTCTTGCACTCTACCAATCGTCGTGATCTAAGGGAAGGGTGGACAAACACTTAGCCCCGATTCATTTGCCACTTCCTCCAACATGCCTTGCTCACACAATTCCTATAGAAATAAGTCCCTATTAAATAGGAATTCCAACCTTCCTTGATTGTGCAATCCATCATGGGTTTCCTATGACTTTATAACTGCACCTGGGCAATTTGCTAATAATACAATTGATATTTATCTTTCCTGTAATCTTTGTCTCAACTAGGTCTTTATCAGAACTGACATGCATGCAACTATTAATAGTGAATCATTAGTTATCTGATTGATCACTACTTGTGAATTAAATCTAATTTAATTCACTAGACCTCTCACTAGCTCATCACTCAGTTAGAACTAGTTAAACTGATTTTAACTCAATTAATTTGAGTTAACTGGTTACACTCACACCACACTAGTGCATTAACTACAATTGGACCCCCAAAAAAATAGAATCACTCTAAATGCATTATCTTAGACCATCAACTCGAAATTATTGAACTAACTTTGTCTTCATGACTTAGTTAAATGATATAAGTTGTTATGAGATGAAATTACAATTTATTGTCCAATTTATTTAAGGGAAAAATAAATTAGGCACACATTTTCTTGTTGAATTTCAACACTCCCTCTCAACAACAAAGGGAGTATCGGTTACCCTGATCCTGCCTCTGTGGTATTTGAATTTTCTCTTTGTCAGTGCCTCCGTCAAGATGTCTACATCCCGATCTTCCGTGGGAATGTACTGCAACAACATAATGCGCCTTTGAACACAATCTTTCAGATGATGGTACTGGATATCAATATGCTTGGACCTGTCATGGAATACCGGATTAACTAAGAGTTTGATGCAACTCTATTTATCACAATGTATCACCGTCAGATTCATCTGATGACCAAACAAACCAACAAGTATCTTCCTTATCCAGATGGCCTCACATGCAGCCTGACTAATTCCCATGTAGTCTGTCTCTGCTGAACTGAGTGTCATTAGGGAAATTTTGGGGTCTAAAATGGGCCTCCTAAGGAAATAATAAAATAATAGTTAAACCAATAAAATAATATTTATGTATTTCCATTTTACCTTTTGCACCACAATCCATGTAACCATGGTTAAATTCAATTGAAAATGTATACCAAAATCAAATTAATAAAAAAATTGTATTGATGTGACTATAAATAAGAATGAACTTTTCAAGAAAATGTCATTATCATTGAACAACTAATGCATTTGACCTTTGTACTTAAATAACCTAGAATAAGTTATAAATATAAATTCATAAACTTTTAATTGTATAATATACTATTAATTAAAATTTATATTATTTAAATTATATAATAACATGTAATTAATATACTATATAAAAATAAAATAAAATAAAATAATAAATGTAATATATTATTTTATGTATTTTTATATTCCATATTGAATTTATTTGATTTATAACATAAGAAAAAATAATATATAATGTAGAAAGGAATATAATGTATATTCTATAATATTTAGATTATTTTTCATAATATTGTGTATAATAATATATAATATTAATATAATCATACTGAAATTAATTTAGTTGTATTTAAAATTAAATAAAAAAATATTGAAATGGATTTAATTTATATTTATAAGTATAATATAAGATTTATATAGATTGAAATTTTAGATTTTTTTCCCTCAAATTATGTTGAATCTAATATACTTTTGTTTAACATACAAAACTAATGTACATTTTTTCATCATACAAAATTAATATGCATTTTTTCTTTAATTTTAATAGGTTTGTATTGTTATTAATATTATAATAATATTATTCATAGATTTAATTTATCATAAAATTACAAGGTTACATTTTTAATTTATTTTGATTTTATATATATAATATATATGTATAGATATTGACTTATAATTAATTTGAAATTATAATATTAAATAAAATGAGATTAATATATAATTTAAAAAGAAATATATGGAAATATACAAATATAATATTTATTGAAAAATGTGTAAAGACATGAAGATTATGTAAGAATATGCATTGTTTCATTCAAAAAATATGAAATGACAACAATAATATTTTATTCAAAAACTGTAAAATGACATTTATTATTAATACTTTACTTTATGACTTTAAAAGTACTTAGAGCACTACCATGGTTAACCATGAGTTTTTATCCACCATTGAAAATGTAATAAGTAAGTACCTTTAACTCAAGCAATGTCACATCAACCATTGAGAATCATGTCATCCCTTAAAATGTGATTGGTTCTCATAAAGTAAATTTTGATTGTACATTTTCCTTCTGAGACCCATTTTAGACCTCAAAATTCACCTAATGAATTGATCTCTGCTCCTTGTTGTACCAAGAAACTGTTGTGGATCCTATGTTGAAGATGCCCCCTGATGTGCTCTTCTCGTCTAATATATTGTCTGCCTAATCTGCAGCGGTGAAACCTTGAAGCTTCACTCCCTCTGTCTGTCTATACCATAATCCATACTATGTAGTGCCCCTAAGATATCTCAAAACATGTTTCCCCGTCTTCCAAAAGAGCTTGGTAGGCTTAACCATAGCTTGATTATGTCGGTTAACTGCGTAATATATGTCTAGGCACGTGTTCACCAAATACATAAGTGAACCCACAAGCTGCTTGTAAACAGTAGTATCCACTACCTCACCTGAACTAATATCCTCCTTCCTCCAGTTTCCTGCAAGAATTAGGCTAATTTTGAGGTCTAAAATGAGCATTCTAAGAAAATAACAAAATAATAGCTAAACCAATAAAACAATATTTATAAATTTGCAATTCACTTTTTGCACCAAAATGAATATAACCATGGTTAAATTCAATTAAAAAATTGTACTAAAATAAAACTAATAAAAAAATATATTGATGTGACTATAAATAAGAATAAGCTTTTCAAGAAAAAATCATTATCAATACACAACTAATGCATTTGTCCTTTGTATTTAAATAACTTAAAATAAAATATAAATATAAATTCATAAATTCTTAATTATAAAATATACTATTAATTAAAATTTATAGTATTTAAATTATATAATAACAAGTATTTAATATACTATATAAAAATAATATAATATAATATAATATATGTAATATATTGTTCTAGGTATGAATTTTATATTACATATTGAATTGAATTGATTTATAACATAAAAAGAAATAGTATAATATAAAAATGAACATAATATATATTTTATAACATTTAGATTATTTTTCATAATATTTTATGTTTTAATATATAATATTAATATAATCATAATGAAATGAATTGAGTTTTATTTAAAATTAAAGAAATAAACTTATTGAAACAAATTTAATTTATATTTATAAATATAATATAAGATTTATATATATTGAAATTTAGTATTTTTTTTCCTCAAACTATATTGAATTTAATATATATTTTTTCAACATATAAAATTAATATACATTTTTTCATCCTACAAAACTAAAATGTAATTTTTCTTTAATTTTAATATGTTTGTATTGTTATTAATATTTTAATGATATTATTTCTAGATTTGGTTTATCCTAAAATTACAAGGTTACATTTTTATTTATTTTGATTTCATATGTATAATATATATGTATAGATATTAACTTATAATTAATTTGAAATTGTAATATTAAATAAAATGAGATGAATATATAATTTAAAAATATATGAAAATATACAAATATAAGATTTATTGAAAAAAAAATGTGTAAATACATGAAGATTGTGTAGAGATATGCATTGTTTCTTTCGCAAAATATGAAATGACAATAATAATATTTTGTTCAAAAAGTGTGAAATGACATTTAATATGAGTTCTTTACTTTATGACTTTAAAAATACTTAGAGCACTACCATGGTTAACCATGAGTTTTTATCCACCATTGAGAATGTGACAAGTAAGTACCTTTAACTCAAACAAATCCACCTCAACCATTAGGGTTGATGTCATCCCCTAAAATGTGATTGGTTCTCATAAAGTGAATTTTGATTGTACATTTTCCTTAAGAGGTCCATTTTATATCTCAAAATTCCCCTAATGAGGAGTCTTCATGAGTTTGTCGCCCTCCATGTGTAACTTCCTCAGAATCTCTTTCACATACTTTCCATGAGATACAAATAGCTCCCCATCTCTTTGTCATATTTCAAAGCCAAAGAAATCATGCAAGAGCCCCACATCCTTCATCTCACTCTCTTGCAAGGTCCTCTTTGCAAGAATTTATGAGCTTCTCATCACCTGTCAGTATCAGATCATCTACATAAAGTACAATAATCAAAAGCTTACCATCAACCACAATATGATATAGGTTCACATCTGCTTCACTATTTCTGAAGCCCAACCTGGTGAAATAGTTTTCAACCCTGATGTACCAAGCACGAGGTGTTTGCTTCAGCCCATTCAGTGCTTTTTTGAGTCTACACACATGCGACTCCCTGTCAAAGGTCTCAAAACCTTTTGGCTACTCAATGTACACTTCTTCCTCAATAACTCCATTGAGAAAGGTTGTCTTTACATCCATCTGATGTATCTGCCAGCCCATCTATGCTGAGAGTGCAAGGATGGATCTAATCGATGAGTACCTTGCAACCAATGTAAAAGTCTCCTCATAGTCAATCCCCTCTACTTGTGACAATCCTCTGGCCACAAATCTAGCCTTGTATTTCTCCACACTCCCATCTGCTGCTTGATTCACCTTATAGATCCATCTGGATCTAACCACTGACATCCCCACTAGTCTTGGGACCACTTCCCATGCACTATTTCTGATAATGGAGTCATACTCCTCAACCATGGCATCAACCCATATTGACTGCTTCACTGCTTCCTCAAAAGAGGATGGTTCTGTCACAAAATGCTCGCTCATAAGAGCCATGTATCCAATATACCTGCCTGGGGACCTTCTCTGCTTGTGTTGTGATGTAGGTGCACCTACATTCTATGTCGCATCTAGAATCAATATGTAAGCCTCTCTGGTGCGCTTCCTACCATTTCTAGTGGATGGCTCTGCATGAGTGGTTTTTGCCACTCTCTATTCATCTGCTTATGGTTGATCCACATCATGAGGTTCATCCTTTGGAACTAAGAGTTCATATTCTGCATGCAAGTCAAGCTCCCTCTCAAGGGACAATCACATGGCTTTCTCCTCATCAAATTTCACATATTTCCTAACAATTTCCATTCTATGTGCTAGAAAATACAACTGATATTTGTGGGGAGTATCTGTGTACCCTACAAATATCCCAACCTCTGTTCTTGGTTCTAGCTTTTTCCTGGCATCTTTGGTCACATGGCAATAGACAAATGAACCAAAAATTTTAAAATATGAAACATCCAATTTCTTACCTGAAAAAGCCTCCTCTGGTGTATTCATGCCAAATATTCGATGAGGACTACGGTCCTACACAAATACTGATGTGTTGCATTCCTCTGCCCACAGATGCAACGGTAGGCCTTAATCTTGTAACATAGCTCATGTTGCTCCCACAATTGTTATGTTCTTTCTTTCCGCAACCCCATTATGTTGTGGGTTATGAAGTGCAATCAATTCTCTCTGAATTCCTTCTTTGGCGCAGAAGTCATTGAATTCATTAGAGATATACTCACCACCATTGTCCCTCCTTAGAGCCTTCACCTTCTTCCATGTATCTTTCTCTACCAATTCTTTGAGCTCACAAAACTTGGAGAACGTTTGACATTTCTTCTGCATGAAGAAAATCCAACACTTTCTAGAAAAATCATCAACAAAAATCACATAATACCTATGCTTTGTTGTGGAAGCTGTGGAGAATGGTCCACACACATCTGAGTGAACTCTCTCAAGGATTGTCGTTGATTGGTTCTCCTTCTCATGAAAAGTCGCATTTGTATACTTCCCCATAGTAGATCCCTTGCATGTGTCTCTCGGCGCAAGTGTACCCTTTGGAAGCCCTGTAGAAATTAGCTGCATGATCCTTAAAGCACTATGGTGTAGATGACCCAACCTCCTGTGCCATAACTCACTGGTATCTCGGCTCACCACCTCATCTGCTTTATTGCTCAATGTTGTGCATCCATCTACATCAAGTTTGTAGAGGTTCTTCACATGAACCCCAATCTTCTTTACCTGTCATGTGGCTTTGTGATGAAGGAATGCTTTTCCTTCACTAAAAACCACATCATATCCAAGATCCTCCAACATAACCACTGAAACTAAATTATTTTTCAAACCTGGTACATGCATGACATTTTTTAGTATGAAAGGTTTACATGACTCTTTGGAAAGTAATTGTACCAATCTTAGTAGCGTTATACCTCCCATCATCACCCATCTCAATGTGCATCTAAAAATCCTTCTCCACGAAGCTACTAAAGAGTTCTTTGTTGCCAGTCATGTGGAAAGATGCTCCACTATCTAAGTACCACATAGATCCCATCATAGTTGACACCATGCATGTGATGAGAGAGAAGTCCAACTCAAACTATGAGGCCAAAGCTTCACCCGTTGTAGCTCGCTGAGCCTTCTTGTTGTTCTTCTTTTGTGGACAATTTGTGGCATAATGTCCATGATCATGACAGTTGAAACATTTCACCTTTGGCATGTCTCGTTTCTTGCCTTCTTTGTTGGTCTCAGATTTGGAATGGAATTTCTTCCCTTCCCCCTTCTTTGCCTTACCAACTAAGGTACAATTTTCCTCATCATCAGTCTTGGATGAGGATCCATCCCTGGTATTCCGCCAAAACTCTTCTTGTACCAAATCTGACCATAGTCGCTCCCACTTTGGTAACTGCTCCCCCCATTTATAGAGTCCTAGTAACTATGCCAGCTCTTAGGAAGGCCTAGAAGTGCTAAGCTCACCAAGTTATCATCAGCCACAATAATCCCAACGTTTCCAAGCTCATCTCGACATTGAGTGAACTTGGTCAAGTATTTCTGGATTGTGTCGCCCTTCTCCGTTTTGATTTTCCTAAGCTTGTCCTTGAGTGCCAATTTCATGTGGTCACTACTGCTTTGAAACAGATCTATCAAGGCCTTCCACATAGCATATGGAGTTGTCTTACCATGGAGACTCGAGACAATATGATTTCGAACTCCCTCTAATAAGATCCTCCTCGCCTTTGCAACAATCTTCCTCCATGTTTCATGTTGCACGACATCTGCCTGATTGGGTTCAAGAATATCAGTGTCAATGAACTCCTTCATCCCGTTATCCTCCAATACTGCCTCCATCTTGTCCTTCCATGCAATATAGTTCAAATTCCCCTCAAGTGCATATTCGAATCTCAAGCCAGTGAAAGACATCATGGTCAGTTGCTAGGTCCAAAGAATGAATCTGCAAATTTGAATATTGTTCAACACAAACTCAATTTCTTCTCTTCTATTGTGATTCCTGCTACTCTGATACCATGTAAAATTATATCAATCAATTCAATCCAATCATGTAATGTACTAAAACAAGATATTGAATCCTTCTACAATATTTGTGAAATATAAAACAGGATCGCTCAATCACATGTAAGAGAAAAAAATAAACCAATCGCACAACACAAGATATCCCTGGGGAAAGAAACTACTCAAAACCCATCTATCTCATTGTATAATAAGTCAAGGAATCTTGAAACAATACAATGCATTCTTGCTCACAAGAATCTCTTGCACTCTACCAATCGTCTCACACTGATCTAGGCAAAATTGCACAAATACTTAACCAATTCCTTGCCTTCCTCCAACCTGCCTTACTCACGTAATTTCTAGAGAAATAAATCCCTATTAAATAGTAATTCCAACCTTCCTTGATTGCACAATCCATCATGGGCTTCATATGACTTTATAACTACACCTGAGCTTCATAATACAACTGAGAGTTCTCTTCCCTTTAACCTCTACCTCAACTAGGTCTTCATCAGAACTGACATGCATGTAGCGATTAATAGTGAATCATCAGTTATCTGATTGATCACTACTTGTGAATTAAATCTAATTTAATTCATTGGACCTCTCACTAGCTCATCACTCAGTTAGAACTATTTAAACTAATTTTAACTCGATTAATTTGAGTTAATTGATTACACTCACGCCACACTAGTGCATTAACTACAACTGGACCCCCAAAATAATAAAATCACTCTACATGTCTCATCTTAGATCCTCAACTCAAAATTCTTGAGTTAACTTTGTCTTTATGACAGTGAACTGATACAAGTTGTTATGAGATGAAATTACAATTTATTTTCCAATTTATTTAAGGGAAAAATAAATTAGACACACATTCTCTTGTTGAATTTCAACAAGTAACAAGAAGTTGAAGAAGCCATGTTGCAATTTTCAACAAGTAAAGGACAAAGAAAATAACATTGTTTGCTTGGTTGGCTCATCATTTGAAAAAGGATGAGACCACACAAATGGGAGTGAGGTTCCAAGTCATTGCTCTAAGATACCAAAAGACTACCAACACCCTCTCCTTCTTGGTTATGATGACTTATTCCCTAGAGTGCTTGAGCTGACCTAATTAAAATTGGGTGAGATCAACATCCATAAAGATTCTATGTGGAAAGTAGACATACACCTCTTTTCTTCAAGAGCTCTAAGATGACCGCCTAAGAACATTAAGATGGAGAGTGCCAAGTTGGCCTGAACACCCCCAATCCAAGCACACTCTAGGTTAACATCCTTTCACGTGTGTAACATGAGAAAATCAAGTGCCCATGGCCACGTTGGTCAAAAGGAGGAGGGAATGGGGTGTTCAACCCCACACCCTGACGTTAAAGTCCTTTTTCCTTATTATGCACTCTTTTGTGACAGACTCAAAGCACTTCAATCTCGTTCAGCAAGCAAGGAAACCCTCTTTTTCTTTGCACATTGTAAATCCAAAGTTTATTTCATGCTTGATTAGGACCTCTTGGGATCTCATCCATTCCTACATGGATTTAAGGATATAAATTTATAATTGTAACAAAAAAGTGTCTCCAAGAGTTGGAGATGAACGTTTTCCTGGTCTTTCATCTTTGTTACAAGATTTTTGATATTGTAGTTTTCAAACTCAATTACCACAATTATATTTATGACGTCATGAATTTAGGAACAAAGTATGGTGTTCTCTTACAGTATAAGTGAAGGTAAATGTCAACTTATTAGAAGTTGGGTACATCAATTAATATTAAAATTTAAATACAATAACCAAAAGAAAACCTTTTCTTTCTTCCTTTATTTTGTTAGTGTGTGTTTTTGGGATTGTCAATACAAGTAAAGGTACTTTGAAACCAACTGGCTCAAACTCTAAATCAACCAATTTGACTAGTTTGTATCCAAACCCGCTAGTTTGGAGTCTAAATAGGTCCAAAACTTATTCAAAAGAATAGTTTGAATCAGAATTTCCTACAACTATTCTAAACCAACTTGTAAAAGTAACTTGATAGGGATTACAATACAAGCCAAGGTAATTAACTAGTTCAAAGTCTAAATTAACTAGTTTGACTTGTTTGCATCCAAACCCACTAGTTTGAATTCTAAATAGGTTCAAAACTTATTCAAAAGGATAGTTTGAATCAAAATTTCCGACAACTAATCTAAATCAACTTGTACAAATAACATGGTAACAACCCTCTATCATAAGCATGGTAAAATATTTACAAGACTAACCTACTACTACAATACTATGGATTTAATGTAATAGAAACTTCTCAAGTTAGAGCTGGAGCTGGATTGAAATTAGGGGTTATCAAAGATGATAATGTAACACCTTTGTCTAGTTTAGGTAGGTAATTTGGTGCAATGCAACAATGTTAAACTAAACTATGTAAAAAGGAAAAAGAGACGGAAAAATAGACACCATATTATATCATTTCCTTTATAAATGACAAAGATTTTGTATTTGTATCAAACAAGTTTGGTTGTTCTTGTTAGGAAATGTTCACCTAATCTCATTAACATAACATAAATGTCATTCATTATCTGATTTTATTTCTCACTTAATTATATTATAATATTATGCTTACATGCATCACCTTTATTATCTTCACATAAAATAAACATTACAATATCTAACACCCCCTCTTAATGTTTATCTCAGTTTCCATAAGTCCTAATAGCTCAAAATTTCTCAAATTTTCCTTGTTGATTGCCTTAGTGAAGATGCCTACTACTTGATCTTGGCCCTTAGAAAAACGAGTTCTCTTTATTTTTCACTTTTTCATTGATGTGATCACTGAATTTTGACGTGTTTTATTTTTTAATAATAAATTAGATACTTTCGCGTATTGATTACACTTCATTTTTCATAGTGTAAAGTTGTCAACAACATTTGTTGAAGCTTAAAATCACATAAAATCTTACATAACCATGCTACTCCACATGTTGATCCAACCAATGCTTTGCATTTTGTTTATGTTTATTTATGTTACTCTTTTGAAGTTACTTTACCATCAAAAGAATAACTTAATGTGGATTTTTTTCATCCATAGCATTTGCCCATTATACATCCAAAAACCATTCAACATGCAATTGACATTCTTTCGAGTACATTACCCCACTACGAGGTACCTTTGATATACCTGGGCACCATTTTACAAGCATTCCAACATGTCTCCCTAGCATAGTTTAAAATCTTTAACAATGTACAAATTGCAAAATGTTTTATCTAGTTGTAAGATATAAACCCCAGGAAATTTCAGCCTAAAAGTGTCTTCCTAAGGAAAAATAATAAAACAATATATGAATTTTGGAGAGAAAAAAAAAACTACATTTTTTATTGTATTTTTTGTTTATTTCCTTATAGATTTACTCAAATTTCAAGTGCATTTCGCATTCCAGCGAGTACTCATTATGCATACTTTTGGAAGACCCACATTGATAAAAATTGAAAATACATTAAAAAATCGCGTACATTGATAAAAATTGAAAATACATTAAAAAAGTGTGTTCAGCGCATTTTTTTAATGTATTTTCAATTTTTATCAATGTAAGTCTTCTCAAAAGTATGCATAATAGACACTAGTTGGATACACTTGAAATTTTAGTAAACTGTGATAAACCAAAAATACAACTAAATTTTTCTTTTTTTTTCCATCCATAATATTAGGTGTATCCTATCAAGTAAACCCATGTAATTTACACATAGATAATAGGGAATCAGAGAAGCAGTTCTCCATGCATGTAATAATTTCGATGAAGAACACTGAATACAGATACATGGTTGTATCATTTTTCTCATCTCTCCTCTCTATCTCTTATCTAGCATACTGGTGTTCTACTTAAACAACTTACATGGCAAAATAGTCTACCAATTTTTAATGTGGCTCCGCCATATTTTGGATAAATCCTCAACAAACATTAGCTTTCCTTAAGTATTGTCCCTTAAAAAGAAGGGGCACAGTGTTGCTCATTTATGTTTCCTATGTTTTGTTTACAAACCTCTAGAAGTTTTATCCTCCCATCCAAGCTCTGTAATATATTGTTTGAAAATGTAAGAATTATTTTCATTAAATAGCACGTTCACAATGCCATGCAGTTCACTGAGGTGAAATTTGCACATTAATTATTAATAATTGAATCAAATTTGCACCCGTCAAACTACAGCCAGTGAGAAAAAAAAGTGTAAGACAAAAAATTATATATGTTTTACATGGCTCAAAATTTCACTTCGTAAAAACAACTTCACATCTTTTGTACTTATCCAAATTGGTGCAGCCCAGAGAAGATGATATCCCCTGAAACTCTTACGACACAATTACAACATTTCAAAAACTCACAGAACTTCGACCACTAACAACTTACACATGAGCAAATACAATTTTGCCATAATCCTTGCTCATAAATGCATGTATCACTCAACATGTTACATGTGTAGCCATAATAAGGGTTTGTTGTTTTCTATCAAAGAACAAAAAGAATCTGCTTCATCCAAAATATGCTCAAAGTACACATATTACCTTGGGTCAGTGCTCTTTCTTTCAAAGGGCCTCGGTTTTGAATTTGTCGAGTTAAAATGTTGAGAGATGAGTATAACAACCATGACAACTATCAAACAACCAACCAGGGAACTGAAGAAGAGGGCACCAGGTTGCCGGGTTTGCACAAATCCATAAATTCCATCAGAAGTTACTAGAATCAGGTCATTCAAGCCATCATTTGAAAAATCACCATATATTATGGGGTGAGAAGGTGGAGATGGCAAGAAGATTGACGTGAGCTGACTACCATCTGGGGAAAGAATAACTGCCTCCTGTTCTCCTGCAACCAGAATCGCTTTATGGGTTCCATGAACATGCAGTGGCAAAGGTTCTAAAGTGGGGATAACCTTTTCTTCAACAATACCCGCAGGTGAAGGCAAATTTGACCAGGTAGCACCAGTTAGTAGTTGCCATCTTCGGATTGCACCCTGGCCATGAACACCTGGAAAATAAGATGTAACCTGCAAAACAAAATAACGATTACCTTTATATCCAAAGGGAAACAATCAAATTAAATGAATATGATACAATTCAAACTTAATTGAGAAACAAATTAGAGAGTAATAGAGATATACCTCTCCTCGGCTTGTAAGGAATATTACATCACCGTGGCTTCCTTTCCGATGCTTGTGTCCATCATTCCTGGGAATCAGGATAGGCGTTGCTACCTCCAGAGGAGCAGCATCAAAAGTGCGACCAAAAGCTCGCGATACACCAAATGGGCCATGCCTGCAGATAGAGGCATTGAAAAGTTGCTCTCGCACTGGAACTCCAGAAGTAGCTACAGCCCAGCAAGGTTTCAGTACTTCCATTGTTCCAGTTGCTACAGTCTGTTCAGCACCACTTCCTCCAACAGCCTGCAGAAAAATCCACCACCATTGCAAAAGATAAATAATCAATTTACTTAAACGACTAGTATATGTATCACAATTTTTTTTGATAGGGCAACTTAAATGATTTCAAATATGCACCAGATTTACAATAGAAGAAATAATAAAGCTCCAAGAGACAAAACAAATTGAAATAATTTGCATTTACTCTACTACCATTTCCAACAAGATACAATCCACCGAAGTAAAATCCAACCATCTAAAAAATTATATAGGGTGAAGAAGCATGACTTGACTAAACGCACAAGGATTGCATATTGATACAAGCCTACAAGGACAAACGAGTTTCTTTCACATTGATGAACTGCAGCAGATTTAATCAAATTATATTCTTCCCGTGACATTAAAGTGAATAATTTTGTGCTTGAAATATCTGGAAACCTGTACGATGGGAAAAGGATCACCTGAATATGAGGAATTTATCTGTTCAAATATCTCAATTATGAAATGAAAGAATTGAATCTCCTACTCGATAAGGGTCACCTGAACACAACAGCATATGGTAGAAACTAATTTTGTAACCCATCTTCAAATTTCTAATATTATGAGGTGGCTAAGAAGGAAGAAATAGTGAGTCATTAGATGCGAAATCTGCATCAAATTGCTCATTAAGTGATCTAATCACGAAATTGAAGGCTAAGAGTCTCTCTTCCACTTAAAAAGAAATTGTAAAGAAATTGTTGTACTAAATAGTATAACATAAATGGATTCAAATTGCATTAACAGAAAACAAAAGCAGCTATAGAATAAGGAAAGGGGAGCAAATGGTTTTGGAGTTGCAAACTTTTTAAGGTTTGCAATAAGTGAAAGGTACATCTTGTTCCACTGGAACCACCCAATCCCCTGCTATATGAATGAGAGAACTAGACAGCTGCCCACAACATGCCTTCAAATATCCTTCTGGCTTCTATGACCTATTTTCATGAAGATTGTTTTCGTAGAGGGTTTAGTTTATCAAGTTGTAGGAACACTTGAGTTTTATATTGTAATCATCGTGATTGGAAATGTAGAAACCCAACAAGAAGAGATTAGTTCGGCTGGATGGAGTGGTGGGGTCAATTATCCTATGTGACGGGAAAAAACACAGCAAAGTGGAGGTGCTTGCTATGCGGAAGATTGACAGTAGTTATTTTTTCCCAAGGCAGTATCTGCAACAAAACAGCATGTGGTTTTCATCAATGGCCTTGTACCCAAGCTGACGTAGCTTGGCACTTGCACTCACCGTGATGATTAACGACACACATGAGGGAAAACTGCAGACGCATCGTGGACATTACTGATTCCTCTCCTCAGAAATATTGCTGGGATGTTTTTTATACATTCCAAAAAGGAGACAAGGGACACCATTGCCCACCATTTGATAAGTTACTCCTGTTTGGTCAGTAAAAGAAACAAGGAAAATGACCTGAACTCCACTACACATGGTTCTGAGCCTGGAAAACTTGGTGACCAAAGGGATAGGATGGAGGCCACCCAATCCAAAAGAATAGGCAGGGGGAGACCCCAAAGCCCCAAGTCAGAAAGGGAAAGGCCCCAGCCCCTCCATACCCCCGCAGGCAATTCACAGATAACAAGCATTTAGTAGAGTCCCGAGGGGTTTAATTTCAGGCACAAGCTTGCTACTACGCAATAGCTGGGTAAGCTCAAGAACAGGGTCTGTTGGTAGAGGCAGAACACCCAGACTCAGATAGTGGATAAATAAATAGAGAAGTTAGCTGCAAACACAGGCATCTCACGCAGGAAAATTATCGAAAACAATAGAATAATGGACCTGTATTGGGCCATTGGCACACCAAGGAAATGACTGCTTGCAGCATGGACAATAGAACAGAGCAGGACAGCCCCTCCTGGAGCAGATTCTATACATCCTCCAAACAATGGAAAAAAAAAAATATGATTTTCTCCAAGAAGAAATCCACTACCTACACACTGTAACTGTCTGCTCAGACAATAAACATGCTTATGGCTACTCAGCAGCAGAGGGGAAACCAGCATTCCTAGCTGGAAGCACCCCAACCCATTGGACGACAAGGAAGCTTAACCAAGGTCTCATGACTCTTAGGTTTTTCTAACCGTTTTTAAAATATTTCTGGTAATGGTAGGGTTAAGTCTCACTTTTCAGATTCAATGTTTTGATTCATGGAGGATTGGGCTTGTTGCCGCCCAATTCCACACCTGGAATTATTGTGGAGAAAGTTTCTAACTCCACTTGGTGTGGCCTTGGGGGCAAGTTGTAAGTTGGGACTGTCACCCAATTCCCAACTCCCCTGTCTACGCCAACTCCTAGCAAGGCCAAGGGGGTCATTCCCTAAAGAAGAAAACTAAGGCTTGATTAGTGCTATGCTAAACAAGTTCTAGGAGTTAATATGACTTGAACCAATTTACAATTCACCATTAACAAGATAGACCATCACATGTGCTTCAAAATAAGAAATGATTGCACAAGTACATAAGCATCACCTATCATTCATGACAAGAAAAATATATGAGAGTGCCAAAGAAATGAATGAAATCCTTCAGCAATATCAAGATATGATCAATAAAGGGAACAGTGCCAATAATCCAAATAGATAAGTACTTGGAAATGAAAAGACTTGAAGGAAAAGTACTTGAAAGGAGAGCTTTAAAATAAAAGTTGCTTGAAATAAAGAGCTTTGAGATAAGAATTTGCCGATCTGTAAATAAACTTATAAAACAAAAGCAATGACATCTCAATCAAGTACACAACGCGAAATATAAAGTGTGATGAATTGCCTCTTGGTTAATTTTAGAATTAATTGGGTTGTCTCTTGAGTTAGTGTAAATTAGAGAGAGATTGCACCTAATCTAATGTGAAACTTTTCCTCAAAAATGTATCCTAGCAAAGATAAGGATAGTTGCAAGGAGATGAGATCCAATGTGGGGAAGCTTAGCTTCAATGAGTATCCACCTGATTTCACAAATCATCCCACTTGCAAGTAGATCCAACATTGGGCTTCCCCAACCTGATTTAGCAAGAGTGTTTACCGTCTCCAAGATTGGAAAAAGAGATGGGTGAAAAGGGACCCTATTAAACTATACAACCAGTTAAGCTGGAGGTTAATTTCTTTATGTGCAAAAGAAGTCAAATCTAATGGAACTAGCAAGTTAAAAAGATAAGCTAAATTATGATTGCAAGAATGAAAGGAAATGAGAGGATTGCAATTGCTCAACTTTATGATAAAGATGGCTTCCATAAATAGATGATACTTTAAAAAGAAGAGCAATATAGCGACAAAGACTTGGAATTGTTTGTGCTTTTAATATGTAAAATACACAATCTATTGTAAGTAATATGTTATTAATAAGATGAATGTACAAGTGTGAATGTTACAATGAAGGCCTGCTTTATTTACTCGGGCAGGTATCCCTTCATCACTGAGTATGTATTTTAGACATGTCTTTTTATTTAACTAATGACTATTAAAATAATCATTATTTTGATTATTTAGTATTTACATTTATTTGTATTTTTTTGTATAAATTATATTCATAACATTGCCCATCTTCGAAAATCTGTGTCCTCAAAGCTTGTTTCTCACAAAAAAAAAAATTCACCTTGCCCACGTCATTTTGACATGTATAAGTGGTACTATTGGGCTTTGATCCAATGTCCTCTCGATTTTTTATTATTATTTATTATTACTGTTATATAAATATTAATTATTATTATTTTAGGTAACTTTATAATTTAATAAAGTTAAATTATAATTATTTTATAAAGAACTTTATAATTTATTAAATCTTATTTGTTAAAGTTTATGTATATATATGCCAATAGTTTCCTTAAGGGATTCGAATGGACAGGTCTGTCCTGACAGATGCATTCGGCCTACCATATGGTCGTGACAGATGCTTCCCACATAGTTCAACTGCTCTACATGAATTTTGGATGCCTCTCGCGGACAATATAACAAAAATTCCGGCGGCCTACGTTTACACTTGTACCTTACAAGAATCGAAAGTGGAACCTCTGCGCCCCGCAAACCCTTGCCTTTGACATTCGTGGCATGTAACTTTCAGGATAGTTGCAACAGATATTTTAATTGAGAAACATATATTTCCGCAAGAATTGCAGTAGATTTGAACCATCGACATTTGTTATGAAGATTATTATCATCAGGATTGTGAGGCCTGAAACTCTGAATCCTTAATATAACACATACTTTGTTAATGAACTCAAGAACTGGGCGCCCGTAATTCGTGAAAAGAGAGGGATTCTCATTGTGGATGTTATTGGTTTTAGCCAAGATGCCCACAGGGAGTTTAACCCATTATGTCACATTATTAGACGAGACAGAAACCTTTTATGGGCCTCATCAGCAATGAAGAGCCCAGTGTTGAATTTATGAGCAGAATTTTGCCATGAAGGGCTGATTTCAATTGGCATAGGTTTTCCAGCAAGTCTGAATCTTTCAATATGTCATTTGGTTCCTGAATTAATAAGCAAGTGACTCTGGTCTCGAGATCCTGGGGTGTTCTGATATAAGCGAAGGAACGCTCGCGCTTATATTTGTGAAGCCACATGGAGAATTGCGATCTGAGATGGAGATTGGGCATCAACAACAGGCATTTCTTAGCCACCAACACATTCGAATTTATTCTATTCTTTGTCCAAAGCCTGACACATCTAAGAGTGGTTCTAAAGTTGCTAAGGGAACGTATATGTTTTCCCTGATTAGGTGGAAACATTGAGAAAATCTTGTGATATATTATCCACCCTTGAGGGCCACATGTACTCACTTCATCATTTTTGTCATAATAACATGAATAATTGTGATGATTTGGATCAAGTTGTCTATCATCCTTTTTTATAAAAGCAGTAAGAAGCCTTGCATAATACAAATCAAAGGAAACACCAGTGAGGTTGAATCTTATCAAAGGGACTCGAGTAGTACGCAGAGAAACAACGTCAGTGACATCCTCCCTAGCAACCAACATATTGTAAAAGTGAATAAAAAAGTTTGTCCCTCTATTTGCATATGAGGACCCAATCAAGACTGCATCTATATCATTGTCTGGGCCACTTACATTTACTACATACGATACAAAAGTGTATATTTTTACATTAGCTTTTTCTATAGTATCGCTCTTCAGGGCACATCTTCTATCAACTTCTCTTTTCCATCAAACGATCTGTTATAAGATTTGAAGGGTGTTTTCCCTCCTGTTTGTATTTGTCTTGGTGTCAAACACCCTTTGAGAATCCAGATACTGTATCAATGTCTTATTTCTTTCCATGTCCTGTTGAATTGGAGGGAATAAGGACAAGGGTGGAGAGAATCCACAAGATAGGGGAGGGACCCACTCGTCACTAATTTGTCCATTTGTCATGTAAGCCTGCATATTGTCACTGCTATAGATTCTCCTTTCAAAAAAATGTTATGGCATTTTTCTCATTCAAGTGATACATAGGGTCTTTTACACTCCCAAAATGTTTAAGGTGACCTTCGTCATGACAACTACTGCTAGACAAGTTATGTATTGTATTTTCCTCCTGTCTGTTCCAAATCAACTACCTTTTCAACATTTTGTTCTATATGCCTCTTTTCTATAAGTTCATATTTTTGTTGCTTCTCATTATAAACCAAAGTAACAAAAATCGTGATCGGGATAAAATCGCCGAGGGGAAAAAATCGGAAAAAATCGTAAAAATCGGGAAAAAATCGGCACATACAAAAATATTCATTTTTTTTCAATTTTTTTAATATCTAAAGCATCTACAACATAAAATAAATGCATTGACACATAAATATGAAAAAAAAAACTAATATATAAGATGTGTAATATCATGTCTAGTGCTACATCACACATAAAACTGAATCCTGTCCTGAATACTAAGTCCTGAGTCTCAATTCAACCTCAAAATATCAACAAAAAATATAATAATGTATCTCATATCATGAGTCATAATGTTATATACAAGGAATGCACCAAATAACCTATACTACTGATTTCCTCTGCCCCTCTTGCGAGAAAATGTAACAGCTTTCCCTCTAGACGAAGAAGTTGGCGGGGCTGGCAATGGACTCTGTTGTGCTCCAGATCCTGAAGCACTAGGAGCTAAAGGAGGTAGACCACGTCCTCTACCAGTAGCAGGGGTAGGTGGTGTCACCTCCTCCTCCTCCTCCTCATGAAACTCATCATTGATTCATCGCTACTAGAAATGGGATCATCAACAAGAGATACATAAACATCATCTAGCTCAAAGTCTTGAGACTTGGATTGCTCAACCTTAAAATGCGGTAGAAAAAGATTACCATGCCTAACCAATTGTTTTCCTTTGAGTGAAGGGTACATTCTTGTTAAGGCCACAGTAGGGGAGTTCAACAATCAATACCACCAACATCAACAAAGTTCAACAATCAATGCCACCAACATCAAGGTTCTTAAAGGACTTCATACTCTTGATCAAATGCCAATATCATACCCTTACACATAATAGAATCAAATGGAAACAATGCAAATCCCCAAACCATGAAACCCTGAAAACCATTAATTCTGCTGAATTTTGAGTGAAATCTAAAATTCTAGTTTCTCCATATGAAATCCAATGAGGTCGAAACCACTCTTAAACATCCCGAGTCATTTCATGGTAATGTTAAAAATTTAAGTAAAATGATGTACTTTAAGAATTTAACATTACCATGAACTGCCAACAGGGTGTGTTAAGAAAATGAGAGGGCTGCAAAAATGACAAAAAAAAAAATCGATTTTTGAACTTATAGGGTTTCTATTTGATGGGCCCACGATTTTTACCAAAATAATCGCAATTTTTTCGTAAAAATCGCGATTTTTTCGCAATAACAATTTTTTCAAAAAATCGTTGAAAAAATCGCCGATAAAATCGGCAGCCCGAAAAACTCGCGATGATAAAATCGCGATGTTTGTTACTTTGTTATAAACTTGCAAGCTTGAGATAGCATCTTTTTCAACAATATTCTTGCCAGCAATCTCAATTTTAGCTTCTTCATCTTCAGTTGTCATTTTCTTCTTTTTCAAAACAATTGGCTCAAAATCATCCTCTTTGACACTAATGTCAACTTCTATTGTAGGTGTTGAATCTGGTGTTTTGAAAGCCTTTAATAATTCTGCAAATGATTTTTTTATTTGTTGTATTTGTTGTAATGCTTCTCCAATTTCATTTAACAGTTTAGATTTATGCAGTGTTCCACAAGGACGGCTCCCCCAAGGTCGGGTGCACGCACCCCACGCACCTGGGACGGGGGGACGTCTGGGGGTGTGTTTCCCCATGCACCCCTTTTGGGCAATCGTGGGGAGACGCAGGGGGTGTGTTCCCCCAGTGTGGGGGACGTGAATCCCCAAAAGGGGTGCTTCTGGGCATCCCCCTTGGTGCGTCCCCCCTCGAATTTGTCTAATAACACTTAATATAAAAAAAGATTGAAAAATCACGTATTAAAGAGGGGGGGGGGGAACAAAAGCAAACTTAAAAACACCCGAGTTGTATTCTCCCAGGGTCTCTGTTGAGTGCTCTCTTGCCGTCGTCGGGTTGTGCTTTCTTACCCGTCATCGAGCTATGTTCTTATGTTGTTGTTGAGCTCTGCTCTCCTACCATCGAGCTCTTCTAGAACGATGAATGATGAATTTAATTTTTAAATCAATTTAGATTATAGAATAACGAGCGACATGGATCAATGCATTTGAATATTTCATTATTGAATTTTATTATTGAATCTCATGGTATGGATGAATGATGTGTATGTTGTATGAATTATGTATGTATCAAATGAATGATAAGGATGGATCAATGCATCTCATTATTTGATTCAATTATGAATTTAAATTGTGTGAATCAATGTATTACTATTAGTCTATTTATGATTTCATTATTGAATATGAACTTCTTCTTCTTCTTCTTTTTTCATAGTGGTTCACGTTCCTATGTGCCCGCACACATGTACTAGCTACATCCACGGTCTTAATATATCACAGTAAATCCTCCCGAAGGGATCTACTGTCGGCCTAACACTGAGGCCTAACCCCGCGAGCGTCTAGGAGATTTGATCCTGTGACCTCTCAATCTAGGAGTACTTCCAAGCGGGTACTCAACCAATTGAGCTAACCCTTGGGGCTTTATTGAATATGAACTTGAATTATATATATATATATATATATATATATATATATATATAATTAAAAATGATATACCCTGAAATCTCCCTGCACCCCCAAAATTTTCCTAAAATTTGAGGGTACTCCCACACGTCCCCCATGTGCATCTCTCCACACCAGAGTCTTGGTGGAACATTGGATTTATGATATTCACTTTAATTCCATGATTTCAGGACCTAAATTTAATGGCAGATTGTGCAGCGGATAACATCTAGAGGATCAGATGGCTCTGATACCACTATAGCAACAATGACTTAGAATTGTTTGTGCTTTTAATATGTAAAATACACAATGTATTGTAAGTAATATATTATTAATAAGATGAATGTTACAACGAGGACCTGCTTTATTTACACAAGAAGGTGTCCCTTCATCAATGGGTATATCTTTTAGACATGCCTTTTCATTTAACTAATGACTATTAAAATAATCATTATTTTGATTATTTATTAGTTACACTTATTCGTATTATTTTATATAAATTATATTCATAACAAGCAACTTATGAGGAACTTCAAACAAATAGGAAAATGAAATTGTAATAGAGCAAGCTATGAACAATAGTTAATTCCAATGAAAAGGAATGCTCAAAATAGATGAAATCAGTTCATAAGACTCAAAATAATTTGTATGTAAATTTTAGAGCTAAGTTGCAAGAAACGTAGGGTAGGGGTCCGTTTTCACCCTGAAATGAAACGGAAACGCATTTCCCCGTACAGTACAGCCTCGAAACGCGTTTCCGTCCGTACTAGGCCGTTTCCTATGGGGGAAACATGCCCAGTATGGATGGAAACGCGTTTCCAGGCCGTACGGGCGCGTTTCCGTCGTTTTAACTTATTTTTTGCTTTTTTTGGGGTTTTTGTGTTTTATTATTATTTTTAATTGTGGAAAATGTCTTTTAATTCATATAGATGGCTCTCTCAACTTATAAAAAGACTCTCTCTTCTAATGATCAAGCCTATGGCCCTAGCATTTATATGCGATTCATGGTAATTTTTAAATTTTTAACATTACAATGAATTGATTCAGGATGTTTGAGAGTGGTTCCGACTTCACTGGATTTCATATGGAGAATGTAGAATTTTAGATCTCATTCACAATCCAGCAGACTTATCAGTTTTTCAGGATTTCAGGATTAGGTGATTGCAATGTTTCCATCGAATTTTGTCATGTATTAGGGTATGGAACTTGTATTTAATCAAGAGCACCAATCCCTCTATGTACCTTGATGTTAATGACATTGGTTGTCAAACTCCTCTATCATGACCCTACTAAAAATGTACCCATCACTCAAACAAAACCTTAACTTGACATGCTCATAGTTTTTATTGTACTTGCAGCCTCATAGTCTTTATTGTACTTGCAGCCTTATATATATAATAAAGGCTAGTTTTGGATATTTCGATATTGCTATTTTTATTATGTGTTTGTTATCAATGATCATTCATGAGTAAATGCCTTGTAACTTGTAATAGTTTATGCTTTGAATTTATCATGTATGTTTTATGATTTCACATAATATTTCTTAATGTCATAAATTCTAATATAAATTTAAATTATAACATATATATATATATATATATATATATATATATATTGTTTCCCCATTTCCAAAATTTGGGGAGGTTGGGTTTCGTATCGCTTCCTGTTTCGGAAGCTCGTTTTCGTTTCCCCGTTTCGTGCAACTTAGTTTTAGAGACTTTGAACTATGTTACATGAAATAAAAAATTAACGATGGTGAAAGCGACAAAACTAAACCATCCAACCATTCAATCAATCACAGGAAGACCTTCCCCAAATGGGGAAGAGTGGGATGCCAAGGGGAAAAATTCCCCAAGTTTTGAAGAAAAAAAAAAGTATTTTTATTAGAGTTGAGACCCTCTAGTTGGATGAGGGATGAAGAAGGTGCCTCGGAGACGTTTACAAAATGCCCCTCCAAAGGGAAAAGATACCTCTTCCAAGTGTCTAAATGAGTTGTGAGCAAACTAGCAACCTCCTTTTGAGAGGAACTCGATGAAATTAGAAAACTAATTATAGCTAAGAACCAATTGCTAATGTCTCCAATGACAAAAGGTGACATGTCTGCCAAAGGTCTGCAAGGAAACACACAGGATTTTCCTTGTGTAAATCCAGCCCAAGAATGTCCTTTGCTGCCGAAAAGAAAAACAAAATATCGGTTCTAAAGGTGAGGCCAAATTCTGCACAAGATCAACCAAGAAAATCAATCTTCCCTGTGGACAAGTTCTTTCCTTTAGGGCTGCGCTAAAGCTAGCGCAATGACAAAGAGGTTAATTAGCTGCCTAGAATGATCTAATGCATGAGAAACTGAAAAGCTAAAATAATCTAATAGATCCTAGAGCAAGATAGAACGGCTGAGATTAAAAGATTGATTGATCTGTGTCTTTTAGAACATTTCAGCACATGTGTTAATTAATTCAGTTTAATTATTTAATTTTCCTAAGTTTAGACTTAGGAAATCCATTAAAATAATTAATTATTTGAATAATTTGAACACTAATAGAAATTTCACAAAACACTTTCTGGGTTTTGGAGTTCAAGTGTGTCTTAGCCCCTCCACAAAATTTCAGGGCTAGAGCACACCCGATGCTACACCAACTACACAAAATCTCAACATAGCTGAAATCTTTCCAAGAGAAAATAATCGATGTAAGCTATTCACAAGTACCCACAATGACTAGATCAAATGCCAAATTTACCAAGTGAAAAGCAAGTACTTGCTAATCACTTCTTTGAGATAACAATATCCATCAAAGGATCAAGCATACAACCTATGAAACAAACTAGAACATCAACAAATTATCTACATAAACAAGCAAGAGAGGGAGCACCTTCTAACCTCCAAAGTCTTCAATTTTATTAGAGAAAATAAGAGAGTACATAATCCAACAGAGTTTTTCCAAGCATGAGCTTCATAACCATGGGAACAATAGAGCCCAATGGGTCTCTTTATACATAATTGGGAGGAAATCCCAATGAAAGATCATACAACCAAATGACAAAGGAGATAATCTTTATGCAAGGTCGAATCCTTCATGTGTAATTTGGAGTGGCTGTAGGTGGCACAAAAATGGTGCGTACCTGTCCTGGCTGGACTGTGCATATTTCCCTTCAAATATGCGCTGGTTTTCAGACGATGCCACATGTGTGATGAGTGTAGTGGGGAGAGACAACTCCCACGAAATATGGAAACAATTCCAAACAAATATGCCACCTAAACTCTCCTGTGCGAGTGCTGGAAAGAGCTGCTAGCTGGCCGTGTAGGATCCCTTTGACTGGTTGATATGAGGTCAGTTCTCTGGTGATGATCCCAAGATGGATCATGTGTAGGTCCTTGTGGAAAAATACTCCACTAACACTGCTCTTAAACCACCTTTGAACTGAAGTGACAAACAGTTTAAATTCTATCCAAATTGGCATTGATTATCATGAGATTCTGGCCTACTGAGAAGGCAAATCGAGCCCCCTAAGTGACAGTGAACTCATGGCTAGGTTGGCTGGGGACTCGACCTCCAATGTGGCCTTCCAAGTCATCATTCAATTGGTCTTCGACTTCAGTTTGAATTTCCCTATCATTTCCACTTGGTGACATATTTATTATGTTCACCATTTATTAAATTTTCAATGTTTTCACCACTTTATGGCACTAACATAAGAAAAGTGGGTTGGGGTTAGAATTCATTTTTTGACCCTCAAAGTGTACCTCAGAAGAATGTTAGAAGTCATTTTTTGATGCCCCCAACATCTTCTAGGCTCAGTTAATTACAATTTTACAAGGAATTTAATTAAACATCCCGTCCTGTGGAAATTTTTAATAAATTAAAAAAACCTATAAAAACCTAATCAAATTTCGCGACACTTTAGATATGTCCTAGTATGGTAATATGCATTGACTCTAGGCACTAGGATGGACCCAAGGCTCAATCCTCAAGCCGTCAGTCCAGCGTTGGAGGTATTTGAGCGAAAAATACTCAGCTAATTATTCATCATTGAAAAGTGAGAATAATTAGCTAAGTGAAAATTACACTCTAGAGTGTACTCCCTTGCTGATCGAGTCCCGAGTTGCCTATGCCTTTTACAACAGTTCATCATACTAGCGACATTTAACACAACTCCCAGCGAGGTTGCGAAATTTGAAAAAGTAGAGAGAGGAGAGAGAAAGAGGTCAACAGGTGCTTGTTGTCTTCTGGACTTCTGAAAATTTTATGAGTGCCCTGTACATTTGGCCATGGGGTCTTCAGATTCTGCTTGGTGTGACCTAGCAAATAACAAGGCTAAACCATGCAACCTGCTTCCGGAACACACTATAAGATATTCTAAAAACTGGTACTAGGAAACTCATTGCCCTATAAATTGGTTGGTCTATTTTCTTGTTCGAATATATTTTAATTTTTATAACGTCTTTGACTATAGGCAAGGTTCTAAGGCCTGTACTGAGAAGATATGGAAGGTTAATCAAAACTTGGTGACCTCTCAGCATGTCTGGACTCTGTAACCTATCTTGGTACATATGAATATAATTTCCTGCCCTTACTGATGAAAAAACAAGAAATTAATTCAAAATGCAACCAAGTCTAAAGAACTGTCTGAGAGCTTGAGAACTCCCTCTAATTTGCCAGTAAAACTCCCAATACATCATTTCATTGGACGTCCAACTCACAAAATGTGCTCCAGGACACAATGCAGCCTCAGCCTTTTCAGACATAAATGAACTTTTCATAGAATGCTAAAAACTCACTCTTTGCACATGAACAATAAGCCCACTCACTCCCTTTTTGTGCTTGGAAGAGATATTTTTCTCTTGAAGAAGCAAGGTTTTCAGTTTAGATCAATGGGTTGGGAGTTCGATGAAATTGAATACAAACTTATTTCTATTTTTTTCTCTCCAATTTTGAAGTTCTTTGCTTTCAAGATTAATTTTCAACAATTAAAACTTCAAAAGCCATAGGAAAATCCTATTCCAAAGACAGAGCCAATCTTTTTGGAACAACTTTTGATATGAAACAGAATTGAGGCAAATGGGAGAAACAGGAAGCAGAAGAGCAGCTGGGAGTGAATAGAGAACCCAATAGAATGCATTAAGGACCCATTCAACCCACAAGATCTGCGTGTTCCATATGAAATAAAAACATCCCCAAACAAATGTAAAAACACAAGTCGGTCCTAAAAATGGTTCTCGCATTTGCAATGAAGATTTTTGCTTTAGTGAGAGTTATAATGGAGTTAAATTCAATCTTTTGAGCATATTGTTCTCTGTAGAGTTAAAACATGTAAAAAAACTGACCCTCCAACAAGAGGCTGACATGCTTAAGTTAGAAAAAACTTCTGACATAAGTATCTTTGCAGCTTGAACCCAATATAGCACAATGGAGTAAGTTAGAGTTGAGAGTTTTACTCAGGTTAGGAAAGAACAGGGTTTTGAAGTTTAGGGGTGGATAGGCGCTTCTGCATAGACTAGGTCTCAAGCATGCAAGAGTTGTCCCAAGTCTCACTCAGTAAACTTTGCTTAATTAACCTCAATTCATTAAGTTTTTTTTTATAAATTTCCTAAATCAGGGAAGCACATTAATTAAACTCAATTAATTAATGCTGGCTACTGAGCTAGGAAAGTCCAAGGAAATGTAAGTTAATACATTCATGACTTAGACTTGATCTCAATCGTTGATCTCAAGTGAGGTGGGATCTAATCTCAACCATCAATCACATTGGAGCAAGGTTATTTTGGAGCGGGAGCAAAAGCGATGAGTGGGAGCGGGAGCGGTAGTGAATTTTTATATAATATATATTTTTATATATTTTGATTCATATATGTCAACAAAAGCATGTAGAATGATGAATTAGATATAAAAAGCATAAAAACATATATTGAACTATATAACATCAATCATCTAGAAGTTATAATCTTCATCAACCACATCCACAAGTTAGTAACATAAAACATATCGAGTCTCATGATTTATCAATATTAAAGTTTCAAGCTTTCAAAATTCAATGCATAACATTTATCATCATTGATCACCAAAATTATATAAAAATTCTACATGAAATGAAATGCTATAAAATGAAATGAAATGAAACAACTTTCAACTTTCACGAAGCATCATATTCATAATTAATTACCAATGAGTTATAATTTCCAACTTCAAACTTAAATTGTCATATATTGTTTACAAAAAATATCATAATAAATGTTAAAGGGTCAACATTTATAAAAACTACTAGAAACTAGACAAGACAAGTAAATCTATTATCTATTGCTAATGCTTGGGCCTCTTGCCACCACAAGAAATGTCTAATTTTTTAGTCTTGTTGGAAAATCAGGATCTTTGTCATTAACATCACCCTCTAACACATTAATATCCATAGGTATCTTTGTCATTACCTCCAGATATATATAGGGATCTGTCATTAATATCACCCTCTAAGCATTAACATAAGATAGAAGAAACATAGCATGTCAAGTAAAGATTTTTTTTGAGTGATGCGTACATTTTTAGTAGGGTCATGATAGAGGAGTTTGACAACCAATGTCATTAACATCAAGGTACATACAGGGATTGGTGCTCTTGATTAAATACGAGTTCCATATCCTAATACATGACAAAATCCAATGGAAACATTGCAATCCCCCCAATCCTGAAAAGCTAATAAGTCTGCTGGATTTTGAATGAGATCTAAAATTCTACTTTCTCCATATGAAATTCAATGAGGTCGGAACCACTCTCAAACATCCTGAATCATTTCATGGCAATGTTAAAAATTTAAATAAAAGCATGAAAATGAAGATTAAGGAGACATATCAATATGAGGGCCATAGGCTTGATCATTAAGCTACCCCACTAAAAAATTATTGTTTCTTTGAAAAAAAATTGCATTTGGAATGTTTTTGCAAAAAAAATTGCAAAAAAGGCTAGGGAGCGAAAATTTTGCTCTCGGGGTCTCTCCAGAAATTCACTCCCTGCGAGAGCGATTTTGGGAGTGCATTTTGGGAGCAGGTTCGAGGGGGGAGCCGCTGCCCCGCAACCCTGCTTTGGAGATTAGGGTTAGGAGTTTAGCTCAATAAAGAACTATAAAAAGCAGCCTAAGGAGAGAAGGCACAATTTTGAGAAAAGCATTTCTCAATGAGTGTAAAAGAAAAGAGGAAAAAGCTAAGGAGAAGAGGAAAAGGGGCAGCAGTAAAGGAGAAAATGAGCCCAACAGCTGAAGACAAATTTGACCTTATTTTTCAGTGGAGATCGAGTGATTTTTTAGGCAGAAAAATTGCAGAGGTAGAAGAAGCAGCTAGGGCATTGCTTCATGACTATACAGGCCACATGGCTGAGTCCATATTCTGCCCAGAATTCATACAACATTGTGCAGGTGTGATTTTCTACAGTTTAGGGATTTTTTCTCGGCTATGTTCTGCCAAGTTTAATTGCTGTAAATTCTAGGTTTTCTCTGTAAGCCACATTCCCAACTAGGGAGCCATCAATGTTCTAATAAATAAACTGAAGCTCAGTTGGAGGGTAAATTTCTATGTGAGAATGTATTTCCTGTGTTTGGTTCCGCTGAAAATTTCTTGAGTTAGAATTCCAGTGCATTTCTTATTGAGTAGATTCAGATTTAAATTTATTTTTTCTGGTTTAATAATCTACTAGGAATATTAAATCAGATCTGGAAACTTTTAGTTTAACATGGTATCAGAGCTTTAAACTCTGAAGAGGAACTCAGAATTCTCACAATTCTTACAACAGATCCAGAATTCCAGTAGTAAAATTTCTTCAGAAAATTATGACTTGAAGATGGCAGCAACCAATTTGAGGTTTGAGGACAGGTTGGAGGGCGCCTCTAACTTCATCCCTTGTAAGGTGAGGATTACATTACTCTCTAAGGAGAATGGGTTGTGGCATTTTGCAAATACCACAGTAACCCCACCGACTGATATAGCAAAGTTGGTCGTCCATCAGCAAAAGGACATGAAGGCCATGAGAATCATCCTAGATGCAGTGAAGGATCATTTGATTCCTCACCTATCTGAGAAGACGCTAGCAAGGAAAATGGTTCTGGCTCTGAAAATTCCTTTCCAGATCAGCAATACAAACAAGAAGATGGTGTTGAGGGACATGTCATAAGGTTCGCCGAATTTGAACAAATTCGAACCTGAAGGTGAACTTGAAGCCAAATTTTATAATTTCAAAAAAAATTGGGGTTTCAGGCTAGAGTTTGGGCAGTTTTTGTCAGTTGTTTTAAGGTTTATGAGGAAAACCATGGGAAGCACATGGTTTTCTCTTGTTCTACTTCCCGCCAATTAGTTTTCCGCAGTGACCACTGGTTTGTCTTTATTTACCATGGTTGTCAATAGATTTTCACAAGCCAGCTTCAGCGTAAGTGTACTCGTTCTATTGTGTCCACTGTTGTATTCTATGCAATTTCCTTAATTCAATTTCTAGACGCTGCTTGTCCCCGCCTCCCAGAGCGTGAAGTGAATAGTGGTTGTGATTTGTGACTCGTGCGTGCTCATTGCTATTCATATAACTTTATTGATTGATTTTGATTTATTATTATTAAAATTATTATGATTATTATTATTATTATATATAGTCAAACTTAATGTCGAACCTCATGCGAACCTCAACGGAAAATTCGAATTTGAATCGAACTTAATCGTGGCCGAACTCGAATTCGAACCCGAACAGTGTGACATAGCTTAGAACCATCAAAATGACCAAATCAGACACAATGACCAGCTATCTCAGCAAGATCACTCAGATAAGTGATCAGTTGGCAGCAGTTGGCAAGATCATGTTAAATGAAGATAGGGTGAGGACAGCCCTAAATGGTTTCATCAAGCCATGGGCCCCACTCATCAAGGGCATAGTTGCATGGGAGACACTTCCCAAGTTTGATAGGCTATGGGTTGATTTCATCAAGGAAAAAATTTGGGAGGAATCTTAAGTTGGCTAGCAAAAGGGTGATGGCGATAACTTGGCTCTTGCCATTCAAGCACAATGTAAAATCCCAAACGGGATATTCTGCAAAAATCTGACTGAACCATAATTACTTCATAAAAATTTCCATTATCTTGATTCTTAACAGAACATTGCCATATAAAAATGTAACCAATAGCATACGGAAAAATAACAACAAAATGAAAAGGAACAATCTTAGCGTTTATTATAATAGAAACTGGGGTTTACATGTTGAACACAAAATAGTTGAGATAAGAAACTGGCCTCAAGAATCTGCTCAATGCTATGCTGGCCCTCCAATCTGAACTGAACTGCACTGCTAAGCTCCCCTGTGAATTCTGGATGAATTCTCCAAGGGGAGATGGAAACTAGCCCAATCTCACTGAACCACCCAAGGGTTTTCGTCCTGAGGCTACCAATGGAGTAGAGAACCAAGTTCTCAACCTCACAATATAGAAGAAATATCAAATCCAAGATAACCTGAGGCAACCAATGGAGTAGAGAACCAAGTTCTCAACCTCACAATATAGAAGAAATATCAAATCCAAGATGTCCTCTGATGGCCTCCTCCTCCTCTTTTTATAGAACTGGTGGGCCCCTCTAGAAGCTCCTATTTTATTATTATTTAATCAATGAGCACATTTCCCTCAATTAAAATATCTTCTTAATGTGGGAAAATGGTAAATTGGCCACCATACTCTCTCTGGCCACTGGAAGTCACTTCTAAGTTCTCAACATCCCATCCTGTAGATCTTCTCGTTCCGGTTCTAACAATTATTACACTGAGGTGTTCCATCAATTAATCTCCCCACAATGCCACCTTGAGCATAATTAATTAGGTTAGGCCCCAAAATAATGCTAATTTTTTAAAGTTACCGAAATGCCACAGAACGAAAGGCACACTGTGCAGATGATGGAATATGCCAAGAAAATGCCATCAGATCCCATAAAAACTCCTCAAAACTCCCGAAACCCCTAATGACATAAACCTGCTCCATAGAACTAGCCATCCAGTGCTTTGGAAATCTACCCTGGCTATACCATAAAGGAAAATAAAAATGGGGACATGACATCCTCCTACCCCAAGATTGTTTTCCCTCAAGCAATCCACACCTGTCCACTGTAGAGGCACTTGCGAACTGATACCAAGATCGCATATGAACCACTGGTCCACATCATGCCTCCAAGCAATCCAAACATAATTGGATCCCCCAAAACCTAGATCCCATGCCCATCTCTAACTCAACCTGCCACTAGTAGATCCACCTGGATCCCAATGCCACCATGGCCAATCATCACCCAAGTCCCATGGATCTGACTGTGCTCTGTCTTCGACTATAGTTGTTGCTCCATCAAGCGAATACCAACTCATCATTTCTCTCCAAACCAACATCTAGCATAGGCCGAGGTCAACCCCATTGTGTTGATGTTGGTCTAGTGCTACTGAAATACTGATGAACTGTCAGCCTACATCCCTCTGCCAATTGAAATATGCAATATCCCTTACATCTAAGGGCTCTTGATGTACTACGTTCCTAAATAAAAATGTTGCCCCATCAATAGGATACCAACCCATGATCTCCCACCAATTTATCCTGAATGTATAGGCACCTATATATGGAACAAGTCCTGTATGTTGCATCATGCCCATTTCACACAACTTTGTCTGACCAATCAGCAATATCCATTGAGAAAATCCTACCCCTCTCCCTATAATGGGTACACGTGACCATCCTGTACTACACACCCTGTCTATGTACTCCTAGAGAGGGCTACTCCCTGAAAGTACTGCAGCTCTGCCAGCTGCCTATGCATCTATCTACACCTCATCAGTGGGTTGGCCCCAAATGGATGCACCACTCTCTCCAAAAGAGTCTCCCTCCACTGACCGAAAGTTCCATGCTCCATCGGTCCACTCATCAGCTACAAAACTATTGTGCCAGGTCCCAATGCCTCCTGATGACCAATATCTGCAGATACTACCTCCCTAGCGTTTACCTATACATCTGCCTGCTCCTCACCAATGGCTAGCCCCAAGGGTGTCTACTCATCCTCCATCATGGGCTCAACATGAGCCACTAGTCGTCCCTCCAAAATTGGCCCATCCAACACACTGTGTGTATCATCTAACTCATGTTCCTCTATCTGCTCTCTATGCTGAAGAATCAATCGCTCATCTGCTCCCTGATTTCCTTCCCTCATGGGAACAATCGGCTGCTCATCGTACTTCTCTACCACACATGGATGCATATCTAGGCCACTGTCATATGACTGCTTGTGCTCTTTAGAGGCATACCCATAAGAACCCATGGATCCAACTAAATAAGAATCCTTGGCCGAAAAGTCAAAGGGAATCTCCTTCTGATCTGCCTCTTGCATCTCCTCCGTGTCGATTCTACATGAGTGATCAAGTCCCCAAGGTTCCTTGCAAGTGAAACAAGACCCTTCTTCTTTATCTCATTCTTGCTACATGGTCCACCAATCTTGAGTTGTTCCTCCCTGGTCAACTGTCTCCGGAACAATCTAATATTTTGCTCAACCAACCTTTCGGCTAGCTCATAAGCAGCGGGCGAGACCACTTGTTCTTCTCTCCAAACGGCCAATAAATTAGATTGTAACTTATTGCAAATGCATCACAATCTCCCATAATTGAAGACAAGATGGACTACATTTGTGCTTTAACCGTGTCTGGATGATGTTTCTTAATGCTGAAAAAAGATTGGAACATTTGAAAAATCAGGTCATCACACTCTAGATCAAACATGATGTCATAGGTTTGGAGTTTGGCCATATCTTCCAAAATCCAGAGCTTTTTCCCAAAGGTAAGACCCACAGTGTTATCCAAGTCCTGAAAGGTCTCTACTATCAATCTGAAAACTCTCCTCATAACATCATCGTTGTAGGGAGGTATAGGTGCGGTCAACCTCATAAATGTTACCGAGACAGGAAACTAGAAGTCAGACCCCTTCACAAAGTTCCCCCAAGAACTTGTGTTGTATGAGAGCAAACATAGCTGGTTTTGGGGCCCAAATTAGTTTCTTCCCTTCTAACTGGTTCACTTCGGAAAGGAGTGCATCTAGTTCATCTAGTTTGAAAACGACTTTCCATGTGACTCTCAAGGGCTTCAAATTTGTCCCAAGTGATGATATTTTGTGGCCTATTTCCTGCCTCTTCTGCACATCATTTGGTTGTTCTCTCTGAAGAACGGCATAAACCCCCTTTGAGAAGGGTATGTTGCTTGTTGCTGCTGGTTTATTAAGAGAGTTTATAAGGGTTTGATCCATGTTTTAACAGAAGAATGACAAGTGCATCAAGTTGTTTTATGCATGACTTGACTAGCAGGCGCCCCGCCCCGCCCCGCCCCAGCTTACAACACAGCTTTTAGCAATAACGTAATATAATGATGATAGGATGACTCTTCAACAAAACCATTAAGACAGCATATCACAGGACTCACTTAATAGGTGCTGACTTTTAAGGACTCAATTTCTCAAAACAATTCTGTCACAAACACTCTAGTAGTGTCCAACCCCTCAAATTATCAAACTGCTCATCCCTATACATCGAAGTAAGAATCAACTATAGACAGTAATATAATACTGACAACCTCTTAACAATTCTTTGCTCAACTCTTCATGACGCATATATGGGAAACCCAATCTCTAACCAGTACTAAAAAATACGGCAAATTTTCCCTATTTTTCTATAGTTTTGAACTAGAGGTTATCTTTCTCAGTCAAGAGTTTGGTCAAATACTTCACATGCAACTATTGTAGGTGTAGGTTATAAGGATTTTCTCACATTAAATGCACAGGAACCATTACAAAGATAGAAGAAACTTCAAATAGTGGAACACATATCATTATCCATACCCAGGAACATATTTTTCACTGCTGATATAATTTTAATTCATATTAATTCTCTACAGCAATAAAATGGTAAACACAGTGAGGTGAAGGAACCTTGGAACATGGTTATTTAATCTGTAGAAGGTCCCAAACCCAAGGTTTGACTCAGAATACCCTTCAACAGTGTTGTTAGGGGCCAATAGATGCTCCCGGGTTCAACTTGAAAATGTCACAGCCAGCAAGAACTTCAAACTCGGCCTCAATGATGAAGATGCTTTGGCCATCACGTCCAGCACCCACAGTTCTTTGTCTGCCGAGAATTTGCAGAGGAACCATGCCCAACTCTGGAAACAAATTAATGGCTCCTGGAAACTCGTCCTCCTCTCTGTCTAGAGTTGGCCCCAATATTCTTCAACAATTTACCACTTGGGCCCTTGAAATGATCAGTCTGCATCAATTGGATCAGTTGTACAGTGTATTCATCCTGTTTCTATGGTGCTTAATGCGGCCTCAATGCCACAACAGTCATTCTCTAATTCAGCTATTAGGATCAGCTGGAAAAAGCTCAATCTTACAACCTGTATTCCTCCTTGGTATTCGACCTGCAACTTTAATGAAATCGTCCTATAATTGTTGGAAATACCGAGAGGGGGGTGAATCAGTATTTCTTTTCAATTGTTAATTTTACCAATTAGATCACTTATAAATTTATAATTAGAACACAAAATGAACAATGATGGAATAGATACTTTTATTAATTTCCTTTTTACAATAAGTAAAGCACAATAATGATATAGGGCTCCAACCCTAGATGAAGACTCCAATCTTCCAGGCTCCAACCTGTATTGTGCCAAGCACCGACTTGGTCTTTCCAAGGCTCCAACCTTGTCAATTTGAGGCACCAACCTCTAGGGCTCCAACCCTATTTCTGGGACAGGCTCCGACCTGGTTTCTTGAGGACTCCAATCCTCTAGGGCTCCAACCCTATCTTTCAAGGCACCGACCTTGTCTCTATGAGGTTCCAACCCTCAACTTCAAGTCATCAAAATATGTTCTGTTATTTTTCAGGGCTCCCAAAGTCTTCTTCAACGAGCCTTGTCACACTTGGTCTCCATGTCACATCATCAATGACAACCTTTTCTTCTTAGAAGGTGTCACTGCTGCTCTTCATCGTACCCAAACAATTTCTCCAAGTTGCCTCATGATTGCTTCAACGCATCATGGTATCCAATAATATCTCCAAGACCTTCAAGGTGTCTTCAATAGGAAGCCCAAGTTTTGCACCTGCTCTAAGATGTCTTCAACAATGCTTCTTCAACAGCTCTCCAAGGGAGTCTTCAATAGGAAGCCCAAGTTTTGCACCTGCTCTAAGATGTCTTCAACAATGCTTCTTCAAGAGCTATCCAAGGGAGTCTTCGAAGAAAAGTCTCCAAGAATACCTTTAATCATCAATGACAACTTTGACAATCACAAATATGTCTTCAATACTCTTCATGATAGCCATACACCTTTCCAAGGTTACTTCATGAAGACCTTTTCAATAAGCTGCTTCCAACAGTTGTTCACAAAAAAAACTGTTGCTCCAAAGGTGTGACAAAGATCTCTCTAATCAATTTTCAAGCTTTCTTCAACAAGGTCTTCAAAGGGTGTCCTCTTCAATATTCAGGACTGATTTCAATGGTGCTTCAAAAATGCTACCAAGGGCTGCCCAAAACAGTTTTGTCACTTCATTATTTGTCCTCAAAAATGTTCTTCAAAACTTTCACTTGGCTTCTCCAATTAATGTCAAAAGGACCACTATTTTGGGCTGTTTTCTAATGCCATTATGGTCTACTCAAAAGCTTCAAGTCTCTATGTCTTTTTTAGCACTGCATATTGAGTGAAAAGGTGTGACAAAAGGGGCACTCTAGATTGATGTAGCAACTTCCTCCATGAGAGATAGAACTGCAGTGATATTGCTGTTGCAAGGTCTCAAGAATGACCTTTAAAAACTCCCTCAACCTTCATCCCTTACAACTGTAGTAGTTTCCTGCAAAAATAATGATATAGAGGCAAGAAATGCCTCACAAGAGACTTTCATAAACCTTAATCATTACTGCTGTAGCAGCCACTCCAAACAGAGATACCAAGATCAAAAAATGACAATAAACCTCATGAAAATCCCTACAGATGCAATTCAGATTGCAGCCTTTTCATTACAGGTGGGACTGAATTTTCTAACACAATTCCACCGAGTTATATTCCTGAAACCGCCAAATTTCTGCTTCAGGTTGCTGCCCACTCAGATCCAAGGTAACCAGATCACAAATATTTAGCCCAAAATGTAATGCCAAAGTCCTTCTTGGCCTCCTCCTTAATTCTGTGCTCAATCTCTGAATTTTTGACCGAATTTATGGTTGAAATGAGGTGTTGGACGTCGTATTTATACAGGATTTCGATCTTTAATAAAGAGACACGTCTCTTGGAGGGAGGCCGACATGAATGTCTGAGTGTAGGTCGGTTAGCCTTAAAGAATATTATTTTTAAACTTGAAAATTCATTTTCTCACAAACCGCTGGGAGTGTCGGGGCGTGTAAGAGCTCATTGGAAAGAGGAAAAAACCCTCTTTAAGATGGTCTAGGTCCCATTGAGAAAAGATGCCTCTAAGGGGGCAAACATAATTTTTCTTTGTGACTGTCCTTAAATTTTATGTGCAGAAAGTGATTGGAACAGCAATAGGTCATTAGGCCTTCTTCATTGTTATGACTCCAACTATGTCTTTATATTATATTTCCACGTCATCATGAGGTCCTCCATGTCATCTTATGTCACCAAGTGATTCATCATAGTGTCATCATGTATTCATGTCATAGTGCAGTGATATGACATAGGCAACTTCATCATTAGGAAAGTTCCAAGATAGTAAGATAGTCTTCCAACCATCAAATGAGATCTTTCATGTCATCATAGATTAAGGTCTAGATCATCAAGTGCATGCAACATTAGATCAAGTACTTCTTAGGGCTTCCTTCATTAGTGGTTTGACTTCTTTGTGACTTGACATCTAGATCATCGACATCTTCATTGATGGTATCAACCAAGAGTCACGACATCATCATCTGGAACCAAACATCTCAAGAATATTGACATCTCAGTCAATGCCATATTGACATCAATGAAAACCGTGATTAACAATCTCCCCCTTTGTCATTGATGGCAATATTCTTGCCCTTCTACTTTCTCTCCCCCTTTGACATCAATGGCAAACGGGATGCCCAAATACTCCGCTTGTGAAGCTGCTTCTTTTCTTCATGAATTGTAGTCCTTCATAGGTATGTTACTCCCCCTGACATGGTGCTCTTTCTTCTGGCAATATAGTCCGTCATAGATGTGTTTGTATTTCATGTGATGTACCATCTTCCCCTGTCTGCACAAATTCCTTTAGCTCATGAAGGATTGCTCATTTTGTGTGATCAAGTAGAAGGCATCATCATAATATCATGTTTTTCTTCACTGGAATTACTTTCCAGAGATGATTTATCAAGATTGTCCATGTGCAACTCACCAAAGATTTCATAGGGCCCACTCACGGATCACTTTCTGCAAGAATACTCAAGAATCACAAACTCCCCCTATCTGTATGCATGGTCTCTTTTTGGCAAGGTTTCACCATCAAATACTTGGAATATCAAGGTTGACTTCATCTAGTCAACAACATGTGTTGTTCGTTGGAGTGTTCAAGAGACTTCCAGATTCAACTTGTTTCCTTCTCCATACTTGTGTAACTTTCTTCTCTAGCATGGTTCTAGCTTGTGCAAGGGCCCAAGTCAAGTTACAATCACGTGCCATGTGTCCAATGTTATGGCAATTGAAGCACTCTATCTTGTTCATGAAAAATGAATCATGACTTCTTGCAAAATTGCTTCGAGGAGATTGACGGGGACAATTATATTTGTCTTTGTGATATGCCCTACAATCTTTTGCCACATGCCCAAAGTTTGTACAAGAATAGAAATATCCAAGAAATATACTTTGGTACCTGGGAGATGAAGAGTTCCTTGAAGTACTTTTGAAGTCTTTTTGCCTTGGGATTCTTTGATGATATCCATTGCCTTTTTATTCTTGACACCATATGCAAGTCTCCTTGGAGTAGACTTTCTTCCATTGTTGTCTTGATTCTTCTCCTTGCCTTTGCTGGAACTAGGAGCATCAACATTTCTTTCTAGGTTCCTCACATCTTTGTGGTTTGAAGCATTATCATTCTTGCTTGAGGATTCACCTGCATAACCAAGACCTGATTTATCAAGGGGAGACCTTTGCTGACTTAGGATGTCATCTAGGGTTTGAGAGCTTTTCAAGTTTTTATTCAGCAAGTCAACTTCTTTTTCGAGAAAGACAATTTCTCCTTTCAACTTTTCACAATCTTCATCTTTCATAAGTAGTTGCTTCTTCATTTCTTCCATCATCCTTGTTGCTTCACGTGCTTCAATTTTAAGGGAGATGATATTTGATTTCATTATGAAGACTTCTTCATTCTCCTTTGCTAGACAGCTCTCCATTTCTTCTTTTATTCTTGTAGCTTCACATGTTTTGGCCTTGAGAAGATTGATGTCTGATTTTAGTCTCAAGATTTCTTCATCCTTTTCGTCTATAGTTGGCATATCATGGTGTTTCTCTCCTTTTCTGCTTCATTAACTTGTCCTTCTATGAATGCCAAAGTTTCCATCCTTGTCTTGTCTTGGTTACCATCTTGCGCTTTCTTCTTAAGTTCCTCATTTTCCTTTTTCAAACTGTTAATCTCTTCCATGGAAGCCATAAGTTTATTCAAGAGATCTTCTTCAAAGTCTTCTTTGTTCTCTTCATCTTCTAGGTCTTTTTAAGCCTTGTTGTCATCTCTCTTATCTTCAGCTTCCTTGATGGATTCTGGACTTCTTTGTTTTCCATCATCTTCTTGACTAGAGATCATTGTCAACGCTCCTTTTGAGTGAAGATCATGAAGTTTGTCCCATATGAATTTTGTTGACAAACATTTTTCAAAATTGGCCTTCACAGAATTTGGTAACCCATTCAAAATTTCCTTCATTGCTCTTGTATTGTACTCCTTGGATTTTTCGTCCATCGTGTCATTAGTAATCACTGATTTCCAAACTTAAATTCCTTGAGTCTTCAAGAAATTCCTCATTCCTGCCTCCCACATAAGAAAATTTCCATTGAACAATGGAGCCTTCGCAAATTGATTGACTTCAATTTCAATGGTTGAGGAAGACAGATCTTTAGGAGGATTGAAGACTTTCTTTCTTGGCTTTGCCATTTGTGTTCTAATGATCAACCTTCAAGCTGTTAGGATTTGAGTTAAGGTACTGGCTCTAATACCAACTGTTGGAAATACTGAGAGGGGGGTGAATCAGTATTTCTTTTCAATTGTTAATTTTACCAGTTAGATCACTTATATTTAGAACACAAAATGAACAATGATGGAATAGATACTTTTATTAATTTCCTTTTTACAATAAGTAAAGCACAATAATGATATAGGGCTCCAACCCTAGATGAAGACTCCAACCTATATTGTGCCTAGCACCGACTTGGTCTTTCCAAGGCTCCAACCTTGTCAATTTGAGGCACCAACCTCTAGGGCTCCAACCCTATTTCTGGTACAGGCTTCGACCTGGTTTCTTGAGGACTCCAATCCTCTAGGGCTCCAGCCCTATCTTCCAAGGCACCGACCTTGTCTCTATGAGGTTCCAACCCTCAACTTCACTTCATCAAAATATGTTCTGTTATTTTTCAGGGCTCCCAAAGTCTTCTTCAACGAGCCTTGTCACACTTGGTCTCCATGTCACATCATCAATGACAACCTTTTCTTCTTAGAAGGTGTCACCGCTGCTCTTCATCGTACCCAAACAATTTCTCTAAGTTACCTCATGATTGCTTCAACACATCATGGTATCCAATAATATCTCCAAGACCTTCAAGGTGTCTTCAATAGGAAACCCAAGTTTTTCACCTGCTCTAAGATGTCTTCAACAATGCTTCTTCAACAGCTCTCCAAGGGAGTCTTCAATAGGAAGCCCAAGTTTTGCACCTGCTCTAAGATGTCTTCAACAATGCTTCTTCAAGAGCTCTCCAAGGGAGTCTTCGAAAAAAAGTCTCCAAGAATACCTTCAATCATCAATGACAACTTTGACAATCACAAATATGTCTTCAATGCTCTTCATGATAGCCATACACCTTTCCAAGGTTACTTCATGAAGACCTTTTCAATAAGCTGCTTCCAACAGTTGTTCACAAAAAAAACTGTTGCTCCAAAGGTGTGACAAATGTCTCTCTAATCAAATTTCAAGCTTTCTTCAACAAGGTCTTCAAAGGGTGTCCTCTTCAATATTCAGGACTGATTTCAATGGTGCTTCAAAAATGCTACCAAGGGCTGCCCAAAACAGTTTTGTCACTTCATTATTTGTCCTCAAAAATGTTCTTCAAAACTTTCACTTGGCTTCTCCAATTAATGTCAAAAGGACTGCTCTTTTGGGCTGTTTTCTAATGCCATTATAGTCTACTCAAAAGCTTCAAGTCTCTATGTCTTTTTTAGCACTGCATATTGAGTGAAAAGGTGTGACAAAAGAGGCACTCTAGATTGATGTAGCAACTTCCTCCAAGAGAGATAGAAGTGCAGTGATATGGCTGTTGCAAGGTCTCAAGAATGACCTTAAAAAACTCCCTCAACCTTCGTCCCTTACAACTGTAGTAGTTTCCTGCAAAAATAATGATATAGAGACAAGAAATGCCTCACAAGAGACTTTCATAAACCTTAATCATTACTTCTGTAGCAGCCACTCCAAACAGAGATACCAAGATCAAAAACTGACAATAAACCTCATAAAAATCCCTTCAGATGCAATTCAGATTGCAGCCTTTTCATTACAGGTGGGACTGAATCTTTTAACACTATTCCACTGAGTTATATTCCTGAAAACACCAAATTTCTGCTTCAGGTTGCTGTCCACTCAGATCCAAGGTAACCCGATCAGAAATATTTAGCCCAAAACGTGATGCCAAAGTCCTTCTCGGCCTCCTTCTTAATTCTGTGCTCAATCTCTGAATTTTTGACCGAATTTATGGTTGAAATGAGGTGCTGGACATCGTATTTATACAAGATTTCGATCTTTAATAAAGAGACACGTCTCTTGGAGGGAGGCCGACATGAATGTCTGAGTGTAGGTCAGCTAGCCTTAAAGAATATTATTTTTAAACTTGAAAATTCATTTCTCACAAACCACTGGGAGTTTCGGAGTGTGCAAGGGCTCGTTGGAAAGAGGAAAAAACTCTCTATAAGATGGTCTAGGTCCCATTGAGAAAAGATGTCTCTAAGGTGGCAAACATAATTTTTCTTTGTGACTGTCCTTAAATTTTATGTGCAGAAAGTGATTGGGACAGCAAGAGGTCATTAGGCCTTCTTTATTGTTATGACTCCAACTATTTCTTTATATTATATTTCCACGTCATCATGAGGTCCTCCATGTCATCTTATGTCACCAAGTGATTCATCATAGTGTCATCATGTATTCATGTCATAGTGCAGTGATATGACATAGACAACTTCATCATTAGGAAAGTTCCAAGATAGTAAGATAGTCTTCCAACCATCAAATGAGATCTTTCATGTCATCATAGATTAAGGTCTAGATCATCAAGTGCCATGTAAAATTGTATCAATTACTTCTTAGGCTTCCTCATTAGTGGTTTGACTTTTGTGACTCCTCCACATTCAGATCGACATCTTCATTGATGGTATCAACCAAGAGTCACATTATCATCTCAATATACCTCAAGAATATTGAAATTCAACAATACCATATTGACATCACGGACAACCTTGATTAACATCACAATGTCTAAGAAATGAACATTTGGGAAATTACAAAGATACAAACACTTATATTACTTTACTAGAAGGGTGAGAAAAAATTTAATATTTTTTCATATAAACACTTGAATTCTATAAGCAAAGTTTAGAGACAATGATAAAGACATAAAAACTAAAAAACCCCTACATAATTAAGATAAGCACACAATGTAGCTACACTATTAGACCCATTCTAAAACTACTAAACTCGAAACAATATTGAATTTACAGAAAAAATTAAAGAAAACCATGACAATATTTTCATGATTTCTTTGAAACAACATTCAAAACTCAAGTTTAAACCTCTTATCAGCCCAACCATATAAGTCAGCAAGAAAATGATAAAAGAGAAAACCAAAATCTAATTGAAAACATTACTAGCTTTTTCACAAAAGATACACAAATATACACATCAGACAAGAAGTCTCTTTATGGAATACCCAAAAGAAAAAAAGATTACTAACATGCTAGAGCTCTACCAAGCCAGAAATGTAAAAACTTTTAAACAACAAGAATCATAAACATTGGTTACAATTTAAAACTTCGCATGAAGGAAATTCAAACTAGACCAATAACAACACCATTTGAGGGTGTTGACCAAAGTTTTCAATTGTGAAGAGGGAATGAAATGAGACTAAGATGAAAACCTTATGTATACACATATGGAAGCTTTAAAAAAAAGGACATTAAATTACTCGAGAAAGAAGACTAGGTTAAAAACCCTATGCATGCCCATATGGAAGTAAAGGAACCGTGGCACCGTAAAGGGACATGTGAAGCAAACTTCTCGCCACAACCCTAAACAAATTAACAATCGTGGTTAGCCATTAAGGTACAAAAGACCATCATGAAACTAGAGCGTGAAGATGCTATGAATGTAGTGAAACCTGGTGTTGTTGGGCCTTGAAATTGTCATTCACTCATTACATTTTCACTTACATTTAAATATTATCACCTTCACTCCACCTCCATTTCTGTTAATATATTTACCTTACCATTACCACTATTGTCATATTTATGTTTTTCCAAACTTTATTAATTCCTAGTACTAAGTGAATTTTGTGGTTAAAAATTAGAAAATAATATGCACATAATTATATTCAACAAGGGAATGAGTTTTTTGCTGTGTAGCAGGTGTATGAGCTTCCATAAGCTCTTTATGTGGCCTCCTAAGGCCAAATTCGAATTTGGATGAGAAGCTTCATGGGATCATATGATATGTGTCTCATTTCTTTATTTCTATTGTAACTCTAAGAAGATATGTGCCTTATCAATTCATTTGGATTGTAACTTCTTAGAGATATAGGGAGAGATTCATGACCTTTATTAATGAGATAAATTTCTATTTTTTTTTGTATAAACACGGAAGCTTTCTCCTATCAAATCATGTGTAAAATTGGAGTTACGCTAAGATTTCAATGGCTGCACTATATTCGCACCTTTACTCATGAATGTTCCTTAATTTTGACTTGGTTTTGCTTACATATGAGCATCTCGTATTTACCATCTTCATAATTTTCAGATCATTATCTAAAAATGTGCAGATTCACTTGCTTTTTACAGATTAAAGTTTAGTTTGCTTTCTTAGTATTAGTTTAGGAATGACCTTCCGTGTAATATTTTTCTTTTCAAAAACATTTCAAAATGATAAAATTTATTTATTTTCCAAGCTGGATTAATTTGAAGCACATAAACTCATGCTTATTTAGTTTTTCATGTTCTCGTTATTTACTTAGAACAAACTATCAATTCATTGTATAATTGAATGTTCCTAAAAGATCAAGCCAAGAAGGTGACTCCGTTATACTTCCAAATTGGGTGATTGAATGTTCAACCTATAATCATCGTAGATTTGCTTACATGTTTTTACATTGTTTTCTAGATTTAGATTCTCGTTCAACTGTATAATTGGGTGGTGGCTTAAAATATCATTTCCAAGAAGGTGATTTTATCATATTTCTAAATGCCTTGTCATCTAACCCATGTGCAATTATTGAGTTTTCCTTTGCATGATTTAATTCCTTTCCTAGATTTAAAGACTAAAGTGCGATAAATTTATGGTTTACACATCATCCTTAAGAGGGTGATTCATCAGTACCCAATATTGGATGCTAGAGTGATTGAACGTACCTTGTTGTTTTCCTTTACATGTTTTTAAATGCTTTATTAGAATAAATTTAATTCTCAAAAGGGTGGATCGTTATTAATATATTTTATTTTGAATTTGTTTTCTTTATTTTCATTATTTGACTTCATAGGTTAGTTGAATTTCATTTTTGGCTATTTGATTTCATAGATTAGATGAATTGTTTTTCATATTTTGTAGTTAGATTGATCTAAAATAAAGACAACTTAAAGTACACATGCTAAGACGATACTACAAGTTTACGAAACCTTCAAGTTGACAATTAAATGACAGAAAATCTTTTTTGCCCAACATTTTAAGCGCCGTTGCCGGGAAGGTGTATAGGAACTAGCCAAACAGAGGTATTTTGTTTTGTTTTGTTTTTTACTAACCATTTATGGACAGAGGTTCAGAATGCAGCCAAAGACTAAGCATTGAGGAATGGTATTTCTAAAGGTGCTTATTGTGCCACAACATTCATGAATTCTTCAAGAGATCCTTCTTGCGGCAAATCAAAAGATCAAGACGTATTTTTCATATCTTTACAAACAATCAGTATATTTTTCTAAGTTTTTGGACATGAATATTTCAAAGATCTTAATCGTAAAATGGCTTCTATCAAAGCATGAATATACTTAAAAATAAAATAAAAAAATATAGTTTTTTTTAGATAGATAGGAAAATAAAAATAAAAAACCAAACTTAGTTAGAATTTAGACCCTTTTATTTTAAGTTGATTAATTCATTTCTTGAATAAATTTAGTGGAATACGTAAGAATCACTTTTACTTTTTTTATCACCATCGTAAATAAAATTGTGTCAAAAATTTTAATTTATTCGATGAAGTCGCATTAGTATGTTTTCTCACGCCCTCCTTGTGACTTGGAAGATCAAATCAAATCCGGCCAATTTAAAATTAAAATTCAAAAAAAAATTCATGAAATTTTGTTGGAAAATTGATTCACAATTCTATTGAAAATCGTCGTTTGAGTCATGATCCTTTTTTTTACTCTGCTCTCGCAAATTTTAATATTTTTGCATCCTCTCAATATTTTTCTCGTATTTATTGAATTGTATGCACAACTATTCTTTAAAAAAAAGAAAAAAAGAATTAATTCTAGAAAGGAGGCACACACATATGTGTATATTAAGTTTTCTTCGCTATTTTATTAACAGTGTTATGTTGTGTGCTTCATCCATGCAAATACCCATGTACTTGGTAAGTCAAAAAATAACCTTCTTTCCATATTCTGTTCCTCAAGAATCGCTATTAGAAATCGATTTAAAAAGTTGCAGCAGGACAGCACAATGAAGGTATTGGATGAAGAAAATGGGTCAAGTGAAGAGAAGATTGCAAATTGCCGAAGAAGAAAAAGATTGTAGATTCAATTCACAGACAGACATTGAAAGTGTATCACATGAAGAAATTTTTGATGAAAAGAAGATTGGCAGACCATCGATGAAAAGAAGATTGCAGATTCCATTATGTGCACTGGGAATGAGGGAGACTCAATCGGAACTTATCTATGAAAGACAAGACATTACACATTAAACCCGTAAATAAAAAAATCAAACCACAAAATAATTTTTATTTTCATTGGTATACTTTAAAATGAAATTGCCGTAATGCGAACTATTAAAACACCCCGATTTTAAATCGCATTTTCTAAGCAAAACCGAGGCGAATTAGGGAAAACAAAACTGGATTTTTCAAAGAATTGTGTAAATTAGTGACTCATGGGAAATTTTCTGGGAATTTAGCTATTTGGGAGAAATTCGGTGGTTCTTCTTAGGTCCGTTTTGTAGATTATGTGAGGAAAAAACGCATTTGTTTTGAATCATTTAAAAACATGGCAAGTTGAAAGTTACGTAAGAATCCAAGTTAATAAAAACACCGGTCATTTCTCCACATGGCATGTGGTCTAAGTCACCCTATTTAATAATTTGATTTAGACACATATGTATCTCAGCGATTTAAAAATAAATAATAATAAAAAAACAGCGGAGAGAGTTGTAGGTTTCACGTTCAATTTTACCTAAATTTTTCAACATAATAGATTATCCATCAATTCCTCTGTATCGCTATATATATATTTTTAGATTTATCACCACAAAATTCCAAAACATTACGTCCGGCTAATTTTTTTTTAAATAAAAATAAAAATAGCTGAAAATAAAAATAATATATATATAAGAAAAAATTGCAACAAGCATATGACGATTCAATTTGGACATTTAATAATGACTTTATGAATAACTGAAGGTTATTTAAATGATTTCTCATCATTTAGCATTAAAAAATATTATTGCCGTGTATTTTTCTATGACGCTTAACTTGCGTATTGGTCAAATCTAATCTGTGATGCTAATCATATTATCGGTTACTACCAGGCGTAAGCTTTCCATCCGACAATGTGGAGTTGATTTATTTTTCATGGTTATTTTTTAAAAATGGATCGTTATTGATATCATGAATTGACCGAATATAACACTTTGATTTTTCTTAATCTCGATACTTGCATTCAAATTTGCATAAGAATCACAGAGGAATTTGGCTACTTTCCTTTTGAACACACTCCTCCTATGTTCTTGAAAGCAAGTTTTTCACAGTTTGGGATGACTTCATCGAACATTGAAGGAAAAATTATGTGTACAATTGGTCTTCAAAGGAAGGATTTCCATGAGAAACACAAGAACAAGTCCATGTCCATATCTATCAAGACCATTACCTTTCTCCCTTTTGAATTATAAATCCAACCACAATTCAGCAAGCCACATTTATTTTCCTAGTGTATTTCAAAATACACTTTCCTTATGCACGTACACTTTCCTTACTTTTGTCTACTCCTAACCAACAACAAAAGCAAGAAGCCTACTTGGTTATTGCCCATTGTCATTTACCCTCATTTCCCTTCTCCCATCCTTTCATTTCGCAAATAAACCTTATTCAATGCAAATTATTGAGTCCATAGTCCTTTGAGTCTAAAATCTTTTACAAAAACACCGAGGCTTGCATGCCTTAATGGCAAGTTCATTGCCATGAACAATGTAACACATTAATGTCCCTTTAACCATCGGATCTCTTATGGGTACTCGACAACATCAAAATTATTCATACCAAAGTAAGATGTTTTGGGTATCTTCGACTTTAATACAATGGTAGAGTTCTCGTGTTGACTAGTGGCATCCATTAATGGCCACTAAGTAAAAATTTCTTGCTATGTTCGACATCGTATTATCTATTCACATAACATGAATTATGCCAACTAGGTTTTTAAGACATGAAGACTATTATTTTCAACATTTTAAAGTAAATGAAGAATATATGCAATGACAATGGACAAGAAAAGATTCTAACCCAAGTATTCAGAGGACAAACGCAGCATCAACACCATTTACAAAGCAAATCGTGAGTTTTAGTAGGGCCAAATGTCAGTCATCTTGACTCTTTTATACATAACTTAAAATAACCACATGAAGCAACATTGCGGATTTGGCCTTATGTACCAATTATTTTGCAATGTCAGCTTTCAAATAGCTTTTGTAGAAGAAGTACAAAAAGTTTACCTTAGACTTTTTATATAATCATATAACCACATGAAGAATATTATGATAAGAATTTTACAGCCACCACACATGAAGCTCATCCATTTCCAAAAGGGTATGTTAAGGTACAATATTTTCTAACTTTTTACCATAGAATTCTTGCAGTTAGAATGATAATTTTTTGAAAATATCATTTTCCTCATTTCACAAAATTGCCAATACCATCAGCTTGGGGAGGGAGATATTCTCATATTCACATTTTTCCACATTCATAGTACATTCAAAAGTCCACATACTTTCAAAAGATATTAATCATTACACCTATTATTATGAGCATACAATGGATTTTCAAAAACACTAAAAAGAGTAATTGATACAGCACAATCATGGTCATTACACAAGAACCAACCATGATGCAATCTAATAAATATACTTTGCAACAATAATCAAATTAACATTATGAAAAGTTCAAATATCAAAATTGAAATGTAACAACAAAATATGGTTGAAATACAAGAACCAACCATGTTGCAATTCAACTAAAAGGTCGTTATGGCGTAGGCGCTTATCAAATGATATCATGCAAAAGTTAAGCCAAAGCTCAAAGGATAAAAAACAATTAATGTAATAGATTGTATGAGGACAAGGCGTAATAGCTTTAGCTTGGGGAGTATGTTGGGCCTTGAAATTATCATTCACTTCCATCACATTTTCACTTACATTTCCATATTATCACCTTCACCTCCAATTCTCCATTTTCATTACATTTACCTTACTATTACCACTATCAAGTTACATTTATGTTTTTCCAAACTTTATTAATTCCTAGCATTTTTAAGTCAATTTGTGGTTAAGAATTAGAAAATAAATATGTACATACTTATACCTAACAAGTGGAATGAGTTTGCTGCTGTGTGTAGGTCAAAAAGAAGCTTCCTAAGACCCCTATGTGGGCTCTGGTGCCAAATTTGAATTCTGAAGGGGAGAAGATTATGGAGATCATAAGATATGTATTTCATTTGGCTCCTATTGTAACTCTAAGAATACACAAGCATTACCATATTTGGATTTGTAACTTAGAGATATGGAGAGATTCATAGACTCTCATTAATGAGATAGCTTCTCATTTTTTTTGTATAAATAGGAAAATATTTTCTCCTATCAAATCATGTGTAAAATTGGAGTCATGCCTGGGCTTAAATATAGAATTAGATTGTGGTAATCTACTCATGTGAATGTTTCTTCATTTTAACCTTGGTTTTGCTTACATATGGAGCATCTTTGATGCATTACCTCATACTTTTAGATCACTACCTAAAATGTGTGATATTCACTTGTTTTTATAGATTAAATTTATTTTCTTTTCTTATATTAATAGAATGACCGTGTACTCTTTGATTTTCTAAAAACATTTTCAAAAGGATAGATTTATCTATTTAAATCGATTAAGCTTGAAGAAATAAAGCCTGCCGCTATTTAGTTTCTTTCATGTTCCGTTATTTAGCTTTCTAGAACAAACTATCAATTCATTGTATAATTGAATGTCTTTTAAAAGATCAAAGCATAAGGTGACTTGTCATACTTCCAAATTGGTGATTGAATGTTCAACCTATGCAATCATTGAGCTTTGATTTTACATGCTTTTAAAAAGTATTTTTTTCAGATTTAGATCCCTCATTCAATTGTATAATCATGCTCTTTGAAAGATCATTTCCCAAGAAGGTGATTTTATCATATTTCTAAATGCTCAAATATCTAACCTATGCAATTATTGAGTTTTCCTTTGCATCCTTTAATTGTTTTCTCAGATTTAAAATACCAAAGTATAATTGCAGTTTATATATTATCTCAAGGGGGTGATTCTATCATACTCTCATATTGGACAATGGGATAAGATCAACGTACATTATTGTTTTCCTTTACATGTTTTGAAATGTTTTCTTAGATTAAAATTTCAATTCCTCGTAAGTGTGATTGCGCACGCTATATTTTGAATTTGTTTTCTTTCTTCGCGTTATTGACTTAATATGTTGTGTGAATTTAATTTTTCATTATTTGATTTTCACATAATAGATGAATTGGTTTTCCTTTGTTTTGTGTTAGATTGATCTTAAACCGAAAGACAAATTTATAAATAATACAATAATGCATGCATGCTTCACAAGCTACGAAACCCCTGCTGACAATTAAATGAAAAGAAATTATTTTTCTCAAATGTGTGTTTTTTATACTTGGGCAAGTGCGTTTACGGAACCGGGTAGGTTGTTTTCTACCATGAACTCAGAGAACCAAAATTTAAAACCCCGAGTTTCAGTTTGGGAACTGGCAACCACCGAAGAGACACACAAACAACATCTCACGGAGTGCCATCGAGTTCGACAAGGAAAATAGAGAACATTAAAATTTACCAACAATAGAAAAACAATTAAGGAAACAAGAGAGGTTTCAGAGCCAAAACTCAAGAAAGGCACAATGCAAATGAGGGTTTCATGCTTCAGCAAGGGAGGGTCATGACCCAAATGACCCTCTCCTCACTACCACCGTTCTGATGCAGAGAGAACGATGGGCTACCATAGATATATTGTGATCGGCAATAAAGCATCAACATTATGGAACTTTTGCTTCGAGATCCCGACCATGCCACCCTTTGCTAAATGTGGTACGTGAAAAAAAAAATAGGTTTAAACCAATTCAAACAAGATTAATAAAGTTTAATACTAAAAATCAAGTATTCGAATTTTTATCATGAGTAAGATAAGCACACATAGTAAATGAGACCATAATGATAGGTGTGGCTCTACTTGATTATGTCAAAAGTCCAAAAGTATTAACTGCGAAATGCATACAAGTAATTAAGGAATAGTCACACTGGCTTGCCAGAATTTATAGAAGGTATGTCAGTTATCAACAATCGTGGTCGTAATTACGTAAAATTTTTTTTTATTTTTTTTATTTTTTTATTTTAAGGGTGGTGTTACCTGAGGAGTTAGCAGGCTTGGTACCGCAGTTTCTGCATTCACACCGATGGCTCAATGTAAGATGAAATTTTGTTATATTGATCAAGAAAGTAGATAAGGTGAAGAAACGTGAAATACCATGAGAAGAAGATGTGGACCGACATTTACTCCACCAAATGCATGAGTTTAGAAGGAGGTATTGCATCCTTGTAAGGAGTTAATCCAGCACTATGGGCTCAAATAGAAAATGAACAACCTAAACAACAAAGGTATTAATGGGGAGCCTTCTGCCCAGCACCTTAGGACAGAAATGGCTACCTTACAAAACATAAAATGAACGTTGTGGGAGCAAAGAAACGTATCATTAAAAATTATTACCGCAAAAAGAACTACCGAAATTCAAAACTCAACAATAATGGAAAAATCGAAGATGAATCCCATAGGAGGAGAGAGGACATCATTCCGAGTTGAGTCAAACCTAGAATCAAGGAGACCGGAAGTCCCAGAGAAAGAGTTCAGCGATACCTCTAGCAGATGAGGCATGAAAAAGACAAAAAATGGCAGAGTTGAGTTGTTGTGGGAGTTCAAAGATTAAGCCCCAACTTACGATGGTGAGGCAAAAGAAACGGAAGAATCCTAGTTGATAGGTACATCAAGTATTTTCGTATCTATAGCTATGGCGAAAATTTGAAGGCTCTCATAGCTATCTGCCGCCCATGAGGAGAAGCTACCTTATAAGCAGATATGTAAAAGGCGTATACAATATCAAGCAACCTAATGACTACCTAGGATACCTTTTCAAAAAAAAAAAAAAAAAATCTCTTACTGGAGCGTCTTCATGACGATAAAGCTATATGAGTTTAATTTTCCAACCGAGATTGAAGCAAATGACAACGATGTGGTGGAAAATCACTCCTCCTGCTACGGTACAAAATTATTTACGAGAGGAAAAAGCAAAATTTTCAAAGCTTTATGAGTTGTTTACTGCAGATATGTATGAACGTATCGAGTCTTGGACACCCAAAAAATATGGATGATGGCGGAGAAAGCACCATCATATATCAACATGTACATAAAAGGACAATGGTAAGAACTATGAGGGTAAAAAAGGGGAGAAAATTGTACTAAACCTGGTAGAACATGAAGAAGAAATCAAGCCAAGGATACCTTTAAAGGACAACAAGGAAGTTGCTGCAGAAAAGTCAAACAAAGGAATCGTTCTGCAGTAATGAGACAAAAAAATAGAACCCTTTCCACAAGGTGACATTAGATCTGCCCGAAACTTCCTTATACGTTGCTGGGGTTGTGGAGTACCAACATTATCAAGAAATTCTAATACCGTGGAAGTTTGAACCAATAGAGCATGATCGAGAAGCATCAACTATTGATGAAGTGGTTAGAAGTGTGTTAAGAATTCATGCAAATAAATGAGGATCTCCAAGCGGACTATCAACTCCGACATGATTGAAATGGAAGGTAAGGTGTCAAACCACGTTGTTTCCATTTTATAACCGGGAGCCGCCTAAGCTATACAAGTTCTATGTTGGTGACAGTAAGTCATTTACAAATTCACAAATTCTAAACAACCCTAAGCACCCAAATTTTGGCCAACGAAGCAAAAATATGGGTATCACTTAAGACAGACAAATGTTTTATTGAAATAGAAAATCAAAACCGCAGGGTAAAACTCCTAATTTCTTCTTACCCTAGGATCTTTATGATGTCCTCGATCGTAGTGATTGGTTAGAAAACCAGTTTGAATCACTCTAGGTTGTAAATAGAAAAAAAGTTAGTTATCATAATGAAGATGGTACAAGATGCGAAATACAAGTGAATCAAGAGACCGTATCAACCAGATGTTTCAATTCACCCTTACCATTTGGACAATTACGCAACCTCCGCCTGGAACACACAGTGGTGCTATATTTATGGTAAGGGCTATAACAACCATGGGAAATCAATCACGGAGCACATGATCCAAGAATTTTTGGACATATTCTTTGAGAAATATCGGTCACACTGGGTGATCCGGACTTTTACTGAATTGGTTCTGTGTGTTGCCCTAAGCCCAGAGTTTTACAGATGAGTATACCCCGAACTTACAAAATTGAAAATCTGAATTGCAAGAGTCATGAAAAAACTACATCTCACCCAACATTCACCATGGGGAGCTTTTACTTTTGTACAGAAAAGGATGACACCAGATTAAAGAATACCGAAAAATAAAAATTACCATTAAAAAACAAGTATCCGTTTCCTAGAACTTCCATGATTTATTTGATCAAGTTAAAGGTGCCAAAATATTTTTCAAAGATCGATTTAAGATTTGATTATCATTGTATCAAAATTAAAGATGAAACATGCGTAAACCACATTCAATACCCTATGGGCAATGAGTTTTTTGTCTTTCCTTTTGGGGTCGACTAACACCCAACCACTCTCTTTTATGTGCTCTCATGAACGGAATATTCCACCTTACCTTGACAAGTTTTTATTGATATTCATAGATGAGGTTCGTATTTATTCAGGGAATATTAAAGGTCATCGTAAACACTAACAATATGTTATATACCTTTTACAAGGAACACCCAGTCAGACACAAAATAAAACAAGTGTGACTTTTACAAGGAACAAGTACAATATATAGGCATGTAATTACACTAGAGGGTATAGCTATTGATCCAAAAAACGATCAAAATACAGGAGTGGTTTTTTCGGAGAATGTAGATATTCTCTATCCTTTTTAGGATTATCGTAGTGCTATCATCATTTTATCAAGAACTTTTCCTATATCCCATCCCTTGAAAATTTTCTTAAAATGAGGATTGTTAATTCACTAGGAATTTTGTGAATGTGAGAAAAGTTTTTGTTCAAATACTTACATAATTACTCACCCGTTAAAGACCAATTATGAAGGTTAACAGATCCAAATAGACTAATTTTTGGTTTGTGGCTGATGCAAGTCAAGTTAGTAGTAAAAGTAATGTGCAAGATAATGTGTGATATACGCAGTCCTGCAGATTAAAGGATTATGAACAACAAAATTACGTTTTGAAGGTTTGGTGACATTATTCCGTTGGGAAAGAAGTTTATACGCAGGACATCATGCAGCCCTAACAGCCTCTTCCACCGAAGCCAAGCTCGAATGCACGTGCTGTGCGCGATGGGTCGCTTTTCAAGTGAGTTCAAATTTGAAATTAAACATTTGAAAGGAAGGAAAATTCTGTGGCCGATTTCTTTTAAGTTGAAGACCCGAACATGTGTATGAAATTTCCTTCGCAGGCCGAAGATTTAATTTATATGGAACTAATTAAAGAGGTTGAATTAAGAGATCCAAAGTATCACCACCGTGGCAACAAATCGAAAAGTAGCACAATCTTAAAGGAAGTAGATATAGTATCAACAATGATAATTTATTATTACACCGGGAACATGTTTATTTACCAAATCGGCAAGCTATTAAAATATTTGCCTGGATTAATATCACAAAACCCCACATGTTGCGTATCCTAGTACTGTAATGATCACTACCACTAAGGACTTTTTGCACTGGAATGAAGGCAGTAACAACCATTATTTGGTGCACAATGTTTAAAGGACAACAAGTGAAAGGTAACATCAACACCCAACCCATCTTTCACACTTATTTCGAAAAGGAAATGTAATGGACCTTGGATTTAAGCACGGCTCTGCTAAAATTCAAAAGAAAAAAACGACTCAATACTGGTGGTGGATAAACCCATAAGGTGGCTCACTTTATACTAGTTCAATAAACTTACAAAGCAATACAATGCAGACAGCCATGAGAGAGGTGTTGCATCGCATGGGGATTCTTAGGATGGTTAAGTTTTAACGAGATGTACCACTGCTGGAAGGTTTTGTTACCTGTCTGGGAACTCATGCAAATTTTAGACATAGCCTTACCATTCGTTAATGATGGGAAAATAGCTAGTAAACTGTGTATTAGAGGACATGATTCAGATGTACGTAATGCAACAACTTGCTGGGATGAATATACATATCCTGTGGATTTTTCATATAAAAATGGATATTGCTCCACCAAAACATGAGTTCATGAGGTTCTATGTATAAATTTCTACAAACATATTTGGTTATTCAAAGACAGCAGATGGTAACTGCCAGATGCTCATGGAGATGGAAACCAGGTGGAAAATGATAGAGTTTAATGAAAAGTCACTCAAGATCGCCAAAAGAACTACAAGTTGACCAACAGAGAACCTGGATTTAAAATACTATACAGTGATAATGTACATGTAAGAGAAAAACCAAACGAAGTACCTTAAGATGTGCTACCTAAGTTAGCCCCTCGACATCAGGCTCGTACTATTGCCTAAATCGTTCCGTAGCATATCATTTTGCACTTCGAAGCACACACATGTATTATTAATCGTGCTCGCTATTTTTAATAAAAAGACATACATGATAAAATACACATAATAATAAAGAAGGTGCACTAGTAATGCAAATAAATTTAGATTGAGAAAAGGGAGGCAATGCATATAGATAATGGATTATTTCTTTTAAATATTAATAACAAGTAATACTTTGTTATATGTTTCAACTGCATTTATGGAATTTTCGCCGAACTCGCATATTATCGATAAGAGAGAAACAACACTATGAAACGAATTATCTCTCGTTAAAGTGCACGACAACATTTTAGTCGCAGGAGGCAAATACAACATTCAGCAAGCAATGTGCGTAGCTCACTCAAGTCTATTTCAGAGCAGAAAACAATTTATGACGATACTATTTTGAGGGGAAGGAGATGTAATAACCCTTATTGATGGAGTAATTTTCTAATTAATTGGTTATCGTAAAAAGTGTGATGTTATTATTTTGGATTTATTGTAGTAAAATTTATGTTGTTTTTACTATAGGAAAGAAGTTATATTAAAATAATTATTAAATAAATAATGAAAGCAAGCTTTGTGGTTTTAATAAGAGTCCTTGCAGCAGAGTAAGTAATATAGAATTACAAACAAGCGATGAAGGAACCTGCCCACACACAAAGACAAAAGAAGAAATGCTGTAGAAAATAGTTAACAATCATTTTACTTTCCCTCCTTAAAGGAAAAGTGAGCATGACAAGAGTGAGTAAGACTAACCCAAGGCTAAAAAGATGTAAAATAAAATGAAGCCCTACTTGGGAAAGATAAGATAAAATGGCTCTAGTTGGTGCTGCTGGAACCTGGCCATTACCGACTATGAGCTGCTTAGGACTTGTGTCTTTATAAAGACCTTATTTTTATTTATGTGCGGACCAATGGGGGAGTTCCAAGGCATATGAACTGTCAAGGAGGGCATCTCACTTGCAAGTTTGCAATTCCAATCCGCAACTCACTTGTTAACAAATGATATTAATATTTTAGGTCTAGTTGACAAACAATGTTGTATGAAGATGTTATTTTAAGAGTCATGAGGTTATCTTATAAGACATACAGAATTATTATTTTCTCTTATGAAAATAATAGTTACAATGACAATCAAATATTAAGAAACCAAGAATACAAATTTACAACTTATTGTTGGAAAAATGGTACATGTATAGTTATTAATCGAAAGATTGTGGTATGGTGGGAAACCCTATAAAGAAATGTTTTTGGGAGAATATTTATATCTAATCCCACAAATACATAGGCAATGAAATTCATGGTAATTTTTTCTGGCCGGAGTCCATAAAGTTAAGTGCCATCATGTAGATAGACAGATTTGAAACATTATTTCATGACTTAACAAAAATGCGGTTCAACCGTCGATAGGACGCATAGCCACCGGGTATATAATGAATACAACTATGTGGGTTAGTCTAGAGGTTGATGAACCACCGCTTGGACAAATAAGTATGAGGAGTGGGAATAGAACCTATATTTCAAATAAAACTATTACAAACATCCATAACCTACATGCGGTTGTACTATCGCCAAAATGTATACCCATGAACTCAGTGCCATAAAGATACAAACAATTTGTATTACTCACCAGAAGGTGAAAAGAATTAACAATATTTTTCATACAAACCCTTGAATTTATAAGCAAAGTTAAGAGACAATGAGCAAATATATAAAACTAGTGAAACCTTATATAATTAAGATAAGCACACCATTTTGTTTTTAAGAGTCAGCAATAATCATCTTTAGAAGATATGCTGAACCGTTATTTGCCTTTTATGAAAATAAATTGTATAACATCGGCTACAATGATAGGATGAAAATTTGGAATTTTGCAACAAGAAACAAAGGAAGGAGTAAGGCCTCAAACATCTTTCTAATCCCATAAAGTGATCACCCAAACTAGGTGGGGGCTAACATGCGATTTTTGTCGCAAAGTCTATTTTCAGACACATGACTGGGTGGTCTGGCAAGGCAGCAAGATGCTATTTGTTATTGATTGGTTTAGGTTGGTAAAAAACAGGACACCTCTATTTTTAGACATTGGGGTGGTTTTCATTTTTAGACCTGGCCAAGAAGCTGTAATGCTCAAATATTATTAACCCTTGTCATTACTTAGACTATAAAACATTATTCTTTCCTCTTGAGCACTTCTACTTGATGTTTGGATGTAACACATGTACCGATGGTTAAACATAATTTTTCCAAGGGTTAGTTGAGCTAACAGCCAGATTGACTTCAAGCAGAACTCATGTAAGTAGTTTGGTGGAGTTGATGGAGACAAAGGCTATGTGAGTCGTGTCTTGCTTAACTTAGTTGAACTAGTTGTATTTAGTCTAATCGAAAAACACACTAGGTGATGAGTGGTGTGAATTAATTATTAATTAATTCAATTAATTATTAACTCATAAATCAACTAAAGAACACACGCTGCCAACCTGCATGGACAAGCTCAAAGGAGACCACACAGAGTGTGTAGCAAGAGTGTGGCTACTGGCCAGACTATAATGAAAGTGTTTAGGATTTGCACACACATTGATTGAGATTTCAATGAGGATTGCGCAAAGAGTGTCAAGGGGATTCTAACCTGATCTCATTCTTTTCCCTATTGGATTGCGCAAAGAGAGGTAGCAACAAGGAGGAGATTTGAACCGTGACTTGTTCATATCCGAGCTTAGTTGTGTGTAACTATTGAGAGATAGTACCGAGCACTTGTGAGGAGTATTGTACTCGGATTGTTACATGATTTTCTATCATTATATACAGACAGGCTAGTTTTGGCCTGTGAATATTTCCCCATTACATAATCGTGTTTATGTGTGCTTGACTATTGTGTTTATGTGCGCATGCGACCGTTTCATTTCCGCATATTGATGATCAATTGTAGAAGAGGTTATGTATTATGCATGAAGCTTCAGAAATAGTGGTAACTGTAAGATAACTTTGTGAATAATTCAACAAATTATTCAAATTTCCACATGGCACGAGTGAAATTGACCATCGGATCTATTACGTGATTACAATTTATTTCGGGTAGATGTAGTCCGTAAGGGCTGTGTAGCTTCGATCCATCCTTTCTCCGAAAGGTGATATCCGGTGAAATCTCTCCTGCTGTACCGTATCTCTGCTGCTAGAAATACTTTGTTTCTGCCGCATCCGTGGTTAGCTGAGTTTGAGCCGGTGGAATCGAATCTGCGTAGTGTTTTCCTTGGTGTCGGGTTAAAATGTTCTATCAAGGATTGCGATGAGTATGCTCTTGAATACAAACTCAATTATAATGGTACGGGGAGAGACAGTATGAGCGGTGTCGAAGACAACGAAGCCTAAGGAGTTCACAGACAAGCGAAGTTCCAAAGCTCAGCGATGGCAACCTTGGTCGAGGCTTGGTAAAAGAAGACAAAAATGCAGGATTTTGGTCGAGGGCGTGAAGGGGATCCCACAAGATTCGGTACTTGCATGGAAAATCTTCTCCATACTTGATGTGGAAAGCGTTGACAAAATTGTTCCAAAGCAAGAGTGACCGTAGTAGTTGGCGCTCAAGGATAAGTCCGGAAAATAAGGATGGAGAAGAATGACACTAATTCCTGTGAGCACTTCGACAAAGTTTGTCCACCCGTACCTGATGAGCTTGGGAGTGTAGAGTTAGTGCTACGAAGAAGACTTGGTGAGCTTGGCCTCTCCTCTTGGTCTTCCGAAGAGTTGGCATTCTCATGAGGATCACAATGGCCTGAGAAATTGCTGTGGATGGGAGCCACTTATTGATCTTGTGCAAGAGGAGATAAGGTTATAGCATTAGTGGACGAATTCTTCATCAAAGGCATCTCGATGAAGAAGATCAACTTTTGGCTGCTGCCAAAGCAAGGAAGGAAGGCAAGAAGAATGCTTTCCCAATCCCATAAGTGATGGTAAAGAGCATGACATGTCCAAAGTGAAGTGTTTTTGTCACGATCATGGACATTACGCCACTAATTGTCCACGAAGAAGAAGAATGTTGCACACAGAGTCGGCACTGTGAGGCTCTTTGCCCTCGCAATTTGAGCTGGACTTCTCACTGATCGCATGCATGGTGTTCAAAGGCATCAGACCGGGCAGTATTTTCACAGTGATGCCTCCTTCACATGACGGGAGATGTGAATCTTTTCATGGACTCTGGTGAGGAAAGATCCTCAGTTGCATGTTGAGTTGGGCTAATAATGGACGGCACAATGCGACCGGGTACTGTAATTATTAACCTTTCAAAGGGGAGTCGTAAACTCATTCTTTTTTACAAGATGCGTGCATGTCTTAGGTTTAAAGAAGAATTTGATCTTACCGCAATGTTAGAGGATGTGTTGCATGGTTGTCTTCGTGAAGGAAAAGTTTTTCTCTACATACAGCAATAGACAAAGTCAAGAAGGTCAGATTCGAGCAAAGACCCCACATACTGGAAGTAGATGGGATGTTCACGTAGCTTCCTACCGTTGTATGTAAGAAAGACATGCAATCGTATGCTTGAGAGGGAGCAAGTTTTGTACGTGTGTAATAGAACTCCCTGGATGTGAGTACCACAAGATATGACTGCGGAGTGAAGAAACCACTCGCGCAGAAATTTCCGTGCTGACAAGGAGAGGGGAGTGCACGTGCCTATACCACCGGTGAGAGAAGGAGCATGTATGATTAGTCCCAAGAGATATTTCTCTCGGGTGTGATCTTGCGAGATGGTGGATTCGGCGAGTTGAACCTGGCTACTTATAGCCCAGCTGCTAAAGAAGAGTATGATCGCTTAGATTGATGCGTATACTTCAAAGTGACAATGTTTGACACCGGAGCGCGATCGTAGTTGACAGCAGCGCAAGAGTGCATGGCAAGAGTTCAATGTCATAGTAGTTCCCGGCGACACGTGCAATTGGTACCAGCAAGAAGTCGCAGACTTTGATGATGTATGCCGAGTCGTGAAGCCACATCGATCGCATTGAGTTTTTTGGGAGCTATTCGGGCCTTCGTAATACGCAGCGGTATGGCCGAGTTGTACGGCGCCAGAATGCTGTACACGTACGAGCGTACGTTCGGCGTGCAAAGACAGTCCTTTTTGTTGGTGAGTATGTTAAAGTTTGCAGCAAGAAACAAGAAGCGAGGCGCTCCAACATCTTTCCCATCCCAGTTGGAAAGTGATCACCTAAACCAGTGGGGGCTATTGCTGCGTATTTTTTGTCGAAAGTCTATTTTTAGATCATGGCTATTTTTAGACATATGGATCATGGTTCATGAGTTGCGTACGTTATTTATGGATGATTGGTTTAGTTTGTAAAAATATATGGACCTCTATTTTTAGGACATTAAGGCTTATTTTTAGACTGCCGTAGCTAAAATAGGTACCAAAATATAGTTATTAACTCAATAATATTTAGACTATAAACATTATCTTTTTCTCTCGAGCACTCGTGCTTGATGCTCGATGTATATTACAAAATTGGCTTAAGGAACACACTTTTTCTCAAGGGTTAGCGAGCTATTGTACGGTTGACTTCGCTAGGAACTCACAAAGGTAGTTTGTGAGTTGATGACGCTATGTGAGTTGTGTTCTGCTTAATCTTGCTGAACTAGTTGCATTAGTCTAATCGACAACACACTAGTGATGAGTGGTGTGAATTAATTATTAATTAATTCACTAATTATTAACCTATAAATCGACTAAAGAACACATCATTAATCGCAAGCAGCATGGACAATTCACTGACATCAGTTGCTAGTGGTGAAAAGGGTGAGTGTGGCTATCAGCTTGTGACTATATTTCAGTGCCGTAGATTTGCACACATTGGGATTGTGATTACAATGAGGATTACAAGATAAGCTGGGAAGGGGATTTCAATCCTGATCTATTCTTTCCTGGCTGGATTGCCAGTGAGTAAAAGGTGTGTATCAAAGGAGGGAAAGATTCTCAACTGTGACTTGTTCTATCTCTGAAAGCAGTTTGTGTGTAACTATTGGAGACAGTACCTAGTATCGTATATAATAATGTTATCGCTACATGATTCTTCATCATTATAATATACGTATAGTTTAGGGTTTTCAGTCGTAAGCTTTCCATTACACAACGTGTTTATGGGTGCCTGGGACTATTGTGTTTATGTGTGCTGACCATTATGTTTAAGTGCGTACGTTAACGTTTATTTCTCACATATTGATGATCAATCGTAAAGAGGTTATGTATTATGTACGAAGCTCAAATAGTGTGTAATCGTATATCTCTTGAATAATTTAGCAAATTATTCAAATTTCTACATGAAATATTAAGGAACCCAACATAAATTATACATAACTTATTACCTGGAAAAATGGTACATGTATAGTGATTAATCGAAATATTGTGGTATGTAGGAAAACCCTACAAAGAAATGTTTTTGTGAGAATCTTTATTTTTAATCCGCAAATATACAAGCAATGAAATTCTGTAACTATTTTCGGACCCGAGTCCGTAAACTTAAGTGCCATCATGGTGATGTATAGATTTGACAACATTATTTCATGATTCTTACGTAAAAGCGTGTGCTTCCAACCGCTTGATAGACGCAGTAGAGTCACTGGTATAGAATGAATACATCTACGTTGGTTAGTCCTGTGTCCGGGATGTAAATCCAACAGTCGACAAAATTCCAAAAAGCGCGAGGATTCGTAATAGAACCTATATATTTAGTAACATTATTACAAATATCCATAACCTACCCTCATGCAGGTACAAGACATCACAAGAACACAATGTGAATAGTTCGGGAAATTACAAAGATACACAAAATTTCTGTACATTTCACTAGAAGGTGAAAAGCATTTAACAACCTTTTTCATATAAACCTTGGAATTTTATAATCAAAGTTTAGAGACCACGAGAAGATATAAAAACCAAAAAAGGCTACATAATAGATAAGCACACAGCAGAAGCCAATTATTAGGATCCTATTCCAAAATCTCAGTAAACTCCAAACAAATATTGAATTGCAAGCGTAAAATTAAAGAAAACCAAAGGACATTAATTCCTCATGAGGATTTCTTGAAACAAATATTCAAAATTGGGTTAAGCCCTTACTCAACCATATAAGTCAATACATGATACACAAGAAAACTAAAACTCAACGTAAAACGTTAACCGTATTTTCATAGTATCCAAATATACACATTGTGGACAAGGAGTTTTGGGCTGGAATACCAAAAGAAAAAAATATTACTAGCATTTTAGAACCTCATGACCATAGCTATAAAACCTTCAGACAGGCAAGAAATCAATAAATATTGTCAACACTTGGAAACCCTCGCTGGAAGGAAAATTGAACTGCACTAACAGAAAATGCCATCGTAGGTGTTAACCCACAGTTTTCCACCGTGCAAGAGGAAATAAATGAGACTAAGATGAAACCTGGTAGAAGGCTATTATTAAGAAGCAAAAGGATAGTAAATTACCCGAGAAAGAAGACTAGGTTAAAACCCTATGTATACCCCCTATGGAAGAAAAAAAGTGAATCGTGAGTATTCAGAAAAGGACAAAGTGAGAAAGCTCCTACCAAGCAACCTCAAACCAATCGACAATGGTCACCATTACAGTATCAATCGTAATTACAAATCTGAGTAATGGAACAACGTAAACTATGAAAGAGGAATTATAAACCTAAACAGAAATTCAGTCAAAAACCCTAAAAACATGAAAACAACCTACAAACGAATAAAGGTGATGTCGGAATTAAAAAAAAAAATTAGAGGTAAATTTTCAACATGTTTAAAAAATGGTAGTGAAAAACCAAATTTTATGTACAAACACCTCAAAAACGAAAAGTGAAGATGTCGGAATAACATTTTTCTTTTTAAGGATAAATTTTCAACATTTTGAAATACCATGTAAAAAGACAAAATATTGTCACTCCAAAAAAAATTAAAATTTCAAACAAAAATGAAACAAAAATTTACAAAACAAGAGTTAAAAAGTTCAAAAAAATAATAAAAGTAATATATATATATATTAGAAAAAAATATAAAATTAAAAAAGGACAACAAGAAATCAAACATACAAAAGTATGTAAAAACCAAAAAAACAAAACATAAAAATAGAAAAAAACAAATACCCCCTAAAGATAAAGATACAAGATTAAAAATAAAAAACAAAAAGAAAAATATAAAATATAAAGAAATAGATACTAAAAAATAAAAAATATAATTAAATAAATATAATTAATGAAAATAAAGAAACAAAATTACTTTAGATATTTAAAGAAAAAAACAAAATAAATATTATGTTAGCCATCAATATTTTTTCACTATCTTTGGATGACTATAGATGGTTATAGTCGAAACAATATTCTTTGGAATATCTTGAGTTTCGTAAATCTCACCGCTTTCATTATCGTTATAAACCTATTTTCACCATTGCTCACTTGGTCTTTCAAAGCGACTCCAGTTTTCTTAAAGAGACCTATTATGGGCTCATTCCTCTCATTTTCATCCTTCTTTCCTACCCCAGGACTTCATTGCCCTATTTTCCCCACTAATAAACTCCATCCTCCCTCTAGGTTTTTTGTTGCTAACTCATTCTGGCCAAGTCCCTTTGGTACAACAACCTATAAAATATTTCATGCCATTTGAAAACTTCTGTGTCAAATTTCAAATGTAAATCGTGTCAGCGATTACCCTCTTAGGTCATTAGGTTTACATTTTTTTGGTTATCCTTGATGTTTTAGGCATCGCTTTTTCTTTACTATAATCAAGCCCGTTTGGCTTAGAATGTCAAGATACAGTGATGAAAGAAGGACCTAAAATTCTGAAGAGGCTTTGCCTTTCTGCGCTCGAACCTGCAATGAGAAATAGTGTTTACACTTTTCGTTGGTATGTTGAAAGATTTATCACTAAAGGTACTAATGATGTAGACCGAAGCCTACTCCCCGAATGAAAACAATTACGCAAGGAAAGTGAACATTTTGTCTTGGAAGACCACTAGGTTATGAACCTGTTAGTCCATTTGAGTGCCAAAGTAGTGACTACCCTTACAGAAAATGACATCGATAAAGCAACACAAGGCGAAGCATGAAGAAATTATATCGAAAATATTGATGGACTATAGAAAAGGTAAGTGAAATGGACATAAATGAATGAACTTGAAAAGAGACATAGTAGAACTTAGAAGACACCGATGATTGTTGTGAAGAAGTACATACACTTACTGCTTTGAAGAAAGTTGCCAAGCAAAGGAGGTGGGAAAAGATGAGTTGAACTTTATTGTGAAACTATAAGATATTTTGAATATGCTACTATGTGATTAAACTCAAAGTTGTCATAGTCATGTTGGCCTCAAATGAGTAAAAGAAAAGTCAACTTCATGACTTCAGCATAACCCTGGGCGTGCGTTTAAAGAGGTTAGTGAGAAAAGAAAAGTACTTCTCAAACATTAGAAAGTGGTTGTCCAAATTAAATCAAAATTACATTTGCTCATAAATCCCATTGAACATTTAAAAGAGCTATTTTGCTTCGAAAAGCATTAGAAGTCAAGGAGAGAAGAATTTGTGAGTTTTCCAGCAAAATTCTCCTGCCAGGTTCCTTGGCGCCGCGCCCTTGCTCATTTTTCCACGCAAATTCTGAAGCACAGGTTCGAGGCTGGTTCTCTGTGTCTTTCCAAAATTCTCGTTGCTAATTTTTCAAGTGCCATGCGCCGTAATCCTGGTGTCACAAGCCTGGGACCGTCACAGCGCTCAACCATTAGCGTTGTGTGTTTCCAAAGGTAGGGTTTGCTAAGAACTTGGGCCACGAGCATATTCAAACTTTCCGTATTTCACAAGGTCATCCAAGCAACCTTTATGGTAAGTACATGATATAAGTTCTATTTTTATGCTATTTGGTGTAATTAATCAATGAAATGAAACCCTAAAAGGGAACCCTAAGCGAAGTTTGTAATCACCGTTTTATCCCTATTTATTCTCCTTAAAGAAAATCAATCATAAGTAGGTGTCACGGCATTGCTTGAGGGTTTTCATTCACATAGTTTGCCTCACCTGGCTTCTCCTACACCTATACCCATTCACTCATTTCCTTCATTTGCAAAGTCGCTATTTCATTCCTTCCTCATTCATTTCTACCCACACTTAGAGTTTCAGCAAAACAAAGTTTTTAAAAATGTTAGAGGAAGGAGATAGTGGTAGTGGACAGTGAGGCACAAATGCCAAGGAGACATGATCATAAGGGGAGGGAAGATAAATAGGTTTGAACCCCTGGTCACAAGGGAACTCATGGCATCTCCTCTTACATCGTTTCTTGTTTTAAACATGGGTCGCTGAGTTTTGTGAGAGAGCAAGAAGTTCAAAATCACCTTGAATACAACACTATTCATCATCAACCCACATGACAAGCAAAATAACATTGTTTGTGTTACATTCTTGAGATGTCCATCAATGCCATCAGAATGGCGACAGCATAGCTATGTGAGAAGTGGTTCACAAACAAGAAAATCCAGACATGAGTTATTTTAACCATACCTCAAACCTAGGTATAAAAAGATCACCACAAATCCATCTTCTCCTTTTTCTCATCTTCTTGATAGATATGCACCCATGACGAGGATAATAATGAAGTATTTACTGTGAGGGAAGGTTTTCCTCGCTCTACTCTTACCACATCCTTTCTTCTTATGCATTTCACTAGAGTTAGGATGTTGTGCATATACCATATTATATTTTCCATAGTATTAACAAATGGCTCACATTGTGTAAAAAGAGAGAGATTATAATCAACAAATGCAGAGCTCAAGCTGATCATTCACTCATCAAGATGGTGGTCATGCATCAAATACAACAAAGACATTCCATGGGAGACCTTTATTTCCAATGAGGTTTTCACTACTCCACTTGGCTATCATCAGCAAAATATTCCTTCATCTTCTCATCCTCCCATATTCACCACCTCATCACATCCCACCAAACCATACATCACCATCCACTCACCAGTCACCTCATGATGATCCTTCCTCATCACCTTTCCACCACCCTTTCACCACTTCATCATGATAACACCAAAGCTCTCTTAAGTGCCGGGAAAGAAAAATTGAGACAACTAGCACTAAAATGCAGATATTGAACTACATTTTTCGACCTATCGAGAGGCCAGTAGGTGTTTTCTTTTCACTTGAGGTGAAAGGGGCCTCGCTTCTTCATCAACAAAATAGGTCGATAAGGGCATGAAAAAGGTTGCTGTGAGCATTTTTATTGTTGAAGAGGAGGATAAACATGAAAACAAGCAAGAGTTTCAACGATTGACCTTGATGATGAGGATGAGAGAGGACTCACCACAAAAGATCAAAAGCAAGGATGCTATGTTAGTGAGCTTCAGGTTAATCTTTGGTAGGAAAAGAAAGTAATTAACTATTTTGAGTTAGAGAGTCAATAGTTAGAGACAAAGAAGACCACTGCTGCGCCGTAAAATCAAAGTCAAAGAGGTTTTAAAGGCCAAGGCTTTATATGAGACCGTAAGACCCTTGAGACAACAAGGATGAGGAAGAAAAATATTCTAGCGTGCAGGCTAAGGAAAATTGGGTTGAAGAAGGTCATGAGTTCCTAGAGAAAGAGAGAGAAAGAAGTAGGTTCAGAGCTCACCTGGTGCGAGCTGCTTGCCAGTAGAAATTAGCAAGGATAGAGAATCTGCTATAGAAACCCAATTTGTACCTGAGTGGTCAACCAGATAAGGCAAAGAGAGACACCTGAGCATGCGCAGGAAGACAAAAGACATTATGCCATGAGAACATGATTGCAAGGGCTAAGCTCAAATGAGCTCATGCAAAGATTCAGCTCTAAATGAGGCAAAAGAAAGGAAATCAATATTCTTTGCTAAGGTGTCCCTCTCAAGCCTCCAAACTATGATCAACAAAGAAATTCCATTTTTGGCACTTGGTGCAAATTTTGAATTTTTAATAGTTTGCTTTGGTGTAAATCGGTGCCAAACACATAACCCACCTAGTATCATAGCTTTTTGAGTAATTTCAAATGAAAAGGTTAGATTTTCATGTTCATCATGCCAAGTACATCTACCCAAAAAAATTTCAGAGATTTGGAGCAAACACGTCCCTCAAAAAGGCAAAAACTTACCAAAAAAATCACATTTCTACCTTTTGGCATCAAGGGCCGCGTGTTACCGCATTGGGAGAAGTGATGTTTGATAAGTAAATGGGCACCATTTTGGAAAATGAAAGAATATTTTGGAAAATAGACTCAGAGACCTTTCCAATGAGCCATCATGGAGTTCATTTTGGACACCAGGTAGTTGCCTCCTGGGGCCAGGGGCTACAAAACAGGCTTTGTCCTCGTAATCGCGCCCCTATACCCTTGGAGATGCGTTCACTGTGGAGTTATTACAAGATATTTTGAAGCCTTAAAAGTCAAAAAAATTTTCCAAAATTAGTTTGCAATAGTTGCTGTTAGAAGTTATTTTTGAAATAAATGAGTGTTAGATATTTTGCTTTGGCCTCAGACAACTCGTGTTGTCAAATGTACTTAACTATGTAATCGAATGACATTTGAAACCTTGTTAGGTTTAATTTCCCATTTGCGTACAAATATTGTATGTGTGTTTCCAGGTTGTCATGGTTGATTTTTGTTGAATGTCTTCATATACCTCATAGCTAGAAAGAAGTTCTAAATTTTTGTGAGCTTTTGTAACTTTTTTTTGACCGATCACATTGGAGCAAGCATATTCACACAAGATTCTGGTGACTTTTGGTAAATGGTGATGTTTATACTAACATAGTTATTGTTTCCTCTTATTTTCCATATTATTCATCCTTTTTCTTTACAACAAAACACAAAATTTAGTTAAGATATGTCACAGAGTGCACCTAAGCCTGCTCCGTTTCCTCTCGTCGTTGCTCAAATGTTTTCTCTCCTCCGCTAGGTCCCATCGGAGAATTCCTTAATTGGTCGATTCCACCTGGCTTGTTGTCTTGAAATGATTTATCATCGATTCAAGCCAAAGAAGTTTATGGTATGTCATGTCCTTTTGGTGTAAAGCAAAACATTATTATTAAGCACTTTTCTTTGAAGCCATCGCTAGGGTTTGGCTAAAAGAACTTATGGTTTCGTTCCGTCTCTTGGTCCATCTTGAATAGTCACTTAAGGTTCCTTAAAGTCCGATCAAGAATTTAGGAGTTACCTGCTTCTTTAATCATCACTTATTTACATATTCTTAAAATGTTTTATTTCTCCGAAGGCAAATAGCTAGAAATTTAGGAGTTCCCTACCCCCAGGGTTTGCGGATTATTTTCTAAAGTTCACTGTGAAGTCCGGCCAAAGAAGTTTATATGTGCTACAACCTTGTTCTTTCTGCTATTGAATACTTCTCTTAAAGGCTTTTCTCGTTCTAGCATATGTTAAAGGATTCTTAATTTCCCTTTAAACCTACCAGTCTACAACTTAATGTCTATTTCACACCCACACCCATTAAGATCCGTCATTTTGTTAATTTGCCCTATGAAACACTCCTTGATTCATTGTTGTACTTTTCAAGCCTTTTCACAAACCCCATAGCCCGATGGTTTAACTTTCTTATTCTATCCGTTCTACTTAAAAGCAACCCAACCAGACAAAAATAAAACAAATAAACTTTTCTATCATTTTAAGTAAATGCAATCAACAACCCAAATCAAATGTTATATCTTTTATTTAAATATAGAGAGAGTTCTCCGAGTCCGTGGCTAGGTCCCAGGACTCCAAAGTTGGTTTGATGTTACCATTGTCTATTTGGTCTTTCCTAACCGACAAGTTACAAAGGACTCAATATAACATATTTAAAAAACACATTTAAAAATCAATAAAATTCAAAAATAACAATAGTAAAAATAAAAAATAAATAAAAAAATATTATTAGACAACTAAAAAAAAAGCAATTATAAAAAAAGAAAATAATTAAAGCAAACATTGAAAAAATAAAATTAAAAATTAAAGTATAAAAAAAACTTTAAAAAAAAACTAAAACAAATTAAAAAATAATCACAATTAAAATAACCAAAATAACATTAAAAAATGATCACAAATATAATTAAAATTTAAAAAAAAAGTTAAATAATTTTTAATAAAACATAAAAAAATTTAAAAAAAAAATCCTAAAAATGGAAATTAAAATATTAAAAAAATTAATAACAAATATATTAAAATTTTTTTTGTCGCTCAAGCTTTCGCGTTCAACCCAATTATGGTGAACCAAAGCGGAGTTCGCCCAAGAGCCCGAGGGGTCGAAAGACGACCTCGTACCTGGCCGTCTCAACCGACCTTCCCGACTCGGGCCGGGTGGGTCAAGGAGTGCTCGAGCCGTGGCCACTCAGCACGTTCGGGAGCTATTCTAAGAATAAAATTAAAAAAATATATATTAAAAAATATAAAAATAAAAGTATTGAAAAAAGAAATTAAAAAAAAATAAAAGTATCTAAAAAATAAACTAAACAAATTAAAAAAAATGATCACAATTAAAATAACTAAAAAAATTAAGTAAATAAAAAATTAACACAAATATAATTAAAATTAAAAAATAAAATAAAATAACTTAATAGAACATTAAAAAAAAACTTAAACAAATTAAAACTTCCGGTAAAAATTAATAACAATTATATCAAAAAATAAAAATAAAAATTGTGGCCTTTAGTCTTTTTCATGGCTTCACTTGATTCGCTCAAATTCCGATTTCAGGAATCGTTTATTCAATGCAGGAGCTCGAGGTCAAAGTTTATCTTCCTCGAATCATCCAGAGGGTTAGCCGCATTCTCGAGAACCGAACTCTCGCCCTCACCGGTGGCCCAAGGGAATGGAGCCCGCCCTCGTCGGTGGGGCCCGAGGGCAGCTCGTCGTGGCCCGCCAAGCTCGCGCTGACCGGCCCAGGCAAATGCCGGCCACCTCGGGCGGGCAAGACCGATTTCAGAATCAACTCAAAGCAACCTCGCTGTGTGGCCCGAGGGCCGCTGGCCGGCGCAGCTTGGTTGTGCCTCCGCCCGCCCACGATAATCGCCCTTGTGCAACCTGAATCGTTATTTTTTTAATTTTAATTTTTTAATTTTTAAATTTAGATTTATTTTAAATTTTACATTTTGTTTTTTATTTTTTTAATTTTAATTTATTTTTTTGTTTTTTAATTTTAAATTTTTATGATTTTGTTTTAATTTTTTTTTAATAAAATTATGTGATTTATGAAAATATTAGCTAAAAATTAAAAAATTGTATAATGTGATTTTCACTTCATTTTTAAGGAATAATTAAATTTTGAAAAAAAATTATTATAAAAAAAATATAATAAAATTAAAATATAATAGAATTAAAATAAAAATAATAAAATATGATAAACTCGTCTAATTTATTTTAGTCAAACTAGCTGCTTTTTTCAAATTTTTTTTTTAGTTTGGAGTCAGTTCTTTATATATTAAACAAGTTTTTGATCGATTATCTGTTTTCTCGATGATGAACCATATCGTCAAGTTCAAACGCGTCTTAATTAAATTTTTCACATTTGATTTTCACCTGGACTCAAAATATTATTTGAATGTCACTTTTAGCAAAAAGACCAAAATGTATTTTTCTAGTTATATCTATAGTCAAATGTGTATTTTTATGTAAATTGTTAAAAATTGTTGGTTTTTTTAGTGACAAATATTTCTATGGAAATGAACATTGCCTAAAAAATACATAATTAAATAGAATATCGGAATTAAAAATTTAGGTTTTTTTTTGTTTAAGTACCAGAAAATCAAATATTTCTACTACAAAAAAAATGAAAAGGAAAAAAACCTTAAAAAAACACTTAAAAAATATGTAAGCGGAAGAGGAATAAGATGAGTACTTAAAAAATTACAAATTGAAATAATGAAAAATTGCTATCACATTAGAAATTTAAAGTAAAAGATAAGTCTTCTAAAAAAACTACGAAGTTGACATCAACACTTTTCAAAATTCACATAAAAATCACTAACATTTTAGAAATAATGTTTATACTGGTACATTAGAAAATTTAATGTGTCAAAACATGCTAAAAAAAATTTAAGAGTATTATGAATCAATTTTTCAAAATTTACGTGATTTTTTTCACCTAAAAAAACCCTGTGACTTGTTTCTATTCTGCTTCAGCTTTCTTATTGCCAGGAAGACACAAGCGAATGCAGGAAACTTGGTTGTTTATACTTGGGCGAGGGTGTATATGAACCGTAGGTTGTTTACCTAATGAACAAGAGAATCTAAACTTAAACCCCATCTTAGTTGAACTAGTGGTACCATTGAAGAGACAAACAACCACATTTCCACGAGTGCTACCTAGTTCGACAAGGAAAATAGAGAACATTAATATTTATCAATATTATAAAACCTTTGTTAAACATGAGAGCTAGAGCCAGTCCCGAAACAAAGAAACAATGGAAAATGAGGGTTTGCTGCCCGACAAGGAGGGTATTACACTTCAAACGACCTTCCCTCACACTACCACCGTTGGATGTACAAGGAATGATGGCCACCGTAGATCTATTGGAGGATCTCATGTTTCGACACCATGGATCTTCTTCCGCCCTCGAGACCTTGATCACAAGCACCACAGCTACGGTCAAGAAGAAAATGAGTTTTAAACCCTATTCAAACAAGATTAATAATATTTCATTAGGGGGAACTTAACTAGGTTCAAATGGGCCCTCTAAGAAAAATATACAACAAAATAAACTTTTATAAGAACCAATATGATTCAAGATGTGATGATGTCAACCATGGGGGATGATTCACCATTTTTGAATAAAAAAGTAAAAGATTAAAAAATAAAAACAATAAAACTACGTTAACTCGTATTTTCAAAATTATCCCCCAGAATTTTACCAACCGAGCGGAGCACTGCTGGATGCAGCCTCTCCTTATCCAGCCATGTTGCATACTTTCGCATGGACGCTCACAGACAAATTTATAGGTCAGAGACGGAAAACATGATTATTATCATGTTTTTCATGTATTTTCATTTTCATGTAGTAGGGACCACAAAAATATGGAATATGGGTAATTTTTGGATGTTAGGTCCGAAATTCCTACATCCAATGAGCCTACTAAAATTTGAGAACTGTTGTGTGAGATAAGTTGAAAATTACGTTGAAAACAGCTTTTTCTTTTTTCTCCCTCTAAAATCAAGGATGTAACTAATATTATTTTTACTATTTCCTTAAGAAGCCCATTTTATACCTCAAAACTCATAATAAATACTAAAAATCAAAATATTCGAATTTATATCATGAGTAACATAAGTACGCATATAAATAAAGCCATACGATATGTGGTTTTACCGATTATGTAAAAGTCCAAAGTATTAATCATTTCTTAGAAACACCAATGCACGTGTAATTAAGGAATAGTCATATCCATAGAGTTAGACTTTATGTATGTATGTGTCATTATCAATAATTAGTCAATAATTATAATGGTAAAAATTAAATTTTTTCAATGGTAGTTACAGATGTGTTACATTAACCATGCTTAGATAAACATAATAATCGTAATCCATTAGAGAGTGCTTATTTTTCTTAGATGATCTACCAAATTGTGTATACCCTACCAACCAACATTTATATTTATCCTTCAAGGTCATTTTTTGTTTTTTTTTTAAATGTTTTCGCTTAAGAATTAATTTCTTCCTCACAACATTCTCACATATCATAACATAAATTTATAATACGATGTGCATATATGTAAGTTAACTTTATTTATAAATCAATAAGGATTATATATATTAAAATGTTTAATTAAGATGAGAATGATGGAATATGAGAGTTAAAATAAGAAAAGAAGAAATGGGAAATGATGGCCATGGGACATTAAAGATAAGAGACTAATTTTTTTTTTTTAAATATTGCTGAGTTAAAATTAATAATATGATATATGTTTTGAAATTTATATTGTTTTAATTTCACTATAAAAAGTAGTGAGAAATTATTTCATTTTAACCATGCTTTATTTTCACACCCTTTAAATTTTGACAATAATATCTTTATTTTATTATTTGCAAATTGATTTTTTTGCTTTATCCAATAGTTTAATCAAAACAGCATCCTTATATATCTTAAAAACAATATAAGATATAAAATGAATATAATAAACACATTTAACATTTATTGATGAAATTTTTATTATTTCTTCACCAAAAAGATCTTTATAGAGTACTTTTTTTTCAAATAAATGCTTAGGAACATTTCATATATGTATATATATATATATATATATATATATATATATATATATATATATATATATATATTTAAAAATATATATATGATTAAAAATTTAATGGTATTTTGATATAAAATATAAATAATCAAAAATTTTTAATGGTATTTTGACATAATTCATATAAAACAAATTTGTTTTTAAAATATGATGTATTTTTTTTACCATTAATATTTTTTTAAATAACGTGTGTAAACATGTCCCAGATGGGTGAGGAATGTTGTGAGCTTTAGGTGGGTGTTCAATGGCCCCAGACTCCTAAGAATATGTCACACAGAAAGGCATGCATGCCTTCATGCATCCACATACATGTGATTTTATGATATTTATTATGTCAAATTTCTCCATATCCTCGATTGTTCTTCCAGATTGTTTTTTATGAAATTTTTTGTGGGTTATTCAAGGGTTGCCATGGGAGCTGTGTTGTGCCCCAAAGTCTTTGCCCCTTAATCTTGTCATTGCTAATTGTTGAAATGAGTGGCAGCCTCTAGTGGCATCATATGTTGTGGGTTGAAAGTTATGTGCCCCATAGCATTTCAGCTTTATAGAATAAAATCAAATTCTGCACATCACTGGCCGGGATTGTTAGCAGAGGAAGGCATACTACTTAGGTGTTATTTCACAACTCAACACCACCAATTCTACCATGTAAAAATCGAGGTATACCTTGTGCTTCGATATTCTAGCTGCTCCGTAATAATCATTACTGACGATTATAGTAGGTTTTTCACTTCCTCTGATTAAGTTTAGTGATGTTGTTAGTCTGTTTCTTCCTATTCAACTTTATTATTCTGTCTATTGTTTGTTCATGTTCTGCCTTTTCTGTTTCTATATTTTTGTTTTGGTCATAGCACTATGGGTTTTTATGATTGAATCCATGTATACCCAGATATTGAATGACTCCTATGGCATTGTGGGTGTGTACTTAAAGTCTCTTTGCTACGTTACATACTGACAGCCTCCACATTTCTTTATGACTGCCCCATAGCATGCACACCCATGATTTTCTTGGGGACTATTTCATCTGTGATTGTCTAGCTACCAAGCTACCGTAGCATTGTCGGTCTGCCAAGGTGATGGGAAGTGTAGTACTCATAGACTTTTTATACCAGCCATGATGTCCCAAAAGCATATGAGAATCATGATGATAGAAATGAGCATTATTCCTTTCTAAACTATCTCCAAAGGAACCAATGGTGATGCAAGAAAATTGACTACTGGATGCACCCACAGAAAACATGAGAAGTAACACAATATGAATTAAGCTCGAAATTCCTCAGAACTCGGACAAAGATAGTCTTGTTTGTAACCTTATTCGACTCTTAGATAGCTATATGTTGTGTTGTGGAATCTGGTTGGTTTCCTCGATTCAAAGTTAAGTCTTATCTAAAAGATGTTTTACTCTTCAAGTCTACTAGACAACCTCACACATACAGTTCCGTTCTTTAAGAATGATTTTTTGGTAAAATTTTGATGCTTTTTCATTTAAATTAAATAATAATTTAAATATAAAAATAAATTTAAATTTGTAAAATTAAAAGGTTATAACAAATTTTAAACTATGATTTTTCTCAATTTTTAATTGTTATCAAAATAATTAAAAATCATTCAACTATTATCCAAACTATATCCAAAATAATCAAAAACCAAATCACGATAAACAGAAACTACGCTAATGCTTGCTGAGCACATGTACTCTGTCAGTCTCCCCACTCCTATCCCAAGACAATTGGAGGTTTCATTCCGAGGACTGTGAGCAAAGTGATATAACTTGAAAACACTTTCATGGTATCTCTAAACATGTACTTTTAGCTGTTTCGCTAAGACAACTTCCTAGAAAAACCCCAAACACCCTTTTGCATCATGCGGTAGTCAGCTCATTACTCATCACTAATGGTGAAATCTCTTCAAAGAGGGCGGCTAATTGGCGTCTGCCCCGTAGTCGCACCGCACTAGCGATTTTAAGGAGTGTTTTTTCAAAAATAAATGGCGGAAGTTTCGTCCCAATCGATCCGGTAAATTGGTATCTAATTGAGTTGAGGTTCCAGCTCCGATTCCAGTGTAGAGTGGAATGTCACACTTCGTTAAGTCTTGAAGATATGAAATGGTCCCACGTATTGCAGAGATCTGTCCTCCTCCATCTATAAAAGTTTGCTCATCTCATTCTCATAAGTTAGTCTCCTGCTCCCCTAAATGGCCGTAGCCTTTATGCCGTGAAGAGCCTTGATTCATTTCCTCAAGACCAACCAAGTAAGGAGATCATTGGTTTGTATATCCGAAGAGAGAGGTTTGTCCCATCCCCTGCTGTGATTAGACGTGTTCCATTGGTGACCCTCCAAAAGGAGAATTCGGCCACGTAGCCATGGTTGTATTCTTCTTGATTGATTAATGATAAGCCACTATTGGTTATGGTTCCACTCTCGTTGTTGATTATGATGTTGAGTTATGTTCTCTTCCGACCGACATATAGTTGCATATATCGGATTTTTACACTTGCGTTTGTTTTGTTTCGTGTGTAGCGTCCGATCATGGAGAGATCATGAGGATTGTGGATCACGAGGCTATGAACCTGGAGCACTACTTTTCTCTACAAGTGATGATTGGATTCCGTTGTGTAAGCTCCTCATCGGCTAGTTATTTATTAGCCATTAGGAACCCGTACTATAGCGTGAACGATTGTTGCTAGACCCAGTCATTCGGGCTATTAGGGATCGCTTCTCCGGCTCCCACAGTAGGGGATTTATTCTCTTATAATAAATTGGCAATCACTGGGGAAGTCTAGCTTGTTGTCGTTTGTTTTATAAGCCATGACGTAGTTCTAAGCGTCAGACAGTTTCTCAAACTATTGCTCGCATTGAAGTATGCGAGATCAAAATGCTCACCAATCTCCTGCTTAGCTAAGGAACCCAATTTTAGCATTGTCTTGTTCTTTCGTTGTTTCTATTCTGGCTAAGCTCGATCGGTTTCTATCGGCTCGTGATTTTGGCTTTGGCTATCTCTTCGATCATCAACGGGTATGCTTATCGGATTGTTCATTTTTATTTTTCCTTAGAAAACTCAACTGCGCGCCACAACCCAATGGGGCCGCGCCCATTGGCGCAGTTGCTTTCAGGTACGTCCGCGACCCGTCGCGCCAGCTTCTCCAGCTCTGCCGCCGTGCCAATCCGTGAGGCACCAGGTCGGCTCGTTTTCGACCTTCCGAGCTCGATCAATGTGTTTGGTTTTGTTTTTTCAATTTCTTCATGTTCTGGAGCCTTGTTTGACCGGTTGTGACCTTCGTCCATGGTTGTTTGCCCCAAGCCTACTGATTTCACATTCTCCAGCCCCAGGGTATCCAGGTGCCTTGTGTCGTGCTTCCCCGGGAGTTTTTGTCCCTATTTGTTCACCGATCTTTGTGATTACTTTTTTACATTCGTTTGGAAGTTGTTTATCATTTTATTATGCTATTTATGTTGGTTCTCTTTCTTCATTCGACCTTCGTTCGTCTATTTGGGTTTCAGATTACATGGTCTATTTGAGTTTTGTGATCTTTTTGGTTTTGAGGACTGCTTTAACACTTGAGGTCTAATTCTGTTTGTCATCGTAGTGAATTTGCTCATTTTTGCTCTCTACTATCGCATCTCAAATTGTTTCCTCATTAGTTTTCATTTTGTTTAAAAGCTATTGCTAATAAATACTGAAAATATTAAAAAAAAAATTTCTTTTGTTTTTGATTAGTTAGTGCAAATCAAAATCTTTTCATGTTATTAGTGATTAGTGACTTTGAGAGAAAACTTTCTTTGCTTATATTAGTCGTATTAGAGGCTTTTTTTGGTTGCTTTCCATCATTTTGTTTGTGTGAAAGCTCTCAACTCTCTCATAATTAGCTTTTATCGAATGAAATGATACACTGTGGCATATAGTGTGCATTTAGGGAGATTTTGTACACCACACCTTGCTAGGCTCCTAAACAAAACGTAATTGAAGATAAACATTAAAATTTACTCAATTCTACACCATGCGCATTGAAACATTAACGTTAACATTTAGTGGTCTAGGCTAGAGACGTGTTCGGCGTCTTTAAACTAGTAGCCGCTCAAGCCAGCCTCTTGGTTTTAGACAAATACCAGCACGGAATTGTGCTCACCGCATCGTCGAGCAGGAAAGGGGAGACCCCACTAGGTTTCTATCCTTTATCCATGTGAAGCTCAGGCCTGCCACCCTATATCCGCGACAAGCACGATGCGCATTCGTGGAGATCGTTCACACGTACGTTAAGTCCTTGGCTACTTTCAATTTTTAAACCAAGGTAGCTGCGCTCACCGTTATTTGGCAGCACCGCCTAGTATTCTCGAGTAGTCATTTAATCTTTTCCCCCGACTTCAAATTTTTGAAAGGATCACCAAGCACTTGTCCTTTCACGCCCGTTCAAAACTAAAAGAGACAGAGCCTTTCATCCATTTTCACTTCAAACATGAAACGGTGAAGTTTTCAAGTTTCCATTGTGGTAAAATAAATCACTCCGGCGTATCCACACTACCGTTAGATTTTGGTTGTTGGCCGTTTGATTGTGTGTCTTGAATCTTTTTCTACTCTGCAAGTGTTGTGCTTCGATATTTTGTCAACATATTGCTGCCAGGAACCCTTCGTCAGTTTCCATCGGTAGTCCATACTATTTATTCATCGAGGTCATCACTGAACCCCAACAAACCATTGTTTTGAAGCTTCTCAATGGGGACCATTGCTCTAGGCGAACCCTTTGGAGGACCAGCTGAGTCTAATTGGTCTTTTTTCGAATTGCTTGATCGTATAGCACTTTCCTCTTACATCGGGTTCGCTTTTTATAGCCGTCGTTATTCTCCTAGTCTCTCGCTGGCTCGTTACTAGGATCTAGCCAGAAAGTCTAAACATGAGTGATTCGTTGTTTATGAAATCCCCACGTTTGGTGAAGATTACCATTGTTCCTCCGACGATTATTTTCGTAAGGCAGAACTCGAAACTATCCGTTATGTCATCACTTGGTCCCCGTCATCACTGGAAGAGATCTCGTCGGGGATATTTCGCTGTCGCTTTCTATGTATCACTTACCAGGTCGACGCTCATCGTATGTTCACACATGTTAGTGCTGTCCCCAAAGTTGGTCAGACTTCTTATGCCCACTATTTGTGTCACCGTATCCGCACCATTGCTATTTTCACCAAATTAAGGACCACATCGTCAAGATATCTACATAAATATTTGTTATGCTTGAGAATATCTTCTCGTGAGGAGTATCGTACTGTTTCTCCAATAATCGAACCCTTTATACCTGAGGTCCTCTCAAGATTCCAACCGTCGTATTTTTCTTTAGGATTATGGCTAAAGATGGTACACCCGTGTACGTTTTTCCATATCAAGACGACAGCAACCCTTACGTTTACATGCCCCCCGAGGCTCAACTTCATGCTCGTGGTTTATCGTATAACTGTCAGTATGCTCATAAATCGCAAGTACAAAACTTTTTCAAGGTCAAACTTCTGTGCCACCGATATCCTTAAGGACCTCGTAGGGATAATGCCCACACAGGCTACCCTCCGTGTCAAAGAAGGGCTATTGTATGGTCCACATACCTTACGTATTACAACTCCTTCCGCCAACCGCGTGTACCGGAGTCTCACCTGGCAACCTCATGACTCACAAGTCAACCGAGGTACCAACCGTGGTCGGGTATATGGTCCCTGGGGGCAGTCCAACCTTCTCAATCCTTGGTAAATCACAGATTCTCTGGTCTCAACATCGCACATCAGCTGTGACCATCTTTATGGTCATGTTGCAGTTTCAAACCGGCTATCAAAGAACTACCTGCCTTATTCTCACTGTGCCAACCGACCCATCTGAAGACAACCTAGTATCCCTCCACCAGTTAACCCACATCCGACACAAATTCGGTGTCCCCTCCACTAGGCTAACCACCATCCGCACAACTCCGGTCGTTTCAACAGCCTGTGACAACTGCAACCGACACAACCTGCTTTATCTCAACTTGTTCAACTGTGGCAGCCCGTCACCAGTTACCACACAAAAGCGGGTCATATGATTCGTCAATTTTGCTTGTCACGAATCTTGAGTTCGACCCCAGAATGAATCAATCCCACGACCACCATTGTGTTTGTAATCTCCACCTATCACAGCCTAATTTTACCTTCAAGGCGGCTATATTATTCTCATATTGTAAGATCGACCAAATTATAGTCAGCCCCTGTTGTTCTAATTATTATTTAACAAATCTGCCACACCTATGCTCAAAGAACAAATCCACATGTTGCTCACACCCAAGCTGACTTTTACAATCAGTGTCCACACTGTTATTTTCCAAGCTCTGTACGCTAGTTACCAACAACCGAAATCATGCTCAGACATACCCATACCTCCTTGCCACGAATCTCATTTATTTAACTTCTGGGCAAGGATATTTCAACCAACGTGGAATATAGGTATCGGTTCTTATCTGCATGCATGCCATCCAATCGCTATTTTCCGTTCCTTGCCACTGAATTATTTGATGTTTCGAAATTAACCAATGATCCGATTCTCACACAATCCTTATTGCCTCCTGCTCTCGCTCACAAGGTACCTCATGATTGCCCAAGTTTGAGGTGTCGGGGAGGACCCTGCTCATGTGATGATTTCCACTATCTTTGTGTTCGTCCAACTCTTTGTAGGATGATTCAATTGCTTCACGCTTTTCCAAAGACACTTTTCATCGAAGGCCGCCGCTATGGTATATCGAATTATCTCGTGGCATCTTTCAAGATTTCAAAACGTTAGCTGTGATTTTCCACCCACGGCAAGCACGGCTTGCTATAAGTCAGACGCACCTCCGTTCTTTGAAGCAAAGGACAAAGCCACTCCATATTTCTCATCACATTCATGAGTGGCAACAAACATGAGATCGATCAAGTTCCATATATTCGATCGACATTAACTCATTGGTTCACGACCTTCCTTCAAGTAACAAAATCGCCTCAAGATATTGCTATGGAGCGGCAGACCGAAGAATAAGCCACAGTTACCACAGGCTCAACATTCTGATTCCAGACACTTTCGCCCATAACGCTATGACATATTTTTGCTCGACAGCCCATGGGCCCAGAATCCCCAAAGCTCCACCTACCCTGGGCGCAAGGATGGTGTTAAGCATGTCTCCAGGAGCCCTGCATCCGAAGACCTCGAATGGGAAGAAGAAGTCCAACTCATCTAACACCTTGCTCTCTCGCCCTCCCGATTTCAGGCACAAACTCATGGGAGAGGTTAATGCTACCAAAGCATCCCACAGGTGTAACCTCCTTAAAGGAAAGAAGGCAAAGGTAAATCCAACCGACGCCTTGGAAGTTGTAGTCCAAACTTCGATCGAGGACGGTTCTGCAACGGTAAACCGAAATACCGTATTTGCCTGGTGGAAGGAGACTAATATACAAGATTGTCCACGACGATCTCGTTAGTCAACTTCTTGGTGCTCCATAGGGACTTCGGCACTTCAAAGAACCGTTCCTCGTTCAAAGCACCCGCATGGTTGAACATCCTTCACCATTTGCACCATTTGGGTCTCGTGTCTTTATGATGAATGGTGCTGCACCGGCCCTTATTTTCACACTTTCATGACTACAACCATCCCGTCAGCACTGAAGGCGCTTGTGGACGGTCCACCGCCTCAATTCGTTCCTATCTATTGATATTGAGAAGCTCATCGCCGAACTTATTATGAGTTACCTTCTGAAGGTGTTCAAGAAGATCTTCCCAGACAATCCAATGCTTGTGCCACCAAAGACCACAATATTGTTGAGGATTTTGCCATTGCACCTTCGCCATGTCTCCGCATTGGAAGTTCTTCTTCAAAATTTCCGTCACAACCCAAGGGAGCTGTTCTGCACCGATGGGATCGATCCTGACCCATTCTTAATCTTCTCACCTTCGACTTAGACACAACTTCACCCCGACTTCCACATCGCATCGCTCTCGTTATTCAAGTCGGGGATCAATGGCCTTAACATCCATAGGCCGCTGTCGCTAGCTGTGCTTCTACCGTGTCATGTCATTCGCTCAATAGAAGGCCATTGGCTCTCCCGCCCTTTCATCATCTTCCAATGCCTCAGAGGCATTTTATAGTAAGGAACTCCAAACCTCCTGGGTGTTCTCGAGAAAGCTAGCGATTACCTTACGCAGAAGATGCTCAAGGTAGAAGCAGAAGCAGTCGACGCCAAGCGAACTGCTGGCCACATTGTCGTGAAGTGGACGCACACCCATGTTGCGCGCCGTCCACCCTCTTTCGACTTAATAAGTTCCTCATGAAGGCAAAATCGTTACTATGGATCAGCTTGTCTTTCTTCACTTCACCTCCAAGAACAACGTTCCACACGGGATCGCATCCCAAATCCTCATCAGCAGAGACACTATTTCTTCAAGGACCCCATCCTCATGGGTATTTTTTCTGCACTCACCACCGCACACCGCTCAAGTTAATATGATCCTAGGTCCCACGACCCCATGGCTCATCCCCACGCTCGGAAAGGTGGTCGAGCGAGAATTGATGCCCTTAACCCTGTGAGAGACCGAACCACCGTGGAATGCCACCGCATCCGATCCTCCTCTCAAAGATGTTCTTCGAGCATGACTTTTAGACACTCATTCTCAACTTTCCACTGGCAGGCGACCTACCATCCTCTTAAAGAGATTTTCCTTCGATGAAGTCATTGTTGAAACCATGTATCTTGAGAAGTCGCCTTGGAGCAATGGACATCATCGTTCCTCCTCATGCCTAGCTTGGGCAATGTCGACTGCTCAGAGTGTTTTGTATCTTGTTCCCAATTAATTCTTCGTATGCCCATATTGACACATGAGGTGGGGCTAAAGGAAACCGTAGCAACATTACTTCAAAATTATCTCAATCGATATCTCCATATGTTGACAGCGAGAACATACACGTGAGTGACTTGTTTTCCGATGAGATACGAGTTTTATAACGTATCTTTTTCGAGAATTCAAGATGAACTATCTGGTTCCATGGATTTTAAAACGTTCTATTTTGATCCCGCATAGTAGTGCATGAGATTTCACTCATTCCGTGCGAAACCCGTACGCCAACGCCACGCTCGCGGCATCTCAAAGTCACCATCAAAGCAGAAGTTGAAAACTTCCTAATCGCTAAGCTCATTTACCCGATTCCCCCTCATGTAATGGGTTCCAACATTAACCGTAGACAAGAACAAAGCACTATTAGAGTTTGTGTTGATTATTATGATATTAATCTGCCCTGCTCCAAAGGACACCACTCCACTCCTTTCATAGATCAAATCATTCACTTAAAGCTGGGGTGAGATTTATCTCTCGATGATTTACTTTTCCCATAACGGCAATATTTTGCACTACCGATCAACAAAAGACTTTCAGGTCCATATGTCCATGGGGTACTTTGTTTTGCAGCTCCCTGTCACTTTGAAGAAGTTTACTACTTTCTAGCACACAGGCCTTACGTGCTTCCATGACATACGCTATATCGTTCTGTACCTTATTTGGACGATTTGCCAACTCATTTAGCTCCAAGAGGACCACCCGTAACACCTCGCCGCATTTTTCTTCTCGTCGACGTTTATAATATCCGGCTCAACTTTCATAAATGTGTCTTTTATGATTCTCGCCGTCTTTGGGGTTCATAGTCTCTAAGGACGGATTCGCTCGATCCCCTAAAGGTCATGCCACATAATCTCCCCACCATCTTCATATCAATTGCAGTAGTTCGAAGGTGAAAGCCAACTTCTCACGACGCTTTATAAATTTAACTCACGCGGAAGTGCTGTATGATTCACGCGTTTTTAAAGCAGAACGTTTCTTTTCATTGTACCCATACTTCAACAACCTTTCGAGAAATCTTGCATTACTTTGTTAACGCTTCATTGCTTCAAGCCTTCAAAACTACTGTACCGTGATTTTCACTTACACTAAGTCATTGCTGAAAATTATTGTATCATGGTTCTGTGTGATGACGATTTAAGGTAACAACACGTTGTTTACTATCTTTCATTTTATTATTTCGATTAATGAAACGCGTTACGCTCATGTCGAGAAAGCAGCTTTAGCAAATGTATGTCGTGCAATGTTTCCGCCACCACATCCTCGATGCGTACTGCTACCGTGGTTTCGGATTGCAACCCCATGACACATATATTCTTTCTACAATACTAGGGGGAAAACACTGCACGGATCGTTATCCTTCGTGAGCTCCGACCCAGAGTTCGCCATCGCTGTTGACCAAATCACCGGTTTTCGCGGATCTTACTTGCTCCTCCCTACGTACCCCTCTATCTCATTCTCAAGAACATATCCCGTATGAAACCATCTTCCTTATCAACACCGTGACCTGCGAGAAGGGCGATATTATTGTGTATCTTCGTACGCTTGGTCCTTTTGCTCCGAGTTGACCAAAGATGCTCGACGTCGGAGTCTTGTGACGGGGCCTCAACCCTACCGCATTGTAGAGATAATATTATACCAAAGCTGGAGTAGATTCATGTTCGTCGGTGCTTGAATTTGGAAGAGGCTTAAAGAGACAATGAATGTCACAATGGCGCTCGTAAGTGCCTACATGTCCGGATATAAGCACGGTGGCATTCTGCGTGCGTACGCTTCGTCGTCAATCTTCAAAGACCCATTATTGCGCTCCCAAACAACAAGTGTGCGCGGTGTTTTTTGGGCAGAGATGCGCGCCACCTCCTCCCTGCATCCCTATTACCGTCAGCCTTTCGCAAAATGAAGCGAGATTTTATGACGTAACCCCATCTTCACTGGGCATGTGTATATAATCGTCACGATGATTACTTTACTAAGTGTCAAGCGATGCTCACACCAGCGACCGATGAAAATATTAACCCGCTCAATTTATCTTCAACCATATCATTGCACGTCAGGTCCCTTGTGTCATCATACCGATCATGGTACCTTACCGAGAGATTACGGACAACAGCTGACACCGCATTGGGCTTACGACACGATAGCTAAACGCCATATTACCCCGTGCAAATGGCCAAAGCTGAGGTCATGAACAAGTGTTTTTTGTCACAATGCTTCAACGAACGCTTGGACCATAAGTCCAACTGGCACCCAATTTTTCTCAACCTACGGGCATGTACCGAATGTCGAAAATGCGGAAACCCATTCACACCATTCCACCACAGTATGGTCCGGAAGCAACTCTTCCTGCTGAGTGCGAAATTTTCCTTGAAGCTGCCTGTGGAAATTCTTTCCATACTTCCGAAGAAGAGCGTCTTCGTACGGGAATTCGCTGATGAAACTCGGCCGAAGCACGCTTTAGTCCTCGACATAGAAAAAGCGGTCAAAGCACACTTCATCAATCACTTCACTGTTTCTTTCCAAGGGGACTCTGTCTCTCCATACGATCACGCATTTACAAATCCTGTTGCGTAGCTCCAACCATGTGGCATGTGGGTCTTACATAGTAAAACGAGTATTGAATAATGGGCTTATGAGCTCATTGATTACATGACTACTGCTGTGCCCCAGAAATGGGTTGCACCACAGTCACTACGTTTGGAAGTTATTTTTGTGTGGTGTGTGTGCACATAGGTGTGTATATTCGCTTGTGTATGTGTATGTGAAAAGTATGTGTTATCTTTCTACCACTCTGTCTTCGATCGTGCGTATGTCCACACTGCTGTGTTTCGTGATGCAGCGCCCCGTTACCGTGTGAATCTCTTCGGCAACGTGTTCATGATCCCGCCGATGAGCGTTGGTTAACTCCGCAAGGTGTGTCTCGGGTCCTTGCCACAACAATATCGCGAATATAGTGCTTATTGAGACTATTAACCCAGGTCACGACCCCGTATTCGGTGAATTACTTGTATCTAGACCACAACTTGTAGTATTACATCTTTAACCCGCATTGTTCTTCGTAAGAACCATCCATTTTACGTCCGTATTTCGCGTATTCGTCCGTCGAGAGAAATTTTGACTATATTATACACGAAATAATTACCCGTACATATGAATACATTAACAGATGCAAGAAATAATTTTGGTTCTAGACAGATACTTGTGCAATGAAACATCATCGATGTAAGAAGATCCATCCGTAAATAGTATGTATATATATATGTGTGTGTGTGTCAAATGTTTACATAGTATCACATAAAACAAAAATATACATGTTCGTCTTACTGGCGTCTTGAGACGATATGTCTCTCAAAACATATGCATGAAAGAAGCCCTAGGTGTCTAATCCGCGATGGTGCTCATGGTAACATGCCACCGCGTGCACCAAGCGTTCCGGTGCCTGTGACAGACTAGCACCCCACCGCATGTCTCCGTTGGCGCTCACTCCCGGACATCCTGGCCACCCCAAGGGTAGCGTCCTGAATCCCCCGTGAAACTTCGGCTCGGGATCAACCTTGGGCCCCGCACCCTCCCACCGAGGGTCACCGTGTGTCGAGTTCGCGCGGGGAGACATACCTACAGTCTGCAATAAACATCTCGTACACATATTAACCGGTGTTAGAATGAGTATGTATTACCAAAAATCACAAACATAAAAATCAAAAAAGAGAGGTCACACCAACTCTCGTCTCTAGTCGTCCCTCCCAAGTGGGAGATCCGTGTCTTTAGTGAAATCGGGTTCCGACATAGGGCCAACTTAATTACCATTAATCGACACGTCGCAACCATCCAAAAACCGCTCTGTGACAACTGCTGGCCTCCCCACCTAGGTACAAGTACGCCGAACGAGCCATCCTCTGGCCTTTGGCAGACGGTCAGTTAACCATGCCCTCGTTCGGAAGATAGTGGTGGTCGTTTCCGCATGAACGATACTGTGTCGAAACTGTTAAACCATTGCTTGACTTGCTTGCACTTTGTGAGTCGCCTTCTTGATATTTGTTGTCACCACAGTAGCTCAACCGTGCCCAGTTGTTGGACCCAAGGCCAGCTAGCGGCCAGCAGAGTTGGGCTCGTCGTTTCGTGTGAGCTTGCGCATCCCGCAGCTCGTGTGATGGTGTGTAGCATCACCCCGAAGCATAGATCCCAGATGCTGTGATGTCCACTTTCCCCGTCGATCCTAAGCCAGGTTTCCCCCTGGCACACCCTCACCATTACCGCCCATATTTCTGCGATGGTCTCGCTACATTCGTCAGGATGGCACCGACCTCTCAAGCGCTCAAGCAGGAACATACGGCCAGAAACTCGCTCGTACTGTCCCGAAGTCTCGAAATCCTTCTGCCTGGGCTCCACATACCGTACTCGTTAAGTATTGTAGTAGCTTCCACGAGTTTACAAGTGGTGAGGAATAGTTCTTAAGTCCACGGGCTTGGCGCGTCAGTAGGTTTACCTTCATAGTTACCTTCGTCCTTCCCTTCATGTTCCCTTTCTTCCATTCGACAAACTATTTTTTGTTTTTATATCCCATCAACACAATAAAACACATTGTTAGACCGGAACATTTTAAAATTCACAGAGGCTCTCATCAAAATTTTGGAGCGGAAATTGCGTTGCGCCATCATGCGACTGCTTAACAATGCTGGCTAGCTGGCAATTTACCTTCTTTGTGAAGAAATGTCCATGCGTTCGTGCTCATACCCGCCAATGGATCAAGCTCCTTGGGTAACCAAAATGGTTCACCTAAGTCTAATACATAATAAAAACATATAAAAAATGGATTGAAATGAGCTTAGAAATGCCTGTTACTCCGGAACAAACAAAGAATCGAATGAGAGTTCTGATTTACCGTATTCCCCGCTTTGGGTTTGCACACAAAATGGACCACCTGTTTCAATGAGGTAAATAGTAAAAGTAATTTTTAGCCACTATTTAGACTTATTTATAACCTTTTGAAATCTAATTAGGTTTTAAAAGTCATTTCTTTATTATTATTTCATATATTTCTATTTAAAATGGATTTTACACTTGGTTTTCTCATGAAAGACTGTGTCTTTATGCGACTTAAACTATGGACACGAGTTGTATTTATACTTTTTTCGACCCTGCGTAAATACACCTAAAAGCCGCTTTGGGAGTCATCTTTTCACTTTTTCCGACTTCTAAACATGAAAAGACTGCCGAGTTCCTCGTCGCTTTCGATCTCGTTAAAGTGGACACTAAGCGACATCTACCTGTGATATGTTTTAATTTCTTTTTCGGCCGGGATGAGATTATTTACGAAAAAGGAATACCCTAGCCTATCATACTAGGAGGTTTTTCAAACATAGTTTTCACCTTTTCTTGACCGAGAACTATTTACGAAAAGGACTTTTGGAGTTTACTTTTCCACAAATATTTTCGCATCAAACGTGAAAAGACGCCGAGTTCTTCTCTTTGTCGACTCGTTAAACCCCGATGACACCTGACGTAGTTGGCAATGACGTTATTCCGAGTCGCGCTTCCTTCCTAGGCTTGTTAAATGTACTAGGTGGCCGAGCAAGGAAGAAGTTACATGGTATCCTCTCAAGCTTGTGTAAAAATAAAGAGGTACTCGCCATAAATGGTAGGGAAAATGGAACCACAATCATTGTCGTGCTGCGTATGTCGCTTCTTCTCGGGAATATGGCACCTGTCCGTACCGTGCTTCAAGTTAGGATCTCATCTCGTTTTCCACTTGCTCATGGTTTGGGTGATCCTTTCGACCTTTCATTTTCTCTTGCTTGGCCACCATGACCCTCCGATCCGTTGATGTCAAATACTTCCAAGCTCAACGTCGTGCCGTTTATATGTTCAAGAGAAGTTGACCTCTGCAGCACCAACCTTCCTCCGATTCTCATCCCCCGATCGTGATTCACAAAAACATTATGTTCCTCTCGTTCCCCGCGTCGATGATGGGAAACACTTGGCCCACCGATCAAGGTCACTTTCCGTCGACTTCAGCTCATTATCCGTGTCGGTTCAGAGACCCTTCGGCAGCACCTTGGAGCTTGAAGGTCCTGCGCGGCGGTGTTCTTCACATTCGACGTGAGGTTTTCATCGGCTTCCGATCGCAGTGATTCCGGAAGTGTGTTCGATGTCACCATTTCTTCATATGCCGTAGATTGCACCCGTAGTGCCTTGAGGACCATTGGCATTACCTAGTGGTACTTTCCGTGCCTATTAACAAACTTTTCATCATTGGTCACAATCAAAGTATGTTCTTGTGCTGTTCGACTCACCTCACATATTCGCATGCTGAACTTCGTACTTTGTTCTGGTCGCAGATGTAGAACGTTAACTTTGATTCCCCTCGTCCGTTATAACTCGGTGCTACGATTTTGTGGATTATTATGTGATTAGTTACATGATCAGTCGATTGGATGGTCGCAACCATACCGAGTCTATTTACCGATCCCCACCGGATGGTCGCGTCCATGCCCTTGACTAGATTATTACATACTCTATTATGGATGGTCGCGCCCATACCACAGCATTTATCATGTATTTGAGATATCATTTGTACTTAAGTAGCAGTTTTTTCACACTCTGTGTTTTCGCTGGACACACCGTAAACTATTTCACCCTCTCTCTCTCTCTCTGTGTGCCCCATGCTTTAGGGGGTATCTACTACACAACAATTTGTCACCGTCTCGCACTCGTCCCGTACAATTGAGGGTTTGTCTGGTGGACTCCGTGAGCAAGTGACATAACTTGCAAAACAAGCCATGGCATTCCCCCAAACATGTACTTTCATTGCTCGAATACAACTCCTTGTGAAAAACCCTAAAATATCTTTTTTTTCATCGCTGGTAGCTGTGCTCATTACCCGTGCCAATGGGAGAAATCTCGGAAGAGGGCGCGCCAATTGGCGCTTTTTCCCGCAGTCACAATCGTGCGCTATTTTTATGAGTGTTTTTAAAAACAAATGGCGGAAGTTTCTCATCCCAACCCATCCAGAACCTGGTATCTAATTTGAGTCGGGAGGTTTGTTTCCGGATCTCCATGAGTGGAAGTGCTCTTCACCTCATGGAAGCTTCCTTGAAGATAGGCAAATCCCATTATAGGGATCCCAACTCCCCTTTCCTCCATCTATAAAAGTCATGCACATCTCATTTTGGTGTCAGTCTCCAAGTTCCCCAAAAGCTATCAAGAGAGCTTATGTTGCAAGAGCCTTGATTCATTCTTTAAAGCCAAATCCAAGCAAGGAGACTGGCTGTTTAGGACATCCGAAGAGAGTGGTTTGCTCCATCCCGAAGGTAAGATTTTTTTTCGAGACTTGCTCACTGCGACCCTCCAAAGGAGAATTCAAATATTGTAGCTATGGTTGTATTCTTTTGACTGGACAATGATGTTATCATTGGTTATGGTTCCACTACGAAGTTTATTATGATGTTGAAGGCACTTATGACCCATATAAAGGTATATATTGGATTTTACACTTGCGTTGTTTTTGTTTCGGCATGTGTGTCCCCACTCTGGAGATCGGAGGATTGTGATTCTGTCGTGAGCCATGAATCAGAGCCGCCACTTTCACAAGCGACAACGTTGATTCTGTGTAAGCCTCATTGCTAGTTGGTTTATTAGCAATTAGAACCGCACCATAGTTGAACGATTGTTAAGTTAGACCCCGTGCTTTTGGGCTCGTAGATCAGCTTCCGTTCGCGTATGGGATTTACCTCCGTCACCGCCTACATATCGAAAATTTAAAATTCACAGACTTAAAAAATAAACCGTGTATGGTTTAGTCACACACACACACACACACACACACACACATCTCACATATAGTTAAAATTGATGGGTATTTACTCTTATTTAGTCTTTTTGATCAAGAAGAAGAATATGATGTTGATTAACATCCATTAAGACTGATATGGTCTATCAGACCTTCAGAAAGAATCAGTTAATTGGGATTATTTAAAATTTTATTTCTGTGATAAAAAAGGAGGGAAAGAAGTATTCTTAGGTCACTGTATGTTTGTTGAATGAACAAGTAGAGTAGGTTGGTAGTCTGGAGAATGTTTTGTAAATCAAAGTGGATGTGAGTAATGGTCGGAAGATATAAGAAAAAGTTCTTTGCATCTTTGACTCTCTTAGTATCACAAAGGAGGAATATTCTCTCGTCCCAAGGTATCTTGGGAATAGAACAATGTCTGGTTTCACTGTCGAGATCATGAGATTTAGTTCTAATCCTTGCAATATTAATTCTCTTGTTTACACTGGTTAAGATAGAAATGTAATTCTAGTAAGCAAGCGTTGGGTTGATAACCTCCTTATAATATCTTAACTTTATTTTCCCCTTTAAGTGATGAACCCTTAGCTAAGCTCAAAGGGGGGATGAATCAGTTTAGTACATTTATGGACATTAAAATTATTTTCTTTACACCCATTAACTACTTCATTTTATAAGCAGCATAATGAATCAACAAACTGAATGTGTGGCCAACCAGTAATTAAGCAGATTAAAACATCACATCACCACATAATTATCAAGCACATAAAAAACAGATATAAGTGGAAACCCATAAGGGAGAAAACCACATCTTATTATTGTTGTGATGCAAAGGCAAGCTCCAAATCCCTCTCACAACTAATTTTCTATAGGATCTGACCTACATGAGGCTACTACCTCAAATTCTGCAAGCTACAATTTGCTAGGAAGCACCAAATCCCATCTATTTTCTGCAGGCTACAACCCATAGGAGGCTCCCACCTCAACCAACTCCAACTGGAAATTTATCAAGATACAAATTGAAAGGAGACTACAATCCCCTCACCCAACATGAAACTAAAATGTTGATTTACCTGGATATCGGCTTTATTATACTCCTTCTCCACTGCTCCCTCTTCAGCCTTCGTATTTTCTTCATATCATCTCCTGATGTGCATAACATATCTATCAGCTCTCTCTAATTCTTCTGCTCTCTCACCTCCCTATGCACATTGATATTACATATTTTATATAGATAACTCATGAATGTTTGCATTCTATAGGGAATACGAAGTGAACAAGCCTGACTCTATGCCTTCCACCCATTTGATTCCTCACACTTCAGTTCAAGTTATTACATCAACAAAAATACAGAAATAATCATTTCAACACTCATTGGATTTTTTCCTATGCCTATGGAGACTTGCCTTTACATCACAAACAAATAATCAATGAATTTACATTTATAGTTACAACAATATTTCACTCAGCCCTTTCAGTTCTTGGCTCGTTGCGCATTTTTATTTTATTCTTGTGTCATTGTCTTTTCTATTTTTGGTGTTATATTCTAACAGCTATGCATAAACACCTTTTTTCCCGACTTGACCCAGCTGGCGCGTTTTGAACAATGTTGCATAACTGTCTTTTGGCCTGACTCAACCCAGCTGATGTGTTTTCAACTGTGCTACTTTATCTCCTTTTTCCTGACTCCGCCTCTTCTGCTCGTGCCTGTAGCGTTCAACCTTCACTGCTCCTTTGCTTTGTATTGGGTCACTTACCGAGTCCTTCTGTCTGACTTGACTGCACATTCATCTTTTTCCTTGCTTAACACCCAACTCTGCCTGAAGATTTACTATTGTGAACGTTGTTTTGGGTCACTTCCCCAAGTCTACCTGTTCAAACTTTCCTTTGTAAAACCGACGTAATCGCATAAGTTCCGGACTCGAAATATATTAATATTTACCTATGAACGATATAGTGTCCAGTTTTTATCGCATTTTAGCGTTCCAAGCTTCTCCATTATAAGCCTCCTCTGTTCTCTGATGCGATTTAACAAAGGAAAAACACATACACTCCAACTTGAAATATATTAAATAATAGCTCTGAGCTGCATCACATCTGGTCCTCATATAACATTTCTCATATCATCGATTCAACCTTGTTCTTATGATCTTCACCCTTTCAATCTTGTGATTTGCGATATGCGAATAGGTCCCACGCCGGACTTTAAATCCCTTAGACTTTAGCTTTGAAGCATATCACATCTGGCCCCTCATCGCTCTTTGCATTTCGGCATTTCAACGTGGTACATAAGCACTATCCCTTCTGAGCTTTGTGACTTGCAATATGCGATAAAGGGTTCGGGTCCCACCGGGGTGCCACGTCATTGCCACGTCATCTGCCACATCATCAATATATATTTGTGATTTGTGGGATCAGGTCCACATCGTCTGCCACGTTAACAACCATGTCACTTGCCACATCAGCTGTGACATCATCTACCACACTTTGTATTTGACAATTTCTTGTGTCTCTGCAGTTTTTACGATTATCCTTCCGCTTGTGATTGCGATATGCAAGTAGGTCCTCCACAGGCGTTCTTCATGCCTTTCTTCTAGAAATTACCCTACTCGAGACATTGAACTACACGCGCACTGTTCTGAATGTGAAAGATACATGACTCAACCTGACTTGCACTGTTCTGAATGCATTTCATCCCGACTTGTTCCTTTTTCTTCTCTGATCATTCTAGTGCTGCTCCTTTCTACTTCTTTGCCTTAGATAATGATTCTAATGCTACTCCTTTGCCTCTTTGCTGCACATTGATGCACATTTCCCTTCTTTTCCATATTGTTCCTTTATACTTCAGTTGAACCTGATTTGATCCTTTGTCCTTAATGATAATTATGGTGTTGCTCCTTTTTTCTCCTTTTCCATCAATGAAAATATTTCCAATAGTCTCCCCCTTTGGCATTGATGGCAACACATCCTCCACCTTTCATCCTGAGAAGTCTCTTTCTTCCTCTAGTACCATTTCACATTTCCTCCCCCTTTGAATTCAATGGCAAAGGGTTACACATTTTCTAGTGTATTTTCCATCATTACCTTACTAGAGTTCTGCATAAGCATTCTTCATTCTGTCCACATACCTGGTTGGGACTCCTACTCCATTCGGTGTATAAGCATTGTTGGGAGAACACTTTGGGAATCATTGAATTTGTATGTATATACATAGTAAGCTGATACCCTCCCAAAAAAAAAACATGCCCAATTTCAATGCAAGCTTAGCACATCTGTAATGCTTGCTTTGACATTTTACGAACCTTTCCATACTTTGATGATGCAACTCAACATTCTCCAGCATTTATAAATAGAAGATAATTTGCACTATTCAGAGCAACTAGAACTTAATCCACACATATTATAATGTTGATAAAGCTGGGACTACCTCCTTGATGTATTTTTTCCATACCACCACCATGATGGATACCATAGTATTCCGATACTGAGGACCTGTATCATAATGTAGAGGAATTTTCCTTTCCAATCCTAATCTTTTAGTTGTTCTTATTCCAAGGAGCTCTTCTTAGACTACTTTTGTGGGGAATTTTTGTGAATTGCTCTCCCCCCTGGGATGTTGCTTCTTATCTATTACTGGATTGATATTTGTGTTTCTTCCTAGAGCAGCTCCCCCCGAGACTATGATGGATTCATTATGTTATTGAAGTATCGGGCTACCCCTTTCTATTTTCATTCCATACTTTAATGGGGTTCTTCATAATGTCTGCACTTCTTTTTTATTCACACTTTGGTATGATTTAATTGGATTTCATAATCTATCTAGAGTCCTTTAATGTATATGGCAGCCTACAGCCATTTTATTTGTGTCCAAGCTTGTGGCATACATAACATCTTATTTTACCTAGGTACATTTGAGCTGGTGTATAACATTTTGTGCTCCCTTTTGAACATAGTTTACATTCAATAGATTTATGTCCAAATTGATTGCATGAAAAACAGTAGCCATGGAAATGATTAGTGTACCTGGTGAAAACTTGTCCCTTCCATTTGCTTTCTTGAGGAAGTCTTCTCATTGGCTGCATCTGCTGCTGGTTAAACTGCATTTTCTTTTTCTTGCAGTGTGTTGCTATATGTCCAGGTTTATGGTAGTCAAAATATGTGATAATTATCACAGGAGGAAAGAACCTCCTTTGACATCTTCTGAATTTGTTCAACTTATATTTAGGAGTGTATGAGCCTTTTGCAACTGAATGTTTCTTCATTTTGTTCTTTGTCACTTGAGGTTGCTGCTTGTTTTTTTTTTGTTTCATTACACATCATGGTCTTACTGGCTTCTAATGCCGCGAGTCCCATTTTTGCTACTCCATTATCTTGTACAACTTTTACAAAAGAGATAGTATTCTTACCTTCTATCTTGGTCTTGCTAGATTCTCCTTCATACCCTATCCCATATTTTAAGAGTGGAGATCTTTGAGCATTTAGTATCATGTCCAGTTGTTCAGATCCTTTTATCTGACGAGGGTTCATAGTTACTTCAGTTTGGGCCTTCTCTAATTTCTTTCTCAGGCATACTACTTCTTCCAACTTCTCTTGCTCCTGATTTTTATCTTTTATTTTCTTTCTCAGAATGTATTCTACCTACTTATCTTCTTCAAGTTCTACTTTCAACTGAATGAGGTTTTTTGAACTTATCTCTTCCTTTACATATTTTAGGAGAATATCTTTCTATTTTCTGCTTTTGATTTTAAGTCTATATATTTCCTTCAGGGCACTAATTATCTCCCCCTCAAGATCTACCTCACCTTCTTCTTCATCTTCCAGAAGGTATCCTTCAAGCTCTTCCTTGGTCATCAAAACAAATTTAGAGGTTCCTTCTTCATTGGAGGATTCATCTGAGCTTTCAGATGCAATTCTATCTTGCTAAGCATAAAATTATTTTCTATTAAATATCTTCCCTTTCTGCCAGTTATTTATTTTGTTTTTCTCTATCTCTTGTGGTCAATTCTCTGCTCTCTTATGGGGAAATTTTGAAGTAATTGCCCCACTCTTCCACAATTAAAGCACTTAAATGGAAGTCTACCTTTGTACTTACCTGTGCCTCTATCCAATCTTCTGATGAATTTGGCTTCTTCTTCATTAGGGCATGAGAATGGAGCTTCCTTCTCGTCTCTACACTTGTCTTCCTTGAAGGCTGCCTCCCTCACAGTTGACTTCCCCTTTGGAAGTATCATCTCACAAGATGTCAATTTTCCAAGAAATTTGTTCATGGTTAAGGTTTCCCAGTCTGCTATTTCCTTTATGGCAGATACCTTAGGGTTAAACCTAGATGGTAAATATCTCAATATATTTTCTACTATTACACATTCCTTAATGGTTTCTCCTAGAGCTATCATGTCATTCACAACGTCTGCAACCTTTAAGAAGAAACTGGCTAAATCTTCATCTTCATTCATTTTTAAATTTTCAAATTGAGTTCTATAGGCTTGTAGCTTGGCCATCTTCACCTTTTTATCTCCCTCATGAATAATTTCTAATGTGTCAGATTTCCTTGGCAGTTTGACTGTGCATTACTTTGATAAATTCTGACTCACCTAGACCATTTAGGAGAGCATTCATTGTTTTTGCATTAGCTATGAATTATTGTTTGGCTTCTTTCTCAGTGTTTGTATCCTTTGGTGCATATTTTTCTAACATAGCAGCCCAAAATTCTACTCCAAGAGACATCAAATAGGATTTCATTCTTATTTTACAGAAGGTATAGTTTGTGCCAGTAACTAGTGCGGATTTATTTGTTGAGCATCCTTCTAGGCTACCCATTTTTGGGACCTAGGACCTCCTTCTAGTTGTTAAACTATTACTGAAGGAACCCGCTCTGATACCAATTAATGAACCCTTAGCTAAACTTAGAAGGGGGGGGGGGTGAATTAGTTTAGTACATTCATGGAAATTAAAACTCTTTTCTTTACACCCATTAACTACTTCATTTTATAGGCAACATAATGAATCAACAAACTGAATGTTTGGACAACCAGTAATTAAGTAGATTAAAACATCACATCACCACATAATCATAAAGCACATAGACAACAGATATAGCTGGGGGAAACCCATAAGGGATAAAACCACATATTATTATTGTTGTGATGCAAAGGCAAGCTCCAAATCCCTCTCACAACTGATTTTATGTAGGTTCCAACCTACAGGAGGCTACTACCTCAAATTCTACAAGCTAAATTTTGCTAGGAAGCACCAACTCCCATCTATTTTTTGTAGGCTACAGCCCATAGGAGGCTCCTACCTCAACCAACTCCAACTGGAAATTTATCAAGCTACAACTTGAAGGGAGACTACAATCCCCTCAACATGAAACTAAAATGTTGATTTACCTGGATATCAAATCTGTTATATTCCTTCTCCACTACTGCCTCTTCAGCCTTCATATCTGCTTCATATCATCTCCTGATGTGCACAACATCTCTATCAACTCTCTTTGATTCTTTCGCTCCCTCACCTCCCTATGCGCACTGTTATTAAATATTTTATATAGATAACTCCTGACTTTTTTCATTATATAGGGAATACAAAGTGAACATGCTTGACTCTATGCCTTCCACCCATTCGATTCCTCACACTTCAGTTCAGGTTATTACATCAACAAAAATACATAAATAATCATTTCAACACTCATTGGAGTTATGCCTATGCCTATGGATACTTGCCTTTGCATCACAAAAAAATGATCAATGAATTTACATTTACAAATAAAAAAATATTTCACTCAACCATTTCAGTTCTTGGCTTGATGTGCATTTGTCTTTTATGCTTGTGTCATTGTATTTTTTATTTCCGTTGTTATATTCTAACAGTTATGCATAAATGTCTTTTTTCTCGACTCAACCTAGTTGGCACATTTTGAACAGTGATGCATAGCTGTATTTTCACCCAACTCGACCTAGCTGATGTGTTTTCAATAGTGCTACATTATCTCCTTTTTCCTGACTCTGCCTCTTTTGCTCGTGCTCACAGCATTCAACCTTCACTTCTCCTTTGCTCTGTGTTGGGTCACTTATCGAGTCCTTCTGTCCAACTTGACTGCACGTCCATATTTTTCCTTACTTAACACCCAACACTGCCTGGAGATTTACTGTTCTACACATTGTTTTGGGTCACTTCCCCGAGTCTACCTGTTCAAACTTTCCCTTGTAAAACTGGAGTAACTGGATAAGTCTTGGGCCTAAAATATATTAATATTTACCTATGAACGATATCACATCCAGTTTCTATTGCATTTCGGCATTCCAAGCTTCTCTGTTATAAGCCTCCTCTGGTCTTTGATGCGATTTAACCAAGGAAAACCACATACACCTGGAATTTAAATCTATTAAATAATAGCTTTGAGTTGCATCACATCCGATCCTCATATCGCATTTCACATTTCAGTGATTCAACCTTGTTCTTATGATCTTCACCCTTCCGATCTTGTGATTTTCGATATGCAAATGGGTCCCACACCAGACTTTAAATCCTTTAGACTTATCTTTGAAGCATATCGCATATGGCCCCTCATCGCTCTTCGTATTTCGACGTTTCAACATGGTACATAATCACTAACCCTTCTGAGCTTTGCTACTTGTGATATGAGATAGAGAGTTCAAGTCCCACCAAGGTGCCACATCACCTGCCACATCATCAAGATGTATTTTCAATTTGTGTGTTCAAGTCCACGTTGTCTGCCATGTTATAAGTCACATCACTTTCCACGTCAGCTTCCATGTCATCTCCTACACTTCGCATTTCGCAATTTCTTGTGTCTCTACAGTTTTTACGATCATCCTTCCGCTTGCAATTGTGATCTGCGATTAGGTCCTCCACATGCGTTATGCGCACCTTTCTTCTAGAAATTACCCGACTCGACCTACTAAAATTCACGTGCACTCTTCTGAATGTGAAAATACACGACTCAACGTGACTTGCACTATTTTGAACGCATTTCAACCCGACTTTCTCCTTTGTCTTCTTTCATCATTCTGATGCTGCTCCTTTCCTCTTTTCTACTCCTTTATGCTCCTTTGCCTTAGATAATGATTCTAATGTTTCTCCTTTGCCTCTTTTTTTCACATTGATGCACATTTTCCTTCTTTTCCTTATTGTTCCTTTATACTTCAACTGAACCTAATTGTCTCCTATGTCCTTAATGATAATTCTAGTGTTGCTCCTTTCTGCTCCTTTGCCATCAATGACAATATTTCCAGCACTAACTCCTTATCACTCAACTTATCCTTAAATTTGGAAGTAATGATGTTTTTAATATTATCCTTATTCCCCAATATGATATCCTCTTTTATCTCCCAATGATCGAGCCATGATTTGGCATCCCTATGCCACCCTCGCTTGAGTCGAAGGTGGTTTTGACAAGAGTTATAATAATTTTTTGGGAGTCTCATGGATTCCATGTTGTATACTCATTCTTATACATTAAATACCTAAAAATAATCGTGCATTCAATGGGGGAAAGGATATCCCCACTTAAGAGAATAGGGTAGGGAGTATTACCATTAATCTTGAGGTTGTATGATATGAATTTATATTGGATCATTTCAATATTTCTCCAAGCATCTCTAGATATACTGCAACCCCACACCTCACATCCATATAAAATAACAGGGGTGATGAGAGTCTCGAAGAGGAAATTTTTTTACTCCAAACCCAAAGATCAGTCATCTTAAAATTGTTTTGAAGCTCATAGTAAGCTTTCCAACCTCCTATAATACTTTTCTCTATGCTATAGTTCCAGTTGAGATGATGGTGGATGTTAATACCTAAATATTTGTAAGAAAATTCTCTAAGTAATTGTTATCATAAATGAAATTATCATAGGTGATCTTTTTGGATTGAATAATCATAACTTTAGTCTTGTCAGTATTAACAATCGTACCCATATTGGAACAGTAACCTTGGCGGGTTTTAAGCTTATTATTGAGATTGTCGAGACTCCTGGAAAGAAGAATGATATCCTCATCATAAAGGAGAAGAGTAATGACTATACCAGTGAGCTTGGCTCCTTCACAACCAACGACTTCTAAGAATTCTTCGAGCTTGCTAATGTAAATTTGAAAAAGGGTAGGGGATAAGGGACACCCTTTCTTAACACCGATGATGCATTTAATATCATTAGACCAACCATTGGTGTTCTTAATCTTAGCAATAAAATTATCATATAATCTAATAACAATGACCCTTAACTCCAGAGGAGTCATTAATTCATCGAGTCTTTTCCATATCTTCTCTCGAGGAACCGCGTCGAAAGATTTTGTAAAGTCAACAAAAAAACAAAAAGGACTAGTCTTACTATTACAAAAATCCTCGGCAATGGTCCTAAGAGCGACAACGTGGTCGACCGTAGAGTGATTTATTCTGAAGCGAGCTTGCCTAGTGGCCCTTTTACCATGGGTTTCAAGCCAATTTCTAATCTTCTTTTCTAGAATAAGCCCATACAAATTGGCTAAAATGTGGCTAATCATGTCAGTCCTATAGTTAAAGGTAACATTTTTATATCCACTTTTAAATATAGGCACGATAAGTCTTTGCATCCACAACTTATGGAAGCCATGTTTAACTTCCAAGTTGATTAGATTGTGCAAGTGTGGGATGAGTATGGACCTTCCAATTTTGAGAATTCCAACTTGGTACCCTTCAATATCCCTATCTTTCCCGTTAGGAAATTTATTAATCCTAGATTACACGTCTTCCGAAGAAAATGTATCCCCCTCTATAGGAGTGCTTTTGATGTAGCTCATGGTGTCTGGGAGTCAAATATATTATTAAGATAGACATCCCATTCCTTTAAGTCAATTGGATTAGTTTCTTTCGATTTACGAACAAGAATGCTCCTCCAAAACTTTCTAGGCTCAACTTTAGAGAGGTTAAGGAGATGATCTTGCCTCATGTTTCTATACTCTATTTTTTCCTTTTGATAGGAGCTTTGTATACCTTGATTTTTTCATCCTTAATAGTTTTGTTGGGAGCATCTCTAATCGCTTTCCTGGAAGATTTACAATCATTGTTATACCACAAGTTGGAAGTCCTATTGTTCTTATTATATGATACCTCTTTGGAGAAGTTGTTCATGGTAGTGGAGAGGACCATCAACTTTAAAGTGTATATGTCATCATTAACCTTTAATTAATTCTTAAAATTGTCAATTTAATAGGTGAAATAAAAATTTACCTTTCTTTATTTGTCAACATACACTACTACACGAAGTGCACTTTTAAGAAAAAAGAAATATTTTGTCTTAAAAAGTCAATTTTTATTTTAGTTATTTTACATTAAAATTTAATATCAATTTAATTGTCTTAAATATAAAAGTTAAGACAAAAATAGTTCGAGTTTAAGAAAAAACTATATATTTAAGACAAAAACAGTTTGAGAAATTTTTTTATATTTAAGACAATGGAAATTAAGACAAAACTCATTTAAGACAATTAACAATTAAGACAAAACCATATCAATTTAACAAGAAATTATCTAACACTTGTAAAATTGACTTTAACTGTGCACCCTATGTTCGTCAATTTGCAGGCTACTACTATCTCGTGCATATACCAAGGCTACTATTTTACTTACCATTTATGTTATCTTATATAAAGACAATGATTTGTTGGGCTCTTATTTTTGTGGACGTAGCCAAATCTGAAGAACGTGACAACTTTTCCTAGCAATATTTCCTAGACATCAATTCCTCTTTTGTCCCTGAAATGATTAGAGACAACTTGTCTATCATTGCATTCGAGAATTTTGCACAGAGTTTCCATGAGTGGATAGGGGATAATTATATTTTTAATTTTTGAAAAAAGATATTTAAACCACATGAAACTTAATCATATCAATTTCTTTCTTTTATATTATATTTTTCCTTTTTCATTAATCCTTTTTAATTAAATATAAAGTTAGAAGTGATAATTATATTATTTTTTTAATTAATTATAAAATTAAAATATAACATTTTGAAAAGTTAGAATATTTTTAACTATTTTTTAAGTATTTAATTTAAAGTATATTTATTTGAAAATTATCTAAAAGTAATAAATTAAAGATAATTTGATTTCAAAACAATTACAATATACATACCACATTATAAAAATATAATTACACCAAAGGTGTTCCTCTATGAGCTTTAGCTGGGCAGATTTGGCCAATCAGAGCATTTTATTTTCATCCTCCTCTGTCAAATCAAATTTTACCACATGTTAGGATCTCTTAACTCTTGAATTTCATCTTCGATCTCTGAGTTCAGTCTTCTCTTTCATCGGTTGTCTTGAGTTCGAGTCCCATGATGTGTTCTTAGTCTTAGTGCAGCCCGTAGTTACAATAGAGTACTAGTGTGAGCCCAATGGTGAGGAATATTGAAAATATTCCCTTGACTGAAGGTTTGGTTCCGTCATCTCCGCCCTATAGGTTAAGCATGCTCATGAGGACTCGTATTAGGATTTTTAGTAGTACATGTGCAATGTATTTGGAGATGACACAATCATGTTTTTCATGGTTACAATTGTGCTCTTTCTCACAAGTGGCGCAGGAGCATCTTGTTCCAACGGGAGTTGTCAAGTCATGGGATCAAATCACATAGCCCACATTTGTTATTTTGGTTGTAATAATATCAGAATAAATTACGTTAATAAGAGAGAATTCTCATTCGTTTCTCCCTTTTTTTCCCAACCAGTCCATGATATTTTTACAAAGGAAAGTGACTGTGTCATGGGTCTTCAATGCATATTGTGTAGTTCAATGGGAGACTCGAGTTAAAAATGCACCACGACTAATACTACAAATCCAAATTTAACAGAATCATTCTCAATTTTGAAATATTATGATTGTTTTTTATTTAATTTCTCTACAATTCATTGTCATTTTATTTTATTTTTGTTATAGGTGGGAGACCTACCTTTCAATAAATAGTTACGGCTAATGACCCACAATTCTTATGCAATCGTCGTAGAAGAATCCCAAGTCCCTTGATTAGCTATTGTAAATTTTGTTATTATTTAAATTAAATAATTCAGGCACAATTTTCCACATTCGAAGTGTTATTCGAGTTGTTGGGGTGTTAGTTTTTGTTGTAAATCAATGCACCATACCTCCAAGTCCACATTATTCAGGAGATTTGAATTTACCCAAATTCTCAATAATATTGATGGTAACTAGTGAAAGTAAAGCCTTGGATATAAAGTTAAAATAGTCTGACTCATATTGAGGTCTATTTGATTTAAAATATTTGAACCTAGCCATGTCTAGCATTAAATACATTGATAGATTACAACTGATTATAGTTTTTTTTCAACCCTATTTAAATTTAACTAAACTAATATTTAGATATTTTGTTTATTTAGAATATGGTTCTATTACAGATGCTAGTTGTGAATAGATTGAAGGAGTTTCAGGAATTTCTCACAGCCAATCCCTCTGAAATCATCACCATATTCATCTGATCAGGGAAATTTCGCTACCCTTTAAGCCAAGACTTTTTACTTCAGCTGATGTGTTAGAATTGCGTTTAATCAAAGATTTAATGAACATAAGTGAACATATTCATGCTTTAAAGAAGAGGAACATAATAAGCATTAACAACATAAGACATTGATAATGGAGTTCATCCAGGAAAGACTATGTCTCTGGGCCTCACCGTCAAGATGGTGTAGTCTGCTGCATTAAGTGCTATAAATAGTGTTGATGTACATGGATGGTGTTTTCTCTATCATACAATGAAAATTCCCCCACACAGGAGTGGCTGGATCTCTCCACGATATGTTCCGCTACAGGAACCCTCATTCATAAAAGGACTCATATCAGTATGACAATAACTCACACATAATGACTATGAGTATCCCACCAACATGGAAACAAAGGGATCTCAAACATAATACAAATCCATGATAGAAATTACATCTCACATCAAGAACAAAACAAGATCCCACATCAAAACATTAACAGGGATCTATACAACACAATGCATCTCATAGCAAAGAGAGAAATAATTACATGATCACATTGCATATACCTCACATCCTAGAGCTACCTGAAGACAAGGATGATAAACTGTTGGATCTGGTTGTACCATCAGTCTTGTGGCATTGAATATCCCGAAAAATGATTGTTCGCACATTGAATGTTGACACCTGCAACTCCACTTTGAAAATTTGCCGAAAAACATAAGGCTCAGATGGAAAATCTAACTTCACCGCTAAACTCGTGTCGCCGAGAGGTGTAGGATTGGCTATCAATTTGATAAATTATGAACAAGTGAAAATCTTGGCCTTAGGGAATCTTTTAGGGAATATTTTAGGTTCCCCCTAGATTCCTCAAAGATACTGCTCCACAGGGAATGTGGAAATCTGAAACTCAAAACAAGAATATGATCTCACCATTGAGATACTTGCAAAATTCCGAGTAGAATGAGTATAAATTTGACCTCATTCTCACATCAGCAAATTTCGGCCTCCAAGGAATCTAAAATATTCCCTCAAGGTTCCTGAAGATTCTCCTCCACAGGGAATTCGCAAAACATCTGCTCAAAAGGAAAATCTGGGTGCACCATCACATTCCCTATGAAATTCTAGTTAAAATTCTTATAAAGTTTAATACATTCTGAAAATTTTACCTCCTTGAGATCAAAAGATTCCCTTGGCATCAAACTGGAATCTGTCTCGAATTTTGTGCCTGCATCTGCACTGGTCTCTACCTCGAACTACGTGCTTGGTTCTGCTAGCCGCACTTGTGAAAGATTGGGTTTAAGTAAATTTTCGTGGCCGAGTTAACAACCAAAAGGTTTTTGGCACATCAAGTAGTTTTGGCTTGTCAGGGAGGAGGTAAAGCACAACCTCGTCCTCGAACTGTTTCTGCCAAATTATTTTTAAACAAATTGCATATCACGCTGGCCGGACTGTGATTTATGGCCCGCCCTGAACCCAATTCTTTACATGGTGGTGTATTGACTCACGGGATGGTTATGTTATATGCTACATATGGTGTACAGTATGTATTTGTTATTTTTTTTAATAATTTCAAAACAATACAACCATACCTCAAAACATTGAAATCTATCACATGATTTTCAAATCCATGTTGATTTCTTTCAACATGTTTAACATTTTTATATTTTGCTTTATTAACCACTTTTTATTTTATATGATATTTTTATATGGTTACAATAACCACTAATAGACATAGTTTATTTTTTAATGATTTTTTCATGTGGGTATTTAAATATGGTTTTGTTCTTTCATAGGTTGGGAGGACCAACAGAGGCTTACCATGTCGGGTCACCGCCTGAGGGGGGATTCCATGTGGGCCCGACGTGCCTCACTGGGACGCCATGTGGCAGACTGTGGGCCCCACGTTCCTTACTTTAACAAAACTTCAAACTTCTATAACTCTCTCATACGAGCTCGGATTGATGCGTTGTCGCACCGTTGCGATCAAGGCGACGAGCTCTTCAATCTGAAGCTGATTTTGTCACCTTCCTATCACTTTTAATTTTGAGCTTTTTCCCAAGCCACTGGTGACTAAAGATCACCTGGATCAATCCTCCCCACTTAGGAGATTTTGGTCCTCTAAAAGCATCAAGTTCTATCCATCATCAACTGTATGCAAATGTCTCTAAAAGGCACATCCCTTGAATAATCCTTCACCTGGCGTATTTCAGATTCAAGGTGCAAAGTCGAAACCTGTAGCTATTGCGGCACAATTGTGTGAAAAGGCACATCTCTTGAAGATTCCTTCACCTGATGTACTTTGGAATCAAGATGCAAAGCCGACACCTATAACGTTTGCGACACAAATGTGTGAAAAGGTGCATCTCTTGAAGACTCCTTCACTTGACATACCTCGGAATCAAGATGCAAAGCAGACACCTACCTAAAGCTGCAACACAAATTACATGCTCAAATATGACCCAAACATTTCCATACTTGCCACGAGTTTACATGCTCGGTGGTCAAGTTTACATCAAATGGAAATCAGACCCCACCTTATTATTACAAGACAAGACATCATTGTTTCATTTCAAAGTGATGGAAAACACATTGTCACTTTTACATGAAAGAAATGCATCACATGATTTATAACAAAAGGCCAAAATATCATTTTTTCTTAAACAAGTGATGGAAAAACACATCATCACTGTTACAGTTAAAAATGAAACATATGATTTAAAAACACGACCATGACAAGCTAACATATCTAGAAAAACAATCTAGAAAAACCCCTCATTAGCAAAGTGAATGGGCCATTCCCCTATGGGGAATTCGCTTGTCGATTAGCTCTTTTGACTGGTTCATGCATGAGCACTTTGTATTTAATGTGCTTCCATGGATGGAGTCTCCAACACATGGCTCTTTGATGGCCACTTCAGTCACAATGGGTGCAAAAGGTATTCTTCCTCCAAATATGCTTAACCGATTTCTTTCCCTGCTATGGAGAAGGCTTTCCATGCCTCATCCTCCTTTGTGCTGCCATCCTTTTCCAACACTTAGAAAACACATGGTTATGTAAACAAAAAAATGACATGTTTTTTTATGCTATGATTTACGATCATGGTTATCAACATTCTTATAATCAAAATGCACTCTAGAATAATGAGACTTATTATACCTTCTCTGGTGGTCTCTGTTGCTATCATGGTGAAGAGAGCTTGCCTCAGCTCTTTCACTACAACATGCACTACCATGGAATGATGGTCAGGTGTTCCCATCATTCCTCTCCCCTAGTGAGTTCAACATTGTCTGTTTCCCTTTGATTTCCTTCGAACACCCTCCTTCAATGTATCCCAAACCCGCATAGCGAGGTCTTTGCACAACCTCTAATGGTTGATTTATGCCTTGGCCATGAATGCCAAGTCCTCCTCCTTTGTACCCCATCTTGGTGAGGAGTCTCATGCCGATTCCTGTAATGGGTATCTCCACACTTCCAACAGAAATGATATCAGGTGAAGATGAAACTGAAGAAAAATCAACACTGTTTACCTCAGTTGTCAATTTTGACACAGGTGAAGAAGGCTTCTATAAGCCTTTGTTGCACTTCACATCCTCTAAGGCCTTTGTCACGGCTTGTAACTGAAGCTGCAATCGCTACTTCTCCTCTTTCTCCTCATGTAGGAGTTTCTTCAATGCCTCATGATCTACTTGAAGAATTTCGTTGTTGTGCTTCAATTCTTCCATCGCCTCTGTCGTGGCTTGCAACTGAAGCTGCAATCGATGTTTGTCCTCCTTCTCTTCCTATAGGAGTATCTTCAATCCAGCGTTTTCTGCTACTTGTTTCTCATAAGATTCGTACAACATGTCCGCTTTCTTAGACACACTGAGCATTGTCTTATACATGTCTTTGACATTCTCCATTTCTCAACTCAGCAGATGTTCAATGGTTCAAGCCTGTAATCCAATCAGCAAGAAGACCACTCTAATACCACTTGATCTGGGTAAATTTCACTACCCATTAAACCAAGACCTTTTACTTAGGCTGATGTGTTAGAATTTCATTTAATCAAAGCGTTAATGAACAAAAATGAACATCTGCATGTTGTAAAGAAGAGGAATAGAACAAGTATTACTAGCATAAGACATTGATTGCAGAATTTGTCGAGGAGGGACTACGTCTCTGGGCCTTAGAGTCAAGATGGTGTACGCTGTTGCATTAAGTGTTGTAAATAGTGGTTATGTACATGGATGGTGTTTTCTCTATCATACAAGGAAAATTCCCTCACGCAGGAGTGGCTGGATCTCTCCACGAGGCGTTCCGCTACAGGAACTCTCATTCACAAAAGGACTCCTATCAATATGACAATAACTCACACATAATGATTATGAGTATCCCACCAACATGGTAGCAAAGGGATCTCAAACATAATACAAATCCATGATAGAAATTACATCTCACATCAAGAACAAAATAAGATCCCACATCAAAACATTAACAGGGATCTATACAACACAATGCATCTAATAGAAAAGAGACAAAGAAGTACATGATCACACTGTATATACCTCACATCCTGGAGCTATCTGAAGACAAGGATGATAAACTATTGGATCTAGCTGTACCATCAATCTCGTGGCATCAAATGTCCTGAAAAACCACTACTCGCACATTGAATGCTGACACCTGCAACTCCACTTTGAAAAGTGGCCAAAAAACATAAGGCTCAGATGGAAAATATTGAACTTGTGTCGCCCAGAGGTGTAGGATTGACTGTCAATTTGTTGAATTCTGACAAAGTGAAAATCTGGGCCTTAGGGAATCTTTTAGATTCCCCCTACATTCCTCAAAGGTACAACTACACAAGAAATATGAAACTCAAAACATGAATCTGATCTCACCATTGAGATCTTTGTGAAATTCTAAGAAGAATGAGTATAAAGTTGACCTCATTTTGACACCAGTGAATTTCGACCTCCAAGGAATCTGGAAGATTCCCTTAAGATTCCTAAAGATTCTCCTCCATAGGGAATATGCAAAATGACTGCTCAAAAGGAAAATCTAGGTGCACCATCGCGTTCCCTGCAAAATTCTAGCTAAAATGCATATAAAGTTTAATACATTATGAAACTTTTACCTCCCTGAGATCAAAATATTCCCTTGGCATCAAAATGGAATCCGTCTCAAACTGCATGCCTGCATCTGCATTGGTATCTACCTCGAACTATGTGCCTGGGTTTGTTGGCTGCACTTTTGAAAGATCGGGTTTAAGTAAATTTTTGTAGCAGAGTTAACAACCAAAAATCTATTGGCGCATTGGTGAATTTCTAAATTAATAGGGAGGAGGTTGGGTAGTCAAACCCCACCCCCTCCTGAAATAGTGGCGCACAGTTTCCTTTTAAACAAACTGCATATCAGTTTTTGGGGTCTGCCGTTATGGTGGTGCGTTTAATAGTGTGGGATGGTTGGTGTTATATACCATATATGGTATGGTACATAGTCATTGGTTTTTTAATACCCAAAACAATATAACCATACCCTTAAAACAATGAAATTCGTTGAAGCACGTCGGATTTCTCAACCACATTGATTTCTTTTTAACACGGTTTGATTTTATATTTTGTATGGAGAAGCGCTATGTGTCAGCAGCTGAGGGGTTGCCATGTGGGTTTCACGTGCTTCACTGGGACGCTATGTGGCACACTGTGGGCCCCATGTTCCCTGCTTTAACAAAACTTCAAACTGATCTAACTCCCTCATACGAGCTCGGATTGACGCAACATTAGCACCGTTGCGATCAAGGCAACAAGCTCTTCAATCTGAAGCTGATTTTGTCACCTTCCTGTCACTTTGAATTTTGAGCTTTTCCCCAAGCCACTAGTGACTGAAGATCCACCTAGATCGTCATCGAGGGCTATGTCAAAGCTATCAAAGATTTGACCAAAGTCTTCACTTAAGTCGACTTGATGAAGTACTGGTACCTAGTGTATTCCATGCCTAAATATGGTTGTTATTTTTCCACTGTGAGCGACATGGTCGTGAAAAACTATCCCCTTACAGTATTCACCTCAATAGCTTTCAAAGTGGCCTGAGAGGGAATTTCTTATGAGTGTAACTATGTGGTGGAAAATCAATGTAAGTTTTACAAAACCTATCCCATGTCTTTAATGATGTATAGGGAGGGATTGATGAGTAGTTATTTTGGTAGACGAGGATACTCTTTTGATAGGAGGACCCAATAGTAATCGCGTTGAACAAAGAATCTAATCTCAAAAGCCTAATGGCTGTTCTCAAGAATTTCTTCCTAGATCAACCCATTGTACGCAAAGCCTACATACAAAAGAGGGAATTTCTTATGAGTGGAACTATGTGGTGGAAAATAAATGTAAGTTTTACAAAACCTATACCATGTCTTTAATGATGTATAGGGAGGGATTGATGAGTAGTTATTTTGGTAGACGAGGATACTCTTTTGATAGGAGGATCCCATAGTAATCGCGTTGAACAAAGAATCTAATCTCAAAAACCTAATGGCTAGTTCTCAAGAATTTCTTCCCAGATCAACCCATTGTACACAAAGCCTACATACAAAATTTTGATATGGGCTAATTTCTTAGCAGTGGATTTCTTTCAAATACAATTTATCATTTAATTTGTTCAATTTACACATAACAATCTTTAACTTGGGTGGGTTTTATGACATACACATAGAGGTTAAATTTTATTGATCTATGTTAAACTAGGATTGTTAAGTTGACATCTATTTCTGATCATTGCTTTATTTTTCTTTTCACAACAATGGTCCTAAAATCGTCATAAAGTGAAAGTGGGATTTTTTGAATTTAAGCAAACCCATGTTCAACATCAATGGGTTTTATGACATTCATATAGAGGTTAAATTTTAATGATCCGTGTTAAACTCGAATTGTTGCGTTCACATCAGTTTCGAATCATTGTCTATTTTTCTTTTCACACATGCAATATTCACTACGGAATATTCTCACACGTTCCATTTTTTGAGCTTTGAAAGTTAAGTGAGAGCACGTGAAACTATCTAAGAAGAATGGTAAGTGATACCACGTGATTCCCCTTTTTACGACTTCTCCTATTGAATTTCATTGTATTTTAGTGCTTAAAAGAAAGCTCAGTTGCTCCTGTGATTCTACCTCACTATTTATGTGAAGTTATTTATAAATTGCTATTCTTTAAGGGTATACAATTATGGAAGAAAATGTTATTTAAGCCGAAAACGGTTGTTTTTTTTAGGAAAAGGAAGATCCAAATTTTGTAGGATTCTCTGAACCAACCGCAGATCTTAATTTAATCATGTCGCAAGGCCGTTTAATAGTAATAATCTTGCATGGCCATTTGAGTGATGTCCGACTTCTACCCAAGGTTGAAATAAAAATAAAAATTGTTCCGATGGCTTGTAATATTTTTATTCGAAAGCTTTAGTATACATTATAATTTATGTTACAATTTCTTTTGTTTAGTCTGTATTTTGATGGCTAACTACCACTGATCCTATATATTTTATCATATTATCCATTACATTTTTGGATGTCCTTTAATTTTCTTCTATCATCTCCAATACTGCCAAAAACAGTACCATTAAATTTCATTTAATATTACATGATATACATCCACAGGTGTTTATGACATAAAATGGCATGGGCGGATGTTGTTGTACTATATTACTAATCGACAACAATTACATTCGTTTCCCTACTTTTTTTTTTTTTTAATATTTAAGTGGAAAATTGAAGTATGGTTTATCGTTTAAAAATGTAAAAATATATCTATTTAATGAAATAAAAATAAATTAGTAAGGACTTCAAACCATGTAAAAAGAGGCCGATAGGTTTATTAAATTCCAAAAAAATATATTTATATTTCTATAATTTAGCAAATAATTATTAGTATTTTTGTATTATTAATGGTATTATTATTAAATTTATTTCTTTTAGTGTATTTTTGATATATATATATATATATTATTGAGCAAAATTCAATTAGACATATCACAGTCACAAATTTTGAATTTAATTCAACTTTTGAACAATATATTTTGTTATAGCTTTCCAAAATTTAGAACTCTGGCCCAATTACTATTGACAATTATAAGAAAGCTCATAAAAATCAATATATGTTCACCTTGTTGCAAAGTAAGTCAAGGCCAATAACACAAGTGGTAAATCATAAAATATAATGAATAACAACATTAAGAGTAAAATATGTATTGCTGGATTAACTAGCTAATTTTTTTTTCTAAAATCTATTATATTGTTCTATGTGTTACCCATTTATACAAGCAAAACAAAGCATGGAAAATAGAATGCAAGTGCAACAATTGGATGTTGCACTACCCATGGTGTGAGACAGAAAGAACACTAAACTACATGTATGAAGCGCTTCCTCCTCATCATCAAAATCTTTGTCTCCCTCTTCATTTGTAGTTGCATCCTACTAGGAGATTGAGGTCATCCTTGTAGTGTACCTAAGCTAATAGTGTAAAACAATAATACCTAATAATTACTTATCGAACTAATGTAATAAGACACTATATCATATAGTACTAACTATGAATCCAATCCCTTGGGATGGGTTGTTGTGGTAAATCATAAAATATAATGAATAACAACATTAAGAGTAAAATATGTATTGCTGGATTAACTAGCTAATTTTTTTTTCTAAAATCTATTATATTGTTCTATGTGTTACCCATTTATACAAGCAAAACAAAGCATGGAAAATAGAATGCAAGTGCAACAATTGGATGTTGCACTACCCATGGTGTGAGACAGAAAGAACACTAAACTACATGTATGAAGCGCTTCCTCCTCATCATCAAAATCTTTGTCTCCCTCTTCATTTGTAGTTGCATCCTACTAGGAGATTGAGGTCATCCTTGTAGTGTACCTAAGCTAATAGTGTAAAACAATAATACCTAATAATTACTTATCGAACTAATGTAATAAGACACTATATCATATAGTACTAACTATGAATCCAATCCCTTGGGATGGGTTGTTGTTTAAAGTAAAGTTTGAGTTCTTGCCCCAAGTGATGACCCATATTAAAGAAAATGACCAGATATTTCTGAGGTGTGGGTCATGTTAATGAAGCACCACTGGTACTATGGTAATGCAAAGATGTTGGGATTATTGGTTGTTGATGTTAATGAGAGATGTGTGGATGAAGCCAGGTGTAACTCTTCAGTGACTACGAAATATATATCACTCATTGACAATCCCAAAACCAAGGGTTTTTTGGTCACGAAACTCCTATCATATAGAGTTTGGCACCCTCTTCAATCAAAAAAAGTTTATCCAACTTAAAAAAAAAATTAATAGAAATTTTGAATGTTGTAAAAGAAGGGATATAAACCGTATCACTATAACTGGTTCCAAAGCTAAGTAGATCACTCACTTGGTAAAAATCAAATACATTTATAATTTTTTTTTGTTTACGCAGAAGTTCCACCAAAGTTCCAAGGCATATATCTTCATTTTACGAGCCCAACACCAATCTATTAAATCCTAAACGTGCTGGTTGAATAGTCGAAATGTTATTGGTATCCGTTCATTGTACGAGCGTGGTCTTCTTATGGGCATTTACTTTCGTTACGGAGCCTGGAAAATTTCCGGTGATCTCTAGATCCCATCAAAGGATATTTACCCTCACTATGTTTTTGTCCCATCCACGCTGACGTGTATGGTCACGTCCAAACACAAACTCAACCCAACTTAACGAGGTAACCAAGTAAATAAAAACTAGAAATTGCCCCAAAAGATGCAAAGAGAGGCAAATAGGATAGTTAAATTGTGATAATTTGAAAGAGAGACCGATAAGATAGTTAAATTGTGTTAATTTCAAAAACACATGTACATTTGAATTCAACATCCCAATATTATTAGCTTTTCAAGAGAGAATATAATCTAGGAATTGACATTGTGGGAATTGAATTGAGGACTCAGAATCTTCACTCTCTTTGTAACAATTTGACTTAATAAATCGTATTTCGGCTCCAATGCTCGTTTCCAGATAAATTTTAATCACTTTCACCACTTCAAATTTAGCCAAATAATTGGTAAACAACCTAAAATCTACCACTTTGCCTCTATTTGTGGCCCAATCAAACCCAACGTTGTAAATTATGCTATGATACCACCTTGTAATTTCCCAAGCCTTCTATTGGGAAATATAATCTCAACCACAACACTTGTAAATACATGATTTATCTTTAGAATTAAGAACCCTAATTTTACTACGATCATCTCTTAGCATGGCAATACTTTGTTTTCATGAATGAAATTTCAATGCTTAATTTTAAACCATATGAACCATAATTAAAATATTACACAGTGGAAATGAATAATAATTGAAAACATGTGAGTATATTAACATAAAACCCCAACTATGGTTTACAACAAAGCAATATCAACCATAACAACATATAACAATAATTATGGCACATCAATGCACAATAGAATATATGAATAAATACAAGCATTCAATTCCATAAATCACACAACATTAACAGGAACATGTATCTTGAAGAAAAGAGAAATTGGCTACATGCTCTCCACATTCCACCATGTGGTTCATGGATTTCAACCACAAGTCACCCTCGAGTCATGGCTAAAAATCCATAGGAAATGATAAACAAAAAATGATTGTATCTCCATGGCCATGGTGCCAACTCAGTATTCATGTTGCTCCAGGTACCTAAGCACCCTCTAGGTCATCAATTGCGAAGGTGCCAACCCAACGGTCATGTTTCTCCAAGGTTGTTCAGGCACCCTCTAAACCACAAACCATAACAACAACTAGCTGGTATCAAATCCCAAGATCAGGGTTGATCGGTTCATTACTCAGGAGAAAAATTCCAAACCATCATCTGGATAGTCATCAGATTCATAGTATTCATCATGATAATAATGATGATGCCTCTAGGAAAGTATATATATATGGCCCATAACCACATGGACTCTCTCATTCATGTGGCACACTTAAGACATGTGGTCCCTAGGTGTCCTCATCACCACCAACACTAGTCAACAAACATATCGTTTCCTATTTGTGTAGTTGTACAAACATAATTAACTCATATAATAATCATGATGCCTCTAGACAAGTATATATGTATTTCCCATAATTGCATGGCATCTTTTAGCCAGGTGGCACATTGAAGCCACGTTGACACCAAGTGTCCCCACCACTACTAGCACTTGTCACCAAATAGATCATGGCCTATTCGTGGAGTTGTACAACCCCCCATACTCTTTATTGTGGAGTGGTATCCACAACCAACCTATTTATATTATTTTGTATAAAAAATATGCACATTAGTTACATCAAATTAAAATTCTAGTGTTGTAGCCACATAACCAAAATCGACATATATGCATGGGAACGCTGGCCAAAAAATATATATAACATAAATACATATGCACATAGGCCCGCAAAATGACTCTGGTTTGATCACCTAATATTAAGGTAGACATATTTACATCATAAATTGGCAGGGGTATTACATATGATGTTACAACACACTAGAAAGAAGCTAAGAGGATTCTTATATATGTTAAGGGCATGATAACAATCACCATTTGAACATTTTATTTATTGTTACTATAGAAATCACCATTTTAACTTTGTTTAATTTGTTGTTGCTATCGTTCAAACCCTTCTTCAATGTAGAATTCCAGGTTTGTATAAATGGCTCCATCTTTGTTTAAATCCTATTCCAATTTATTCACTTCGAAATGTTGAGATGTCTCTAGCTCTTAGAATTCCTTGACAAAGAATACATTATATTACTCTCATTGCTATCCAATTATTCACCCTCTTTTTATTTTACTAGTAAATAATTAGTAGGTCTTGGCATCTTACCCTAGAGTCATAGACGCGAGCTCTGCTCTATTCTGGCTAATGTTCACATTGGTCAAATCCTACCCCAAATTACAACTCTAGGTAAGCACAGATGTGATTAATTTAGTTTTTATTACCCCGTTTTAACCATGCTTATATTAAATTGATAAGTACGCACTGATGTGTTTTAATTAAGTTCTTATTAACCATATTTAAGTAGGTTTATGTTATTGTTTTTCATTAAACCTCCTGTATCCGTCATATTAAATTAATTTATGCATAATATTATATCTCGCAAAATAGATACAAATTGATACTTCCTTCGCATGAAATTCTAGTTAGAGTTTTTTTATTTTATTATATTCAATACATATTGAATTAGATTGGTTATACTTAGTAGTGAACTCTAACATAGTGTTGAATACCCCAAGAATTTCAAATACCTTATAAAGTCATGTCAAATCCTATAAAACTAAAACATGTTCAGAAATTAATTAACTTATAATACACAACAACACCAAGTAAAATTTGATCCCAATTTCAAATGCATTTAGTCATTTACAGACACAGAGACATGACACAACTCACTGCAATTACCGGCAGGGAAGACTCAATGTGAGATGAAAATATTAATATCAATCTGAAACAATGTGATATCAAAATATTAATATAAATTTGAAACTCAATTTCATGAAATCAAAGCCAACCTCATTCTCACAACTTTGGCTTTGTCGAATGGTAGTGCCCTTCATTTCTACACACCAGATTTCTTAACCGACATAAATCCTTTATCACTACTAAAATTGTAGTTGAAACCTTACAATGGATCCAAAAAAAATTCAAACAATTATCAAATATTTACACTGCTTAAGCTCATATATTAGAAAAATCAAACAATTATCAATATTTACACTGCTTAAGCTCATATATTGGACATCAGATGGACCAAGAGGTTGAGAAATGAAGAAAGAGAGGTGGCTAAGCTAGTTTGTATCCTAACATGCACAAATAAACTCCTCGTTGTCCTCGTCGAATACGTGGAAAGGTCCCTTCAATTCTCGTTCCTATTTTTCCCATGATGCTCTCGGTTGTTAGTGTGCTGTTTATTTTCTACCTTTCTCCATGTGATATCAATGCACTTTAATTAATTTTAATTTGGGGATAGGTGTTTTTTATTGTTTACACAGTCTCAAAACTTATCATAATCCAGTTGTCAAACCAGCAGTGAGACAACCATGAGCATAACTATCACTAGTTGGTATCCACGAATTCTTATTCAAGAAAGATCACTCAATCTGAAATAATTTGTTGGGGGTGCATAAGGGGGCAGGCTTTCAAGGAAAAGGCCATTCTTGCAAGATCACAAAATGTTTCCGCAGCTTCAACTTCCTGATCCCATATCATTGTTGGAGATCCATGTAGCCATGAGTCAAATTCTAAAAATTCATTTATAAAGAAAAAACCAACCCAATAAACATTGAAATACTCTCTTGGAAAATAGCAATGGGTGGAAATTCAAAATGCAGGCCTTCCGAAATTTGGGCCAGAGTTTGTGACTATTAGCCATCTTCAAGGAAAAAATATAGCAACAACAACTTATGCTAAAATCCACCATAATAAATAGAAAAGAGAAAAATCAAATAAATTCATTGAATGAACATAACGTAAGATGTCAAAACACAAAATAAGCTATCGGTTGTCTCTTGATCTTCATTCGATTAGGTTTCAGGGATGTAGTGGAACATGTTGGTGCTGCTGTAATATCTATGTTGGAATCCTTTTAGGTTTCACCATCATGCAGAGACATTAACTCAGGGTAACATCTCATCGTATTTGTTTATGTCATAATAACATATGAAGGATCTACCTGTAGGTATTTTTGATGGGGCCCATTTGCAAAGGAAATTATATGTGGGGTTTTTATTTTTTTTTAAACCGACATATATCACCATTTCTAGTGGGAGGGTGGATATGGCAAAAACAATAGGGAAACATTTATTGCTTTACCAGGCATTATCGTATGTGTAAAATGGTTGGGTATGGAGATATTGCATATTCATGGAAATGCTAAGGGAATCATTGACAAGGTGAAGGATTATATATATTTTAATCCTCTTATTTTATTAAATTGGATGTGGCCCTAAACTAGCCTGAAGATCTAAAGGGGCTATGATTTGATTAACAAAGATATATCCCTTGTGATGAATGTGATTAAGGATTTGAACAGATAATGTATGATTACCTTTTATGCCACTGATAACATCGAGGCCGATCTTGATCCTGCTGCCATCACCCATGGACCACTGAACATGGCACATGAGGAACTCCAACACCCTAAGCATGATTTTCCAGATGGAAGAAATTTGTAGTTTTTTCTTAGCCTTGTTTGCAATCCAAGTCAAAAAAGAAAGACCACTCAAGTATTTATCCTTGATAATCGTCAACCATAAACCTGTACCATCCACAAAACTCCAAATATTTTTAATGATGAAGGCCTTATTGAATAGGTATGGGTCCAAAATTCCTCGATCGCCCTCTTCAATAGGCCTGGCAATGATCGACCATCTCACTAGATGTATCTTATCTTTTGACTCCCCATTATGTACCCTTGTCAAAATGAAGCGCCCCATAATGGACTGAATAATTTTTATTATTCCTCATGGAAAAAAGAAAAGATGCATCCAATATATAAAGAGGCATTATGTTTCCACCCATGCAATTTATGTTTGAATTTTTCAACAAACCACTCCCAATCCTTGTTTCTATATCCCTTCGGCTTTAATCTGAAGCCCAAGTGATGCCTTCTTCGCCTTGACAAGATGTCACCTCGAATACACTGCAAATATCCTTCACCACACTATCCTAACTACCATTATGGATGAGTTTCGATTTGGCATTGTTCATATAAAGATCCAATACATCCCCAAATTTCCTAAGAATTTTTTGATATTATGCCCAAACATTGGTTTTTTTCTACCCTCCCAGTAATAGGTCATCTGCAAACATTAAATTAGTTACCTGAAGGTGTCTGTCCACTTGCACTCCTTTGATAATGCCTTGATTTGAAGAGTTCCTGATTTTCCTGCTCCATGTATCCACCACCAAAAAAAAGAGTAAAGGGGACATGGCACACCCTTTCCTCAATCCCCTATATGCCAAGAAATAATGGGATGGAAATCCATTAATAATCACATAAAAATTGGTGGACTTGATACAACCCATAATCCAGCAGACATTCATAAGATTTATCCACATTTTGAGCAGGATTAAAGTCAAAAATTCCCAATCAATGCAATCATAGGCCTTTATCAAGTCTACCTTTAGAAGGAAATATTCCTTGGCAGTATAATTGATCGAGTGTAACATTTATTGTGCAATTCCAATCACATCATGATTTTGTCTGCCCTCCATGAACCTGAATTGTTTAGATGAAATAGATATTGACAAAAAAGGCTTGATCCTACGAGCAATCAATTTAGAAATCATTTTGTAAATTGAATTGTAGAGGGAAATAGGTCTAAATTCCCCAAAATTATATGGATTATACTTTTTTGGAATGAGAGTAAGAAAAGTGGCATTGATGGCCCACGAGATGAAACCCCTCATCCTTGCTTCTTCTTCCACCATTAGAAAATCTTGAAGCATCATATACTTGAAATGGATAAAAAGCTCAACCCCCCACCCGTCAGGACGCAGGTTTTCTCCTTCGCGCAATCCTTTAAGGTCGCTAATAACTCTTCACATGTAATGGGCTCACCCAAAATTTCATTGTCATCCTAAGAAATTAAAGTGGGAACCATCTCAATAAATTCCCCTTGGTCTCCAATCCATGGTCTTTTGCCTTCAAATTCTTGCTGAAATATGAAGAGACATCTTGTTTCAAAGAGGATTTTTTATTGTATCAATTCCCATCGGAATCCAAAATCCTCATGATATTATTATTTTTCTTCCTCAAGTTAAATTTTCTGTGAAAAATATTTATTATTTTTATCTCCTACTTGAATCCATATGGCCCGACTTTTCTGTCTTAAATCCTTTTCATGTGCCTGTAAAATAACATTCCTGTGGCCCTCCAAAGCTACTATTTTCTCTTGGTATATAACTAAATAATAAAGAGGATCATGGGTATTACTAAGCACCCACAGTTCTACCTCTATCTCCACTAAGGAAATTTGATCCTCCCTTCTTTTAGTTACCCATTTCCGAGTTTTAGATTTAAGCAACCTTAACTTTTGACTTACATCCTCCATTAGTGACATTGTGCTTGAAGTATATGGGTCGCTCCACACCAAATATACTAACTCCTTGAAAGTTTCCTCCTTTAACTAACGAGGGTTCAATTTGAATGGTTAGGTCCTCGATGCCTCCATCCCCCTCCAACCTAGTGCTATCGGCATATGATCCCAAATGAACAAGGGAATGGTAAAGGACTAATGTACACCATGTTATTATATAGGGTCTCATTAACCAAGAACCGGTCGATGTGTTTGGAGATACCCTCCCCTCTCTTTCTCTCATTTCTCCACATAGGAGCCATGTGATCCGGAATTGCATCAATCAATGCATATGTGATCTGGAATTGCATCAATCAACGCATTGGCCTCCATAATTCCTTTGAAGAAAGCCGAGATCAGATCTTACTAGGCCTTCATGCCCTAGATCTCAGATGAATCCAATGTGAAATCAAGGTCCCTTGCTAGTATGAATGCATTGATTCTTAATCATTTTTTCAAACATCTCGATAACATCCTAATTTTATCTCGAAATCATGATTTTTTGGCATAGCCGATGTTTTCCAATTTTTACCGATATTTAAATGGTATCTTAATTTTGTCGATGTTTGCTGATTTTTACTACTATTTTCCAAATTTTTTGTTTGAAAATTTGGTCTTAATAAACTAGAATTTTTTACTCTGTTTCAGAAATTTCTACGCCCATTATACAGTGCATAAGTGTTCATATTCCATATCCTATCTACCGAACCTTTTTTGTAAAGGCTATAGGAAGATCGTTGACAAAGTTTTACTTCATAAGCACAATTTTTGGTAGTCTATTATCATCAATAAGATCATGGAAATCCATTATCATTAATAAAAATACTAAACAGACAATAATTTATTCTTCTGGTTTCCATATCATTGGGATATATAGATTTTTATGGTGGTAATTGTAATGAATGAAAAAATACTGAAATAATGTAGCAACATCAATAATTCTGTGACATTAAGAAGGAAATCACATTGACACTCTTGTGATAGAATAAGTGAGTTCATCATAGAAAAGCTTCCTTGTGACCTTTTAATCGATCTACCAAATACTCATTGATTATTCTGCGAATCTACACCATTCGGAAAAACTAAACATAATAGTAGCTTTTCCCTTGCCTGGGGGTGGGGGGTGCCATGTTTCTATAATAGTTTTAATTTTTTTCTGCAACATCTCAAATGAAAATAATTCCACACATTTTTCATAGAACAATGAAAAACTTCAAGAAATTTCTGGAATATGAGTTGAGAAAACAAAAAAAATAACAAGATTCACAACACTATGCTGCAATACGAGGAAATCATAATCATGTTTCATATAGCTTTGGGAGTGTCTTGTCGCATTCATGTTGTAGCGTTTCTTACATTGGAGAGCTTCCATTATGGGGGATTGTAGTTTTCTTATTCTCTTTCTTAATTATGGGCTTTGGAAATGCATTAATATAGTAGCATTACATCCATTTTGGAAAATGCACTTTGATATATCTCTTAATTTTGTTTCTTCATTTGAAAATCTTTTAGAGGAAAAGGTAAGTGCTCAAGTCACAGGAAAAGGTTACTTGCTATTACAACTGGCAACAGTTGTTACGGGTCTGCATGCTTGGATCTTGTATCAACTTTGTCTCCAATTAAAATGATATCTTGATGCTTGCACATATCTCTATATTGAATATTCTTACATACATGTATATTGAATATTCTTTACTATAGTTATCCGTGGCTTTGTGCATACCCTTTAGATCAATATAAGCAGTATTTTCCCAAAAAAAATAGAGCCTTTCGATCATTATAAGCAATATTTTCCCAAAAATATAGAGAAGAAAAAAATCTGTTTAGCAAGACCGAAAAACTATCACTTTTATTTAAAATAAATAAATAAATAATTGTAAAGGTAAGATAGAGAAGAAAAAAATCCGTTTAGAAAATCTACGAAGACCGAAAAATTATTACATTTATTTAAATAAATGAATTGTAAAGGTTTGCAGCAGGACTTCGAACGCAAAAATTACTTCAAAAGTTTACCTAAAATATACCTGAACGAAAAATGTCCTTGAAATACGACAGGAATTCATTGATTTTGGTAGAAACCAGAACAAAACTTTTCTATGCAAACTTTGAGCAATTGTAAAAATTTACAGCTCAAGGAAGAACAATTCAAAATGTTACAAAATAGAAGTAGCCGGAAAGAAAAAGATTCTTGAAATACAACAGAAGAAGTAGCTAGTTGAATTTAGTAGAAATTTCCATGCAAATTTTGAAAAAAATGAGTGCATGAATGAAAGCTTCAAAGATCATAAAAATAACGAAACATGGTCACTAATTTCATCGGCCTAAAATCTTTAGGATTATGAATTTTTTTTTTTCAAAAGTGAAAAATAGTTGATTAACAAGAAGAGAAAATACATAGCTTCGGAGGAAGAAAGGATTGACTGATAAATATCAGCGAATTTTTAATTATTCAGAGAGAAAATATAGATATGATCAAGAAATCTTGGAAATGCTATAAAAATTATAAAATAATTGCTTGATTCGCCTGTCTCAAATGGACCTTGAAGCATTAGTGGTAAAGGCCTATCTAGGATTTCAATAATCTTGGTCTCACCCTTCAAAATATTCACGGCTTCCGCCATTTGAGGATTGAATGTCATTATAACATGCGAGTACAAAATACCCACCAAAAAAAATCTCTCCATCTCGCTCTCCTCATGTCCACACTGTCGGATGATACTCTCGTCTGCTATTTCAGCAGTTTTTCCTTTCTTTGCTTGTGTCCATGCCCAATCCGTGATAAGATAATGTGATGCCGACTTCGCAGAGGTGTTCAGAGCCTTTCTACTGGTCATGATCTCCAATAGAAGAATTCCAAAACTATATACATCACTTTTATCTATCGATTCACTGTAGACAGCGTATTCTGGGGCCAAGTAGTCATGCATCCCCATTATTTTAGTCGTGATACGAGAGTCATAATTCTTGCCAGCCCAAAATCAGCCACAGAAACATTCATTTCATCATCTAGAAGAATATTGGCACCTTTTATGTCTCTGTGATAAATCAGGGATGTATACCATCGTGCAGATAAGCCAAACCCTTGGCAATTTTGAGGACACTATTCCTACGCTGCGGCCAGTTCAGAGGCTAGGCCATGGACTTTTGTCCAAATATATTCTCATCCATACTTCCATTGCGGATGTAATCATATATCAAAAACCATTAGTGACCTTCCCTCTTGTCGCTCGTCACACATAAGCCTATCAAAACGACCAAATTCCATTGCCCGACGATGTTGATCGTCTCTACTTTGTTAAGGAATTCAGAATCACCCTCGTGCATGCAGTTCCTGATTCTCTTCACAACTATCTGCCGAGAATCCGGGAGCGTTTCCCTATACACCATACCAAAACCGCTACTGAAATCGCCTCGATTGATGAAATTGGTGTCGCTAAAATTATCAGTGGCAACCCTAATCAGTCGAATGTCCAACCACATTACCCCATTGTTGGGCCTCAGGACTGCTCGTATGAGTTTGTCATTTTGCCTCATGACGCACCTTCATATTATGACAATGGAGTTTTTTCTTCAAGGGAAAATACATTGGATTCTACCTCAACAAACTCAGATCGGTGGTGTAGCTCAAACCAAAGAAAACAACGAGGAATTAAGGATGGGAAGTTTTAGGTGCAGTTATGCACAATAAGATTCATTTTCACTACCATAAAGGGAGAGTAGAAAGGTGGGCCTAGAATTTGTGCAATTGATCCTTGAAGTCGACAAACCATTTCTAAAATGTCTGCATATCCCTCACAGGTTGCAGTGGAAACTCATCACAGTGTGACGGTCATCTTGATCTTTGGCAGACATCGTATTTTTTCACATATTTCTTACTATATTTGTGCACTGTGGGCCACCATAATCCTACATGTAGTATTTTCCTTGCGGTGGGTTATGCATCGACATGGCCTCCCGTAACTCCACTGTGACACTCCCACAAAATGTCTTCTCTTTTGTGATCTAGGACACATCTTCGTAGGATATGATCCATTCCCATTTTATATAACTGGCCTGCTATGACTTGATATTCGGTCGCTTTAACTACTATATGTCTTTTTTGGGTTCCTGTGTATTCTGATGGACATTGTCCCGTGGCCAAGTATGTTGCTATCTATTCTAGATAATCTCAGATGGCTTCTACTCGGAAGAGATCAGCATCCGGAAGCTGGTCATAAAGGGATCCCCTGTTTTCCCCATTCTCCAATCTTGATAAGTGGTTAGGACCAACATTTAGCCTTCTTGGTTTTACTATTACTTCAAAAGTGAATTCCTGGAATAGTAGGATCCATCTACAGATTCTGCCTTCCAATACAGGTTTGTTTACTAGATATTTGAGTGCTAAGTGATCTGTGAAGAAATTGAATGTGCCTCCCAATAAGTAGTGGCTAAATTTCTATAGAGAGTATACCATAGTAAGAGCCTCTCTTTCTGTTGTTGTGTAATTCCTTACAGTTCTTGACCTTCTTCTTCTATTCTCACCTGATGATATCCTGAGAAGCCATCTGTGAATGAGTATGCTTCACTTCTCGCGACATTGTCAAGAACTTCATCGCTAAATGGAGTTGGAAATGGATCATGAATGCATGCATTATTCAGACTTCTGCAGTCCACACATACTCTAATTTATGATTTCTCCTTTTTACTTTGTATCACAATTGGGCTGACCCATTTTGCTTTCTCAACCGGAAAAATCAAGACAGCCTTCAACATTTTTTCTATCTCTGCTTTGAAATTTTGTTTTACTCTCAGATTCAGGTAGTAAGATCTATGTTTTACTGGCCTCACATCTGGTTTTAGGACTATATGCATCTCCCCCAGATCTCCTTTTATTCCTTTGAGCTCCACCACTGAAGATGGGAATAATTATTCATATTCTTGTAGCAGGTCAAAGATTTCTTTTGTTGTCTTTGTATCCCAATAATCTCTGATGGATGCGATCTTGGGCTTCTCTGCACTTCTGATATTCTGCTTCTTTGTCTTCAAGGGTAACAAGTGCAATCCCTTTGTAGCTAGTTCTTCTTTTATTTCATGTTCCCATTCCTTCTCTTCAAAGTATAGATGTCGAAGATTCTCTAAATCATCATCGTCTATCTCTCGATCTATCTTTTTACATGCTACTGAATCCTTGAATTTATGCTCTGATAAAGATATCTCTTCACTCTCTCGAAGCTATGGGAAGAGTAATATTATTTTAATTTCTTGGAGGGTATTTGTAACTTGTTATGTGTCTCCCTTGAAATAAAAACATTGCATAAATTTTTCCGCAAGAATTTCCCAAGTACCAGTTCCTCTCTTCTTCTTTTCTGTCAGGTACCAAGTTTGTGGAATGGTGTCCAGTGAATGTATAAAGTTGTGTACCCATAAAGATTATGGATATCCCTCTTTCCTCCACTTATACTCGCAACTTATTAGATGTGCTAGGGGGTCAGAATCCCCTTGGTAATTTTCTTTGAGTTGCAGTCCTGAAGCCAAATGGAATCTTCTTTTTAATGCTCTAGAAATATCTTCCCATCGCAAAAGAGAGTTGCGATGGGTTTCCCACCACCTTGCTGACGTGGATTGTAGTGCTGCATCCATGAGAGGGAATATATATTCTATTGGTACTTTTTCTTCTACTTTGGTAATACATGTATTCATAACTTTCATATTTGAAAGAGTTGGATATTCTCTTACCTCTGTACCAATCCAGTTGACTCCCTGAATGTTGGTGCATCTTTTAGTGTTGATTCCACATCCTCCCTAATACCAATCATCCCATGCTCCTTTTGACCCTAGGTTAGAACTCTGAACGCTTCTCCAGCTTATGGTTCCCCCTTGTTGTAGGATTAATGTAATCCTCTCTCCTTCCTGTCGTCATTTGGTAGAGTTGATCTAGAATATGTGCTTCTTATCCATTGTCAACAATCTATGTGTATCGGGGTCCTTGATATGGGTCCAATGGCTGAACAACTCTAACTTCACCATCTTCGAATATCATCAACTCCTTATATAAATCAATGATAGCATAATTTTCAAAATCCCAATCTATCCTTAGCAAGGAAGGATAGGAATCCTTGTCATCCATGATGTTTATTACTTCAAAGTTTGTATAGGTCTTTACCCCTGTGACATCAACCTCAACTTCTTCCATCCTTCCTATTGGTACAATACATTATTGATTTTCCATTCTGAGCTGTATTGGTGAGTATGAAAGCTTCGATTTTCCTAGTGCTTCCCATGTCTTTCAGGGTAGAATATTGACATTTGATTCAAGATCTAGCATTGTGTCTCTGATTTGGAATCCCGCAACTTGAGTGTTTACACGGAACTCCTTTCCGGTCCTTCTCTTATTTCTCTTTAATCTTCTTATGTAGTTTTCAATTGAATTACCTAAATCTGTAAGTCCTGCTTCTCCTAGCACGACCATTTCTATATTTTTCTTTATTTTTTCCAACATTTGTCCATTGTTTACAATTTTTAGAAACAGTCGGAACCACTCTTCTATCGGTGTGCTTGTATGGGTTCCCTTCTCTCCTTCACTGGATTGTTGTAGAATTTCCATACTTTGATGTCTTCCTATATGTCAAAATATTTCTAGTGCTTATTTGAAATATTGCTTCTGTTCGTATGGGCTGAAAGCTTTCTTTTGGGATGCAAGTTTGATTAGCTTTATTGGGTCCATGTCTCGTGCATCCTCTCTTGTTTTCTTCCCTCCTTGCATGGCTATAGCTACACTTTTCATGGGCTGAGCCTCTAATATCCTTGGTTCTGCATTAACCAGGTTAGCTCCCCTTTTTCTGGCTCTCTCTTCCCATCTCTTACTCAACTTTTGGAAGTCTTCAGTAGCATGTGCATTGAATCTCCATTGAGAGCACCATGGTCTCTTAGGTAGAGGACATTCTCTCGCTACATGCCCTTCCTGGTCATAGTTATAATACCTTACTGGTCCTCTTCCTCCAGTTTTGCTACCTCTCATTCCTCCTCCTCACCCCCTTGGAGTCTCATTTACTCTATAAGATGACCTGTCTAATCGTTATGCAAATCCATCAAGGGCTCTTCATTGCTCCGTATTATGAGTTGTAGAGGCACAAAATTCACAGTAGATATTTTTTGGAACATTTGAGTATTTTTGCAGAAATGGACATAGTCGTGGAGGGTGACCAATACCTTTTCATATTTCGCAGAATTCTATTTTTGTTTGATTTTATTGATTGGGGAACCCCGAGAAGTGGGGTTGCGGTTGGTATAGCCCTTGAGTACTTATCTGCGCAACTCCACCAATTGGTGGGGCCCCTTGTGTTCTGGCCGTCGAAGTTCCAACATTTTCTCCCCGCAACCTTGGACATTCTGTGGCCACGTGTCCTTCCATCAAGAATTGTTTGCACCACACGTTGGGCCTTGCATGTCGTACCGTTGAATATCTTTCAGTTTCTCCATTAAACTTCCTATTTGATGTTGTATTCCTAGTATGGATGGATCTTTTACATTTGTCCCTCCTCTAAACTCCTACGGTTATCCTTCCATAGCTTCTATCTTCATGGCTTGCTCGAGAGAATCCTGAAGGATATCAATTTTGTGTTGTGCCAACGACATTCTTGTCAATGGTAGGAGTGTTTTGATGAACCAATCCCGATGGTGATTTGGATCGATTGAGTAACTTATCTTTCCAATCATGTCTTTAAATATCCCCATAAAATCACAGGCTATTTCTCCTTCCTGCTGTTGATTTCCCATAGCTCATAAAATCCTTGCTGATTCATCTAAGGCAACTTGAATTCTTGGTCAAATTCTTTCTTAACATCATCTATTTCTAGGTTCTGGTGCACTTCTGACCATTTCATGAACCAACACAAAGCTCTTTGCCTCAGTTCTGTTTGAAACTCAATTAACTTGACTGCATCTGGTGTTTTTCGAGCTCTCCAAATTTCTTCGCGGAGATACCAATTCTGTTCTACATTGTCGTTACCTTTTCTAGAGAATTCTGGGTATCGGGTGAATGATCCTGCCATCTTTCCTTATGTTGGTGGTACTAAAACAAAACCTCTGCTTCCCAACTAAGAGATCCCACTACTAGCACTATTTCTAGTAGATATATGTACTGTGGATTTAGTACTACTCAACTTGATAAACTCACGTAACTTAATAAAGAACTTATCAGGTGGATGATAGAGTACCATGTGAAGGTTAGGACTAGTGCTACTTGAAACTTGGGGAATAGTATTACCTTGCGTTATTGGTGTCAACCTCTCTTGGAATAGTTGCTCCATCACAACATGCAAATCCACATCAGACTCCTCCTCAGGGCATGTGTCCTCCTCATTGGAATTTTCTCCCTTTGCTCTTCGGGCTAGGCTCTTGTAAACTTGCCTAACTTCCTTAATGGTCCCTTCCATTCCTTAGGATCCCATCTAACCTTCTCTTTCCTCTGTCAGCTACGTCACCTTCTACTTGTTCTGTCGATTCTTCTCCTGCTTCTCAAATTTTCTCATCAGCCTTTCCCACCACTTCTCAACAATTTTCGCCCTCCAATGTGCTCTCTGCTCTCTCAACCTACTAGAGGTTCCGAAATCCATGTCCCTATTCCCTCTTTTTCTTTACTCGTAGCATATTTCCCTCAACTCCTCCCCCCAGTACTGGAGGTTTAGGTCTCCATCGAAGGGTTTTGGAATGACATCAAGCCCTCGTCCATCATTAGATCTTTAATCCAGAACGAGATTTCTTTCAACATTTCTCCCCGCAAACCAAATCTAAATATGTCTTCGTCTTTTGTAAAATATTGGTAGCACTCGGCTGAAAAATCTACAATGTACCCCTCCAAGGTAGTTTGTACCCAAAAATCTACTGCTCGGGTTAGATATGTATCTAGCAAATGTAGTGCTACTAGATCTGTGTGCGTCCAACTACGACAAACTCTATGCAATCCTTCAGGGAGTGACTTGATTTGAAGTCTCCACAACTAGTTGTAAAGCTCTTCGGGAAACTTTCCCTAGAAAATTTCATATAGGTCACTCGCAAATCCGGAAAACAAGACTCAATCTTTCACAGTATTTTTCCTTTGCTACCGAATTTTTGCTTTTTGCGATATGAATTGATCTATGTGCTTGTACCACTAGCTTCGTAGTTCCTCCTCATATATCCTCGATACCATGATCTAGCTTATAAATAAATTTTCAGGTCTCGACATGCCTCAGGTGAGACTCCCTGCTCCCTTGAGTAGGGTGAAAATGTCGGCGTTGTCCTAGACTACTACAGAAACCTTGTTGGCCTCAAGCCTAAACCTGCGTCTTGCCCAAAGACCTCCTTTTCCGCCAACAAATGTATTGATTCAAAAGAAAATGCCTATTGGTCTAAAAACTAAAAGTGTTGACGACAACCATAAATGTATTGATTCAAAAGAAAAGGCCTATTGGCCTAATAAGATATTTAAAATCTTTAAAATTGGTTTACATGTGTTTTCTGCATGTAAATGAGATATTTAAAATATATTTTCACTTGTACTTTTTTTTTACGAATTTATTTATATGGCCCTCCCTGCTTCACTTGGAATGTATTATCCATATATAATAACATTACCAACACTCGCACTGTCCAACCAAACCCTTGTGTATGGTCAAGTACACAAAGGTTTAAATTTTCCATATGCATTGAGGTACAAGGAAACATAAATATTTTAAGATTTTAAATTTATGTGTTTGGAATTATTCAAATTCAGATTCAGTTATAAAACATTTATTAAAATTGTAATTTTAGGGTAAAAAATTAGATATATTTAAAAATATATGGAACTAAATTAAATAGGTAAGAAAAAAAAACGTTATTGATGTTAAAATTTCTCATATATAATAGAATTGGAGGTTTTGTATAAAGATAGATTAAAATATACGCATAGTGAGATGAAAATTAATTAATATGAATTAATAATAAGAAATAAAATTTAGAATTGAATGTATACAAATAATTTTAAAAATAAGGTTTAAGAAAGAAAATTGTCCACAAATTTAAATTTTTTTGAAAAGTCATACACAAGAATCTTCTTCTAAATATGAGTAAAAAATAAGAACGAAAATTTGGAATTAAAAGTATACAAAATAATTAAAATAAGAGGATATGAAAAAAGAAAAATGCACAAAAATTTAAAATTTGTTAGAAAGCCATATACATGAATGTTGAATGAAAGGAAATAGGAGAAAAAACATAAAAATAAAACAACAATATAATGTAAACAATTCCAACATACATGACCATAGCAAACTACAAGCCTACTTAGAGTTTACATTTGGTTGTCTGAAAAACATGTAACAACAATCCCCACCACAATCCCTTGGGCCCATTGTAATTATTCCAATTCTCAGCTTATCTATAAAGATTAATTTGTACTTTTTATTTCCTATTAAAATCTCCAAAAATTGATAAAAATTAGCTATGAAAACTATGTAACTTTTTATATTTTCTAACCTTTTATTCTTAATTTTTAAATATGTTTATTATTATTATTATTATTTAATATTAATATTTTTAATGACAAACTATAAATAATTTGTCCTTTTCTTGCCAATTCAA